>JAEIFV010000007.1:0-1200000 GCA_018904265.1 Lordiphosa collinella | reverse complement strand
CTCAATCCTTTAACGCGCTTGCTTTTAATTTTCGCTCAAGAGAAACATTTTAAAGCCGAATCCGAACGGCAAAATTTGAGGTGTTTTTTCACAGATAGTTTCTTTAAACCTGGCGTCAATAGGTTGCGAAGATGACTGTGTGTGTCGAACCCGCGACCGTGCAAGAGCACAACAAAAATTTGGTAGGTGAAGATCTCTCTCTTTCGGGTCTTCTCCAGGAGCCAGCTTGCATTATTGGTCATAAATCTGGACTTATCTCTTCTAGACTTAGACCACCACAACTCAACATGGCACATTTTTGTTTAGTGCAACTTTTACTTTTTATGATCAATATCATTCCCAAAAATCATCGCCGAGTGCTCTAGGAGTGAGTTGACCTCAACGGTTCTTGCGTTGCTTGACCAAACCTCGAAAAACTCTGCGCGTGTTATTGCACTAATGGTTTTATTAAAGGCCTTTGGGGAAAATATGGGCAGAAGTTTATTTTTGATCCTGATTTAGAATGATTTTCTGCAAACGAAGTATGTTCTGGTTGAATTGAATGTGATTGAATGTTAGTATTTTTCTATCAAAAATAGAATATTCTTAAAAATAAACTAACTTTTTGGCACAAAAAAATAATGAATTTGTTCTAGGCCACTTATAAAAGTCCTTTAAAGCGCTAAAAATCAATAATGATCCAAAAATAATGGGGAAAAATAATTTTGACGGCTCACAGTGACCACACGATCCAATAGAAGAGACTAAACTTTGTCAACTGTTGCTCGTTATCATCGGCCTAAGAACTGTTATCTTCTGACAAAAAATTTTTTGTTTTGTTTCGTGCTTGTTTTTGTAACATTTGAACATTTCTAAATTAACTTTACTTTTGACTATGAAAACTAAATATCAAAACAATTGCTCAAATAAGCAAGCTAAGAATATCAGAGAAAGCTATTCTTGTTAAGGAAATAGCAGACAGCATTGAAGCCGTTCACAATGAACGTGAAAACATTAGCAAAAGTATTCAGTTGGTGGCCAATATGTTAGCACAATTCTTTCATAAAATGAAATTTCAGAATTTTTCGTGCGGTTCGACTTGTAGAAAACATTTACCAAGTTGCATGAGCACGCCACGTTTGAACGAGGCCTAAGTCTTAAAAGAAAATAAAAAATTAAACTAACAAAAAATTGAGTACGAAGTGCTCAAGGCAAGTTCACAAGCACGAATGAGTTGAGGTGGTAAATTCAAGCCATATAAAGTAGAAAAGCCATCGCAAGGCCTACTTAAAATTTGGAAAAAAAAATTAAAATTGAGCAACTGAGCGAGCCAGCTGAATCCCTATTGAAATAACGTGTAGCATATCTTTTTGTACCCTGCTCCCATTAAAAGTGGGAAAAGAAGGATCATGATGTTGTGCAAAAGTATGTAACAGGTAGAAGTAAGTATTTGCGACCCTATAAGGTATATATATTCTTGATCAGCATCAAAAGCCGAGTCGACCGTCCGTCTGTTCGTCCGTCAGTCCGTCCGTCTGTCCGTCCGTCTGTCCGTCCATCTGTCTGTTCGTCAGTCTGTCCGTATGAACTCGTCGATCTCAGAGACTATAAAAGATAGAGCCATATATTTTTGCATGTAGGTAGGTGTATCCCAAATTCCAATCGAGTTTGTTTCAGATTTGGAAGATTCCTCCCCATCCCCCTTTAAGCGCAAAAAACTGTCACATCCACAGTTTTTAAGTTAGACATTTTATATATATATCAAGTAAGGCCCAATATCTATCTATTCTGAAAAGATCAATAAGGTCGGACATAAACACCGAAGTTATCGCATCAATTTTGCTTGTAGGAGAGGGGGGGTCTTGCATTGTCGTTACCGTACCGTCGGGTGCGTATGTTAGAGTGTGTGTTTATTTGTATGAAAACACAAGAAGTCATGGGAACAGGGTATTTTGCAGTCGGGGCTCTCAACTACAGGTCTCTTACTTGTTTATACTCTGTACCAGAGGTACACAGAGTATATTAAGTTTGTGCAAAAGCATGTAATTGGCAGAAGTAAGCATCTTCGTCCCTATAAAGTATATATATTCTTGATCAGCATCAACAGCAGAGTCGATTTAGCCATGTCCGTCCGTCTGTCGGTCTGTCCGTATGAAAGAGAGAGATCTTTACCTACCAAATTTTTGTTGACTTTAAAGCCGCCTTGACACGCCGATAAGGTCAAAGTTCTTTGAAGCCCTGTCTACTTTTGGAATACCAGCAAAGTATGTTCGACTTTGAACGATGACGTTGAAAACCACACAAAGCTCCTTCAAAATAGAAAAATAGCGGAAAGTTAACTTCGGCTCAGCCGAAGTTTTGTATACCCTCGCAGTTTGTTTTTCTAATTAAGACCACTTTTCGGAACTTAATTTTCTATTCGAGCTATACTATATAGATGTCCGATTTTGACCAAACTTCGTAGAATCGTGTGGGAGCATATAAAACAAATACATGCCAATTTTGAGGACATTTACATTGAAAATAAAAAAGTTTTTTAACTAAGATTACTTTCAGACTCTTCGTCCGATGTGCGATTTCGACCAAATTTGGTGGAGTCATGAAAAAGCATAGTAAACTAAGAAACACAAAGTTTGGAGGCGTTTCAATTGAAAACAAAAAAGTTTTTCTCACTAAAGCTAGTTTTCGACCGATCGTTCCTATGACAGCTGTATGCTATAGACATCTGATCAGGCCGGTTCCGACAAATGTGCAGCGTATTTATACCAAAAGGCTTTGTGCAAAGTTTGGTGTCACGCACCGTTGAATAGTAAAAATTACTTTTGATTTCTGGTTAATTCAACAAATTGACTACTTCTTTTGGCATAGACTTCTGTTGACTTCTAGGCTGTGAGCTAAGAAAAATAGTTGGAGAGCATCCCACTGCTCAAGCATTCGCCCTATAACTTGTTCTAAGGACAGGCAGCTTGTCATAGCTGTTCCCAAAGTTTTGTGTGGTTTTACTTTGCATTATTTTTGGAAGTTTTTTAATTCCTGCGTCCTTTTCGAGCTCCAAGCAAAGCATGAATATTAATTTCAGCATAGCAATTCAATGCTCGATGTCAATATTTTGCATGTCTAGCCCATACAGGTGTAAGGTGTAAGGATTGACAAGGGCATTAGAGTTAAGACTCATAGCGTATAGCCTCGTATAGCCTCCCCAGAAGGGAGGTTCAAAAAATAACCTTACTAGCCTTTATATGATTTTCTGTGCATTATTTAGTGAGGATGAGTTTTTAATATAAGTTCTAATTTTTGAATACAACCAGTTCAAGAAGGTAAATAAAGCAAAAGACAAGTTTAAGATTGCAATATTAACTAAGCGGGGATGGAAGGTAGAAGAAGTAGAATAGGTAGTTATAAGGAAAAACTATAATGAACATGATCCACTCGACTATTGTTTTTCGTATCAAATAGAAAAATAAATAAAGCAGAATGTATCTCCATTTAAGTATTTATGTGAACAAATATTTTCAGGACTTAGGAAGCTACTTATTAACCATGTTTCGCTAAGCTAGGGATCAACGTGTTCGAAAACTTCTGCAGAATTTTCAAGGTTCGCAGCCCTGTATAAGATTTTTGCTTTACTTTCGTCCCAGTTCTGCAACTATTTCATCATTTTTCCCAATTCATGCTCATCTTAATCCATCATTCCCAAAAATATATAAAAATACCCTTACCTCCCATCAAACATACCTCAACAATCACTGGGCTAACAAAAACGCAATGGGAACTCAATGGAATTGGGCAACAATCGCATGCGGGGCGTTTTAAGAATAACAACAATAACTAAGAAGCAGCAGCCGAGAAATGAAATGAAATCAAATGATGTGTATAAAAATGAAAATAATACAAAGATAAATAACAACAACAGCAGCAGAAAGGAACGAGAAAAGAGTGGAAACAAAACCATATAATAAAAATCAAGAAAAATAACTACAGAAAAAAGGCAAAGTATCTGTTGTCGACGGAAGACTCAGAGTCGGAGTCGGCTTCGGAGTCGATGTCGAGGTGAGGGTGAGGCTCTGTTGTAGCTGGCGGCGCTGCAGAGAGCCACAGCCAGACCAAGACCAATACCCAATACCCAAGACCAAGACAGAGACTCTTAACCTTTGACGCCCGAACAATGAAGTGGTTAAAAGCAAGACATTAACACACAGACGTACAGGCGGCGGCAACAATAGTGGCGGGTGGGGGACAGCCATACATACATACGTACACCACTTGAGTGGAATGACAGAAATTAGTGAAATTTATTATTGATATCCACTTGAATTTATAGAGCAGCGAACAAAGGGGGATTTTCAGCTGCAGCAGCAGCAGCTGGAAAAGGGTCAGCCGGGCGATCTAATGTGCGTGATAAACAGGTTCGTTCGTTGTTGATGTCGTCTCTTTTGGTAGGTGTCGCTTGGCCTATAAATTATGGCTCTTAGACAATAAAACGCGCACCGGGAAGCAGCTCTAATAGCCGCTCGATACTTTCTTCTCTGGCCAACTTTTTATGGCCAGCGTTTTGTTGGAGCCACCCAGAACCAGAACCCGCAGCATCAAAAAAGAGTTTCCATTTCCGAGAAAACTTCGAGAGAGCCGCCGCCACACAATAGAGTTATATATTGATTTGAAATATCACGGGTCTTAAAATAACAGGCCAGATCATTTCCAGAAAGGAGGGAAAAAGCCTGCTGTCAGGTTCATACGCCAGCCAGCACTCCGGCTCGTGTATGCGTTGTTGTTGATGATGTGTTCAAGTGCTCAATGGGCGAGTCTCGAGCTCTCCACAAGAGCCTCTTCTGCTCGTGCCCCGTTTCAAATTTTTGTGGAACCTTTAATTAAACGGTGGCCTAAAATATGCAAACGAGTCGAGCCGAGCCGAGTCGAGGCCCAAGTCCAAGTCATAACTCATTCCACACACCAACTTAAAAAAAAGGAAGGCCACTTTGCATACTGGCAGCAGGCACCGCAGCCTGCTAAACGGATCACGCCCCACTTTCAACACGCGTCCTTCGGGCGCTTTTTTTCATATTTTGTTTTTTTGGGCAGTCAGGAGGTGGGTTTTCACGTTAGGCTACCGAAATGGGATCTCTTCTCGTTTTGATTATAACCAAAAAAAAAAACCAAATTCAAAAATCTCATTTAAAATCGATTTATGCAGGAATTAAAATTCAGTTACCCGAGGATCAGCGTCCGTGTCCGTCCATCAAGTTAAGAAATTAGTAAAACTCATTTTGCATTTTTAGCCTCTGGGCTTAAACTTAATTCGGAAGCACAGCAGGAGGTTCTAAGTAAATAAATGGGCCGCGGATCTGGATGGAGTCTTCCAAGGAGTTCCAACTTTAATTTGCATTTTATTGCTGCAGCAAGCTGGAGCTGGGAACCAGCTCCTCTGCAGCCAATTAAGCGTATATTTGCCACGCTTTACAGCTTCGGTTTCGGTTTCGGTTGCAGCGGTTGCTCTACTTTGCTCTAAAAATGATTAAAAGCCTCCTCCAACTGCCAGACAGCATTTTATATTAATTTGCGTCGTCTGGCCAAGAATGGGTAAAGCACGTTCAGCTTTGAGAAATTGAAAGTGAATGCTTTTTGGCGCTCTTACGGATTATGTGCAGGCAGGCAGCAGGAAATGAGTTGCCAATAGAATAATCATAAGACACCACAGGGGGGTGACAATGGCGATGAGCAGATGAGCAGTGAAATGGATATGATGATGCTGGTGGTGGGCAAGTTGAGCAAGTTGGAGGTAAAGTTTTAAAAGGGTGGGGAGAGAGAAAGGGAGAGGAGGAAAATTTCTGTTGTTATATCATATCCGGTTTGCTATAAGGAAACCACACTTGGGATGAAAGGTGGTTGGGAGGTTCAAAAGGAGATACAAGTTAAGTTTGTGAGCTCGTGAATTAGCAGTATGGAATTAAGTCAGTTAAGTTCTTAAAAGTTCATTTATGATTGCATCTTGGGTGTTACAAAATTAAATAAGAACAAACTTTTTCAAACAACATGATGAAGATAGGATTTTTTAGCAACTTTCTTTTTGGCAACACTGTTTTTGGAAGCTCAGCTGTTTTTGTTTCACATGTTTCTGTCAAACTTGTTCAGTTTGGTCTATAATTTAACTATGAATCGACTTACTGACGAACAACGCTTGCAGATTATTGAATTTTATTTTCAAAGTTTTTGTTTGGTTTTAGAAAGTGTATCGTGCACTTCTTCCATTTTATGGTCAGTTTGGGCTGTTTCTCGGAATCTAGTGACCAAATTTTGCACCAAATTTACATTATTTTGGACATTAAACCACCAACACACATACGTAGAGTGCGGACAGAGGAAAAGCTTAGTAATAGAACTACCAATTTTTTGTTGACAATTGATCTATATCAAGCTTTTTAGTGCTCTAATTGAGGCTCGGCTCAGATTCCAAAAAAAAACCTGGACAAATAAGTCCAACGTAGCAGAACTCATTTTAAGTATTTCTGTTGTCTTAACTCATTGAAATTTAATTTTTTTCAAGATTTTGTTGGCATTTAGTTTTGTTCTTAGTTTTTTAAGAAATGGTTTTAGCCAGCGCAAGGTCGTATGTAGTTTGTGTATTTTGTGATAGAGATCGAAACTGAAAACTAGACTATCAGAACCATGCGACGAGACACGAATACAAAAAACAGCACTTGCGGAGAGAAGACACTCACCGGACTTCACGACTGTGAGCATACTTCAACTGGAACAACAATACAACAGACGCTTCACTTTAGAGGTGGTGCATATCATAAACACACCCACACACATAAGACTGAACCACAAAACGGACAAAAAAATTATGCTCACTTATACAGACACCTACTTGACCATAGCAATAGGAAAAACTTTTAGCTTCTAGCTCCGCAACTGGCTGATTGGATGCTGTTGCTCTGTATGTAATCATTTTGTAATATTTTTGTTTTGTTTTCAATAGTTACGTTAAAATATTGTTGTTTTCTTATGTTAGCCCTGATAACAAATACCTACGGCAATCGAAATACTTTAAAGGAAAATTAAACATTGGTTAAAATCAATTTCTGAATTTTTAGCTATAGCTATTTTTGTTATTTTTTGTAAATTTAGCCACAGGAGGAAGGTTTCGGTTGGAGTCTAGGGTTAGCCCAGGCTTTAGCCCAGCGGTGGGCACTAAATTTGAGAGCAGTCCAACAACAAAAGCAGAAAAAAAACAGACATTATTGGCGAAGCTCGAGTCGACAAGCCAGACAATCACTGCTGCAAGCGACGTGCCCCGATAGGCAATAGATTGCACTTGTCGCGCGGTGGCGCCAAGAAATGAGGCAATTTTTATTGCGACTGCGTGGTGTCACTTGCCGTAAAATATCTCTCGGAGCAATGGGAGCAAGGGTTTGCCCATCGCTACTTTAGCCAATTCAATTAAGGGGGGTACCTCTTTGCAAAAAATCTATAAAATTTTTCGAGGTTCACACCAGAATGACATTTATACTGATTATAACCCACGTTTTTATACCCTTGCAGAGGGTATTATTAATTGTCCGGATGTTTGTAACGCATTGATGGAAGCATTTCCGACCACAAAAAGTATATATATTCTTGATCAGCACGACTGAGTGGATTTAGCCAAATCCATCTGTTTCTTTGCTATCTCCTCCGTCAGCTTTAAACAGGGATGCAAACCGTTTCTGAACCGAACGGAACCAAGCCGAACCAAGCCGCTTTTTCCGGTTTAGTCCTCTGATGAGTTTTAAAACGTGGATCGCTTCTCTCTAGCCAAAGATACTTATTAATTTCGTTTTCCTAAGCTAATTTTAATTCTACCCTCTACAAAGAGGTCAAAAAGAGAGTACAAAGAGAGTCAAAATCGGATGACTATAGCATATAGCTGTCATAGGAACGATCGGTCGAAAAACTAGTTTTAGTGAGAAAAACATTTTGTTTTCAATAGAAACGCCTCCAAACTTCCTATTTCTAAGTTTTCAACGCTTTTCCATGATTCCACTAAGTTTGGTCGAAATCGGACATCTATATAGCTCATAAAATTAAGGTCCGAAAAGTAGTCTAGTTGAAATTTTTTCAATGCCCGAGTTAACTTCCCTTTTATTATTTATTTGGTAATAATTTTAAAACATAATAACCTCAAAAAAGAAACTAAAAAGCTCAAAAGTAAAAGGTAGGTGAGTCGGGTCGTTCCGCAAATCCAATAATCTTAGAAATCGTCCTACCAGATTTTATTGCAATACACAAAAGTATTTTGTATTCGGCAGTTGTGGGTAGTGTGAATTCTGCGGTCGAAGCGTATTCTTTTAGGCCTCCTTCTAGCGAAAAAGGAATATCTAGTAAATTTCTTAAAGGAAAATTCGAACGTTCTCAGTACTTACTTTAACCATAAAATTTTTTTTACAAAATTTAACTTTGATAACCCATAAGTAAGCATCTAGAACAGCGATGTTCAAAAAGAGAGAGGCCAAAAAGTGAGATTGTATTGGTGTGCGATATCAAAGCGACACAGCCCAGCTTTGAACTGCCCTGCTCGACGTCTGGGCATCGAATGCAAGCTAAGAGAACGCTGCTTACGCTCATAGGCCCGACTTCGGCATGCGCTCGGCACGTGTAAATAGCCGATTGCGCTCGGCCCCTGGGGGCTATGGAGGAACATCGCTGATCTAGAAGGCGTAGCACCTTTTCCAAACACTTGTTTCATTGGTTGAACAATTATCTATCATATGCCATTTGAATTTTATCTTATTTAGTTCAAAAGTTATGTTTTTTGCAAAGAAAAAACTCAAATGGACCCACTGAGCGATGGCTCGTCGATGGGCTGATTTCAAGAGAATCTTATGCAAAAATCTCACTGTCAAACTGCTCAGCGAAACGAGGTGGGAAAGTGTAATCGACAGTATTCGGCCATTCCGCTATGCATCTGCGGAAATTTATGATGCGCTGTTTGAAATCAGTGAAGACTACTCATTTGATGTCGATTGTAGATGCTTCGCGGAATCACTAGCTAAAAAAATGAAGAGGATGTCGTTCTGTTGTTTATCAATTTTCAAACCCAAAATTCTGTATCAAATCAACTTGGCTAGCAATTCATTACACGGAATTGAGTTGACTGATTCGGAGGCTGTTCGAATGCTTGACAAAACTTGGACTTTTTCGGGGGTGTCCTGTAAATCTCTAGAGATTTTGTCTTCGGTTAATTTACCGCTCGAAAAATCCGTCGGTGTACCAAAACTTGGAGAGATTTCATTTTCTTAGTGGGAAAGAGAATTGGACCAATTGGGTTCAAAATAATTGTCCATCCCACAAAAACAGGGTTGCATCAGGTGCAAAAAAATTACCCTTATTTTAGTTTTGAATTAATTTGATGTTTAACGGAAATCTGTTAATTGTGACATAAGTTTTATGATTCATGCTAATATTATAATTTAAATTGAAGTCGTGTTACCCAAAATTATAATGAAAGTTTAAAAATATTTTCGCGCTAATCATACTGCAAAATTTTCCAGCCCTTGGCACGTTTGCTGATGTCGGATTTCCCATGAAGCGCTAGTGAGGCAGGCAGATGGCGCCACTGGTACGATGGTTTTGACTGATATGGCAGCCTTCGGTTGGTGTTGCGAAAAATTATTAAATCAAATTAAACATGTTATTTATTTGATGCAGCCTATTCAGTAAAATAATGTAGTTTACATTTCCAAAACCAATTTTGCTTATCAAAATAGTTGTAGCAGTGAATTTAGCTAAATCTCTTCCCAAAACACTAGAGATTTGAAACCAACCGAAAGAGATTTCTAGGACACAGAGAATTTGAAGAGATTTCTGGGACACCTCCGTTTTTGAAACCTTCGATCAGAAGAAAGTTTTGATGATTTTTATGAAGAAGGTAGATCACTGACAGACGAAGTTGACGCCGACAAATCATTTACTCCATCGAATGAAAAAATAAAAGACTGTTCACTTGCAAATCGGAAGATGAACCCATTGACGACCCCTAACAAACATATAAAGTTGAATGCTATTTTGACATATTGGATGCTTCCATATCTTCTGTTCAAGAAAAATTTGTTCAAAAAATTTTTGGCCCAGGGCGTCAAATAGGCTCGCGACGGCCCTGAATTTATGTTTATATATAGTACAATTTTACATTGATCACAAAGAGAACACCCATCTGTATGTGATCTAATGACAACGCATTTTCCTTCCCCTTTGCACAGTTTTAATCATCAATTTCGGAGAGTTGACCCAATGCGAATGCGAAATTGAAATACATTTCTTTCTCACGTAGTCGCCTGTCATTAGCTCAATCAGAGAAACGTTAAATCGCATCGCGCATCAATTTGGCCATTTAAGGCCTTTAGAAAACAGCAAACAACAGCAACAAAACATTTGGCAAGCGAGGAGTGACCGCGAACGTGGAACGCCTGAACACTCGTACGTATACGTTTACGTTGGATCCATTGGACACATGGCCAATTCCAAACGGCCAGCGATGCAAAACGAAAAAAAAAAAAACTCGGGACGTCACTCAATAATTCGGCAGTCGTCTGTCTTCTACTACTTCCTTCGGACTTCTTCTACTGCTGACCTGACCGACAGCCGCGAGAAAATTGCAACAATTTGCCATTTGTTGCTGTTGTTGGTGTTGTTGTTATTGCATTACAATTAATTGAACGGAATCGAGAGTCTGAGCCACACTCTGAAAATGGAAATTATATTGAACTGATTCCCACGACGCGCTCTCTTGGGTAGCTTTTTGCAGCCAGATGGTTTCGATTTGATTGTGTAGGAGAGCTGAGACCGAGACTCGGACTGGCTACATATTGAAGGCATTCAAATCATTTAAGGAATGTGTGCAGTTTGAAGGGAAACAACCACTGCGAATGGGAATGGTGTGATGCATAATCACTTTGGACAGACAAAGTTGAGAAATTGGCAAGCCAGGGACCCTAAAAGTTCAATGAGGTGTGTGCATGGCGCCAGATTTAAATTGGGAAAAGGGAAACTTGCATACATTCGACCTTAAAATAATCCATCAAGGAAATTTTCTGTACCCCATCAGTAATGTCAATGGGTAAGATCGACATTACTTTGAAAGCGTACTGCGCGCTATCAAACAGTTATATAAAATCAAAGATATCCCAAAAACTTCCAACACTCTAGACATTGTCCATGCGCCAGCCTATTTGTTATTTAAAGAACTCTGTCAATACAAACTGAACCATCAACTCAAATACTCTCAAATGACAAATGTTTGGACCTGCGGCCAAACATCAAAGCCAATGAAAAATATTAATATTTCCTAATCCATTGTAATTATGATTCCTTGTCCATTGTTTGTCACAAAAGAAATGTAACCTTCAAACAGATCGAAGCCGAATAGATCATGTTACCTCCGAAGTAGATATGTCAATTCCTCAAAATACAGATAAGAGATCTGCGTCACAAAACAAAAATAAAAATTGGGAAACAGAAATCTAATTGTTGCGGCCTGTGCGTGCCAACCACAAAATGTGGACTACCAGGCCGCCTTTTTTCACAAGAAATTTGAAAAAAAAAACTAATCTTGACATTCGGCGTCAGGGATTAGTTGGTCCAATCAGCGGCAACGCCTGCGGCTAATGAACAGCAGCGGCTGTTGTTCCCAGAAAACCCCTTTTTGCTTATAATTACTTGTACCAATAAAAAGTCAGCTCAAGACCAGGTAATCAGTAGTGATCAGTGTGATCTCTTATCTCTGGTGCGTATGACTTTTACTTTTCTTTGTCACGATCTTTATATTTTGTTTTATAGAGGGTGTCGCTTCAAATCAAAGCAAAAGGCAGCCGCATCAAAATCAAATTAAAAGACAGCAATCAATAATTTGACACGACTTGGCCAGATGATCATTTCGTTTGGATTGTTGTACCGTTGCTCCAACTTTTTGCGACATTTTGTTGAGAAGGTTTTGGGGCATATGAAGTGGGACTCCCTCTCTGGCTTGCTGCCCGGGCTGGGGCTATGTACAACATCAAGTTTTATCGCTGATCGTGATCATGTAATTCCAGCCCACGCATGCGCACTCGGCGCTCACTCTCAAAAAACGAAAAAAAAAGGAATCAAGTTTAGCGCATTCTTAGTGCCCGATCCTCGCCTGGGCCTTGTGACAGATGGCTGGTTGAGGGACTTACACTGAGAGAATAATATTCAAGTGTAAAATAAACATATTTAAATAAGGGCCTAATTACTTAAAAAATTATTTAGAATGGCATCTAACTAGCTAAATATAAATGTAAGTACTTAACTTTCATTCTACAATTCTTGTTTGATTTTAGCTTATATCAGGGAATAACTGAACCTTAACCAGAACCGTTAACCAAAATTAACCGTTTCAAATCACGTACCGGAACCGAAACCGGAACGGATACAATTTTTTAGAGCGCAGTTCTTTTACGGACGGTCGGCTGGGGGCAAATCCAGAAAACGATTGTCTTTGCGACAGATATTTTGGCTACGCTTTTGACTTTGCAAATTCAGCAACTTGCAAGACAGCCATAGCAGCAGGTGGGTTGGACACAGCACAGTGACCAACCACCAGCAAGTAGGTGCCTAACGAATTGTGTATGTGGATTTCCGGAAAAAAGTGTAAAATCGGTACGACCCTGCATTATTAGTCGTTAGTGTTGTGATGGGTGCACACTATAGTTCACCTACTAGACTAGCGCTGTGATGTATTACCTGTCGTTAACGACGCGACTGACACCAGTGATGCATCAGGTCGTTAGGCCTGGTAGAGCCTTGACACCAGCTGAACTACAGGGCAGTTTTATAAGCTTTTGCATGGCTAATTACTACGAAGCTGGCGCCAGCAGCAGAGAGGGTTGACCGGGTGTAAAGTTTATTCAAAGAAAAAACTTTTTCATTAGATGTTCCGAGGCGGGATCGAACCCACGACCGACCGAAACTGTGACCTAAACAGTGACCGAAACAGTGATCAAACCAGTGACCAAAACAGTGACCAAATCAGTGACCAAAACAGTGACCAAAACAGTGACCAAAACAGTGACCAAAACAGTGACCAAAACAGTGACTGAAACAGTAACCAAAACAGTGACCAAAACAGTGACCAAAACAGTGACCAAAACAGTGACCAAAACAGTGACCAAACTAGTGACCGAAACAGTGACCAAAACAGTGACTAAAACAGTGACCAAAACAATGACCGAAACAGTGACCAAAACAGTGACCAAACCAGTGACTGAAAACATTGACCGAAAAAGTGACCAAAACAGTGACCAAACCAGTGACTGAAAAAGTAACCAAAACAGTGACCAAACAGTGACCAAAACATTGACCGAAACAGTGACTAAGGCAGTGACCGAAACAGTGACCAAAACAGTGACCAAAACAATGACCAAAACAGTGACCAAAACAGTGGCCAAAACAGATACCGAAACAGTGGCCAAAACAGAGACCAAACCAGTGATAGAAACAGTAACCAACACAGTGACCAAACAGTGACCAGAACAGTGACAAAACAGTGACCGAAACAATGACTGATGAATAAAAAAGTGATTTAAATAGTGACCAATACAGTGACTTATATAGTGACCAAAACAGTGACCAAAACAGGGACAAAAACAGTGACCAAAACAGTTACTTCAACCGGAACTAATACATTGACTTAAATAGTGACCTACTTTATCCTTTTTGTCAGTATTGTGATTTCAAGTTATCCCTCGTAAAGAGCTTTGCTCGTACCGAGTGTTCCATGACGCCCACACTTTTTTCCAATTAGCTAAAGGGGGCGTGGCACAAATTCAAAACAAACTTGATCTGCCTGCAAGTATAGGAAGTTTTTGTCTAACTTCTGGATAATGTAAATGACTTGTCACAGCCCCAAAGGGTGCGGCTCTCCACTCTGGGTTGTGCGCTTCTTATTCGCACAAGAGAAAAGGACCTACCGAACCTAAGGAGTTTTAAAGTTTATTCAAAGAAAAACTTGTTTATTCTCAACTTTTCTTTCATGTTCCGGGGCGGGATCGAACCCACGACCTCTTGCTCAGCGGTCGAGCACACTAGCCGCTGATCCACATGTAGCTTTGGAACAGAGTATAAAAATTTAGAAGTTATATGAAATTAAGCTGGTGTTGTCAAACAAAAAACCAACAACCCCCAAAAAAAAAAAAAAAAAAAAAAAAAAAAAAAAAAAAAACCCAAACCCAAAATATATATATTCTTGGTCAGGGCGACATGCTAAGTCGATTCTGAGTCGTCCGTCTGTCTGTTTCTAAGTAAACTAGTCTCTCAGTTTTGAATATATCAACCTGAAATTTAGCACAGTCTTCTTTATTACTGCACTCTGCTAAAATATCGGAACTGTCCGGGTCGGGTAACATTATCTTATAGCTCCAATAGAAAGGATTGGTCGGAAAATGGGTCTTAGTGAGAAACCTTTTTTGTTTTCAAAGAAAAGGATTTCAAACTACAGAAGTCTGGTTGGCTAAAAAGCTCTTTCAAATACCTCCCGGTTCTATCTTCAGTAGTCTTTGCCCATCAGATGTTATTTTAAAATTGGCTGTGTTGTTGAAATAAACTTGGACATTTAACTGGTACAAGAAAAACAGAACTTCTTGATTATATGGCAAAGTGTATTACTATTTGTATTCTGAATCGATTTAAAGTCTCAAGTCCGTTTTCTTCGTCTGTACCAAGTCATTGGGAACATCTGAGGCGTTTTTGGAGGACTGTGAAGAGGACTGGTTTATTTTGTAGCTAGCCTTCTTTATGTAAACTGGTACTTGAAATTTGAAATCATGTACCATTTGCCTTGAGACAGACGGAGAGACGGACAACAACCAAGACGACGACGCGACGTTCGCTCTTTCAGGTTGGGATGGGATCGTGTCCCTGACGCGGCACAGGAAACGCGCATTTAAAAAAGCGCGACTATCGAAATATAAACGACATTAAGCCAAGCTCAACAAAATATGAAAGAAAAAAAAAAGTGAATCTTACAGATTTAAAGGAAGCTTGTGTCAATATGCTTTTGCGGAATGTGATCTTTTGATGGCGCCGACCCAGGCAGCAGCCACATCAGCAACAGGACCAGAGGGCCCACTAAGCGACATAATTGCTACCGTGAGATTCTGCTATCGTCATTACCCCCCGATCTGTGCGCGCTCCTAATGCGCTCCAATCAAACACACAGCGAAACGAGCATATGACATGTTTGTGCATTATTAATCATGATAATATCTGTATAAATGCTGGAAAACTGTGCAACAGTCTTCGCCCAAATTGCAATTTAATGTAAAAATAAATTGCAGTCTGGAGAGTCGCCGAGTCGGAGTCGGAGTTGTAGTCGGCAATGTGGATGGAGAGCTGACCAACCGGCAGCCGGAGCAGGCAGCTCCCATGATTATTGGTCATTTACTTGCGCCGTTTAGCGCATTAAAAGTCCAGAGTGAAGTTTTATGCATAAAGAAATAATTGACAGTTGAAACAGAGTTGGAGCCGAAGTCGGTGCCGGAGTGCAGCTGCAAGGATTGCTGGAGCAGCTGGTTGGGGGGCGTGTGTTTCTTTTTCCACTTTGGGGCACGGCAAGGCGCATGCATAGCTGCAGGGGGAAGCATAAATTGGTTGATGGGGGTTGTGCCTAGAGCACAAAGAAATCAACGCTTTGACTAATGGGAATGATTTGCATGTGCAAAACAGGTTCATACACTGAACGAAAATGGTAATGGAAAATTGGAATAATTATGAGGTTAAAACAAATTGTTGGAAAGGTGGGAAAGCAGATTTACTTTAGACTATACCGACTGATATTGATAGCTAATGTCTTTACAATTGGAATAAAATCGCTTAGCACTTAGAGTTAACCAACCGGATTGAAGTGTGTTCTTTTCTACATCGAGCCAAAGAAGTGACCATGGATGATAGTTGAATGAAATTGAATCGAAATTGAAAGATGGGATGAAATTGAACAATGATGATGACGGAGATTCGACACTTTCGTTATGAGGATAAAACATACAATTAAAAAAAAATTATCCAAACGGGATTGAAAACAGGGTAATCCCGGATACTCTTGAGCCGAGCCGATAAAAAGATTGATTTGTCTTAGAAATCCCAAATTTGGTCCCGAAAAACCGGATCACTTTTAGCCACTCCGTATTGATTTAAGATTTTTTTCTGTTTACGTACAATTGAAAGGACTACCCATGGGATCTCCCGCATCACCAATAATCGCGGACGTAATTGTGGAGGAAATTGGGATGATCAGCTCCATTCAAAAATCTACAAAACATGAAAATCAACACGGCCAAAAATTGTATTGTGTACTAAGCTCCACGAAAAATGTAGAAAAACAGAAATTTACATTTGGCATGTAGAAAAGCTACACGAGCATGTAGAAATTAAAATAGTAAGCGAGGCGTGCAGAAAAGTTAAATGCTGCGTGGAGGAAAAGTGTAACTGATCGCCGCTTGTCGCTTATCTTTGTAACTGTGATTTGCGGTATTGCCGCGCGAGTGGTTAATAGTCGTATTGGCTAAGCTGCCGGAAGTTGTGTCTAAATTCCCGAGACAAGGTATGTAAGTTGTGAGTTTGAATTCCAGACAAGGTAAGTGAAAAAAAAAAAATAGGTTGTACGTTTTCCATATGAAAGACCTTGCCCTCTTTGTACGCCCGATTTTCATGCAGCTTTTACATATGTATTTTGTTTTCTCTGTGTATGAATAGGAGACATATTTTCAGAATCCTTAAGACAATGATATTCCCAGACCACTACTTTTACACTAATAAAATCTCATGAAAAACAAAAGGCGACAAAGAAGACTAGCCCCTAAAAATATACACTTACCGACCAGATTGCTTCAATAAAGACAACGTAGCTATAGCCCATTTACAACACAAAAAGATTTTTAATGAATTCAAAGAGTAACATAGAACCACTTAACACGATCAAAGTTGTAGCATACAAAATACATTGCGCTTGAGACGAGACCAATTTATACGATGAGGTATATGTTGGCAAAACAAAGTCAAAATTTAAGACCAGCTTATCAGCACATAAATCCGACATAAAAAGACGAAACGATACTGCAATACAAAAAAGAGCACTTGCTCACTGCAGTGAGCATACTAGAAAGAGAGCAGCATTACAACAAACGTTTTACATTGGAAAAGCTACACATAATTAATACATCCACACATGTTAGACATAACGTCAAAACGGACACAGAGGACTGTGCCCATTTGTATAGACATTTGCTGGACACAAGCAAAACAAAAAGCAGTTGTAAACTCCACAGCTGACAAGCCAGACGCTGTCACTCGTTGTATGTATAAATTTTATGTCAGTACAATGATGTTCAATAAGTGAAAATCTTTATTACTTTTTGTATAATAGATTTCTATAGCCCTGAGGATGAATTCGGAAAAAATTCGAAATATATTGGAGTAAAACATAAAATTTATATAAATTGAATGCTTTGTTCAAAATAAACGATAATGTTTCGCGTTTGAGTTGTATTAATTTGTACGTAACAAGTCAATTTATGGTTACAAGATCTCGTTGTAATTTTCTCTCGAATTGAATTCACTTGGCATTGAGCAATCGATTTCAGTTGCTCAAACGAATTCGAGTCTTTTTATACCAGATCTAGTTACCGCAAGCATATTTTTGACCTTCTATACAACGTTATTTAATTTGAATGCAAAAGGTTACCGTTAACACGAAAATCGACTCGAAAACCGGAATAGGCCCTTAAAAAATCTTTGTAGATAATTCGATAAAACGTCTAGGAAATTTAAAGTGTTCAACCGATTGTCTTAATCGATTTTTAAACATTATGGAATTTCATTTGGATGATCACTGTTTTAAATTCACTTAAATATATACACTCACGACAAACAGTTTTAGTACATTCAAGCCACGCACTTAACCATAGAATATAGTTTTGTGGGACTATGTAGGTAAGATATCGTTGACTCTAGTTTCTTTGAGCTCATTACTTAAGTTTATAAATAGTTTTGAGAAATTCTTCCCAGTTTGTAACTGATGTCTTAGGCCTTTAAATTTTTTGGTTATTTTGTTATTTGTTTCAGGAATGCAGTCAGATAAAAAATAAGGATTGATTTGGTTCAGTGGTTCACTGAGTTTTTAAACCTCTGATTCGGTTCATTACATAGATTGTGTTTCTATCCGCAGCATGGTTTTGAATCTCTCAGAATGGGCTCGACTCAGTTTTTTTGGAGCGAGCCTTCTAAATCTATTACCATACGAAACTGAACACCAACCGGGGTCTGTTAGATTCTACCTTTATATCAATTTCTTAATATATGGATCGGTCGGCCGGATTATCTACTGAACCTCCGAGTTATAAATCATAACCAAACTCGGTATTTTACTGCTTCAGAATGTAAATGAAGCAAGAATAAAGTTTCCATTACTAACTTCTCATTTTTAGGGGGAAACAGTCGTCTGGTTTTTCAGTACAAAAACTAAAAATTTTGTTTACGAGTAAGCCAGTATTAATCCAGATTGAATTGTCATAAGAACGCATTGTTGATAGTCAAGTGGGCTAAGATACATACGTACGTGTATTCAGTTTTCGAGGTCCTGATTTCAAATCCAAAAATGGTAAGTATGAGGGATGGTAATAGCTGTTACAGTTTTGTAGGTAGATGGTTCAAAGCTATGCTACGAGGGCCGTCCCAGAAATAGCCGACCTAACTACTAAAACACAAAAATTTATAATTTTTTTTTTTTTTTTCAACATAGGATCCTTTTAGGTCGATACACTTTTCCCAGCGGTGTTCAATAGCTTCGATAACTTTTTTATAATAAGAACTGTAAAGCTCTTCAAAATAGGCATTAACGTCGGACTCCACCTCTTCATTGTTGCCAAATCTTTTTCCTCCGAGCCATTTTTTCAAGTTTGGAAATAAGGAATAATCAAAGGGAGCTAAGTCTGGCGAATAAGGGGCGTGAGGTAGCAATTCAAATTTTAATTCATTAATTTTAGCCATTGCAACGGCAGAGGTGTGAACCGGCTGTTTTTGTTCAACGCGGCAGCATCTTGCGCATAACTTTTTCATGTCCAATTTTTCGGTCAATATGCGATGTACAGCACTTTTTGAAATGCCTACACATTCAGCTAACTCACGAACTTTCAATCGCCTGTCACTCAACACACATTTTTTAATTTTGTCCACCATTTCTGAAGTGGTCATCTCATTTGGACGCCCATTACGATGTTCATCTTCGCAGCTCAAACGACCTCGCTTAAACTTAGCCACCCAATATTTTATTGTTGTAAACGAGGGAGCAGAATTACGTAGGGTAGAATCCAGCTCCTTTTTAATATTGGTTGGACTAAGACCTTTTATATGAAAGTATTGTATCACATAACGATGACCAATTTTGTCCATGTTTGCAAATCAATAACAAGCGTTCTCTATTAAAATCGACCAAAAAAAAACTGTGCAAGGTAAAGGCACCAAACTTCAAACTTAAGCTTTTAATAGTCGGTACTTCCCCTTTTTAATATTTTTTGTGAACATTTTCCAACACTACTGTGCTAGGTCGGCCATTTCTGGGACGGCCCTCGTATATATGTTAAGCTGCATTATTTATCTATCATTATTTATCTATCAGATGATCAATACATACATATATAACTCTAATCTATGTCCATACAGCTGGGCTGCATCGGACCAAAGGCAGTGCGCAATACTACACACAGTTCGTTTGGCGTCACATTTTAAAATAGTCAGTTATATACAAGCTGCAAACCCCCAAATTCTGCAAAAGGTTCGGTTCTAAAACTTGGTTCCTGGAACGGTTCCTAAGCTTATGATTTGGTTAAAGCTTTGATGCACCTAAGAATTTCACCTCTATCGACGGTGAATTTAAAATAGTCGTTAAAAAATTGTGACTTTAATTTTGTTGAGGTCGAATGTTACATAATACAGTAATAATTATTATCCTTCAAAACCACCTCCTCCGCTGCTTTCAATAGTGCCTGGTCTTTGAAATTGGAAGGTAGCCTCTACCTCTTTTGTACTTTTTAGTGCTGTCGAAATTTCACGTCTTGACCTTCGCTTTATTTTCGATTTAAAAATAAATCAAAAGAAACGCATTTTCCATCAATAGTACACGGAAAGTTATCTAAGTTCTTTTTAAAGTGAAGGATGTCATTTTTTAAGCCGAGGCCTTTTCCAACTGATTAGGTCTGGTTTGGGGTTAGGTTCGGGAGGTCTTAAGTTCAGAATGTTCGGCTTATGGTCCGGTTTGAATGCAGACTATGTGGACCAACTTTTTCAATTGTATTTTAAATGTACAAAAATGTTGTCCGAAATTTCCCATATATAAAACTATATTCTGGTGGTGCCAAAATCTTGTTAATAGTGCCAAAAACTTGATAAAAAGAATATTGTTAGGAAGTATTGCCTGTTACTAGCTGAGTTTTCTGCCGACACAATTTATGGTTCTAATTTAAGTGCATTTTTAATGGTAATAATGAGTAGAAGATTGTATTTATACCTAATGATTCTTCCAAATTTTCTTATCAATCTATAAATTCTTGATAAAAAAAAATAGCTTTCAATCACAAGCTGTCTATGTCATTCCTGTCTAGCCAAATTTTTAGCAAGGCTTTCATCATTACCGACCTTTTGTTTATTGTGACAGAAATTTCGTCAGATATTAATCTGACGAAATTGTCGAGTAAGTTGGCCCAAAAGAAATTATGGCGAAAAGTAATAAGCATATGAAATTCACAGTAAAAATCATAAACAAATCAAACAAAAAAAAATAAAGGTAAATAATCAAACCAGAAATGGGCAAATTGTGAGCAAGCGAGCGAGTGAATTTTCTAGAGGGGACACCCACTCAAAATTTAGCGAAAAAAAAAAATAAAAACAACCAAGCGCCAATAACCGGTTTCCATTTCAAATGAGTGGGGCAGAACGCACGCGTGCGGGCCCTCTCTCTCTCTCTCTGTCGTTCGCTCTCTGAAAATGGTGAACTGGCTCAAGAGATCAGAAAACATGTTTGCACCTTGAAAACACCTGGCTGGGAAAATTTCGCTCGCGCTCTCTCTCTCTATCTCTCTCTGGTGATCGTGTGCGGCTCTCCCTCTTTCTCTCTGTGAGAGTTTTGAGAGGGTTTTTCTTAGGCAACAAGTGAGCGCAGGTCCGCGCACCGTCAGCAGAGCAATGGACTTTTAGTTATTCCGTGATCTTTTACCAATATTGTGCAGCGACGGCTGATCAACAACGCAAAAGAGAAGTAGCAGTAAAAGAAGAGGAAGAAGCAAACAAAAGAAGTGGTTTTTTATATATACAAAATGTTGATAAATGGCGGAAGTATAGTGAAAACGGAAGTTTCAATGGGATTCTAATTGGCCTTAGAGACTAGATCAATTGGAGATCAGTGGAATAGGTGTGGAAGTAAAGTGAAAGATCTGTGAAAAAACACTTGAAGACTACGATGGAGCATCAGCGCAAGATCTGTGGAAGATATGTGAACATTTTGTGGAAAGATCAGTGAAGCAATTGTTGAAGACCAGCGAATGAACAGTGCAAAGTCAGCAAGATCAGTGGAAGGATCAGTGTTAGAACTGTGGAATATCGATGGAAGATACGAAACGAATTTATTGGAAGATCAGAGAAACAGCAGAGGATCAGTGGAAGATCACTTCTTAAATATGTTAGATCAGTGCCAAAACTGCGGAAGCTCAATGTTGAAACCGAAATCTCCGCGAAGATCATTAAAAGTTTGAGGATCAGTGAAAGATCCCCCAAAAACGTTGTGCTAGATCACTGAAAAGTTTTTGAAAAAGCGGAGAACTTGGAAAATCAACGGAAAATAATTTAATCAAATTGTTCACCGATCAACTTCGCGTGTTGACTTTCATTATAGTCCTTCAAACTGAAAGCGTGCCTCCGCTGACCAAAAAAAATAAAGGCAACAAGCTGCCAATTTGTTGTTGTTGTTTGAGTGTGCTGTGTATTTCTTTGCCATCGTACGTCAAATTCGATTTTTATGACTTTTGAAAGCGTGACTAAGACGTGATTTATGATGGCGTGTGGTTTTTAATATTCATGTGCAAGAAAGAGCCAGCGCAAAACCTTGCGTAGGTGCGCCAAACAATAAAAAATCAACAACAGCAACAACAACAACAAAATCAACTTGCGCCTGGGTTGTTGCATCTTTGGCTGGAGGGCCCAGAGGGCACACACAACTCTTTTTTGATATCCTGCTGTGATTGTGTTGGGTGCGTGGATACGTACGTTTGCCTTTTTATGGAGGCTGTTAAGCATTTGAGTGCCGCTAAGGCAAATGAGCATAGTAACAACAGCAACAGCAACAACAACAGCAGCAGCGACACAGCAGCAACAGTAGAAGCAGCCACCAGCAGCAGCAGCAGCAGCACAACAGCAACTGCTGCTCCTACAACAACAGCAGCTTCAACCAACCCCAAGGAACACTCAAAATCCGAAAGCAATACCAACCCTTGTAAAGCCACAAGTAAATCCAACAATGCTGCCATGGCTGCTGCCACTGCCACAGCGGCTGCTGCTGTGGTACTCTCGTTGCAAGGCACCATGGTTAGCAGCTTGCAACAGGCAGCTCTGCTACCAGCCAACTCAGCTGCAGCTGCAGCTTTAAATCTGCAAGCTCTAGAGTCCTACCTAACCCTACAACGACTTACCGGTAAATCGGATGTATTCCGCTTTAGCAACAGCAACAACAACAACAACAGCAGCAGCAACAGCAGCAATACGCACAGCAGCAGCAACAACTCAACACCCACGGACAATGATCACAGCAACTTGCCATCACTAATCGATATAGCCAGCATAGAACTCAAGTCCAGTTGTTCATCCAGCTCTTCGTCGGCCACCTCCACGGCCACGCCCACCACCAACGCCTCCCCCTCAAGCCAGACAAAATTGCCCTCGATCGGTACTGTAAGCGCTGCTGCTGCCGCTGTGGCCGCCAATCAGCAGGCCGCCTTGGACTGTGCAGCCGAGTTGGCCGCCGAATGTGGTGACTTGCCCCTGCTTGATGGTGAGGATGCCTTGTCCTTTGAAGCTGGGGATTTGGATAGCAGCTATGGTAGTTTCATATTCAATCCCACCACATTTGGAGCCACGGAAACGGACACCTCGCTGCCCACACTGCAGGCCACCATGTATCAGGATAAGTTGAGTGTGATCGGCAGTGGGTTGGTGGTAGCTGGAGTGGGAGGTGAGGAGGCAGCAACGACGGCGGCTGGTTCCAGTGCCGCAGCTGCTGCAGCGGCTGCCCAGCGCTCGAAGAAGCAGTTCATTTGCAAATTTTGTAATCGCCAATTCACCAAGTCCTATAATCTACTGATCCATGAACGTACCCACACCGATGAGCGTCCCTATTCGTGTGATATATGCGGCAAGGCATTCCGAAGGCAAGATCATCTAAGGGATCATAGGTAGGTAAATTGATAAAAGAGGAATACGAAAAATATATATCCCTCCATCACCTAACCTCACACCCTTTTGCATTTCTCCCTCTCTTGTCACAGATACATCCACTCCAAGGAGAAGCCCTTCAAGTGCGCCGAATGCGGTAAAGGTTTCTGCCAATCTCGCACCTTAGCGGTGCATAAAATTCTCCACATGGAAGAATCCCCGCACAAGTGTCCCGTCTGCAATCGCTCATTCAATCAACGTTCGAATCTGAAGACCCACCTACTCACCCACACGGATATCAAGCCCTACAATTGCGCCTCCTGCGGCAAGGTCTTTCGCCGCAATTGCGATCTTCGACGGCACAGTCTGACACACAATCTCTCGGCCACGGGTGGCGTGGGTGGAGTTGGTGGCTTGAGTGATTTATTTGGTATAAACTCCAGTTCCGGCACGGATTTGGGTCTGCCGGCGGCGACGGTGGCGGCTAGTTTAACAAATGAAGCGGGGGGAAGAAGCAGTACAACAACTTCCTCAACGACGCGAGATTTGGTGGCCGTTAGCGACTGATAAACTATTACCCTCACTCCCTCCCACTCTCTTAAAGGAAATCTCATATGCAGTATCCCTCCACTACTTAAGTATGTCTCTGATCTGATCTGTGTTTGTTTGTACTCGTTGCCTTTAAGTTGCTTCTAGCTGACAGCATTTAATTAGTGACTTAAGTTTAGTTTTTAAATATTTTGATATCATTTTAGGATATTTGTAACGTAAGTTTAGAAGGAAAGTTTGACTTGATAGGTAGGTGTAAGTACTAAGATATTTAGTTGGATATAAGTTAAGTTGTAGACTTTAATTGTACGATCGAATAAATGACTTAACTTGAAACATATGAATTATTTGTGTGGGCTTTTTATGGTTACTAAGGGAAACTTTTATCAATTAAAAACAGATCTGGTTTATCAAAGAAGATATATTTAATTTCCTTTGGGTTTGAATATAACGTCACACAAGCTATTAGATGCTTGTGGGACCTTAGCTTATGGACCACACAGTGTGTTGATCTCGGAATCACTGGAGAAACTTTTGCATAGCTTCTTACTTCCAGCAGGCGCCTAAGCTGAAAAGGCGGGGTCTAGTCCGGGCTTACCGTACAGTAGTCCCAGTCCCAGTAGGCTTAGCCAGCAGAAAAGTTTTTGAAACATACAGTTGTAGCAAAGTAGAAAGTGTGGGACTTCGGGAATTACTGATTCGTCATATATTCTTACCTTGGTATCTCAGCGCTGTTCCTTATTATCATAATCATAATTTTGATGCTAATCAGTATCTTTGGTATTAAGTGGATCTTTTGCCATGAAGATCCATCAGCATCAAAAATGGAATCTGAGGTTTAGGGGCAGATTGTGTATTGGTAGAGGCCTCTTGCAAATCAAAGAAGAGAAGTAACTTTATAAGGTCGAAGCTTCTTCATGAGAAATGGGGCGGCTTTTAAGAGAATGTGTATGCCGAACAATGTCTCATAATCGGCTGGCGGACGCACGACATTTCATGAACAGTCTCTGGTAATCTGGCCGATTGTGATGTAGCGGGTAGTGTGTATGTCTGCAATAACGCCTTGGGACATCTAAACTGTCTATTTTGTGAATTTTAAAAGCACACAAGCCAAGAGATTGCGAAGGAGCCCGCTCGGCTGTGCCCTTGGGGCTGTGTGCGGATCTACAGCGCTTACGGTTATCCCTTACAGACTGTTGGTTAACGCATATAACGAAGCCGATGGCTGTGTGAAATCGCCCAGCGATTAGCTAAAATATAGTGCACAAACTCTGGTAAAGCTGTGCGGATCGGCCAGGCTGATGGTTACCCTAAAGCAGTGGCCGGCACGTCGCTACCTACTAGGCATAGGCAAGCTCTCAAAAGCAGCGCAGTCGGCCCACACATAGTATAAGCAGTATAAGCTTCGCTGCGCTGCGTGCTCGGCTCTTGTTTAACTGCTTCGCGATTGAATTAGTTTTTACGCTGCTCTCACACACACCAATGCCAAAATGGGATTGTGTTTTTTTCCGGCCAAATCTTGCACTCTTAATATTCTTTTATAATAAGAACATATAAATCCACTTGTAGAACTAGTCCATCAGTATGGAAAGCATGTATTGGTCAAGATTTATATTCATCACCGTGCGCTTAATGTCATTTTTAATGTCCGGACATAAGTCCCAGAAAATTTCTGAGCTATTTTTCAAAGTATTGATTGAAATTTTTCGTATTTTTCATTCATTTGTCATGTCACCATCTACAATCTCTGAAATTTGCCTGAGGATCGGATAATAGATGGCAGAATTATAAAGGTTATAAAAAAACGTTGCATACTTTTTTGCGCTGCATGCGCTTTTTGCTTACATAATGTTGAAATGGTCACATTAATGTGAACGCTTTGTTAATTAACATAAGGAAAGGCTGATAAACACTAATTGCCCTGAGTACCGGGTATATCGAAGTCGGGCAGGATTGACTTTAACTTACGCTCTCGTTATGTGTGGTTCTGCCCTTGAGTATGATAAATTCTCGCGCATGCGAAAAGGCTCTTTCGGATGCGCTACCTAGTAATTATTGTATCATAATTCGAAAATACTAACACTAAAAGTTATACAACCAACTCTCGTGTATTAAATATGTCAATTTTATATCGAAAACATGACAGCATAAAGGCCTTCGTTAATGTCGTCATCTGACAAACATTGCGAAGGCATGTTAGATGAACCCTGGACGGGAGACAAATACCAATAAGTGATCGGACGTCAAACGAAAGATTTATAAATTCGCAGATTCATCTAGATTTCATGTAAACGTAGGTATACAATTACTTTTGACTGCGATGCTAGATGGACTAATTACATAGCGCGTTTAATGCGTCAGTCCAAGTAGATTTTTACCATGGAACAGTTCACTACACGCAAACGTTCTCAGATGGTTGAAATTTGCATTCAACTAAAAAAGTCAATTGTAAAAACTCATTGTGGATTTAAAAGAATAAATAACGTGAGTAGTGCGCCTTCTTAATAAACAAAATTGCCATATTAATGCGACTGAAAATCCTCAAGAGATTCAAGAGGTATCTCTTTACGATAAAAACATGGTTATTGGTCCGTTTTTTCGAAGATGAAGATGTCCAAACGGAGGGGCGGTATCGCGCTTTGTTAACCAATTTCTTCTTCTTTCAATTTCTTCTGCAAAATTTTTGTCGAATGCGAATGATGCACTGCTGGTTTCGACAAGATTGCGCTCCACCACCTATCGATTTATCGGAGTCATTGTTCCCTGGTCAAAAAATTGTGATTTTGACTGTCCATATTTGACACCTCCAGACTTCTTTTTGTGGGGCTTTCTAAAAACAAAGGTTTACATCATTAAGCCAAGGATCTTAGAAGACCTGAAAATCAATATCCGCCAACAAATAGCAGCCATTCCGGCTGAAATGCTTTCCAAAACCATGGAAAATACTGCAAAACGGGCTCAATACACCGTAGCCGCTCAAGGTGACCATTTACGAGATATCATATTCAAAAAGTTATAAAAACAAATCTTCTTGAACCCAATTAAATGAATTTTAACACGAGCAGAAAAAAATAGTGCTTTCCTTTGATCTTTTTTAAAAAAAGATGTCTCCATCGAATACGGCCAACCATGTAGAAGGTGAAAAAATAGTCATACTAATAAACCATAAGAAATCACAAAATTGTTTGAGCCGCTGAAACCGATGGCTCAATAACAAACGGATTCAATTCAAGAGAAAATGACGTTTAAATCTATTAATCACATTAATAACATATTTTATTCATCTTGAGTTCGAAGTGAACCATCTGCTCTGTGCAGCTTTGATATTCTCAGTCGGTATCGGTAGCACGGTTTATCGAGCTGACATGGTCGCTTTTTCGATTTCTTAGTGTGAGCGCGAAACTTTCATCGAAAGCTGTTTGTGCTACCTTGTTTTATGGAGGTTACCCGAAAATCGACTCGAAACTCAACCGATTGTTTCTAATAAACAAACTATAACTATTTTTGATGATGAGGAACTCCCGAGAAAAAGTGAGAACCAAAGTGTAGAAATAGCTTAGAGTTATCTTCATTTTAGTCCTCTGCTGCACCAAATTGGTTCAGCCCAACCACCAATTAGTACAATATTACAAAAAACGGCACTGCTAAAGCTTTAATAAACAAACTGTCAAACACTGGGGAAAACCTATAGCTTCTAAAAGCAGAATTTTTAACAAACGTGTTATGAATTGCAGTTTAGTTAGGGTTATAGCAACATTTCTTAGGTTAATCCGGCTTACATTAAATCTCCAAGCAAAATCTGTTAGTGCTGAAATGGAAATCCTTCCAGAGAACATCAGTAAAGCTCCTTGAAATTGCGCTGGACAGACAACATTATTGCATCTTAGTGTTCTTCACTATTTGTTAAAAAAAAACATAACTTTTAATGAAAATTGAAAATAATAAAATTACAATTTCAAAATTGGTCCTCAAATCAAGGCAGCAAACGGGTCCAGAACCGAAACTCTATGTACAGACGACAGGTTAATATCAAAACCTTAAGACTGATGCTTTTGAAATTCTTCCCCAAACCAAATCGTAGGTTTTTGAGTTTAAGCCTCCGAGCCGAATTCAAAAACAGGTCACAAAAAACACATATTAGACTCCGAGCCGAACTTTTTTCAGAATTTCAGTAGTAGCTGAAGATATTTATAATGCTGAGTTTCCCTGAGTAGTGCCAAGCCTTGGCTCGTTAGTAAAGATTGTCATAGAATTATGTAATCCAGGTGGACCTTTATACCACTTTTCCGTTAAAGAGAGCTAATGTGTTTCGCTTTCAAATCCTGGCTCTTCAATTTGCATATCCAACTCATTGATATTAATTCTCCCACCGTCTCCCCCTCACGCACTCACTTACCCATTCCACTCCATCTTCCTTCGCTTGTAGTTACACTATTTACCCACTTGTAGCAAACTAAAATCAAATATTTGTACCGATGTTTATCACTCAAGTGCCAACAAGGGCAATTAATGTACCATTAAAGGTGTACACCGTTTTTACCAGCAACAACAGCAACAAGCCTTTGACAACAAACTAGGCGAGACAAAAGCCTGGAGTAGTTCTTTTTTCCCAGGTTTCGTACTCTCTTTTGTTATCTCTTAAGCCAAACAATGTTCGATTGTAGAACAAGCTTGTAGAGCAGGCGCGTTCAGTTACCCAAAAGGCCCACCCACGTCAAGGATTTCCCAGGGAAAAAACTTACAAAAATTTCAAGAAATTTTTATGGCCAAAAAGTGGGCTGTCCAAGCTCCAAGGGTGGAGTCTCCAAGACAGATGGCAGCTGGCCAACAGTTTTATTATCGACCACAGAAACAAAAAAAAAAGAGTTCAAAAGCAAAACGCCGACCCAGAGCCAGAGCTGCGTTTGTCAATCGTTAAACGGTGCCAACCTGCATTTCCTGCATTTCGAAACCCAAACCCGAGCCCGAACCCAGCCAAACCAATTACAACGATCAAACAACAATAATGGTCCAAGACTTGTTTGTTGCTCTCTGTAAACATTTGCACGGATATTGTTCTATTCGAAAAGGGAACAAGCTGGAAGACCCAGAGAGACCGGGACCACTGGACCAGGTCTCTGGCTCTGCGAATTGCCTGCAATTTCACACTTTATGCGCGACGGCTTCATTTCCAGAGACAGCGGCGCGTGCGGGCGAAGCGGATGTTTGAACGCTTTCAACAACGTTCGCTCGCTCCAACTTCATGGACTTATATTGATGGGAAAATTATGAAATTCATTGTTTGTGTTTGACTAATAATTATGACAGCAAACGCATTGTCGTCATAAAGAGAGACGCACACACACCATCAATGGGGACCCCAAAGGGGGGGCCGAGGGGGCAAGTGTTGAGGGGGACAGGGAAACCGGCGGAGGCGAGCGCACTAAATTCGCTTTGAGGTTTCCGCACCGCCCTATTGACGACGCGATGTCAGAGTCAGACACCAACAACAAAAACAACAAAAAACTGACTAACTCTAATAAGCCCATCAACTACTTTCTACACTGAGCAAAAAAAGAGAACATTTTGTGAGTTTTAAATGATGAAACAAGGAGAAGAATCTAGAAAGTCCTAAGGAGCTGGCAAGATTTTAAAAGTATGAAGAAATAGAGGAAAATATTTAGAAGGAAGATTTTTAAAATAAAGATAAATTGAGAAAAAGATTTGGATAAAAGAGAGTGACCATATAAAGCAATGGGACCAAAAAGATCTTAAAATTCGGAGAACTTAGGCTAAACTACAGAAAATATAACTAATATATCAGAATGACAAAAATGTACAACCACTTAGTAAGCAAAGGATAAGAAATCCGCTGAGAATTACTTCAAATCTTGATTCAAGTTTTTGTGGTTCAGATGGACTTAAGAATATTACACGAGGTCACAAAATCAAACTTTTTTCAGTTTATTGAAAGGGTGGAGGGGATTCTAGATCATTTTCGTGTGCTGAACACTAATCTGAGTTGAGAAAGAATCCGCCACATCATGACCAATGCGTTTTGACGCGTTTTCGAGGAAACCTAAACTTTTTCTGACTCTCTTTGATATTATCGTAAAGTATTCATTCAAAACTTTAAAATAATCAATCCCATACAATTCCACGATTTTTTCAAGCGTAGATATAGCATTTTGAGTGTATATACAAAGTCAAAAAGATGGAAAAAAGTTTTTATAATATCTCTTAAATTGATTTCTAAAAACAAAACTGTATAAAATTTTGTAGTAACTCCAGTTTACCTTATCTCTTGTTAACAAAAATCACAAAAATTATTTTTCTTTTGAGAATTTTGAATATTATTAGATGATTTTTCTCAGTGCACTTATTCACAACACACCAACAATGTAGTCTAGTGTTGTTGAGGCGTGGCAAGCTCTTCTTGTGTGCTTTTTTTTTTGGATTCTTTGAAGTTTGTGGTGCTATTGCAGGAGAAGGGAAATATTTTCAGTTCGTTGTGCTTGTGAAATTTTGTTGCGTTTCCCGGAACCAACGCAAAAAGCGGAACGTTCTTTTGGGCTGTTCGTTGGTTGTTGTTTTGGGTGAATGTGAATGTAAATGTCATGGTTTGTCGGTTGGTCGTTTGGTCATTTGGCTCTGGCCAGTTAGTTGTCGGCACCATTTGCTTTATGATTTGATGTATGCGTGTGTGGACCTTCCCACCCCCCCTCTAAGCTGACTTCGGCACCTCAATAGGGAACGAAACCGTGTTTGCATAGCGCTGATGTACGCCGCTGGCGTTCCAGGGCATCACTTGGATGTGGACGAGTTACTGGCTCCAGCTTGAACGTTTGACGAAACGTAAATTATGCGGCGTTCTTGTGCCTAATTAGGTGTCGTATCGTAAACGGTTTTTATATATATGTATGTATGTATGTGCAGCACATAAAAGGAAGAGAAGGGAAAAACTGTGGAAAGGGGGGAAAAATGGGTAGAGTTAGAGGCAGCGGATGGCTAGTGACAACGTGTTAGCTACTAAACACAGAAGGAAGTGTTTGGTTTTGGAGTGGGGGGGGGGTTTTTTTTTTTTAAATTTTTTTAAAGATTTTGTTTGGGAGAGGATTTTTGTTTTTTTTTTTTATTTTTCCTCGCGAAATGCGAGGACATTCTTTTTTTTTATACAGAAATTTCCTTAAAATATTTTCGTGCTTAAAGGTAACTTTTTAAATCAAACTTTTCCCAAAAAGAAAGCTAGGTTCGGAACTTAGTTGGCAAAAAAATAAGACAGCTTTGATGTACCCGATTGTAAGATACAATTTGCTAATAAATCTGTAGAAAATCTATGCTTTGGCGAGCAAAGTTCATGAGTTTTTAGGGAAAAGATGGGGGTGTTGTGATCACAGTTTTGTTTTTCGAACATAACTTTTAAAAATCAATATTTTTTCGCTATGTAAATTTTGTGTGTTAATTAAAAGTTGCATGTATATTTGCTCATATTAGTTTTTGTATGAAAAATGATTTTTTGATATTTCGAAAATTTGTACATTGCTGAGACACCCGTTTAAAAGTTTTAATCTCGTGTTTCTTAGCAATTATTCTTCATTAAATTAAAAAAAATAAAAACTTTATTTTTCTCATATTCTGATTTAAAAAATATCAATGAAAAGTGAAAATTGATTGACGCTTGTTTTTTTCTTTTACGAGCACGTTTTGCTGTGAATCAGCGGTTTTCCTTACAGTTTTCTTTTCAACGCTACCATAGATTTAGAGTCCACACAGAGAAAAATATGACGTTCACCAAATGGTCATGATTTTGGTCTGTTTTTTCGTTCATAAAAAATTTACGGTGGCCATGAAAACCGAAAAGATGTTCATGAAATAAGTAAATATTTTAAAGTTTTAATGATTTAAGTCCTCGTAGAGATTTCAATTGGCGGGAAAGCAAAGAAAACTCGCGAAAAGAGAAAAATAATGGCTAATAAATTAATGTCCATTCTATTTTGATGTTTTTGACTAAAAATTTGTCATCATTATTTTGTCAATCCTAGTTTCACTTTACAAAAGTCTCTGGGTTGTACTCGTACGCAAGGTATACTTATTAAGGTAGGCGCACTCGCTCTCTCACAACCTCTTAAATTAGACAGCGAGAGCGTGAAAGCGCATGAGTCAATCAAAATTAAGAGGCAGAACACAAAAAACTCGCCCACTGAGATGCCGCTCACACGACACGACGAAATTTAATATACTTTTGATTTGTTTCATAGAGTAATATAAAGATACAAAAACTTAGCTAGCACAAGAAACAAAAAACCATAGACAATAATTTTTTTTGGCTAAAGAATAAAGATACCTAAAAAAATTGGGGAAAGTTTACTGGCTCAGCCGAGTTTTATATCTTGCAGCCTCCATTGAAAACAAAAATGTTTTTCTTACTAAGACTACTTTTCGGACCATACTTTTTTAAGGAAGCTATACCAAAAAGATGTTCGATTTCGACCAAACTTGGTCGAATCATGGAAAAGCATAACAAACTAACAGTTACGAAAATTGGAGACTATCCTATTTAAAAGAAAAAAGTTTTTCTCACTAGAACTTCTTTTTCGACCGATCATTCGTAAAAGTATATAAAATAAGTTTATGCCAATGATAAGGACGTTTCCATTGAAAACAAAAATGCTTTTCTCTCTAGAACTAGTTTTCGACCGATTGTTCCTATGGGAGCTATATGCTATAGTCATCCGATTTTGACCGAAATTTGTAGAATTATGTGAAAGCATTCCAAATAAATAAATGCCAAGCTTAAGGACATTGTCATTGATAACAAAAAAGTTTTCCTAACTAAGACTACTTTTCGGACTCTACTTTTCTATGACGGCTTTACTATACAGATGTCCGATTTCAACCAAACTTTGTGAAATAATGGGAAAGCATAGCAAACTAAGAAATACGAAGATTGGAGGTGTTTCCATTAAAAAACAAAAAAGTATTTCTCACTAAATCTTGTTGTTTCCTATGACAGCTATACGCTATAGTTATCGGATCCGGCCGGTTCCGACAAATGTGCTGAGTATATGTACCAAAATGCATCGTGAAAAGTTTGGTGAAGATTGCTTTAAATCTGACGGAGGAGATAGCATAGAAACAGACAGACGAACGGACAGACGTACAGGGCTAAATCAACTCAACTCGTCATGCTGATCAAGAATATATATACTTTATGTGGTCGGCGATGCTTCTTTCAATGCGTTACAAACATCTAAACAATTTTATAATAACCTCTGCATGGGTATAAAAAACAAGTAAGGGCGCTGTAGTCGAGTAACCCGACTCCGGAATACCTTCTAACTTTGATTTCGTGAGGAACAGCATAAACGGGAACAAATTTGTTTTTGCAAGTTGAAGAAATCATGAATTTCATAGCATAAACGTAGTATGAGTAATATTCGGGATGTCACACTAGAAATACACTTAAATAATATGGTTGCCCCAATAAAAGCTGAAGGCAACAGCACATACCAAGGCTGCCAGGTCTACAGTTGATGGACCGGTCGCTCCACACGTTTCATTTACCCGTCTAAAATTGTCATCTGTCAAAATTAAACTCAAATAACACAATTTTTCGATCTGCATCTCCTATTTCCCCGTCTTCTTAACAATCTTAACTACTTTTAAAATTTTGAAAATTTCGCGACTTTTTGACAGTTTGGTTTACGCCTCCTATTTACCAGTCTACAATTGCCGTCAATCAAATCTTCATAATAATCTAGACTCAATTGTTCTATCTATCTATATCTTTAATTTACCAACGCTTGCATTATAAGCTAAACATTAGTTCATAAATACCGACATAATCATTTTGAAAATTTCTCTGTTTTTGGACATCTCCTTCACATTTCTTCAACTTAGAAATCTTCGCGGGCAACCATTCCACAAAGTTTCAACGCAAAGTTTCATGATCGGTTTAGGCAGAGGCAGACTAACTAACAAACATTTCAAAATAAATGTCCAAGAATATGTAAGTAATCGAAGAAATAAAACAACTATAGTTAAACTGTTGTGACCGAAGTGCCATTTTAATCTTGCCTAAAGCTGCCTTTACACTTGTCATATCTCTCTAAAGATTTTCTTTGAAATTGTAGGAGCAAACAAAATATCTCCATATGTTAAGAAACTTAGCCTTATTTGGTGAAATTGGTCTGGTTCCGATTGGTGAGAGTTTCTCTTTAGAGAATTTTGACAACCGACTATTTAGAAACAGCTAAAAACAGCTTAAGGCTTAAATATCAAAATAGAGATAAATTCTTTCTTCAGCATTCACACACCAGAATAAATGATCTAAGTCGAAGAAACAGTTTCATGAACAATACCAATGATCAGAAGATTTGCAGACGACGCATTTCATTAATTTGTGTGCCAAATTTATACTTGAAGTGTCTTCTTTTAAACATTCCCCCTTTAAGCCCCCACCACTGTTAGTTGCTTCCAGCGTTCTCTCTTTAAAGTCGTTGTCATTTACCGCCGCACGATCATAAACTATGAAAAACTCAATTTCTAGAACTGCAGTCCAACTACTTGCAGTGTCACACCACACCAAACAGCGTTCATGCCAATCGTCACAGAAGAAAAGCTGCCGAAAATCGTGCAAGTGAATAAAGCGAGTTAGTTTTGTGTGAGCCCAAGTGGTTATTAGATTTTATTGGATGGGCCGCAGTTGCCGACGGCAGGCGGCAAGGCCCCCAAAGGCCGTAAGAGAGCGCACTCGCATGACAGATCAGTTCCCAAGTCTCAGGCTTTACATGTATATATCCCCATATCCAGCCATATCGGTTGTCGGTCGGAGTTTTTATTGCACGCAGGGCGCAAATGCAAACAAAAATGCGACAAATGTTATATTTAGAGTTAAGTTGCAGCACTGAGGAAGGTCGGTGTTGGTTGGTGGTCTGCAGTTTTCTTTTTTTTTTTTTTGGGTTCTCCTTCTGCTGAGCTCTGGGCTGTGCTCTATTTGCCCACGGCTTGTTTGACAAAGTCCGCGGCACGTAGCACGGAGCAGTCGCTGCGTCGTTTTGTGTACTACAACACAATCATCAAACATAGCAGAAAGCGGTGTATAGAGAAAACCCATCACTCGCAGTTACACCGAGAAAAAGGCAGTTCAGAAATTGAGTATTGTATGGGTTATAGAAAAGATTAGGATTTGGAAAGGCAAAGATTTAAGATAGTTGTATGCGAGACGAATCATACGATTATTTTGTCAGATTTCTCTGAGTTTTTGATAAAATCAGAAGAGACTTTGATTCTTTTAAATTTCAATTGAACCACGTCGATTTTTTTTACCAGAATTAACTGAAAATCGCCAGTCTTTTTGAACTATATACTTCAAATCAAGTAAGTTGCAATCATGCAAACTTAGCATACAATCTTTTCAGACTTAGTAATACAGAAATATGCATTTCGTTGAAAGTATACAATTCAAAAGCTTTTAAAGAACTTCATTCCATTTGATCCCTTTCTTTCAGTGTACTCCCCACTGGGCTACAGATAATAATTGAGCTTATCTCTCTCACTAATACACTTACCTGGGGATATATTTATATGTATTGGGTTATATGACTTTTCGGAAACTGATAAGCTCGTCCAGCTCTCCAGCTCCATAGCTAATTGAATGACTGACTGCTGTGCCGGTGCTGAGTGACGCGGCTAAATTAAAACGAAATCATTTGCAAGCAGTCAAACCAGCCCCCCCACCCTCCTAACCTAGCTAACCACCCCTTGTTAACCCAATCCTACCTCGTTCCTACCTCGTCGGCAGTCCGCGCCTGATTAGAACCAAAAACAATCAAACAAAACACATCAAAGACTCGCTTGCCGGCAATTTGTCATTAACGTAATATACTGACAAGATTGCTTTGCACGGAGTACTCCGACTGCCTCTGCCTCCCTTTCTCCCACCCTTCCGCCCGCCGGTAATATTTGTCAACAAATATGAAGTTTAGCGTCTGCCAAGGTGTTGTAATAGCCCCGGTGCAGTTGTAAATTTCCGTTTAGTTTTTTGTACAAAAAATGTGACATATTTTCGTTAAGTGTTGAGTGTTTTTTAGGCACTCGTGTGTACTTAAGGATTAGCAATGTGTGGGATTTTTCTTGGTTCTTAGGGCGCTTGTTTAGGCAAGTGATTAATAGGCCATTAGTGAAATCTTTTTTCCCCTCTCGATGGTACGGATATTTACAAATAGAGCGGGTTGAATTGCTTTGAAGATATACGAGGATATATTTTCTTCCTTCCTTATAAAGGCTTACATTTAAATATGTTCTTGAAATTAGAACTAACAAACCTCAGGTCTCGCACTAAAGAGAATTTCTTTTTAAAATATAGTTTTTAATATTTACCGATTCTTTAGAAACTTTATAATAATTAGGGTATTCACTAGCTCTCGAACACGCCAATTTCCGCCTTATCCGTTGATGACATTGTCCATGCTTCTGCGCCGTATAGCAGGACTGGGATGATAAGGGACTTGTATAGCGCAATTTTCGTTTTCCGAGAGAGGGCTCTGCTCTTGAACTCCTTATTGAGCCCGTAGTAACATCGGTTTGCACGAGTAATTCTTCTTCGGATTTCCAGACTGGTGTTGTTGTCGCTGATTATCGTCGTTCCGAGGTAGACACATTCCTTAACAACCTTGAAGTTGTATTCTCCCATTGCAACAGATTGTCCAAGCGTAGGGCAAAGTGTGACTCTGGGCCTAATACCATCGAATAGTTGCCTAATCTTTTTGAAGAGTTTTCGAGTCTCACTCCTTCCGAACAGCACTTCGACTTCCTCCCTCATGCGCCTTTCCTGCTCATTTTTCTTCCTTCTGTAAAGGCGCTTCTCCTCACTCCTTTTCTCCCGGTATCGCTCCTTAATAGCCCGCATTGCTCCAGACTGCAGAGTTCTCCTGTACGCAATGTCATCATCGTACCATGACTGTTTGTATGGGAGTTTTCGGCAAATCCGAGAATCTTCTTGGCAGCCGTACTCATAGAGTGTAAAATATGCTTCCACTGTTCGCATACACCAGAAGGGCCAGGTGGGGTTTCCCTGAGCAGCTGGGTGAGTTTTGCTGAGTAGGCTTCGGATGTCCGTTGTGATTGCAGCTTCTCAACGTTCAGCTTTCGGCGTGTGTTAGACTATGCGGCATGTGCCACACTGAACCGTGTGCGTTCTTTGGCTGCAACAAGGTAGTGATCCGAGTCAATATTGGCTCCTCGGAGCGCACGTACGTCTAGAACACTCGATGAGTGCCGTCTTCTTGTTGATTGATCAGGGGACATCCAGGTCGCCTTGTGGTCGTCGCGGTGTTCAAATCTGGTGCTACTAATGACCATGTTCCGGCCCGAAGCGAAGCCTATTAGCCTTTCTCCATTTCGGGGTTTTGTGCGGTAAATCGGCCGTGGGGAAAACCCCGATTGTGCGTTAGTGTGTCTGATGTCGTGATCGGGGCAGCGCTCTTAGGTCTCTAGGCGCTCATAGAAATCGTCTTTTTCCGAATCGTTTTTTTCTTCTAATATTAATATTAAAATATTTTGCCTTAAGTCTGAGTGCGGCAAGTCGCTTGTCAACTGGTGTAAAGCTGATGACAGAGCGGCACAGTCTTTTGTTGACTGCAAAGCCGCAACCAAACTCGTGCTTCGAAACATGTCCACTGTAGTAGATCTCCCATGGGGCAATGGTTTCGGATGTTATCACCTTACACCCCTGTCCAGTCCATCGCATTTCCTGAAGTGCGGTAACGTCCGATGAATGTTCCTCGAGGACATCCACCAGCTTGGAATCCGCGCGCTCTCTATTGAGGGTACGAACATTCCAGGTGCATATCCTCAAATCGTGGTCCTTAAAACGAGGCATTAGTTTAGTTTTCATATAAATCTATCATATTTTGACATCGACAAGGCTGCACCTAACAAAGTTGGTCATTTTGTCGGCCTGTGTTATCAGAAACAATAACATCAAGGACTTGACAAAGTCTTTTTAGTCTACATAAAAGTTCGTTGATATGAGAATTAAAATTTCACAGCAGATACAGACAGTTGCTGCCATACACGTATGAACACCTGCCAGCCAGTGTAGTGCCAGTTGACTGATGCCATATGTGTTCAGTGAAATCTATCAACATTTCCAAATATTTTATTCAGTCTGAACAGACTGCCACATAACTGGCATACAAAAATCTGGCAGCCTGCCAGTGTCTCTGAACGCACCCTAACTGATCAGTTCATTCCCACTAAGTAGTATTTAAGTCATTCCATGACCAAATCACTTAACACATTTCCTGTCGATTCAAAATGTGATTTATATGCCCAAACAATGCAAATAGAAGAATTAATAAAGAAATAACTAAGATTTAAGCCAATCTAACGGCAAACAAGTTCATAATTCAAACTCATTGATCACCTACCACAGTCGGGCATATGGAGAGGTGGACCGACTGACAGACAGACATGAATACATACATATTTATATAACCTCTCCGCTCACAAAACAAATTTCGGCATGTCATAAATATTCGTTATAAATATCGCAACGCGTTGTCTTCTGCTTCTCGCCAAGCGGCAGCTTGCCGCTTGTCTTGTCTAACGATAAATAACAGTTAGGAGCTGTACCTACCGTATACCGGCGACGTTGTCGAATTTTTAAGGTGTGACCAAAAGCGAACGAAACTCATAATTTTTGAAATTAGCATTTTTGTTAGTCTTGAGCCAGCTGCCTTTTTTATGAAATTTACAAATTGTCCCCCATCCCCCCCCCCCCACTGTCAACCAACCCAGCAGATACAAAGAACCAACTTATGCCACAGCAACATAGACATCATCCCAGCTGGATCATGAGAGAGAAAGAGTCGCTGCAATAAACTCATCAATAAATTGCCGTCTGTTTCGCATTTGGTTGCTGGTGGCCGGTTGCGGGTTCGGGTTATATGACTCCAACGCACTTCTTTTTCGGGATTCGGGTGGTCCGGCGCATTTGGGTGGAGGCTTTCTTTAAGTGGATTTGTGTGTTTTCTTGTGGTGAGAAAAATGTTTATTGTTTCAACTTTGTTATCAGCTTTAAGTAAACAAAGTAAAGTTCGAGTGTGTGGAGTGTGGTCAAAATTTGTTTTTTGATTTCTAATTTGTTTACAGTCAACAACAAAGCAACAAAATTATTGTACGCTTATTTATGGCTGGCAGTGTCAACCGAATAACCGGAAAGAGAGACCGAACCACCGAAAATGTGAATGTGAAGATGGACACATTAGTGATTATTCTTTTCCACACTTTGTCCACTTCTTTTGGGAGTTGCTGTTGTTGTTGGTATGTGGCCTTATCTGACCGAGCTGGCTAAGAATTTGTCTTGGGATTTTGTCTGAATTTGTTGAGAATTTATTAGTATCAAAAAGGCGCGTGTGGGGATCATCAATCAGAGTGGATTCGAAAAAAAAGAAATCATTTGCCTTTTGGTATATTTCACGCTTCTAACAAATTAATTTGCCCGCTCAAAAAAATTCAATACTTGCGCCTTATGCAGAAATCCAAGAAAAAGAGGGAGAGCTCTGATGGGTAAGATGAAAATATAACTCTAAAATGCAATGGTGTAAGTTGAAATTCAAACCAAAACCCGCAAAGGAAATCAATATCTAACCAAGAAAAATTTTGGTTTTAATTAAATTCTTAAATAAGTTACTATTTATTATATTTTAATTTAAATAAAAAAAGGAAATTTCCGTTTCAAAGGGTGCGCAACAAGTCCAAAAAGTTTACTCATACGCCACGTAACCTATATTTGAATATCAACAATTCAATTAAAACTGCATTTTTCTAGCTCTCAATTTTTTATAAGCTTTTAAACTGTTTCCATTTTGTTTAAAAGAATTGCCCAATTTTTATAGAAATGGAAAACGAAATCAGCGCCAACTCTAAACGATTTGGTTGATAATCATTTGCGCACATAAAAATTTAATTTTCTTAACTATTTTGTTGTCCACGTTAAGTATACACAACGTTGCCTGTGCCTGTTTTCTTGATTACAAGTGTTCCCGATGTCAGACTCCCTAAATATGCTGTCAAATCAAACACATTGTCGCACTATTAATTCTGTGACTGATTGTCTTTATGATCGGAAATCGAATTTGTTGTATCTGCGCCAGAAGAGCAAGTGCGACAAACCCAATCAACATTAACATTTTTACGCTCTCCGATAGCGTGAGTATTAGGCCGCGCGCACACATGCAGCTGAAAGATGAACAGATGGCAAAGCTTTAGGCTGAGTTTTAAGCTTTTAAGAAACAAACAAACTAGATGCATGTACCCATCGGCGCACAGCCAAATGAGGCGACTCCACATCATGCATTACAAACGCTCAAAAGTATAGAACACTTTCGCTATACTTTGTATTCAGAGTTGTCATATGAAGTTTGGCATGACGTCAAAGCTTCGTGCGTCGTGCGCTGCCTACTGCTGTTTCGATTTTTGTGTTTCCTTTTGAAAGAGCATGCTTACACACACAAGTATAAATGCGCATGTATGCAGCTGACATGCACAATATCCCTCTAGTACGGCCGACCAACGCTGTATCAACGTTCCGTCGTCGATTTTGTGACTGTCGTCGACCCACCCTTATACCCCTCACAATGTGTTCGACTTACGTAATTTGCAAGGCGATGTCCGCTCAATACGTTAACGGCTCTCCAGGCACGCTAGGTCGACGCAATGCCATGCAGGAACCGACATGAGCGACGCTCGATAGACGAAATGCCATGCAGAGAAGCGACATAAGCCTCAATCATTGCCGTCACGGCGCATCACCGTACAAAGAGCAACGCTGGGTTGACGAAAATACTGTGACTGACCCCAGCCGTACTAGAGGGCTGTTTGTTGTTATTGTCTAAGGAATTTCATTCTTTTTCTTCAAATTTTCGTTCATTGGATTTTTGACGTGTGGCGTGTGCGGACGTACATCACGGCAGCAGAAACTTAAATTAATTTCTGGCAAAACAAAATTATGACAATAAAATTAAGAAATCTAAAAAGAATAATTTAAATAATAAGCAATATGCTATTAATAATAAAAATATTCAAAGATAATATTCAAAAACCTAGAAAACAAAAACTTGAAAGCACACATTAGCTTTTTGCCGATATAAAAAGTTATTTTTGTTTTTATATAAATATTCTTTATAATTGGTTAATAATATATATAAATCTCTAATAAAATCCTTAAATTTAAATGAATTTAAATCAGATTTTTAATTTTTTCATTTATTACAACTCTATAATACATTGGGCATGCGATTTTAAAATTGTGTATCGTTTAGTGGTCGGCCCACCCACACCGTCGACTACAATTCTTACATCAGTACGTGCAGTTGTAATGGAGATCCGAAAAGCTTTCGGCTATCGCCCACTTTTCGATCGCTGGTAATGATGTTTCGAAAGCAGGCAGCCCACAAAGCGGCCATGCTAATGTAAAAGTAATCTAGGTTGTAATCGATTCAGTCTGGCCCCCAGCGTACGAAGTGTTAAGTAGGTGCTCGATTCCGTAATGTGAATTAGCGCCGCTGGGTACGTGCGCACACTAGGGGCTTAAATGATCATTTTAAGGGGGGTTCTATCTTGCAAACAGCTTTTTTAGACCTTTTTTAAAGCATCATGGATAGAAAACTATAAGAGCTTTTTTGTTTTGTTTTTTTTTATATTGCCTTAAAATGATCAAAGAAGATTTCGACATTAATTTTTTTTTGGATTGAGTGGCTGTTCAATAACGTATCGGTCTTTTAAAATCGCCCTCCAAAAAAAAGAGAAGTGGTGGTTGGTAGGATTTCGGGACTCCCAGACATCCGAAATACTAAAGCAAAAAGTTTTCTCAATGAGAATAAATGCCATTATCGCCCCAACCTCAATCATTCAAAGTTATAAAATCGATTTTGGTCCCTCTTCTTTTGCAGACTTATGTAAAAACAATAAAGTAAAAATTGTGTTTTTTTATGGTTGAGGTAGGGGCTCAATCGACATTAATTCTGCGTCGGTTAAGCCCTGTTTTATGAAAATCGGTTCAGTAGAACTCGCACAAGCTTGCCAACCAGGTCAAAAAACATATTTTCAAGAAAAATGCGTTTTAAATTTGAAGTAACAAAAAAATGACACGTTTTAGCGAAGACATTATTCGACAAAAAAGGCTATATCTTCTAAAGTATTTCGAAATTCAAAAAATCATTTTAGGGACATATTTTTAAATGTCCGAGCTATAAAAAAAAATCTATAAAAAACAACGTTGCAACGTTGAACCGCCCTTGATTCAGCCGTTAGTTCATCTTGTTTGAACGGTCAAGCACCTTTGCTTATTTCAGCCTGCGGATGTTTTTATAAAAGGCTGCAATTGCAATGCAATTATGGACTGCGAAACTACTTTTTCAAAGGATCTTAGTTCTGATGGTATTATTTTTTTTAAATTCATTATATTGCGTCAAACTCTTTCAGAGAGTTGTTGATTTTCGACTTTGGAAAGGAGGCGTCATAGTTGTCAAAGTAACATGCTGTGGATCGGTCCGGTAGCATACATATAAACAGACATATGGCGAATCTATAAAAAATAAATCGATCATATTAATAAAGTTTTGCTTTAATTGCTATAGAGGGTGCATCAAAAGAAATCTTTCTATCAGAATTGGAGCAAAACGTAATTTTTGGTTAAACATTTACCGTTAAGCCCCCAAATGATATTCTTCTTAAGGACGTGGCGCTTAATTTATATTTTTGTGACTTGGGCCGTAAGATACGATTAACAGATATAAATACTGCTGACTTTTTCTAAAGAGGTTTTTTAAACTTACGGATGCATGTCAATAACCCACAGACTCTTTCGGGTTAGTTGATATCAAAGTTGAAGTCTTTTTCCATTTTTATTATTTTTTTCAAATTTTGCCATGTATCCTGAAATTTTATAATTGGGAAATGAAATACTAGTTACGATTAATTGTTTAGAGCAACTTTTTGAAGTTTATTAATTGGGTATTCTTGCACTTGTTGGTTAATCTTTGTTTTCGTCGACCAACATCAATTAAGCCACAGTGTCGACACAATTTTTACGAAATGAAAATGATTCAGCTTAAAAGTCAGCTCAGCACTTTCAAAATTATCGGTGTGCTGAATCCAACTCTGTTCTCAGCAAAGCTTTTGACTAAGCAATCAGTTCATCTTTCAGTAGCATGTGTGCGCGCGGCCATAGAAATGAGCAACATGAGTGGCGCGAGTTTGATTGGCACTGCCAGAGTCAAGCACAAATATGTCATGAGAAGTGTAAAGACTGCATACGTTTTGTTGCAGTGGTTGGGAAACTCGGGTGTGAAAAGTGCATTACTAGTTGCAGTGCACAGCTACAGATCTCTGGTATAGATCAATAAAAAGTAAGAAAGTCGGGTAGGCCCGCCTATAATATACTCTGTACCAACGAAAGTGTATGCATAATGTGAATTAAGATGCTGCAGTAGCAGATGAAAGCTGCGCTACCACAGCGCTGCAGCAGCGAAGTTTCTTTTGCTTATAACTTGACTATCGTTCATCAGATCTTTACCAATCCTTTGGCAACTCGATGAAGAATCCCGACTATTAAATATGTCCAAAAGGTACGAACCTTCTGTCATAAAAAAAAACTGTTTTCATATTTTTTTATTTATTCCAACTAAAATACATCGGATTGTTTCATTCATTCATTGTTGATTCATTCAAAAAAATTTCAGTTGTTTTTTGTTTTTGGTAACAAACTTCAAAGTCCCAGATCAGATTTTCATTTTAGATATGCATAAAATATTCAAAACATAGTTGAAAATCAAGTTACCATCATTCGTCCCCCTCCGCCTCCCCACCTAAGGCTATGCCAGAGATAACAACAACTCGGCTAAACGGCAATCAAAACGAACTTCAAACCTTAACGCGCTTTGTACCGCCTCATCAATGTTGATTCAATTATCGCAGCATGGTGGCCGGGAACAACCCCCAAAAGAAATACCGAGGGGGGGAACCCCTTGGCCATTAATAGCAACTGTTTCGCTTGTAATCTATACCAGGCCACGCCCTCATCAGATGTGTAAAACAACCCTCCACAAATGGGGTGCAAAGTGAGCACAAATTATTAAGCTAATAAACAAGAAAAATAACAGTCAGGATAAGTCCCGGTCGGAATGCTGATAAGCGTGAAATGTGTCCATGTCCTGGTGGGCACTTTAAAGACCCGTTAACTGTCAACGGCAGCCCGAGTTTGGTTTTTTGGGTAACGGATATGGATATATATTGTTTGGTTATATGCCTCGCTGATCTTTGAGGCGGCTTACGTAACACATAATTGAGTCGACAAGGGCCCTCTCACTGGTCGACTGGTCGTTTGGTTGGCCTGCGGAGTGCATCTGTTGGGTTTTAAGGAACTGGTATGGAGTGTCTGTGTGTGCCTCGGCTTATCGCTCGTCTGCATCGGCTTAGCTGCGTTTGGGTGATGAATTAAAATTGAAATTGAAATTCTCCTCCAACTCTCGGTTTTTTCTATCTATGTGGATCTGTATGGTTCTTGTTATTAGGTGTCGTAATCGTTGACATAGACTCAACCTAATTAAGCGTAAAGTGAGCGCCAATAATGTCACAACTGTCAGCTTAGCTATGGGGTAAAGTAGAGGAGTTGCCGAACGGTTGAAATACATTGGAATGGAATGGCAGGGAGTGACACTATAATGTAATTGCAAAAGACATGTCTATACATTTCTGAATGCTTATGTATTATTTATTCAAGTTTTCAATGAATATTGAGTGACTGACGTACTTATACTATTAGTTACTTCATTTAAGTAAAAGTGACATATACTAAAGATTTAACAGCTAAACTGTAAACCTGTCCAGAGCTACATCCGACAGAATTGGTACTACTTATGTTTTTTGGATCATTAAACGCACCTACTAAATTAACAATCTATCGAAGGTAATCCACACTCAGTACCCGTTTTATTTACTAATTGGAGGGCTTTCATAAGTTTTGTTATCACTTCCAACGTAAGAAAAATATAAACAAAACCCTAGCTCAAGCCCGGCTCAGAATTGGTTGACAAACTGCATGTAGAATCGATATTAAACCGGAAGTACCCACCGGAATATGACCAACTCCGATTTACAACAGTTCTTTGGAGAAATCTTCTCCTGTTTCAGGATCACTCGAATATTCAATCTCAATGGAATAGTTTTCACTTATTATCCGCCGCTGTTGATTTCGGAATCACGGAAAGTGTTTGTCAGAAGTCGCAACAGCATCATAAAGCCACCAAAGCAACGATTTCACCCTGTTGCAGCGAAAATATACTTTTAAAATGACCCACCGTACGCTGTAGAGCAGGTGGAGTATAGCACTGTCTCATACTTGGTTTCGTCCTAACACGCCCAAAATCTAAAGATATGGCCCAAAAACCGCTTTTTGCTATTTGTACTCAATTAAATAGGTCGCGCATGGACTGTCTGATTGTTTATAGCCTTGAAAATTCCGATAGCGACGAATCTAAAGTATGATTATCAATGGTTTGACAGATTTAGCTTGATGGCTATGAAGTAAGGATTACAGATCTGGCATTTTCACCTCTTTTTTCGAAATTTCTACTTTGACCCCCACTGGTTTCACTATTTTATTCTATGCGATTTTTTGTTACGTATTATTATATAAGCCCATTTAATTCTCGGTTGAACAAATGTAGGCCCAATGAATGTGGTTTCCGTTTGACCAAGCTATTCCCGTTTTTCTGAGTACACATCGACAATCCAGTATTTTATTTTGAGTGTGTTTACATATTAGTATGTGTTTTATCCAGGGCTGCAATCCGGTTTTTAACCGAGCCGGTTCGAGCCCGGCGTATTAATTTACTGTGAGCTGAACCTTGAACCGAACCTCTTTAATAATAAAAGCTTAACCTGAACCTGTTCCGAACCTACAGTTTCGGTTAGGTTCAACAAAAATGATGGACAAAAAACAATTGTGACCTACTGCCTAACAACTTCTTCTGTTATCTGGTCGGTTTTGGGCAACTGAGTCTTAGAATGGTCAGAAACGTTTAATAAAAAAAAACCGTGATAAACATTCAGAATTACTTATAAAGTCCCCAATAGCCTCTGCCTTTTTAAGATCTTCGACTTCAAAGCTTTTAAATGATTCACAAAAACAAGAGTTTCACATTACATTGGTAATATTTTTCAGATTACGAAATTAAATTGAACTTAACAGTAAATTATATTTTGAATATTCCCATGGGATGTACAAATCGCGTCCGATTGAGAGGAGCTCGGCTTTGGCCCTTTGGGGCTGTCATGCCATAAAAAAAGCGTCACGCTGACTTACATATATTGTGGTGTTGTTGTTTAGGGCTTTAAGGTGGTCGTGTGGGGGGTGTGGATTACTTTGTATTGAGTACTATGAATTGAGTACTGAGTATCGAGTATAGAGTATCGAGTATAGAGTATTAAGTGGAGGATCGAGTATCGAGTATAGAGTATCGAGTATAGAGTATCGATTATAGAGTATCGAGTACTAAGTATCAAGTACAATCAGTATCAAATACAGAGTATCGAGTACTTGGTATCGAGTAATTAGTATTGAGTACTTAGCATAGGTTGCTGAGTACCAAATACAAAGAATCGAGTTTTAGTATCGAGTACTTAGTGTTGAGAACTAAGTATTGAGGTATTAGAATCGAGAACTGAGTATCAAATACTGTGTATCGAGTACTTGATATCGAGTGATTAGTATCTAGCACTAAGAATCGAATACTGCCTAATCGAGTACTGAGTATGTACTTAGTATCGAGTAGTTAGTATTAAGTTCTTAGAATCGAGTACTGAGTATAGAGTACTTACTATCGAGTACTTAGAATCGAATACTTAGTGTCGAGTACTGAGTATCGAATTCTGAGAATAGAGTACTTGGCATTGCATCGAGTACGTCGTGTCGAGTACTTAGTATGGAGTTCTATTATCGATTACTGAGTATCGAGTTCTGAGTATCGGAGTATTCAAAGTTTAGTTAAGCACGTACCCAACCATACTATTTTTATTAACCTGTGTAAAGCATGGGCTGAACCAAGGTTCAAACCAAAACTTTCGTCTAAAAACCTCGAACCACAAATTTCCGAAACTTTTACCATTGATAAATTTTGGTTTGAGCCCGCGAGCCGGAGCTCCGGAAAATTTTTTTGGTTTGCAGCCCTGGTTTTAACATGAATGTCCCTAAAAGTAGAGTATGATTTGTTTGGCGGCAAATTTAAATAATTCTTATCAAATACCTAAAAAGTAAATTTACGTAAATGTTGCACTGTTTCTGGAGCAAGATAAGAACTCTCCGAATAATGTTACCCAAGAAATATTAGTTTAGCGAATCCAATAGCCTTAAGCAAAAGTGAATATTTTTATACCCTTGCAGAGGGTATTATAAAGTTAGCATCTCCGAGTATATATATTCTTGATCAGCATGAAGAGCTGAGTTGATTTAGCACTGTCCGTCTGTTTCTTTGCTATCTCCTCCGTCATTTTTTATGCAATCTTCACCAAACCTTGTACCGAGTCTTTTAGTATGATGCACATTTGCGGGACCGGCCGGATCGGATGACTATAGCATATAGCTGTCATAAAAACGATCGGTCGAAAAACTAGTTTTGGTGAGAAAACCCTTTCCCCATGGTTCCACTAAGATTGGTCGAAATCGGACATCTATATCGCATAGCTGTCATAGAAAAATAGAGTCAGAAAAGTACTCATAGTTAGAAAAAACTTTTTTGCTTTCATTGGAAATGTCCATTAAAATGGCAATTTTTTTTTGGTATGCTTTCACACAAGTTCCTGTGAGAAAAACTTTTTTGTTTTCAACGGAAAAGTCCCTTACTTTGGCATATACTTATTTCATATACTTTTACACAACTCTGCAAAGTTGTGCCATAGGAACGGTCGTCGAAAAACTAGTTCTAGTAAGAACACCTTTTTTTTTTAAATGGAATCGAATCCAAACTTGTTACATGTTAGTTTGTTATGTTTTTCATAAGTTTGGTCAAAATCGGACCTCTATATAGTATAGCTCCCATAGAAAAGTAATGTCCGAAAAGGTGTTTTATATAAAAAACTTTTTGTTTTCAATGGAGGCTGCAAGGACAAATATTTGGCCGAGCAGAATTTAACTTTCCCCAATTTTTTTTCTTAAGGGTTGAAAGTTGAGGGATTTTCTGATGCTCAATTCACATTTAAAATAATCATAATGAATAAAGGCTTTATTCCAGATGACATAAAAATACAATGCTTCATATAATTAAGACTGCTTTTCATAAGCATTCAGAGTTCAAAGTAGCTCAAAAGAGTTTCTATTCATGTGAAGTTCGACATAAAAGTTTATTTTCGGGCTTTCTTGAAATCAGCCTTATATAAAGAAATTTACTTTTGGAAATCTGAAACTAAATAAATGCTTACCACTTCCCTATCTTCTCATCATCAGCCCCATCCTTCACCAAAATAAAGCCATCATTAAATAAATCTCTCTCTCTCTCATCCATCTTAAAACCTCATAAACTCTTCTCGAAATTCAACTAAATATTGATGTCGTCTGAGTGCTTAGAAATATTTCAAGAAGTTTCGTGCGCCCTGAAACAATGTTGTGCCATTCATGACCAAAGACAGGCCTAGGGTCTTCCCCACCAACTGCCTGCCTGCCTGCCTGCCCTCAGATAGGCGGCGCTGAGTAGGTGAGTGAGTGTTAAAGGCAAATAATTTTTACTGCACAGCAAATGTGGCCAGGTTGTCGTTGTTGCTCGGCTGGCCTGTTTGGTCTTTTGCCGAAAATATGATTTAACTAAATTATTACCTGGAGCACACCTTAAAGTAATACAAAAGGCAACCACCACCAGAAAGTCCAACCAACCACCAGCCGGTAACAACAATAAAGGAAACGCTTAATTTTGCATTGTCTTTTCGGGGCCCCAAAATGAATGCACGCGGAGCCAGCCAGCCAGCAAGCCAGCCATGGATGCACCTTAACCGTACGTTAAGCGGGGGCGAAGGGCACTGGGGGAGTGGCACCGAGAGTCACAGCCAGTCATCATCATAGTTTTTGGCTTGGGACTGCTGCCGCTGCTGCTGATGCTGCTGCTGCTGTGTCTGCTCCGGCTGCTGCTCGTGGGTGGGTATCATACATTTGAGTAGAACGCCTCTATTCGACGTGCTCATGAGTGAAGTGAGGACTGGAGGTTTTTGGGAGACTCTGAAGCTGATACTGGGACCGTTTGTTGGGTCGTCGTTGCTGGAGCAAGAGCAAGTAAAACGCATCACCATCACAATGTGCCATCAATAAGTGGTAACAGCGTGTGTTGTTTTTATACCCAGGAGGTGCAAATGTACGAAAAGGTATATTGGGTTAGAGGGAAGCCTAAAACGCTTACTAGATTTACTAGAGCTAAGGAGCTTGAAGCGTATGCACCGGGTGCACAAGTGCTTTTGTAAACTACTGCATGAGCCTGTTTTTGTCCCACTCCTTCTTGTGGTTTTTTGATATTTGACAAAAGACAATCTTTTTCCTATGTATTGATGTCAGCAACGCCTTAAGCAGACTGTGGGCATCCCTTTTACCTTAGAATGGTATGTCTAAGGTATCCCTTAAGTCGACCCCCAAACATTAATTGTGGTCGTAGCTGGCGCGTACCCAAAAGCCAGGTTCATTCGTGAGCGGGAACGTCCATCAATGTGGCTATGTTCTTGTTGTTGTTGCTGTTTGCTCCAACGACTCTGATCATAACTTGAAGTTCAATCGCAATGCCGCAGGCCATTTGCCGTGCCTTAGTGCCAAAGCCAAAGCCCAAAGATGAGGCCATGAGGTACACCAAAGAGAGAGAAAGAATCAATCGCCCACGTTTATGAATTGCTGCGGCGCCGCCGCCACCAGCAATGTGCAACATTTTAGCCTCATCCTCTCGTCGACGGTTGTCTGCCTTGCAACCACAAAACGTCGCCACTTGCGCGAAGTCATAAAATCGCAGCGAAAAGAAAAACCACAGAAATAAGGGCTAGGCACACGCGCGCGCACTCGCTCCTCCCCCCACCGCTCTTGTCTGCGGTGACTGCACCTTCAAGCGCAGCGCCACCTACGCTGATTTTAAGTGCCGCTCCATGGAGCATCGTCCATATTCCTACTCGGGCCATGCGACAAATATTTCAACACAGTCTTCGACGATTCTAATAGACCGATTTGTCAGGGATCAGATTACATGGTCGCTAACGCCCACATCCGGTTAAAGCCTTGGACTTGGACCTGTGAATGGCCAATGAATGGGGAGTCACGTGAAGTGTTGAATGAATGTTAGGCCCACCGATAGCTGGCTGTGAATGAACATATTTTATATGCCCCAAAGGTGGGGAGAGCATTGTTATCTTAGATGAAATTCAATACCAGAAAGGTTCTCCCATTTGACTCAATCCTCCCAGATCGGACGATTTTCACATATAAGTTGGGAAAATAACAAACAAAAGCAAGTCCTAAACCAATTTAAGTTCCGCAGAAGCTTCGTTTCGATAGTTTCAACCTGCCGTTAACTTAACGTCCTCCTTAACTTCCACCTTAGGTTCCACCAAAACATTGGTTCGACTAGCTACAAAAACCATGTTATGAACCATGTAATGAACCATGTTATGTCATTTTTGATAAAATTTAAAGAGAAAAAAAACTGATCAAAAAATAAGTTACCTCTAATCAGAGGACGGCGCATCGCTATCTACTGGGGATAGGCAAACTCTCAAAAACAGCGCAGTCAACACACACACAGTACTAGTTTTCGACTCTTGTTCAGCTGCATCGTTGCTACTGCTGCAGAGAAAAAAAGAAATTGGTTCTTTTTTCGTTAAGCTCTCAACTTCGTGTCTTTTGCTAAGGTAGTCAAATCATTCCCAAATGAGGCAATTTTCTTATTATGTCGGCTGTTTAGCGCTGTTTTGGAAGTTGGTCATTTTCCCTTGGAAACGAGCCTTGGTCATGGTACCGAAAAAGGACAAGGACCCACATATTATTGACTCCTATAGCCCTATTAGCCTCCTGCCTACCTTCTCTAAGATTTTTGAGCGACTTCTTCTTGCACGGCTTTTGACTATTGACTCTTTTGAGAGTGCGCTTGCAGATCACCAGTTTAGATTTTGCAGCCGTCACAGTTCAGTAGAACAGGTTCACAGAGTAGCTAATCATATCTTCAATGCCTTTGAGAAAAAGAAATACTGTTTGGCAGTATTTTTGGATGAACACGAAGCCTTCGATGGAGTCTGGCATGAGGGTTTGATGTATAAATTGAAGCCGATTCTATAAAATATTTTCTATATTATATCAAATAAAACTGTGGGAGATCCAATTTGCGGGGGCGGTAGGTGGCGTGGAAAAAAATTGAATATAAAGCATATGCCCCAATCATATCAGTCCTCTAACTTCTTCCATCTGTGAGATTTGTTTGTTCATACGGAAGGACTGACGGACCTGACGGACGAACAGACGGACGAACACACGGACATGGCTAAATCGACTCGGCTGTTGATGCTGATCAAGAATATATATACTTTATAGGGTCGGAGATGCTTCCTTCTACCTGTTGCACTTAGTTGTTGCAAAAGTTTTATCGATCCCCATCAGCAAGGCCTACGTGGAAAAAGATTTTTCAGTATGTTTGGACCGATTTGCTCCACGGTTCCAACGGAGAGGAGATTTCCTTTATCTCCCCATCCGACAACTCCATACGTCAGCATCGTTCTCATCACGTTGAGGTACATGTCGTTCATTTCACTGAAGGTGTTCACTTGTCTTTTTTTCAAAGTGAGTCCGTTCTTCAGTAGTTCAGCTGATTAGTTGTCTACCTGGGCATTGTGACGATTATATATCAATAAAACTAATTTTTATCTTTCGTTGCTGGTCACACTGCGGAATGTTACCTATTTGTTAGCCATCTCTAAAATGGTTGTGCATTTTATTGGGACTGCCAGCCCTTTGAACAATCAGACACGCGGTCAAAAAACATCTGAAGAGTCACCAAATTGAGTGAACAAGTCACTGAACAACTCTCAATGAACAACTTACAGAACAAGAGCGGCTCAACCAGAGCATGTGAACAACTTTGAAGCAAAATGTTCAATTTAAAACGAACATGTTCACTTGTTCAGTTTAGTGAAAAACTCGATTTTATTCACTCACTCATGATCAACCCAACACTAATGTGATGCCATGCCCCACGATTTTCCGGATACGCTCCTGCATGTGTATAGTGCCCTTGTATCTGCGTATCCATGGCATCCACTAATAGGCTCCACAACAGTAAGAGCTCCACTCCTCCTTGAGGGCATCCTCTAGATGTCCATGTGATGGTTTTTCCAATTTCCAGGCTTCCTTGCATCGTACATCGTAAGCCGATTCATTTACCTATTCTGGGGATTATTCCACTTCTGATACGAGCTTTCTTGACAGCACTTTGGGATGCGTTGTTAAATGCTCTCTCAAAGCCAAGGAAGGCGTATAGAGACACTTCCTTATCTTCTATTGTTTTCACGGGCATCTTTTCCGAACTAATACTGTGCCGTGTCTGTTGGACGGCCTGCTAAAATAAGTGCGAAAAGTGCTTAAAGTGGGCGCAACTCAAGTCCAATCAACCAAAACACAGAAAAGTCGAAGTTGCTTTTTAAAAGTGTGCGATGGTGCTGTGCGCTAAGACGCTATAGCATTCGTATTCCTTCAGTGCAAAAGATATAGTGTTTCCAGACAAGTCTAACAAAAACTTTTCTTTGTTTTTCTGAAAGAACTTAATAGACCAAGTCAGGTGGGTTGAGTCGTTGACTAGATTCTTATGGAATATGGCGGATCAGTAAATCATCGCTTATAAGCAACATTCTCAATCCTCAATGTAAGATTACCAACCGTTTTTAACTACTCCCCCGACAATTTCTCGTATGTTTCCGGACCTACGATAATTACGTAAGTTTCTCTAAAAATCGAAGTCCACTTTTTGTTAGAGATGCGGGTTTTAAACGGACATTAGTTATTACGATAGTTTCTCTTAAATTCGTAATCCGTTTTTCCTTAGAGATGCGGGTTTTAAACGGAAAAGATTCAGTTCCGTTCAGGTCCTTTTTAGACCCGTTTTCGCTATCGAGAAAGTGTAGAGAACGGATCCGAAAACGTGTATCGAGAACTTACGTTTTGCTTCCACAAACTGAGCGAAAGGTAATACTTTTTCGGACCGAAAACGGAACACGTACTCGATAGTTTAGTAAGAGAAAATTTCTAGAAAATGTCGAAAATGGATCCGTTCTCGAGGTCGATTGTCGGTTGGGTAAGATGATTGATGTCATTCCATAAAATGTTCTTGAAAACAGAAAATATAAACTCAAATCATATTTTTCGAACCAAGAAATTTCGTTGGCGATGTTTCAAGACTTTTACTCTTACCGAAGAAGAGGTATACATCTGGTTAAGTAGAAGTTGTAGCACAGGGCTAGAAAAAATAAATGGTATTCCATTTAGTTATAAATTCTTCTTGAGCTATTCAGTATTTTCGTTCACCAAATCCTGAAAAAAAAACCTAAGCCTAAGAGGGTTCATATGACAGCTGCTTACTATGATGGCGCATGCCTGTCCCTGTCCTGTCCCGTTCTTATGACTGGAACAAATGATTACCAAATTTCTTCACACAATTCATGCATAAAAATAATTCCCAATTAGCTGCCAAGCCATCAGGCGCCTCCGTGTGGCGGTAAAAAATAATAATCGTAAAAAAACAGAAACCGAAACTCGACAAAAACAACAACAACAATCAAAAACTGTGGGCAGAGTGCGACATGATGTTGATATGTTAACAAGACACCCCGAGAGTGCTGAGAGTGGTGCGCCAAGTGGTGACGATGATCCTCAGATCTGGCTGGAGTCGCCCAGCCTGTCACAGTTGGCATTAACAACAACAACAGCTCAGATAATCCGGTAGCGATGTTGAATGTTTGTTTTCGCAAACGCGCCAAGGATACCCAAGTGCCAATTCGGTCTGTTAATTTTCATACATACATACAGAAGTGTATATGCATACCACTATATATATAACTGGGCACTTCTTTGTCCCAAAAACAAAAAACCAGAATCACATTTTATGACCTTAACTCGAGTTTAGTTTCTAAAAATGCTTTTTTGATTTATTTTTATTGATGAGCATATAAATGCTGAGCTGGGCTTCGGTCCGTTCCAGTAGTTGCCTTATGGTTAGTAGTCATCACCCAACAGCGGGGGGGACTCCTCCTCAGTCAAATTTCATGCTGTGTGAACGACATTTTCTTTGGGTATCAGCCAGGAGGATGCCACCTTCTACTCCTACATTTCATAATTCACGGAATATTATTTCGGTTTTAAAGAACAATGTCCAATGGGTTGCACCCTTGGGGCCCTCGGCGCTTTGGCCAGATATATATTCTCATTAAAATTGTGCTTTTTGCTGCTTCTTGTCTGGACAAAAAAGGTGTCTCCTACTTACCGACTCACCGTCGCTGTCGCTGCCACGCCCACCCCCTGTGGTTTTGCTTCCGTTGGAGACGCCAGTCTGGGATCTTGATTTTGAATCAGAAGAAAAACAAGAAAAAAAAAACTGTTGCTTTTCTCCCTGTTTATGTGCAAATGTCGAAACAAAGATATTTCTTTAAATTGATAAAGATTAAACATAAACAAAAGCCAAAATATGCCAAATACGTTTGTAACGAAGTTTTTGTACCCTAGTAAATTTCAAGAACCGATGAAATAAACCAAATGGTTCAAATAGAGGATAATAAGGAAATAAAATAGAAGAAATTTTCTTGAAACAAAGTGTTGATCATCAAAATTTTTCAAGAGGATCGAGAGTATGTTGGATATCGAAATGGATTAGATAAAGGAAGCAAAGTGAATTACGCAAAGTAAGAAACTGGAAGGTTAGGAGAAGAGAGGACTTATCACATTAGCAGCCGTCTCTCCATGCCAACAATGCCATAACTGCTTGGGAATTCCAATGCAGCATGAATGCAAAAACCGACACCAAAGAACCTCTTAATTTTGTACAAATCGTTCTTAACTAGCACAAATAAGAATAGAAAATGCTATCCGTACTTTCTCCGAGATCTCTGATCTTCGAAATTCAAGAACAACTCTAAGATAGAACAAATCCGTATTGATTTAAACACAAAACGGAACGAATCTGACATCACAACTGGTTGGAATGAAGTGCAAAAAAAGGGGAAAGTTAACCTCGGCTCGGACGTGTTTTGTATACCCAGTGTGACCAGTTTTTCGACATATTTATCCGGTTTTCATCAAAGTCGACAAAACCGTGCTGAACTAGATAATATTTAAATCTTGCCAATTTAAAAACGCTACCATTGAAAACAAATAAGTTTTTCTCACTAGAACTTGTTTTTCGACCGATCGTTCGTAATGCAGCTATATGCTACAATCATCCGATTTTGACACAAAACCTTGTAGAATTGTGTAAAACAATATAAAACAAGTAGGAAAGTCAGTCAAGCCCGACTATAATATACTCTGTATCTGTGTTTGTTTTCGTTAAAACTTGAGTATCGTTCACCCCATCTTTACCATTCCTTTTGGCGTATCCTGATTACTAAATATGTCCAAAAGAACTGAACCTTCTATCTATAAAACTGTGGGAGATATGACGCTTTTCCAACTTGCTGGGGGGAGGAGGCGTGGCAAAAATTTAAAAGAAACTTGATCTGCCTGCAAGTATAAGAAGCATTTGTCCCATACATGTCAAACCTCTATCTCTTACCATCTCCGAGATCTGTTTGCTCATTCGGACGGACGGACGGACGGACAGACGGACGGATATGGCCAAATCGACTCGGGTCGGAGATGATTCCTTCTGCCTGTTGCATACTTTTGCACAGATTTTATATTCTCTGTGTACCTTTGGTACGGAGTATAATAAATATACGCCAAGGCTAATGAGGTTTCTATTGAAAACCAAAAAGTTTTCCTCACTAAGACTACAATTCAAAACTGATGGAAAAAATAGCGTAGAAACAGACAGACTGACGGACGGACAGGCGGACATGGCCAAATTAACTCAGCTCGTCATGCTGATGAAGAATTTATATACTTTATGTGGTCGGAGATGTTTACTTCTTAAATATATCTGGACAATTTCCAGATCACCCATACGGTTTCGTAGTCATTGCCTGTCGCCTATAAGTTTAGCAGCTGAACTATGGTCCCAAAAAGCTGGCCAAAATTAAAAAAAAAATTTTTTTGGGACTTTTAGTTGTTGGAATTGTTGTAGTGGTACATCTAGTTTGTATTGTGACCGTTAATAATGGGGAAGTGTCCCTACCTGACTCAGGTATGAGCACCGTTCATCGTTCATCGTACAGCTCAAAACTATTAATAACAATGTATTAAATAGTGCATGATTAATATAAGTAGCCGTTTTTTCTTAATTACATTCTGAAAAGTCGTGTTAGAAAAAGCAATATGTCAAAACTCCCATCTGATACCACTCTCAAACAAAATAGAAATTGTTATTTAGAAAATTTTTCAAAACATATCCAAAAATTAGCTGCATCTAGCTGCGACTTCAGTCTCGATGATGATTTTGTTGAGGTACCAACAAAATCCAGAAAAGCGGGTGTTGGGTGTGCCAAACTGATGTTGCCGAACAGAAGCAGGTTTTAGCTGTTGTTGTTGTTGCCACTTCGATACGGAAGACTGGGAGATTGAATCATCAGGGTCTGACCACGATGTTTTGGAATGGAAAACCCCCGAAAACAGACTTTCACCCTAATCAAATACGTTTTTGAAGAAATTTTCAGCCATATTGAATCCGCCATTTTGTTTCTTCGAATTTTTACTTCGAATTCGTAATCAGCGACCCCAAAGACACCCGAGAACAGACTTTCAGCCAAATCAAATACGTTTTTAAAGAAATTGTCCGCCATATTGGATCCGCCATTTTGTTTTTTTTCAAATTTTAAGTTCGAATTCGTAATCAAATACCTCCGAATACAAACTTTCTGCCAAATCAAATACGTTTTTCGACTTTTGCCCAGATTTCGGACCACTGTGAGCCGTCTCTCCATGCCAGCAATGTCAAAGCAGCATAAGTGCAAAACCGACACTTAAGAGACAACGCCAAGTTGAATAAGGTTATTTCAATCTTAAGTTAAAAATAACCTCTTAATTTTATTCAATTCGTTCCTAGCTTACACAAATTTGAAAGGGAGAACAGAAGCGTTCTTTATCCGAGAACTCTAAGCTTCGAAATTCAAGATCAAGTCTAAGATAGATTCACACAAAACGGAACGAATCTGAAAACAAACCTGGATGGAAAATATTTGGTTTTAGTCTCAAATCAAAAAGTAATAAATATTGAATCTTAAGTATTTAAGTTATATTAGTATCCAAGTATAAGTACAGTATTCCAAGCATTATTCGTTCTTAAACTATGCATACAAAGGACTAAATTTAGTTTAAGACAGGCGAATATTGAGCTCTAAGGCCCTATTTCTCAATGTCCAGTTAGTCAACTTGACCGGCTGGTTAGCCGAATTTGAGTGACTCCTGCTGTGTGTGGCATTACCGAAGGAACAAACTTAACCACAGCTTAAGCACTGCTTAAAGTTAACCGCAAATTTGGCTCCAACACTTGCTATAATTATTTGCTGCAAGAAAATGTTAATGAATAAACGTGTTTTTCAACTCCATGCAATGGAAATGGAGTTCGAAAAGGCAGACCAACCAATAAACAATGCAAGTTAGTACAGGAAGAGGCCTAATTACTTAACTGATCTGGATGATGCCAAATTTGTTCAAAGGTTGCTGGGACTAGAGATTAAGAGATTTTCCAAAGAAACAATTAACTTAAGTTGCGATTCATTTTATTGTAACTAGGATTGCTAACAGAAATCATGCATTGTGATCAAAGAACAAACTTTAAGTGGCTCTGCGCACTTATGCTTGTGACAGCTTCCTTATCACTGCGGGTGACTTCTGTGGAGTCAACGTTCTTTTGAAAAGCCGTGTCAGAAAGCCAAATGACTTAACCGCTGGTCATCTTGAGGAACAAATTTGACTGGCGTTTGGTAACCGGAACCGGAACCTTTGAGAAAGATCTTCAAATATTTTCGAAACGTGCTTAAAATATCCCAATAGTTCATTTATATCAAGAATAAAGGGGCTTCCAAAATCGCTTTTAAATCAAGAATTTTGTACTTAAATCAAAATTTTCCGGCTCTTTGAACTTTTCAACGAAATTTCCGAATTTTTCTCTCAGTGGTTATCAGTGGCTCTAAAGCCTCCTTTGTGGTATTGTGTATGCCCTGCTTCTATAGTTATGACCAAAAAAAAAAATTGTGATTTATTCATTTATTCATTTTGAAGGCCTTTTCAACTCCACTCTAGTTATTTTTCTTACCAAATCAAGGCCTATAATTCTCACCTATTACTCATAGTTTAAGTAAATCTGAGTAATGGCCATTTCCTTAAAGCCAAACCACAATGCTCACACATCATTAACCGGAACTACGTTATCTGAGAATTTCAATAAGCTTCACACACAAACACACACACACATCCGAAATTGATATTTCGCATTAACCTTAACAACAACAAGAAAACAGCCTGAACAATGACACTGAAAGGTGTCAAAGTCAGGCCAGGTGCGTGGGACCTGGGAACTGCAGTTGCAAGCTGAGCTGGGAACGCTAACTTCTCCAGTGCATTGAGCCATTAAGACAAATGGCCTCAAGAAATGACAAACAAAGCCAAGCTCCAAGTCAAAAGACAAATGAGGCGATGAGGCGCTGGCTTGGGGCACTCAGACAATGTGTTGACACGCTTTTTTGCTCCGCAGAGCGATGACAATTTGTCAGTTTGGACAAATAGCCTCGGTACGTGAGGTACGTGAATTGGGTGACAGACTCCAAAATCCGATTCCAATTGTCTAGGAATTTTCTTTCGATTTCGATTTGTTGCGGCCACCAAACAAGCAGAGACAAACAAGCCAAGAGTTGATTTCAATCTTGATCTTGATTTCAGTTCGGCGCCTCTTTGATGACCAAGTCAAACAAATTCCTTTGCCCGTGGCCCAAGAGACACCATGGAGCGACCTCAATGTGCGCTGAATTGTGTAAACAAGCTGACTCCAAACATCCACAACATCATCAATTTTGCAGAGCCAAAGTCCAGGGTAGAAATTATCATAGCAGAGCATCTGAGTTATGCCCTATGCCGACGACGACGCGTCGTCCTGCCGATAATCAGACTCACTTGGTGGCGGCTCCTGCTCCAGCGCAGTTGGAATATTTCAAGCGAAAATCGCCCAGCGATTCGCGTATCGATTGACGCAACTTCCAATCTCTGTTTTTTTTCTGTTTTTTTTTTTGCATTTGCCTTTCAACAAATTGACTCGACGATAATTGAAACTGACATGTGACTAATCTGCACGGACTCGGGCGGCAGTTGAGACTGGGCACAACCAAAACTGGTTGTGGTTGTCGTCGGTTGGGTGACACTGTACTTACACTCGGAAAAAAGACATTAGATAGTTGGTACTTGAATGTGTGGTAAAGCGGTTAGTGTGTGTGACTGCTGTGCAAGAGGTTGTGGGCTCGATCCCACGTCGGGACATCTAATGAAAAAGTGCAAGCCGCGCTTGCATTTGTTCCAGAGTCTCAGAAGCACGCTCAGATGTGTTCAGCAAATTACAGCCGTCGATTGCCCGCCTGCTCATACGTTACGGCACCTGTTGGATCCGAGTGACTGCTTACCTATTGCATTCTCCTCAGCTCCGCTTGCGAGGAAGTTTGAAATGAAATAAATGAAACGTCCAAATTATGTTTGCACTAGAACTCTTTCAAGCTCTGCTTTTTCTAAGTGTACTTACTTGCGGCTCACATAACTTTTCCAACATCCAAGCTGTGGCTACTTTGTGGGACATTTTTTAGACATTCGATTGCCTAACATGCGGGTAAGCTTTCAAGAAGTGGGAGATTGACCATGTGGGTGGGTGGTTTCTTATATTTGATTATTATTTATGTGCAATCTGATGAGGTGTGGGAGCACACACAGAGAAAGTAAGTGACCTACGTTGCTTCTGCTTATCTAAATCTATGTATTTCATCATCCAACATTCGAGTGGCCGGTCATAAAGTAATTGCGATACCGCGAAAAAAACGAGTAAAAAATAATACCAGTAGTTTCCCCATTTACCGATAAAAGCCAAAACTGAGAAATTTAGATTTTGATGTTGTCCGCCCCCACAAAAGCCCCACAATAAAAGTTCCATCGATAAGGCGCTATCACTTATCACACTTGGCACACTTACGAATCGGATTCCGGTGAAGGAGCAGCTCCTCGTTAGCGAATGGCAGGGCCAATCTCTGACCGATAATGGGCACTTAATTAGCGAACGGCTAATTGCAAATGGAATGCGTTGACGGTGACGGAGACTAGAACTGGGGGAACGCTTGTGCTTAGAGACAAAGTAAATTTTATTTTATATTTGATACCATCGAAAGCCATAAATTCAAAATGCGATATATGGGAGACAAATTTTCGAAATACTTGTTCGGTCTACCCTTGGAGCGAAAGGGTAACTTAAATAATTGATCAAGTTTCTCGAATTAAAATTGGATTAATATGGAAAACCTGCGGTTAAAGAAACTTCAGGCTTTTTGGGCAGGTACTAAAAAGTTCTTTATATGAATAAAGACTTTAAAGCTGTCGTCACTTTTCTCTGTTAAGGTTCTGTTGAAAACGGTGAAGCAATATTGTCTACAACAAATGGGAGGTCTTACAAGGGATAATTGAAGAAATTCAATGATGTGCAGTTGTCTGACCCAGGAGTGCCCAAAGCCTATGCACCCAACGCGCTATCGTTCCGCATAGCTCAGACGCGCGATAAGGCGCTCACGCACAGCACAAGCCTATGTTAATTGCAACAACAACTTTGGATGATTTATCTCTTCTCTTTATATTCAATGCCTCTCGTAGCAACAATAAATATAAAAGTTGGAAGTATGTTATCTTCAGCAAAGATTTTGTTGTTGGTGACGAATAATTTCGGGGGCAATAACCGATTTCCTCTGAATGTTTTATGAGGTTTTTGTTGATTTAGAAAGATTATGTTAGTTTTTATTGGTGTCCGCGCGGCCGTAAGCTGGCTCTGGACCCCAGTGGTCTATAACTTCACCGTTTTACCGCCGATTTAGGATTATGATAAAAAAAACTGATGAGAATACTTTTTTTTCAAATTTCCCCGAGTTTTTTTATATGCATTGTAAACTTCGTTGATCTCTTCTGACCGCAGATCAAATATATTTTTAATTTATGCCACGCCCCATCCCACCCCCGGAATTAAGATAAAAGTCATGTCTCCGGCAGTTTTGTAGATTGAACATCGGGACCTTCTGGACATATTTCATAGTCGGTATTGTTCATCGATACTCCCAAGAACTGGTAAAGATCGAATGAATAGTCAGCGCTGCTTTCAGCTGCTTTATATTATAGTCGGACTTGACCGACTTTCTTACTTGTTTTTGAATTAGAGCGCATGACAATTCATACATTCTTTTTTTTCGAATAGCGGACTATTCTATATCTGAGTCATACTGAAAAGCGAGTCGAAGGAACAAAGCAGATGTAAATGCTATAAGTACTTGATGACGTTGCAGGTTAATTCTATTGCGAGTGATAACAACTATTCGGCGCGCTTGTCTCCGTTCCAAGCAATGTTGTTGATTTCGAAAAGCTCGTTCCTCTTGCAACATGGTTACAACCGCATTTTTGTTTATATAATGGATTTGTTCGTCTGTTCTCTCTGCTTTTATATTTCGCATGTAGCCCGACCTACGTCTTGCTGGCGTTGTTCACTGTAACACACACACAGATAGACCAAATTGTGGAAATTACTGATCGAAAACGATATACCGCTAATGTTTTGTGTTCCTATAGTATTTTACCAACCTTTCACAACCATAAAAATAAAACACAGAGAGATACTGATAAACAGCTTGAATCAGCTGTTCGGTCTTGTTGTGTCGTTCAACTCTAGTTGAATCAAACTCCCCATCAGGGCGAAAGCCCATTAACACTTTGCTCTCTTTAACACTCTGAATGCTGGAAGCCTTCAAATATCGATTACAATTCTGTATACTTTTATATCAGCTTGCCCGTTTTCGAAGGCCTCCTGACTTCAAAACATACTTCTATGTAATCGGAAAAGTGGGCGTAAGCCAGAAAGCACTTCGGCTTTAGATTACAACTCAATCGGGTGTGTCCCAGAAATCTCTAGGGATTTTCGTATAAGCGGTATCATTTTGAGATAAAAGTGCTTGCCTTTATATGTGAAGTGTCTTCAAAATGCTACGTTACTAGATTAGATGACAAAAGTTGAGAGATTTGAAATCGTTGCTCAAGGCAAAGTTGATTTGATATGTACGATTTTCCTTCCCTAAAATCTAGTAGCCGACATTATTCTTGTCACTTTATATATAAAATCCTCCTAGTTAAATTAAAACTCTCTTCGTTTATACGAAATCTCTAGAGATATCTGTGACACCCCCGAATGTAGTATTTGAGAAAATGTTGGCGAGGATGTACGCGTTTAGTTAACAAGACGATATACCATTTGGAAATTTGTGTGTGGACTTGCGAACTAACTGTGCACGAATCTACACACTTGGTGTAGGAAGTGGTATAACAAATTCTTTACAACTTTGGACACTGTTTAGTAAGATTGTAAATCTCTACACACAACTCTGTATTTCAAACTTAGCGAGAATTTTTCATTACGTGGGTACCTAATGTAATACATGTTGTGGACTAATCGTTGAGACAAACTCTCTGTCAGTGTTTGTTGAATATGTCCGTCTCGCACTAACCACCGTGTTTTCCTATGTCAGAGTAACTTTAAGTAATTCAACTTTTATTTTTATCCCTTGCAGAGGGTATTTTAAAATTGTCCGGATGTTTGTAACGCATAGAAGGAAACATCTCCGACCTCATAAAGTATATATATTTTTGATCAGCATGACGAGCTGAGTTTATTTAGCCCTGACCGTCTGTCCGTCCGTCTGTTTCTATGCTATCTCCGTCAGTTTTAAAGCTATCCTCACCAAACTTTGCACGAAGTCTTTTGGTACAAATACGCTGCACATTTGTCGGAACCGGCCGGATCGGATGACTATAGCATATAGCTGTCAAAGGAACGATCGATCGAAAAACTTGTTTAAGTAAGAAAAACTTTTTTGTTTTCAATTGAAACGCTTCCAAGCTTCGTATTTCCTAGTTTACTATGCTTTTCCATGATTCCACCAAATTTGGTCGAAATCGGACATCAATATAGTATAGCTGCCATAGAAAAGTATTGTCTGAGAAGTAGTCTTAGTTAGAAAAACTTTTTTGTTTTCAATGGAAATATCCTCAAAATTGGCAAGTATTTGTTTTACATGCTCCCATACAATTCCACAAAGTTTGGTCAAAATCGGATGACTGTAGCATATAGCTGTCATAGGAACGATCGGTCCAAAAACTAGTTTTAGTGAGAAAAACTTTTTTGTTTTGAATGGAAACGTCCCTTACGTTGGCAAATATTTATTTTAAGTACTTTTACACAATTCTACAAAGCTTTGTCAAAATCGGATGACTATAGCATATAGCAGCAGTATGAATGATCGGTCGAAAAGGAAGTGAGAAAAACTTTTTTGGCTATAGCTTATAGATGTCCGATTTCAAACAAATTTGGTGGATCCATGGAAAAGCATCGATCCGCCAAAGGAATGGAAACGTTCGGATGAACGATAGTCGAGTTAGAAGGAAAACTAAATATTTTGTGCAGCACCGGTCGCAACGGTGATGGTCAGCTCTTCACAGGTACAGAGTATTACCTTTACCAGCTTCTGCTGTTTCGTTCCACTAAAAATAACACAACTTTTTAGAGTATCTCAAACTTCATCTAAACGATATGAATTCCTTTCTACTTGTCATGCTTCTTATGGCTTTTGTATTTGTATTTTGGCCAAAAGAACGCCACCATAAAGATAAACTCTAACATGCTTTATACATCATTAAACATTCCTGCACAGTCGACGCGTTTTTATTGGGCTCTGCTCTTAGGGATGCGGCGGAGCAGAGGGAGATGTGTGAGCTTTTGGGTGATTTATATTTGACAGGGCGGGTTTTGGTTTTTGGTATTTTTGGGTTATCGTTAAAGTGTCGTGCCAAAAACTACACGAGACTCGATAAATGTCACTGATATTTAATTAAGTCTGGTCAGGCCAGAAGCTAAGCATACTATATATATATTTTATAGGAAAGGCGCCGAAAAAATTCCAAAACCACTGACTCAGCCCACCATAAACCGTTGAAATTTACGCACCCATTCAAATCGAACTCGAAACTGAATCGAAGAAAAGTATCTGAAAAATCTGCGCTACCGCTGCACGCGCCATAAATATGTGTTAAGTATTGCCTTATATCGAAAACTTGTGTTCATAACAATTTAATTTTGCTTTTGTTTCCAATCCAACGAGGCAACAATAAAACGAGGTCCGTCTTATCCCCAAAGGCAACACAAAAATTGTCGCGTGTCCACGACAAGAAGAGACGACGACTTCGACGACGACGACAGCCTCTCGAAGTGGAACTCGACAACTCTCGAACGTCGCCACAAGACAAGAGCCCGTGCTAATGGGAATAGTATGTAAACGGATGTTTTAATGTCCAAAAAGTAAACTGCGAAAATATACAGCAACAGCCTCGGCTTTGGTGTCGAATCGATCGTTTCATAAAGAGAGCCACCACCAACAACAACAACTACAACAGCAACATGGAAGTGTACACCTACGAGAATTTTTTAGCACCGTTTCTGCTGCAGATACACAAGTTGCGATTGAAAATGCGTACAAATTGCCCAAGAAAGTGGTGACAAGCTCTGACCGAGAAAATAAACAAAAATTCCACACAAAAATGAGACAAAGTAAATGAATGAATTGGGTGTGGAAAATAAAGAATGGATGATAAAGGAGAGAATTAAGTGATCTTTAACATCTGTTGGCCTTAATTTCATTCATGGTAGTTAAGTTGTATAAAAAGAGAGCAAGGGTTTCTACAAATTTCCGATATTTATATAATTTCTAGCTTATTTTTTAAACTGAATAGTGTTAGACCCATACCGCTTCGATCGTCGACTCCAATAAAGAAGAGAGCCTTGAACCAATCCATTAAAATTGAACAAATTTAAATCTAGATCATCTATATTTTGGCTACTAATAGTCAATCTTAACTTCGGCCCTAAGCCACTTCCTTAATATCCAAAGACTCTTCAGGCCTAAAGTAGCGTGTCTGCTGAGCACATCAGCCCTCCATTCTCTGCCCAACAGGGGCAACAAAATGTCGTCCTACAAATTAACAAAAATTCCAAAAATTTTTGGCCTGTACCCACTCCATCCATACCTTCACCTCCTTCAACTTGTGCTCGTCTTTGCCATGTACAGAAAAAAAAACTCTGCCGCATTGATTCAATCATTTTAGGGATGCTATCAAGAAGACATTATACATATATCCACTCACATGCCGTCTCGCTCTAAGGTACCCCAAAAAATGTGTGGGGATTGGGCGAATTGTTGAATGAGCTACAAGCATAGTAGGGAAGCCAGTAGATTAGTGCAGAATTAAGAAAGGAGGAAAGAATGTGTGAAGAAAAAAGAGGGAACGGCAGAAAGGAAGGAAGCAAGGAAGAATAGACAAATGGAAACGAGAGCATAAGTAATAAGCCGGTCCCGCCCGACTTCAATATACTCGTTACTCAGGGGAAGTAATCTAGTATAGTCTTCCCTTATGTTTGTTAACAGATCATTAACATTAATGAGTACATTTCAACATTATGCCATTTATTATCCGATCTTTATTTAAATTTCAGAGATTGCAGATATTGGGCACATACACTACACAGCAAAATATGAGTTTGATTTCTTTATAATTGTTGCAGCTATTCAACATTTTTATTGTGAGGGCGGGAGGGGGCGTACAGACAATAGGAGTCGACATACAAAATTAGGTCGCTCTAGCTTTTCTAGTCTCCGAGATCTAGGTGTTCATACAGACAGACAGACGGACATGGCTATATCGACTCGGCTGTTGATGCTGATCAAGAATATATATATACCTTATGGGTTCGGAGATGCTTTCTTTTGCCTGTTACATACATTTGCACGACTTTAGAATACTCTTTTAACTCTGCGAGTAACTGGTATTAAAAGGAAATGAAGCTACTCCTTAGCTTTGCTCATTTGCTGAAACGATACAAATATTGCTGAACGAAATCAGTGGCTTTATAGGGATGGGTCTCTCGCCATAAAAGTCGTATCGTCTTGGGGCTCTAAAATGTGTATTGTTCCTTTGGTAGGCATATCACCAGTGTAGAGAGAGGGTAGAGTGCTAGTCCAATGTCACTTCCTTGTGGCACGCTGAAAACAGCTCCTGTCAAATCTACAAAGAAGGTCCTGTTCTTACAAGGGAGTATAGTTGAGGCAATATAATGTCTTCTAACTACCTTACAGAGAAGTCTGGCGCACTTAACTCTATCAATAGCCTGCCTAATGTCAAGGTGGACCCCAACCACGTATTCCTTAGTATCGATAGCCATAGTTCGGGCAAGTAGACACTTTTCTAAAATATTTCCTACTGTGGATAGGAGACTAATTGGCCGCTTTGAATCGACCTCGGAAGGTCTTTTCTCAGTCTTACGAATCATAACGATCTGAACCTTTTAACACGCCTGTGGAATGTGACCCAGTCGAAAACTAAGTCAAGGCAGAGCAGCGCTTTGATAACCCAATTGTCAAGGTCATCCTCTTCTGGGGCCTCCATTGTGGTGGTGGAACTGGGGGCATTAGCTGCCCTGGGCTGTCAAGTCTCCTGCCGCTGACCGAAGTGGTTTCGAAGGGCCGTACCTCTGTCTTTTAAGTTTACCGCAAATGGTTCCGCCCTTTCCGGCGGAGTTTTAGATTTAGTATCGGCAGTTTGGGTGCCGCCTACTTCTTGCACCCCCTTGTGAGAGACCTCCTTGTGAAGACCGTTTCGACTTCTAGCCTTCCTTTTATATACCCTATTCATATTAGGGACTTTCGTGGGAGTAAACTGCCTCCTCAGTCTTCTTTTGATGAGCTACTAGCAGTGTTTAAAAAACTGCAATAAGTTTCGTTTTTTTCTGATTTTGACTTGCTGCTGCTTCTGAGAAGCAAGCACAAAAACTGATTTACTTGAAAAAGCGAACAGCACCAGCAGTCGTCGGTCGTTCGCTGATTGCGCTTAGCCGGAGTAGCAGCAAGCACTCTGCTTTTGAAATCCGTCGGAAGCATAAGCACGACCGATGTTGCGCGTGTCTTTCGGTTAGCAGCACCAGTCAAAAAATAAAATATAGTACCTAAACAATTATAACGAGTGAGCGAGACAGTGGTAATACAAATTAGTTTGTGTGTCCAGAAAAATAATAAAAAAAAACCTTGGCGAGAGAGTGAGCTGCTGTCGGCGCTACTGCGGACTTACAAAAGCAGGATACTTGCAGCTGCTCCGACTGGCGCCGCTGACCTAAAGCAGCAGCTCCGACTTGCTCTGCTGAGCAGAAGCCGCTAAAAGCTAAATCACAAAAAAGCGTTAACCGACGAGTGCTGGTGCTGTTCGCTTTTTAAAGGAAATCAGTGTTTGTGCTTGCTTCGACAGCGACTTTAGATTTTTCTCAGAAGCAAAGGCAAATGCAACAATTCATATTAAAGTTGAAAACAGTTGAAGCTGAAATAAGTAAAAGAATCGCTTTGACTCAAGCAATTTAAACACTGGCTGCTAGCTTGGCAGAGTAGCATGTGGATAAACAAGGACATAAGGAAGGAGGAAGGAATAAATAATGAAAGAAGAGCAGAAGGGAAGGAAGGAAGAAAAAAAGGTAAAAAGGAAGAAAGGACGATCAAAGAATAAAAAGGAATAAGGAAGATGGAAGAAAGAGAAAAAAGAAAGAAGAAAAAAGAAGGAAGACGAAAGAATGAAGAAGGAAGAAGAAGAAGAAGGAAGAAGGGAAAAGGTAAAAGGAAGAAGAAGAATAGAGAACAGAGAAGAAAGATGGAAGAAGGAAGAAGTAAGAAAGAGAGGAAGACCGGGAAAGAAAATATGGAGAAAGGTGGAGGAGGAAGGAAGCAGGAAGACGAAGGGACGGTGGAAGGAAGGAATGGGGAATGTGGAAAGAGGAAAAGGAAAGACGAATGTGAAAAGAGAAAAAATGAATGAGGAAGGAAGGAGAAGGAAAGGAAAAAACGCCAGAAATATTTTTGCTCCTTTATTTTTGCTCCTTTAAACCATTATTTTCAGTATCTATATCTTCGGTCGTCAATAATACTTTATCTTACCTTCTTTTAAAGTATTGTACACCATATTCACATTGAAATTTCCTTACAGCTCATTTGGGAGCGCGTAAAACCCAACCCGATCCTCTTGATAAAATCTCGCAAAATTTTGTGTAGCTTAAAAAAAGGAAACAGACAAAATGAGAGCTTGACCAAAGTGGACAGGAACGATAAAGAGGCATCTCTCCCACTCTCTCTCTCTCTCTCCGCTCTATCTCTTTCTGTCTGGATTGTCTTGTGGCCCGCGCCCATTCATGTCATCAAGCGTGGTAAAACATGCAACGTGCCATTAGCCCGGACACTGCAGAGTCTGGGGCCTCCGCCTGGACGGGGCAAAATCGAATTCCTTGTTAGATGCATTCCGACAAGTTGTTTCCTGACACCTCATAAGCCACAGACTGGACCGAGGTCTAGGTGTTGGCTGTGCTTTTTAACGATTTTACGACGACGACAAGAGTTTATGAAACGAGCCGAGGAGAGTTGACAAGCTCAAAACTGGGTACCAGTTCCAGAGGCCGGTTAGTGAATCACTGTGAAAGCCTTCGTGCATACAAAAGCATGCACATAAATGCACACAGAAGTAAGTAAGTTCTGCTGTGTGGTTGCTGTTGAATTAATTATGAAATTTAAGCTTAGTCGCTGCCACTTGCAATTTGTTATAATCGCACTTGAAGCCCAGTCCGTCTCTGTCGCACCGCACACCTTGAAATGTGCGTCAGTTGCTGCTCATTAGTTAGCTTTTATGCAAATTCCTAGTTAGTCAGTCATTAGACGCCTGCTGATCGCATTTTAATTGCCGTCTTTCCCACTGATCGTCGGCTGCCTCTCCTGGTTGGTGGCTACCGTCTGAAACTGGTCAGGGGACTGCCCTAATTAAACATTGATTTGTTGGACTGTTGATTTCAATATGGAAATTTTGGTTTTTGGGTATTTATAAAGCAGCATGACTAATGGACCTAAATGGGTCGAATTAGCTGCTGGTTTTCAAGAAGAAGATTCTATGAAGTGATGCAGTTGGGGAAGAAATGATTTATCGAACTACGTGATTCTTAATCCACTTTCTTTCTTTTCCATTTTAATGACCAATCTTCTTTAGCAAATCCACCTCCTCAAATTGACTCACTTTCCCATTCAGTGATTTTCCCTATGACACATTCCCCACATTCATCTGACATAATCAAAACAACTTTCCCAATTACTTGGCTTCAATTTACTTTCCCCCAACTATTAAACACGCGCCTTCTTCTGAATTCCCATTGACTAATGATTCGGTTAACCATAAATCGTTACACAAAAAAACCAAAACTCGTTCCTGCTGTGTCAAAACTTTTTTTGGGGCTGACAAATTTGCTGACAAATCCAAAGCGGACAGCCAAAAAAAGCTGCCAGCCATCAATCAAATCATTAAAAAGAATGCACCGCAAAATGACTCAAGGAACGCCACCTACAAAATTTCAAGGCAACTGGCGAAATGATCAGGCAAACATGTTGATTGTTATTGATCAGGGCTGTTGATTAAAACGACAGGACAGGACGGACTGACATTGGATATGGCTGGCCTGGGTGGCCATCAAAGCGACACTATGTCGCCTGTCAAAATTCTTAATCAAATTCGCGGCGGAATGTCATCATTATGCAAAGAGCCTTCCCTAAGCTTTGCCGCTTTGCATACAATTTACAATTACAGAAGATGCAGAGGGAGACGTGGAAGGAGTCTCCTTTCTAGCATCGAGTTCTGTTCCGTTGACAGACGGCCAACAGCATTTGTGCCACATTTGCTTCACACGCCGCCGTCTTGGACTTTGCCGTCGTCGTTCCAAGTCTTCTGACATTTTAATCGCATTTGCTAAAACTCACTGAACAATTCCCTGGCGACAGCGACAAAGCCAAACACAACAAGAACTGTGGAAAATTCTATTTGTGTGAAGTAGTAACGTGTTTAGATACTCTATTGTTGCTATATTTAAAAACAAAATTGGTTGGCTCCACTTTCTACAAAATATTACCAAGAACAAACAGTAGCAGTAGCAATGTTGAGAAATAAAACGTTTTTAAGTAGAAAAGAATATATTCTCTTCAATGTCAAGTAGTTACCTCCTGTCAAATTGAAAGGGCTTTATAACTTCAAGAACAGAGAATAAAGCCTAATCGAAAAACGGTAAAGCCCCCTAATGTTGTTGCTGAATTACATTTTGATAATGCAAATGTTTTGCGTCTCATTTCACAACGATCAATGAATTCATTTGCTATCTTATTCAATCCTTCAATCCATGCAACTTTAGAGTGATACACTCAAAAAAAAAATCAATCCAAACGGGACTCCATCAATCCGAAACAGGATTGAAAACAGGGTAATCCCGGATAATCAAAAGAAGTAAAAAGTCGCAAAATATTTCATTAAGTATTTGCTACTTGACCCTGTTTTGGACGGTTTTTGGGTTGCTCGCTAACTGTCTAAGACTCTGCTTCGTTTGACTCTGCTTCTGGCAAAAATCAAAAGTCGCTTTCAAAGGCAAAGCCAAAACGATTTCAGAAAAAAGGCGAAGCAACAGCAGCAGTCGTCGCTTTGTGATTTTTCAAAATTGCCTGTCTACTTTAGCTTCAAATCAATATTTAAAATAGTTCACGATATTATCAATAATCGCTTAGTAGAGACTTCCACACTTTTCTTCCGAATTTTATAAAAAGTCTATAAGAATCTAAAAGAAGTCAAAGCCAGAGGAAGACTTTAAAGACTCCTTCCTTCTCAACTCCCAAGACGGCGAATCTAAACCTGCTAAATACATACTTTCAAGCGCAGCGGCGCTTGTACAGCTTATACAGTGTGTGTCGGAGCAGCGCTGCTTTTAGATTTTTCCTATACACACGAGATAGCAATGTGCCTGCCCCTGCTTTAAGGTGGACATCGATATTGAGGAATCATTTTCATTGAATCTTCGAAGACTAGATTCAATTAATGTGCTGAAAAGAGCACCAAATGGGTTTTTTATTCAATTTCGCAAATTAAAGCATGAACTCCGTTGAATTTTCCAGTAACATTTGCAGCTCTGGGAAACCAAATATCGGGATCCAAACGGCTTAAGGCACCAATTTAACAGTTCTACAAATTGTTACCATTTTTGAGTATCCTTGCTGAATACTTACAGTGCTTTCCCTGTTGTAGAAGCAGTGAAATCAAAACCAAAAACTAGTTATTCAATTTCAAAAGAACCCTTAAAGAATCTGAATAACAATCATCGTTGTGTGCAAAGTTCTTCATTGAAATATTATTTAAATTTTGATGCTGCACTGAAAAAATATTCTAAAAGCCTTAATTTTTATCCGTAAAGTGACCACAGACGGAATCAATAGGTCTTTCTGCCTGGCGACTGTTATTCCAGCAGCCGTCTCTTAATGCCTGCGATGTCATTACTGCTTGAGAATTCCAAAGCTGCATGCGCGCAAAAACAGAAAGACAGCGCGGAAACAGACAGAATCCATTGTGTGTCTTGGCCTTACTGTTTTGGTGTGAGAGATATACTCTCCGCTGCTAAAACGTTGACCAAAATGTATGAGTGCATAATTGCATACAAACGGGGGATTTTTTAGTTGTAAGACGTTGGTGCGTCTTGAAACAGCCTTATGGTCAACCAGCCTCCATTGTATTGTGGAATTTCTCTATTTAAAGTTATGAGAAAGCATAAGATGACCTCAAGCCGGCTAAAACTACAAGTTAAAAATTTGTCAAGTCAATATATTAATTCCAAAACATTACTAAATGGGACTTAGATGCAATAATGTAAAATTATTTTGAGGGTAAGACTTTTGAAGTTAAGTTTGCCCTAACTAATAAAAAAATATATGTTGTCAACACTAAGAAGAGATGGTTGCATTCACAGTACAGTGTCAAGAAAACACTCGGTAGAACTCTTATGTTCTTAAAGAAAATGATTTAATATAATACTTTGAATCAAATCTTCTTCAGAAAAGAGGTGGACCGGCTTGAGTTCTGGTTCTGGAGGTTATTCATTTATATGGATCGACTTTTGGTGACTACATAAACCTGAACAGGTGTTGGAACAGTCGGCATAATACCTTCTTAAACTTGGGTTAAGCTATGGCTTTTCCTCAATCTTTGACTAAAATGACCAATAGGTTAAAAAATACTTACTTAAATCTTATCATTTAATTTACTACTTACGATATTTCATTTACTTATTTAGGTAATCCTCTAGAGCTTCTTTATCTTTGAGTAAGATGTCTTGAAACTTCAGTGAATGGTTGTAACGTTGATTACTTTTGTTTACTTTTCTTAAATTTTCAATTGCCAACTGGCTGCCATAGTCATTATACCCTCCCCACTTCTAAGTAGTTGGACCAACTCTTTCAACTCCTTCTACGACTGTCATTAAAAAGAGGCGCGCGCACGCGGCTCGCACACGCATTTTACGACAAGTCCGAGATCCCCCAGAGACAGAAACACCAAGGAAGGCCCACTGTGACAAAAGCGTAGCCTGAGCCCCATCTCGTCTCAGGTCTCCTGCATCCGATGATAGCTTACTTAGCGGCTGCGCCGTCTGCAGCCAACTGCAACGGTGTGTAATGTATGAAGCGGATTTCGAGACCGCATCGCCTTATTTAGGAGATCGTGATAAAAGTTGGAAGTCGCTTGATTTATGTCAACGCACCAAAAAAAAAAAACAAAAACCAAAAAAAAACCAAGCTGCAAAACTCTTCTCTTCGCGTCCCCCAATTCCTCGTGGAACTTAAGTGCCAAATTAGGAATAATATTAAAGCAATTGGAATTGGAAAGCACCTCCCCGTGCCCCTCTAAGCTGTCGCCGGGGGTGAAGTGAGCTGTCACGTCTGCGGTCTGCTTATGTCAGCTTCAGCTGCAACCGATGCCGCAACGTCGCCTTTAAGCCCTTAAAAATGTGTGTTGTTATGATCGGGCGGCAATGATAAGTTAAGTTGAAGCTCCGCCAACTGGCAGCCTTGCTAGGGACTCTAAAGTTACGCGGGATTGGGTTTTCTTTACTTTTTTTTTTTTTGCTTTGTCCAGTTTCGAGACTTTCGATGCAAATCATTTTACGTGTTGGCGACATTAAGCGCGAAATGACCCCGTTATCCCACTTGTCATCATCACTTCATAAATTAAGGTGGAAATAACAAGGGGAGGAAGAGACTACCTAAGAAGGTAGCCAGTTTCTCGGATGGCCAGTTGGCTTAGCTGCGCATTGTTTTGCGAGTCTGTGTGCGTGGTGTGTGGTGAGGTAGATGTAGGATAGGGTGTTTTGGCCAGATGGAGATTACAGTAGGCCAGTGATTCGAAATAAGGAATCATATTAATTACACTGTGCTGCGAATTTCACTAAAATGACCTAGGGTCATAGCGTATTTCAGAATGCAATTGTGAAACAGCACAAGATTTTGAAAGTGTTTTAGTTCTCGCTCTTTTCATGTGATCAACATAGCCCAATTTCATTTCCCTTGAAAGACTAAGAAAAAAATTCTACTTACACTATACTATTTATACAAGTGAGTGTGGGGAGGAGGGTAGTGTTGGGAGGAATGGAAGGAAGGGGCACAAGAAACAAGGTCTTTCCTCTGAAAAACGTAGAACTTAAATTTTATTTATTTTCACTTACCTTGTGTGGGATTCGAGCTCACAGCTCACTTACCTCTCGAATTAGTTTTTCGACCGATCGTTTCTATGACAGCTATAAGCTATAGTCTACCAATCCGGCCGGTTCCCACAAATGTGCAGCTTATTTCTACCAAAAGACTTGGAGCAAAGTTTGGTAAGGATAGCTTTCAAAACTGACGGAGGAGATAGCATAGAAACAGACAGACGGTCAGATGGACTTGAAAATCAACTCAGCTCGTCATGCTGATCAAGAATTTTTATACTTTATGTGGTCGGAGATGCTTCCTTCAATGCGTTATAATCAAGTATATTGGGGAAAGTTAACATTCATGAAAACAAAAAAGGTTTTTTAACTAAGACTTCTTTTCTGGACCTTACTTTTCTATGGGAGCTATACTATATAGATGTCCGATTTGGACCAAACTTAGTGGAATCATAAGAAGCATAACAAACTATCAATTACGAAATTTGGAGGCGATCCCATTTAAAACAAAAAGTTTTTCCATAAATTTTTTCGTCCGATCTCGTACTGCGCTATCGCTATAGTGATCGATTTGACAAACTGTGAATGTGTAAAACTATAAAAAAAAAGTATATGCCAATGGTAAGGACGTTTCCATTGAAAACAAAAAAGTTTTTCACACTAAAACTAGTTTTCCGACCGATCGTTCCTGTGGGAGTTATATGGTATAGCCATCCGACTTTGACCAAAATTTGTAGAATTATGTGAAAGCATTCCAAATAATTAAATGCCAAGTTTTAAGACATTTCCATTGAAAACAAAAAAGTTTTACTCACTAAAACAACTTTTCAGAATCTACTTTTCTATGACAGCTATTCTATATAGATGTCCGATTTCGAGCAATCTTAGTGGAATCATGGGAAATCATAACAAATTTAGAAATATTTTGTTTGAAGGCGTTTCCATTGAAATCAAAAAAGGTTTTCTCACTAAAACTAGTTTTTCGACCGATCGTTTCTATGACTGCTATATGCTATAGTCACCCGATCCGGCCGGTTCCGACAAATGTGCAGCGAATATGTACCAGTAGACTTCGTGCAAAGTTTGGTGAAGATAGCTTTCAAACTGACCGAGGAGATAGCTTAGAAACAGACTGACGGTCAGATGGACTTGGCAAAATCAACTCAGCTCGTCGTGCTGATTAAGAATATATATACTTTATGTGGTCGGAGATGCTTCCTTCAATGCGTTATAAACATCCGGACAATTTTATAAAACCCTCTGCAAGGGTTTAAAAATGCAGAAGTTATTTGAAAGTAAGGTGATTTTGTCAAGTTTTGTACAATTTGCCTTTGCCAATGCAGCATGTAGCATGTAGTTCTTTTACATGCCACGTTTAACTTTCTGTTTTCTACATTTGGCGTGTGAAATTTAGCAGGACAATCGTTTAGGATTGCCTTTTCCACACTCGGCGTGAACCTAATTTTCATTTCTCTGTGTAAAAGCGCTGGAAAGGAAATATCTTGTCTATGGTTCATGGAAAAGTCTAGAGCGAAATTACAAACACCAAATCAAATCTGATATGTGCCATCTGCAAGAGGAGTTCGAGGAGTTTCAGCAGTTCGAGACATATATTCTTCGACGACAAGGAGACGACTTTGATGACAGTGCCAACACAAAAACAATGGAAAGTAAAAAGAAACAGGATATACAACAGAAGTTCTTGGCGGAGCTCGGGCTAAGAGTCGACTACCCGAAGCAGGGCTATGGAAACACGAATGATGGAAATACATCCCGGAGATTCTTCAACAACGAAGAGGCAACTGCTCAGATAACAGGAATTCATCTGGCTGTCATCAAAATGTTGAAAATCATTTTTAATATCTTAAACTGTGTAAGGATAGAAAATAAAGAAAATATGCCAAGGAGACAAGAGCTCCCTTACGTGCAAAGTATGCGGAGAAAAAACTAACTCCTACTGTCCATCAAAGATTGGATCATGGTGAGCAGCTTATACAACGATAACTTTTATTGATTGGAGAGTTGTCAGAGGACACCCAAGAATCAAAAAACAAGGTCCATTAAAGGTATAAATATCCAAACACGTGCAAAATATCTCGACATCAAGAAAACACAGACCTTTTCAACATGTTGTCAGCCTCCTCTGATCCCCCTATCTTATCTCTCAGACACATCGGGACAATCGAGGAATTAACCAACGAATATTCACCAGAAACGTTAAGCACATACGATATGAATACATAAATTGACAACCATTTAAAAAACAACAGGAGTTTTATATAATCGTTCCCGGCTAATTAATGACTTTAAATGATAATGACAAAATTGAGTGGCTCACATTTCCTTTTTAGTGTTTCCGAGTTTTGAAGTAAAAATAAAAAATCCTCAAAAAATACCGGAAATTTGCTTAGACACTGAATATTTTCTTAACTTTTTATACCCTGTTCCCATTAAAAATGGGAAAAGGGGATCATGAAGTTGTGCAAAAGTATTTAACAGGGTGAAGGAAACATTTCCGACCCTATAAAGTATATATATTCGTGATCAGCATCAACAGCATCCGTTCTTCTGTCCGTATGAACGCGTCGATCTCAGAGACTATAAGAGATAGAGCCACAAATTTTTGCCTGTAGGTTTCAGGTACTTGTATATTTAGTGGCCATTTACACAAGTTGTAACATTTTAGGATAACGCACCTTTACAAAACATTTAAAAAAGAGCTTTCAAGAATTTTAAATAGATTGATTTTAGTTTTTCAAGAAATAGAACAACATTTTGTATGACTTATAAATATTTTGGCTGTAACGCGGATCGATCCTTAGATACAAAGCTTAACTAAAACAGACCTTAAACCGAAGTTAAAACCTTATGACAGGTTCAAACCCCTCCGGGATTCTCAAAGGCTCTATCCTCCTTTATGTCTAGCTTACAATTGTCAGACATTCCAAGCATTCCCCCTTTTGGTGATCATCTTAAAATGCAGGACAAATTGGTTCCTTAAACAAACAGCCAGCTAACTCGCACGCACACCGCACACACCACACGAACAACTCCTCTGAACTCTCCTTTCGATGCTGGCTGACTGGATGGCTGGCTGCTCCGCTTTGCGATTACGATCACATTTAGATCCAATATATCAGGGGCGCGTTGACGTTGTACATTGGACGACAATTGATATAAGTTGTGGTGAAAAGTTTAGTGGCATTCAACGATTGCTTTGCTAGATTAAAAGCGACAGGCAGCAACACAACAGTGTTGCTTCGGTGGTGTCTGGATTCGAGATTTTGCCGTTGCTCTCGGGTCTGGCCCACAAATCTTTGGCTCACAATGGCAACAAAAATAAAGCAACAACAACTACTACAAATCCAAGCAGACAAATAGCCGCACGTTGTACGTGCTGCTTGGGAATCTGGGCATCTGTTTGACTATACTTACATATATAAATTTTTGTGCCTGCTGGTAGTTGAGATTTTTTAATTGCAGCAGCAGCAGCCGTCGCCGCCTCACAGGAGCGGCCACATTGCGTCGCCTGGTAACAGTAAAAGTAAAATTATGCGATGCTACGTGATGACAACAAGGTGGAGCATTCCAATACGTCGTCAACGCGTCTCGCCGACTGATCATATCAGTGGGCCCCTGTACGGAGATATTACGTATAAATTAAGTGAGGCAAATGCCTTTGGTTAAAATGTTGGTTAAGTGGAAGCTCAGATGCTCTATAAATGATGAAGAAAATTCTTTTTCAAAAGTTGAAAGTTTCTTAAATTTGGAATTTAGTTCTTGGCTCACAATAAAGCTTATCATTTATACCCACTCGAGCACAGTTTTTGGTAACCATTGTGCCCATCTTGTGTCCAATGTTCTTGAAATGTTTATTCCCCGCACATAAAGCTAATCATACCCCTCCTTAAATGTAGGGTATGCCTAACAGTTTATCAACAAATGACATCTAATGAGTCGTGTGTGTGTGTGCGGCATAGCGCACCTTCAAGTTAGAGCAAAAACCTGCGGCTAAAGATTTGACTTAAAGAAATTTGTATGAGTCAAATGCGCTAGAAGACGCTCCTCTTAAATGTCGCTGATGATGCGTAAGATGAGGCAACTCTTTGGCCACTTTACGATTATGAATGTGAGTCAGTCCATTTTAAAGAAATCTGCATTAACGCGACCGACTCGTCACCTCGAGGCAACGGAAATGCTGATCGCGCTACCGAAGGTGTTGAATCAGTTGGTAAGATGGCCGCAATTGATAAGACGCAGTGCACTAGACCTTCCGCAAGCGAGTGGGTGGGCAACTACCAACAACGCCTGCTCAGAGGCTCAAAACCCACCTAAGCCAATGCGGTTGAGGCCAACAAAAGCAACGGGTGGCGTACGACTCAGCGGGTAGGGATTTGTGTGCGCTCTGACGAAGTCAAACTGCGTCGATGTCGTCCTTTTAGCTGGTGGAAGGTGGAAACAGTTTAGGTTAATGCCAAATGCAGCAGCAGCAGCGGCAGCAGCAGGAAGCGGGACTTGGACGTGGACGTCGCGCGGTTAACTGGAAAACCACACGTGCCTCCAAGAGGCGACCACATGCGGACTACCCACACCCTGGGCCACATCCTTGTTGTTACAGTAGCCAGTCTGGCATTCGTTTCGCATTTGGAAACGCTTTCATTATCTCTGACCTGTTATACATACACACACATAGGAGGCAAATTGGTCCAAACGTGGCGCATCCTGCGGAGCAACTGAGACTGAGACATGAGCAGAACATTTAAATTTGTGGAAAATTATACGCCTGATCAAAACATAGTCAATATTTAATTAACACGAACCCAGCGGGCACAAGGAACTCCAGAGTGAATGATTTATGGGGCAGTGTAAAGCAGTTGACCAGTTGGTCTTAATAGCTGAGCTAATTATTTGGTAAATACTGGCCTAATGGCCAGCAAACGTTTCACAAATCTGTTTAAAAATAAATTTTAGAATATCCATCATAATCTTTTAATAGGGAATCATTTCACCACTATATTCAGATGGACAATTGTTATTTTAGCTGGCATTGTTTTCTGGGACTAGATTAGATTCTTAGCTCTCAAATTTTGTATACAATTGGTACTCTCCTTACTGATTGATAGAAAATCAGAGACTTTAGCCTGTGATTATTTAGAGATAAGATAGGATTTTTGAGGAGTCTATCCCAAACTATGACATTCACTTGAAAAACCATAAAGAAGTCGGTCTGTCCATCACCGTTGCGACCGGTGTTGACCATAATTGATTATTTTTCTTATAACTCGAATATAGTTCATCCGATCTTTACCATTCCTTTGGCGGATCGATAAATAAAATTTTGTAAAAGAAAAAAGGTTTTTTTTTCAACCGATTTACATCAAACTCTGTTAAAAAAATATACAAAATCATTGGACACTTATTTCCACAAGGAACATTTTTGAAAATTTTTTTAACGAAATATGTTTTTTTGTTTCGATTAAGAAATATTTTTACATGAGTTTTTCAGATTTTGGCAAATCTGCCCCAATTATCCCCAAATAGTGAGTGGACTTAATGCCAAACATAATGTATGAGACGATCTCTATGGGTTTCGAAAATTGTGGTACTGAATTCCAACTTGCTGGCGTAGAACAGACAATTTTTTTCGTAAGCTTCACAATTTCATTACAATTTGAATGTATAATTGTCTGTTTATGTCTTACTCTGTCTAAAGAAAACTTACGTAAAAGAAGCCAAAAAACATTCCGTGCCGTTTGCTCTAGTGCAGGGGCAGGCACATTGCTATCCCGTGTGCATAGGAAAAATCTCAAAGCTCCGCTGCTTCCACTGCGTTACGTGTCCGCGACGCAGTCGTTGCTACTGAAATTGAGAGCAATTTTTGAGCTGCTCTCACACACACCAATGCAAAAATGTGAATGTTTTTCTTGTCTGCCTCTGCTCTAGTGCAGTGTCCGAAAAAGTTCAATTTTGAATTCAAGTCTGGTAGCTTCATCACTGTGACCATCACTCTAGTATTTGTACTTATAACATTCCATTTTATAATTCAATTCTAAAACGTTTATTGATGATTTATCAAATTGTTTTTATCCTAACAAATTGATTATAAAATAATCTACTTTAATAATATTTTTTTTTTCGCTCCCCATTTTAAGACTAACGCTCCACGATTAATCTGAAGGCAGTAATAAAATTGAAAACAAATGGCTTCACCTTCTGCCACATAGAAAGCCAATTGGCGCTCGCTCGCTCTCTATCTTCAACAAACTGTCTAGCAGCTGCACTTAATCATTTTGCTCTAATGACACCTTTTACAGCTTCCTTTTCGACCACACATCAAAGTCGAGCCCAAATCGATCGAGCATCGCCCACAACTCAGTTTCTGGTTCAGATGCCGATCAGATCACGTCCCATAACCAAACTTAGACAAGGCCAAAAATAATTTGCCACAATTTGCCGAGTCCCCAAAAACGGTAAGAGAAAAATGTGGTTTAATAATTTAATTTGCCACAATTTAGCAACGTTTATCAAAATCAAATGCCATAGACGGAATCACTCAGTCGGCGGGAGAGTCCGAAATACTGTGGGATTGGAATTGGGATTACAGGCAGATAAACGGCTACCTAACTGAACGGCATGCAGGAACGTGATCAGCCCAATTTTAACGCCCATCGAAATCGAAAGGGAGCCACGAGATGCATGAGTATCTGTTTCTACGAAATGTGGTGGGCGCTGAGCGGCCACATTGTAGTCCGTCATTTGACCACGGCCCAAGACCTATTATTAAATTGTCAAAAGGTCGAAAAATATTCTTCGCTCGAACCCTTTGCTGGTGCCCGGGTCAGGGCGTCGTTTTTCGGCGCGCGTATCAGAAGCAGATCGGGCTAATTGGGGCAACGGGGAAGGCGGTAACAGGGCACGGCGCATTAAGACAATATGGCCGTGTCTTGTCTGTGGCTTCGAGTCTCGCTGGCTTTTGGATCCTGTCTGTGTGCCACAACATTTTGTTTATTTTGTGTTTAGGCCCGTGTGAATTTTCAAAGGCTGCGGGGCTCAAGAAACTGTCGAAATTCCAGAAAGGTCTCTCCCTCCCCGCTCACTTTCCCGCTCTCGATTAGCGTTGCTGTCTGTGGCCAGCTCCCGATGAGGGAGCAAATGGTGGGCGTACCGCGGCATTTATTACAGCCAATGTTACAATTTGTGCTTTTTTCCAGATTTATGCGTTTATTCAGGGCAGCGCCCCAAAATGAAAAACAAAACAAAAACTCAGAAACACAGACAAGTTATGACTGCGGATTGGGGAGCTAAGCTACCGACGACGAGGACGCCACCGTCTGATTGATTTCTGGGAATTCGGACAGTGCCACACAGTAGAGTTCAACACAAAGTTATGATTAAGATTAAATGTGTGTCTGGGGATGCTCTGATAACTCTTGAAACTGTATTATAGGGTTCACGGTGGCAAGTATTAACGTTACTTTTCCCAATTCTGTTTTATTATTAATTGCAAGAAACTTAAGGAAACACCAGATGAGAAATTTTTTGAAGATCACATTTTGATCTCTTGTTTTGTAAATGTGGGCTATAATATAAGGTGACTCATGAATTGACTTGAAATTGTAACTTTTTATTGGAGTACGGTGTTATTTAAAACCATGTATTAAGCTTGCTTTCCTTTTTTGAAATGAGCTATGCAAAATATGGAATTTGGTGTATATTAACGATGTGGGCTTTTAAAAAGTTTCTGTTAAAAATAATATGTCGATAGTCTAAAATTTGTTTAGTTTTTGGCCCATAACAAAACTTTGTCTGAATCGCTTTGCAGCCCCGGAAACCCTGATTATGGAACACACTAATTTTTTAATAGTCAGGCAACCTTTGGGTATCTAACTTAGCATAGTACATGAATAACATTTTTTGTAGACTCCTAATTTCTGTACGCAGATCAAGTATATTTCAAATTTTTGCAACGCCCCCGCAATATAAAATATTGAATTACTCCCAACTATTTTGAAGCTATCAAGTGTAGTGTATCTGCCCAATATCTACAATCTCTAAATCTTTCATAAACATCGGATAATAAACAGCAGAGTTATAAAGGTTAATAAAAGCGTTGCATACTTCTCTGCGCCGCATGCGCTGTTTGCTAGCAAAATGATTATAAGTTCAGATTAATGTTAATGCTGTGTTAATTAACATAAGGTACGAAACAGTGTCCCATTACCAAAGGTTAATTTAATTTACACAAGATTACAAGTTAAAGTCTTTTCATCTTCTTAGGTCCATCTATGTCCGGCCCTATATTGTCATTTCTTAATATCTTTAGACCAGACATGCCCAAAATTAGCATAGGGCCGAGCACTTATAAGTACTCACAAAGAAAAGCACCAATAGATCGTTGTTGGTCAGTATGTTTGCACGCGCAAACACCAATCAAATAAGAGAACACCACCGGGTTTTGTTCTACTCAGATAAACCAACGCAAACAGAAATTCGTCAATTCGACGACTGCCAAATTGCATATGGGACGATTGGACCATCTCTAAAATCTATTTCAAAGTGGTTCAAAAGATTCCAGACGGGACATTTTTCTGTACAGGTCGAGCAGCGAGAAGGTCGACCAAAATCTTCGAGCGACGAGATAAACGCAGCCAGTTGGACTGCATGCCAGAAGCACATCCCGTATACAACTTTTGCCACTTAGAAGTAGTTGCCAAAACCTGCAAAACGCAGCAGAAACTGTTCTATTAGAAGCGACGTTTGCATTGGTTGTTGTTGTTGGTTCAACTTCGGAAAAACGCTCCGCTGTCGTGCCTTTAGAAGGGACGTTTTCATGCTGTGTAGATTTTATGTCTTCCAACATACGGCAAAAAGAACATGTTTGGAAAAAACGAACGGTCGTCAATCGTTCGGGCCTCATTTCGCATATTGGTTTCCAATAGCACTGGTGCTGCATGCGTGCCATAAGAAGGGACGTTTGCATGTTGTGCAGACTTCTTCGCTTCTAACCTACCGCCAAAAGGAACGTGCAACCGGTTTCATACAGATTATATGACTTCTATCATACTGCAAAAGTAGGTAGTAAAAAAAGAAGTGTGTCAGAAGGCATTCTTTTGGTAACCACGTTCCGACAAATCCGACAGGGTGCTTTTCCTTAATTTCAATACATTTTGTCGAAATCTGACATCTATATAGAACAGCAGCTATTAAAAAGTAATCTCTCAAAAGAAGTCTTAGAAACACTTTTTTTTTTCAATGGATATGCTTGCTTGCACACAATTCTACCCAGTTTTGTCAAAATCAGATGACTAAAGCATATATTCAAGCTGCAAGGGTATATAAACTTTGGCCCAGTCGAAGTTAGCTTCCCTCCGCCAGAATTTTAGGCTTCACATTATACTAGCGTGTTCCAAAAACTGTCCAAATCGGACTAAATGGAAGAGTACTTCATATAAAACTTTTTGTGGGACATTGCAAGAAGACCCTTATTCTTCTCTTCCTTGAGTAGCTCATCGATCTCCTGATCGGAAAAATATTGCCAGAAATTAAATTAGAGCACCGAAAAACCTATGAAACGATACCCTATTTGATGTTTATACCCTTTAAGAGATATTAAAATCGTCCTGACGAAGGAAATTGCACAGAAACAGACGGACATGGCTAAATCAACTCAGCTCGTCATGCTGATCAAAAATATATATACTATGCGTTACAAATATCTGAACAATTTTAATATAACCTCTTCAAGGGTATAACTAGATTCCTAAACATGCGGTTCATGGTCCGGTTTGAGTCATCTAAACCAAACCAAACCAAGTTCAACCGAACCAAAATCATTTTTAAGGTCCAAAGGCAAAACCCAACCCGAAGGAAGGATGGAAACTAAATGCGAAGAGTCCAAGAACCTAAATCCCTCTACCATCCAAAATCAAAAACTCATTTCTTTAGTGTTTTGTTTTTTTAATTGTATAAATATGTTTTTATTTAATTACTTAATGTTTCGATTTTCTCTAAATATTTATAAACTGCGGCTTTCATTTTGATTTCAAGGCCAAAAACTAATCCAAAAAAAACAAAATTTTAAAAAATTACAAACATTTTTTCTTTTTTTTTTAAAGCATGCAGAGAGTTTGGGTCGTTTTTTTGGGGGGTGGGGAATGATTAGGGTTGTGAGGGGGCGTGGCACTACTACTGCATGTAATACATATATTGCATTATTTTATTTGTATAAATAGCGAAAAAACATTTACAATCTTATTGCAGCGCACTAAAAAACAGTTTTTCAGGCCCATTTTTTATTTAATTTTTTTGTTTACCAAAAAACATTAATAATTTTATTTTGTTTTAAATTTAAACTTAAGCTTAAACAGAAACAATCGCATATCATTAAGTAGTTTATTTATTATTATTATTATCATTATTGTTTATGATTAATTTTATGTAATACATTTTCAACGTGATTTTCAAATACAAATACTTAAGTAGAGTTTACGATTAATAGAAGTGGGGACGATAAGGCGGTTAAGGCAAGAGAATAGCAGCTGCTGATGGTGTTTCTCGGTGGAAAGCGCAAGTAGCTGTGGCTCAAATTGAGCTTTCCTTTCGTGCAACAACAGCGTATGGGAAATGTGTGGAAATCTGTTGGCTGGGACTGGAACTGGAACTGGTTTACTTCGTATAGACGCCACGCCCACAGGTGTTGAGGTGTAGGTTTCTGCAAATATTAGTTTGGAAATTTTGTTGCTGTTGTTGTTGCTGTTGCTTGAGTGCTGCGCCTGCGCAACATGGTTTTTGTGTGAAATGTTGGAGACCAATTAACCAAAAAATTGAATTGAATTATTTTAATCGTATACCAACACCCGATAAGGCATTCTGGCGGCATCTTTGCTTGGTTCTGGGTAGATTGCATCTAGTAGTAAGCATTTATTTTTGTATTGTATCATTTTTTTTTTTGCAAGTGCATGAAGTAGGCGAGTAGGCGGTAGGCGGGGGGTGTGTGTGCTTGCTGTTGAATCCCAGTTTCTTTTTTCTGTTTTTTATTTAATTTATTTTGCATTTAGTTTTCAATATTTTGTTTAAGTATACAGTTTTTGCGTGATATTGCGTGCTGTTGGTGCGGCGGTGCTGTTTTTTTGTTTTTATTATATATTGCTGTGTGTATTTTGTTGTTGTTTTTTTGTTTATATATTGGTATTTTAGCTTATCGCCAAACACACTGACTACATCTACAAATAGAAGAGAAGAGAAGAGAGAAACAATTTGGTGATGTAGTAGAAGGTTGTGTTGTGATAAAAAAAAAAAACAATATTCCATATGGTTGGGTTTTTTCTATATGCATGGTTAGGCAGGTGTGTCGTGTGGAGATGTGGGTGTGTGTGATGGTATGTGTAGAGATATGTGCAGAAGCTTTTTGAAGCTTTTACTCCTACCGATTTTTTTGGAAAAATGATGTCACTTATTGATCAAAGATAAAGGATATTTTATATCTGAGTACCCTAAGTTTCCCCAGCCGTCTCTGTCCACACAGGTCGCGCTGTTTCTTTAAACTCTGTCAATTTGGGTGTTGTTTTCAATATTTTTGGGCAGCTACTTTGCCAAGGATGGCTGAGTAAGACACTGCAGTGTGGCCCGAAATGAAATAAGACTCTATGGTTTACAAGATTAGAACAAGAACTCAGGAGCCGGGTCAGTACCTTGCAAAATGAATCTGCTGCTTGTGTAGCAATAAGGGAGAATGAAACTATTACAAAACAGAAACCGGTATTTATGTAAACATTATCTTTCGATTGCTTTGTTCTCCACCCCCCTTTGCCACCATCCAAAATAATTGTAAGCATTATATTCCTAAGCTGTCTATCAGCTAATTCTCGATCTACACACGCTTTCAAAACGCCGCTATCGATACGCCGCCATCTATACAAAGTGTGGACTACGTTCAAGTTGCTGGATACACTACAAACGAAATTGTAAACAGAAAATTCCTGGCACCGTTTTTTGTATATAAACTTTGCCAGGAATTTTTATATTTCGCGATGCTAGATACCCGGCCTTAAGAAATTACACTTTAAGATACTAAAATGCGTAATTATTGCTTATGCGAAAAGCTATTTTGTTAAGTCCGGTCCTTAACCGAACCGAGCCAAACCTCACCGAAAAGCTAGGTCAAGCTCGTAAACCGAACCTCGAACCAAGCCAGCGTCTGATTAAAAATGCAAAGCTGGTTCATGCACATAAAGGCATGTTCTTAATTCCGCCACGTTTGGAAAAGTAGTCCGAACGCAATTCCGTTTCGGTTTGGTTTTGCTTTTCCCAATTCCGATTAAAATTGCTTACGTTTTACATTTACCTAACCAGGGGCCATACGAAATCGGCACGAGAGAATCAAGTGAGACGTTTGAAAATGGAACACGTGGAAATGAGATAGGCTGACTTTTACGTTTTACATTTCGTTTTGGCTGGCACTGCTAATTTCTCGGGACATTTAACATAAAACTTTGTCTTAATTCAGTTAAAGACTTGAATCCATATCGAATTACATAAATAAATTCTAAATTGAACACAGAATTAAAAAAAATTAACTGTTCATTCACCGGCCAACAATCATAACTTTTTAATACGAAGAACGTTTTCGTTTTTGTGTTGCGAGAAACTGAGTCAATTCCGTTTCCGAAAAGTTGCATTGGAAGTGGAATTGAGAACACGCCTGATAGACTCATTTTGGAAATTGAAATCGGAAAAGGCTTGCTTCAATCTAGCGAGGTAGGGGTTTCCAACTACCTCTTAAAGAACGGCAAACTGTTGAGTTGCAGACGGGTTTCAACATTTTTCAGATTTTATATATATGTGTCATCATTCTGCATTATTTTCCATTAAAGAGTTTCCTGAATAACCCAAAAAAGCTAGCTAAAGCAGGGTATTACAATATTTGGCAGTTGTAAAGATATTGACACGTTCTTTTCTTGTTTGAAGAATTGCCAGGAACCTACATTGATCACATATCTGAAATTTGGTTTCACTGAATGCCTTGAAAGCTAAGAATTCAATAGAAGTAAACTATTTTCAAGTTCCAGTTCTTCAAGATTATCCTGAAACTAATGGAAGTCGTATCAAAGTTATTTGTACACTTTTTACGACCTTTAATTCGCAAAAAGTCCAAAGATTGGAAATGGATTTTGCGCATAACAAGCTTGGGCTTGCTCAACGTCTAGATCAGCGGTGGGCACGAAATTTGAGTTTGGGAGCAGTCCAACAGCAACTCTTACTAGCGATGCTCGAGTTAACAAGACAGACATACACTGCATGCACAAACTTCGAAGCGAGGCAATTGAACTTGTCGCTCTGTCTTCTTGTGCGACTGCGCGGCGACAGTTGCTGAAAAATTAATCTCGGGAGCAAGGGCTTGCCCACCGCTGGTCTAGACGGATTCAGGCCTGTTCCGTTTTCGATTTCATACGATCCTCTTAAGGCAAAAAGGTTCAAGAGAATTCTTAAATCGATACCAATTTTGATCAATCGTATTCGAAATCGAGTACAGAACTAATTGTATTTTTGGAAACATGTAGTTGACACGATGGCATTATGTGGAGGCCTGTGCATATTCAAGTATAATAAATGCTCCACAAAAAAATAGTTTTCATAAAAATTTCATATTTGCTGTTAATTCTGCTCTCATTTTGTTTGTTTTTGTAAGCAAAAATAAAAATAAAACTTTTGCTTGCAGAGTTAATGCAGAGAGCGCGAGAGCTATTCGCTTAGCATTAGTTCAGCTAAGCGCTCGGAAGATCATAAATAGTCATTATTAGACAGCGGATTTTGCAGATTTCAAACTGATTTGAACAAATATTTGTCAATTTGTTCATTGCATGTTGTGTTTCGCGGCTGAAAAATGAACTGACGGCAGAGCTTAAAGCTGATCTTGGTCTCTAAAATTCAGTTAAAGGCTCATCTTTGCGGAATCAATCAAGCATGTTTGTTTATTTCGGCTTGCTGGCGTAATATAATATCTTGCTCTGCCGACAGTTCATCATTCAACCGCATGTGTGAGCGCGCCCTAACTTTGGCCTACTAGGATTAAAATCTGTTTAAAAATATGCAAAATCCACTGTCTAGTCATTATGATCGTCTTGAGCCATAGTGCGAATGATCATTGAGTTCGAAAGTTATTGAAAACTGTATTAAATGGGTGCTTTGCGTGAACAGCCAGTATTTAATTCTTGCTTTCAGAATATTTAGTTCACTTTAGCCAGCTACTGGCGTCAGCTGTGCAATAAGTAGCTATAAAACAGATGCTCAAAATTAGGCGTTAAATATCAAAAGCATATATGCGCAAAGAGTGAGAGAAGCTCGTCTTCGCCTGACGCTTATGCACAGACATATGACCGATGCTAATCCTTAGAAAGTTTTCAGCTGATCAATTTCGAAGAGTAAATTAAATGCGATTGTACTGCTTTCAGTACACTTCATCTGCTGACTAACTTTGAACATTTGAAATCTGATGCAACCACAATATTTCCCACACGACTTCCATTAACTTGGAATCATACGTTGAAATAGCTCATTTCTTAAAGAACTTCCAAGGCCATTATTGTCCTACAAATACATAACTACTCAAAAACTAAAGAATATATTTCTGAAACTGAAAATCATTTGAAATGGGAAAATTACTTGCTCTAATACGACTCTATATCTGACATTTTATGCCTTATTTGATTATATTGATTAAAGGTTTTAAATTTCAATTGGCTTGCTTAAACCTTACCTAACTCATTTCATCTTATGTATAGTCATTAACACTGCGCTGTTTAAAATTTGGTTTTAATTAAAAATGTACGCCTCTCGTGTTCTCTCTATGTAAATATACCCTCTACTTTTCAATTGTGTAGAATTCTATACGTATTCATTAAGTATATGTTTAATAAAACTAACTGGTTTAGCCTGATCCAAAGAAATTTCCCACATTTTCACACTTTTGTCTTGTGACCAACACCATATTTTTTTTTGCTTCTTTTTCCTCTCATTCTTCATGCACTTTAACCTAAATAGTATGTACAAAATATGGTTGTTTTGTGTGCTTCCCAAATGAAAAACTCACCTGTGCTGACGCAGATTATCACGTTGCTTGAAATATTTGCCACAGACCTCACAGGAATATGTTATCTCTGGCGATTTGTGTGTACGCTCGTGGATCATCAGATTGTATGGCTTGGTAAAACGCCGTTGGCAATACTTGCAAATGAATTCACACTTTGGACGCATCTTGCGACGGAAATCCGACCGGCAGTCATCGTTGTCGATTCGCATTACAGCAAACATTTTGACAGACGATATATATTTTCCTTCCTACGGCGGTATCAAGTACTCAAAACTTACGCTCTCTCTCTCTCGCTCTTGCACTCACCGAGTGTATGAGTGGAAGTGTTTGCTCTCGGGGTGAGTGTGCGAGTGTAAGTGTGTGTGGGGGGAGCGAGTAATGTGTGGCTTTAACGGTACTCTCGGCCAAACGCTATCTCTATATAGTGTAGATAACAACAACACACGACACTCTTTAATAGTAGTCGGGCTTTTTCCTCTATAGGTGAAGTGTGGCAACGTGGTCCGCTGTGATTTCTCCTCCTCGTCGTGTGGGCGTTCTTTTGGGTGGCCCGTTGCCGCTGTTTAGTTTATGGCTCACTCTAAAAAATACAATATAAAACGAAGAGAAAATAAAGCACAATATGTTAAATAAAGTTAGCAACGCCTGCAACGACTTTTATGTGCCAATAAATTTGAGCGAAAATACCAAGCAAGCAGCAACAACAGCAACAACAAGTTGTCAACTTAAATCACGCAACATGAAATTGAAAATGACTCATTAAAAGAAAAAAAAAATAGCGTCTCTTGGTTGGTGGTGGACTTGGTGTTGACATTTACAAATCACCAGACACTTTTCAGTTGCTTAACCTTCGCTTTTATAATTTGTCTTAAACGACAACTTTTGCAGCATGTTGTCGAGAGTTCTGTTGTGTCTGGGGCATTGTTGCCAAGTTTCAGTGTCAGCGAAAGATCAGGGAGTAGAATAAGCAATTTCTGTGCAACTGTACTTTCGCTACAACCACAACTGTGCAGCTAGCATCAAGAATTATCGATTGGCGTGAGGCAAACCTGGATACAAAAAATTGTTTAGCGAAAATCAATGAGATCACAGTTGAAAAGAAGAGAATCCTGGGGTCAATTGATGAAAACCAACTGTAATAAAATAATTTTTTCTAAGAACAAGGTTTGTAAACTAAATTTTAAAGAATTTTTTTTAAAGAACAATCTAGAATTTCGTTCTTGAAATAGAGTTATGTTTGTTTTCCATCCCTTTTTAAGAGGCAAGAGGAGTGCGCAAAAGTAACTGAACGGAGAGAGCAGCTAACTTTAAGAGAATAGCGGTGAACACTGACTTTCATTACTTATGGCAGGCCTGGCCAAATAAAGAGGACAGAGAACTATGTCTGTCCCCCTCTGACACTCAGAGATGATTGACTTCGGCAATCATTCGGCGTGAATCGGCCCTAGGGGCCAGGCCTGACTTATGGGAGTGGGGTGCGAGTGGATATTATTGAGCGGAGCATTACATTCAAGAGTGAAGTGGAGCTATTCATTCAAGAACGAACAATCTTTTAAGTAGTTGAAACTCAAGAGCGGTCGATGTTGGTTTACTTCCGTACTTCAAACATCGATCACTCTTGATCTAAGTATGAAAGTCTTTATATGTTTGTGTGTTTAGCAGCTATCTGAGGAGTGCGAAATAGGCCCTAAGCTTCGTAGTCTTTGTTTTTTGTGTAGGGAACCCTTTTTCAGTAGGGATTTTTTTTTATAATTTGAGAAAGAAAATATTCTAAAAAGATAACACAGTTCAACAAGTATTGGGACATCGCTGGCCCTCGAATGAAATTGTAACCGTTCGACAGAGGGTTTCAAGCTGAACATATTTCAGAATTTTCAAGCATTTTTGATGTCAAGAGTGCGGTACGATGGAATATTCTTGGATCCAAGCAGAAAATACTGAAATCTAGCATAGATTTTTGAGATGGAAATTCTTGCTCTTAAGTCGGATTACGTCGGCTTCATATCAAGAATAAATCTTCTTAGCAGTAAGTATGAAAAGTCTCAAAAAAGGCCCGGCCAAGTGGAGAGGACGGAAAAAGTGATGATGATTGACTTCGGTAAGCATTCGGTATGAATTGCCGAGTTACTTCGGGCCCCACTTATTTTTCTCGCACGTCTAATCTTTACTCTTTCCCCCTTCAAATTCAATTGCTGGCTGGCAACATCAAAGCTGCAGCCAACGCTGAGAGCGAGATCAAGAAGTATTCTCATTTGTTACTAGCGCTCTCCGCTTATAGCTTCACCCCATCCTTTCCCTTGCCCAAAAGCTCAAAGTCGATATCGTTTGTCTTTTCGTATTCGATCAGACTTCATTTTAACAAAACCAAGACGAAACAAATCTAAATTGAAGCCGATTTAAGGCATTTCGTCCTAACAAAACCAAGACGAAACAAATCAAAGTAAAAGCCGAATTAAGGCTTGCCGAAAAAAACGACTTTATCGCCACAAATCGCAAGAATATTGCAAATCGCCTAAGTAAAACATCTATGTTTCGATTTATTCAAGTTGTATTTATTAAGCGTGACGTATTAATAAATACACCTTGGATGTATCCGTACGATATTGAGAACATTCACTCGAATTCATAACTTTTACTTTGATTTTATTGCTATCTAATGACAATAACCTTCGAGACTCTTAACGTTATCTGTATAGCTATTTTAGGAACCGTAATCACATCGCACGATGGCAAACAGCTCTGTTCTCTTAGCCAAATCAGCCTAAGTCTTCTTTCAGTCAAAACTCAAATACACAGAGTCACATCATCATTTAAGTCATTGCTGCACATAATTCCACATCATTATGTCTCTGTCTTCTCATCCACCTCCTCCTCCTTCTCCTCTCATCATTTCAAATGACCAAATAGAGTGCTTAACCCCAAAGCGTAACCCATAGCCAATGGGCTGCTCCACTTAAGCCCACGCTAAGCCAAATCCGTAACTAAAGCAAAGCCCCAAGAGATGCCACAACGAATCGATATGCAGGCGCCCTGTGTCGCATGATTAACGGCGTTAAAATGCCAATGTGACGCCACATTGTGTACACAAATTAACATCGAGAGAGTCCATGGCCTGGACCCAAAGACCAGGCCTCAGGTCTCGGGCCCCCAAACCCAAATCCGAGACCCAGTGTTATAATTTGAATATGTTTAGTGGGCATTAATGTTATAATGACAATAACTACGTAAAGTCTGCGGCCAGTGCATCACCCGCTGTGACGTTTGGAGGCTTTTGTGTTGTCAACGTTTTGTCCCGAATCTCCCACAGATACCAAAAAGTGTTCCAGCTGCGAGCTGAAAGCACACACACACACACACACATGCATAATAAATAAATAAATATCGAAATCGGTTCTGGGATACCCGAGTTGTCGCTACCAGTCAGCGCAGTCTTTTGTTTGTGCAGAATATCCCAAAAAAAATAAAAACAACAACAACAAAACAATAAAAAAAATATGCCATCCAGCGGCGCCGAAATGACAAAAATAAAATTACATTAAAAATAACAGTTGTTAACTACTGGCCAGGCTCATCGTTGGCATAAATTTTTATCCGTTCAGGTTTTAAGCTTGGCAAGGCGCCAATTAAAAAAATAAACTTGTTACAGGATTCCCCAGCCACCGACTCCCATCCCACCTACCGACTTAATGAAGAAGCGCAAAAGTTATGAACTGCATTTATTTGTTTTTGATCTCGGAATCACTCGGTGGGGGAGATTGCTTTAATCGAGTGGGAAAGTATGTGAACTCTTTGAAATAGAAATGTGTTGAAGCTTTAAATGAATCCTAACTTTTCCAATTCAATTTTCACTTCCCAAAATCGTTAAATTTCCAATTAGCTTTAGTGTTTCTGCCCGAAACTGTATATCTTTATCTTTTAATCGGTGTAGAGCTATATTAACTTTGCACTTAAGCTAAAATTTGATCATTAATTTATTCCTCAACTGTTTTCTAACTTTAAAACCGTATTTTGTGTCGACCTTGGCCTTTGCACCTCTCGGTAGGTTGTGCCGGAGGTGAGCTGCTGCCTGGGGTTCAAAATCACTCTACGTCAACGCTCAAAGAAATAGTGATACCCGGCACAATCTAATTTCATAGACAAAATTTAAATGAATTTTAAATCTTTCTTTCAAATTATTTCGAGATTTTTCTAATGTTTAATTAGAGCTCAACAAATCTTGTTGTTGAACTTAAGCATTTCAAACCAAGGAGATTGGCTATAAAGTAATTTTGGCCGTTTGGGCCCTGCGGATTGTATTCAACACGGGTCGGTTCTTGATCTAATAGCCTATTTTTAATGGCAAATAAATGTACATATTTCGAATTTACATTTTTTTTTAAATTAACCAATATCAATAACAGGCAACCTCTATCCGTTTCCCATAATACTACCTCAGCCGAAATATACCTATGGCCTGAAACAAACAACCCGACCGATATCAAAAATCGTGTCGGTTTTTAGTCCTTGGTTTAAAGAAAAGTATAAAGTCGTCTATTATGTTTTTTTCCGATTACATTGAACTCGGGACCTCATAATCATTGCGATAAATCTACGTAAAGATTTCAGCCATAAGTCTAAGCATTCAGCAAGCATGGAGCCCGATGCACTATGGGCGAAATGAACAGTCTAGCGGTAATTAATTCCATATTCAAACTTTTATATTGCGCCAAAATTCATTTGATTACGATTGATAATACTCCAACTAGTTTATCAATAACTATTTTTACCGTTGCGACACTTATTTCATCAAATCTCGCCTTCCAAAGATCACGTATGGCTTAGTGCGAGATTTGAAATTTCCACCCTCCGTTTTGTGGGACGCGTTCTTTTGTCAACACAATAAAAAATCACTTTTTATAAAAACCTTATTGCGGTTTTTTATACTAAAAAGTAAGTAAAAATAAAAATTTGGTGCTCCGTGCTTATAAAAAAGCTTTCAAAAGGCAAGTTTAGTCATCTATATTACTTATATGTGGAATAAAAGTGGTCTTGATTCACCTGAATTAATGTAAGTCCTCATGATCGTTAAATGTCCAATATGAACAGCAAACCTGCTAGCCTATGGAAAACAAAAAAATGTAATAAATAGTTTTTTTTTTTGTATTTGTAGCCCGGATATTTGATATCTTCCTAAAAGATTTTTTGAAATTCGAAATACTTTAGAAGACAAGCATATAATAAAGGTGAAATTGCCAAGCAAATGCAAACCTTAAACGCTTCATCTCCAAACCACGTTTGAACAGCGGCCAGATATCCCAGTTAAGAAGATAATATTTTATTTTTACTTAAACTACCATAAAAAGGTCGAAAATCGATTTTTTTAAAAATAAATCCAAAATTTTGGGCTCAGACCAGTACATCTATCTTCTAGCCCTGTTTTTACTTTTATTTCAAACAACGTGGAGACGAGAAATCGGGCCGCCGGCACTATACCTCTTTTGGACACCCCACTTTGACGGCCGAGAACTTTTTAAGCAGCCCTCTTATCGAAGCAGAAAAATTTTTTTTGGTTACTTTCAACAAAATAAAAAAACAGAATTGGAAAAACTGTTTTAAAATAAGTTTGTTTTAAAGACGTTCAAAAACTGCCTTGACATGGAGAATCCTCCCTTAAAAGATAAATACATTCCAAATTTAAGAACGTTTCCATGGAAAGTTTTTTTTCTAAGACAATTCAGACCTAACTTTTGACCAAACCTTGTGGAATCTTGAAAAGCATAGAAAACTAATAAATACAAAGTTTAAAGACGTTTCCATCGAAGACGAACCAAAAATTTTTTAATAAAACTAGTTTTTCGACCGATCGTTCCAATGGGAGCAATATGAGCTATATAGCAGTCAGATTTTGATCCAGATTATACATGTGGTGGAAATTTTGGCCTCAAATTCACGTTTGATATAGAATTAATTACCGCTAGCTAGGCCATTTCGCCCATAGTGCGGTGTTGTTTTTTTTCGTGAAAGTGGGCTTGTTTTGTGAACGAACATTCACGAATGAGATCGTTCAAAACGGATTCTTCCAATTTCAATTGTATGGATGTTCCTTAAAAATTGTTCAGCAGCAGGTAGCAAACCGGAAATGAGTCGAACCAGTTTGAATCCGGAATTTCGACTTATTTCTCACTGTGAACCAATTAAACCCGAACCAAAAGAGAAACAAATTGAACTCATGAAATCGATTCGGCTCAAAATAAAAATTATACCTTACAAAATCTGAAATATTGTCTAGTATTTTTGTTTGTTATCAGAGCGATATACTGCGAAGGCAAGAATCCACCAAATGCTGTGTTTTTAGGTCCTCTTCTAAAGTTTATGAAAGATTCGTAAAACAAGTATAATTGGATGAGAGATACTTATTATTGAATTTGTTTCAATATCCCTTTTAAAAGAAGGCGATCTAAATATTTATCTTATGATAAGGATGTGATCATCGAGCTTCGAATCTTCTAAGAAACTTTAAATGGTTTTCCAAATATGACGAAATTTTGAACCTTATTTACGATATTGTACGTATTTATTGGTCTTTAAGTTGATTTGGTTAAATCCGAAGACGAACCAAGGCTCGAACCAAAAATCCTCACTCAGAAACTTTGAACCTCAAATTTTCCCGCATTAACAATTTGTGAATGTTGGTTCGAAGGAAGAAATACTAAAGATTTGCAGCCGCATTTGTAAATATATAACGAATTATCGTTCTACAGAAATTGTTTGATATTATCGATTCTGATAAGTTCGGAAATTGGAAGAATTAGAGTAACAAAAAATGCCCTGTGGCGTTGATATTGGTGCTTTCGTCTCACAAGTACGCACTCCATAACTCACTCAAAGTACTTCCGTAGAAGAAGTTGGTACTAAATTGTGGGAGACCCAACTTTGCATTTATTTCGTAGAGAAGGAGGAGTCCTCCAACCATATAAAATCACACTGCTTCGATCTGTATTTGATTTGCATTCTGGACGCTCTTTCACACAAACTATATCAGATTCTCAGAGTGTGCGTTTGAATTACACTAATCTAGGGCTTTACACTTATTCAATCGCAAGTCTTAGTTAGTGTGATAACTAATTCAAAATGTGAAGAAATCCTTTAACTTGTTTGGAAATTTCTCTGAATCTATCAGAGATGATCTTTGCATAATCCCTCAAGCTGTGGCTATCTCTTGAAATCAATTGACCAACCTGACTTTTACACATTTCTGCTTCGGTCTACTACACAAATCCGCTTAAGTGCAAAAAAGGAACACCCACACACACACACACACACACACATTGTATAATCAACTGTTGTACAACAACATGCAGATAATCCCATTAATCCGGCAGTGAAAATAATTAGTGTTTTGTACACACAAAAGCGAAATGTGTATGTCTTTTTGGTCACTCAGCATGATCTTCGGCTTGGTTTTTGGCCTGAAGGGCATGCGAAAGGCGTTAATGCTGCGTGAAATTAGATTTGCAGCCAACTGGAGAGAGAACTCTGGCAAAAGTAAGTGCGCCTGCGCCTGTTTCCCAGAAATCCAAAAAAAAAAAAGAGAGTTACAGTTTAACACCCCATCCCCGAAGCAGCGATAAGAGTGACACACACGTCGCAACGTGGCCAGGGATATGGTCAAAAGCGATTACCACACTTCTCTCCCTCTCTCTCTTTCTCTTCTTGCTTTCTTTGATTTTTTTCTTCTTCATTTTTTTGGAGGCGGACAGTGAGTTGGCAAGGTGCCATTAAAAAAAAGTAAATGACAAAAGGACAAAAGGTACCGAAACGATTTGATACGAATCTAATTGTGCTAATGGCTCACAGTTCTACAGAAAAACACCAATAAGTCGGCCAGTGGAAACAATTAGGATATGTGTGGTGTGTTGTTGGACACTTCAGGCAGAACAAAGGATACTTTTTGCTGCAGAGGCGTAGCGAATTTTTTTGGGTGAAGTAAGACGAATTTTCTGTGGTGGGAAAAACTTGAGTTCATTTGATGAGATATGACAGTAACTAGCTAACAAATTTGTATAATTGCTTAGCTAATTAAACCCTAATTGTTGGCACACAGCGTGTGGTCTAAGGTCACACAACCCAAGGAGACGGTAGTATAAGAGAATCCATCACTGGAAATTCCTGGAATTTCTGTTTTAAACTACAAAACTACTACTCATGGGCCACTTTAAACTATTTTTGAATTTATGACTCATGACTAAAGTCCAAATAAAAGAAAAAAATTTGCTTACACATTCTTGATGAAGCATACATTTTGCTTTGACTTTAACCTGGCTCAAGACATTGAGCTAAAGCCTAAAACGGTGTACTTAAGTGCTGACTCATCTTAATGTTGGAAGCTTACTTCAATATAAAGTTAAGCTGATGCCGACGGCTTTTCTGTGATCAGAGAAATTTTTGAAAAAGTTGTTTTCCGAACTGCTGCAAGAAACTGTATTAGTTTTTTTTCTTAAACAAGATTTATGTTTGGTGTTTGTCTCAATTTATTCAAGTGGAATCTTTGGATGAAGTTTTTTAGAAGACAATTACTAAGCAAGGATAGTTTCTGATTTTGAAATAGCTTATGACTCTTTCGAAGAAATTGGCTTTCGAGAACTTGATTATATGTATATGTTAAGGGCCCCCAAACTTTTCTAAGGTTGTGCCTAATATCTTTTAGGTCTATAGTTAAGTTCATAGGCCTGTTCCCGTTCTCGATTTCAATCAAGTCATGCAAAATCGAAATTGGTAGCTGTTCCTGTTTTCGAAAAACGATTAAGAATCAAAAGTAAAAGAATATGTCAGATATTGCGCATATTTTGAAGTATTTGTAGATATGTATATCGGCCATATAATTTGAGTTGAATCATTTTTGCTTAAACTTCTACCTCAGAAATTGCATCTAGACGAAACCAAGACAATTGAAATGAACCCAAACTGTTTGCAATGCCTCATCCAGTGTTAATCGAAGTTGTTAAGACTGAAATATAGCAGAATCTATTTCACTCGGAAAAGGGATCACCAAAATGGTAATGATTCGGACTGGCAATCGATTTATTTTTTGAATCCATTTGGAAATGGGAACAGGCCTGTCAGTCTTTTGGACTTTTTCAGTCTATTTTGATACAATTTAGTGACCTTGATGGGCTAAAACCGACTCAGAATGAATTGCATTTTAAGGAAATCATTTTGAACTTATTTAAGAATGCATATTTTTGTTTTACGGATAAATTGGGATTAATTTCGATTTAATAGAAAGTTCTACAACAGCTGAAGTTCATGTATTTCGGGATTTAAAAGGTCGTACTTAAAATAAGAATAATGAACTTGGATCAAAATCAGGGCAGAAATACCAAAATGAAAATCGGTTTCGGCCGAGGCATTTATATAGGCTGAAACCATATTTTAACTGTTTAGGAAACGAATTAGTAATCTAGACGCATCACATCATAAACAGGAACTAAAATTCAGTTATCGGCCGACGTATACACCCCGACCGATGCCAAATATCGTGTTGGTAATAGTCCCTGATTAAAATTCAATTAAATATAACAAAGAAAAGATAAACTTTCATGTTAAATTGTTTTATGCCATAGGAATTAAATTATTCCATATTTGATTTAAGAGAATACAGTTTTGTTCTAGATTGTTTGATCGTTGGAAATTGAAGTAGGCTCAGAAGATTAAGGCTCAGAAACGTACGATTTATCACAACACTGGACTTAAGGAACGGGTATTGGCAGATTCGCATGGCTGAAAATAGTCGAAAAGCAACCGCTTTTACTGTTCCAGGGAGAGGTCTTATTCAGTGGCGAGTGATGCCTTTTGTATTGCATTCTGCAACAGCGACATTTCAGCGAGCTCTTGATACAGTGAGTGGATACGACATATTTGCATATTTGGACAACATCGTCATTGTGGGAAGTGAACAATTTAAAGAAAGTATTCTCGCGATTACGAAAGGTCAACTTGAGGATTAATGCAGAGAAAAATGCTTTCTTTCAAAAACGTATAAACTACCTCGGACACACGATTGTTGAAAAGGGCATACATACTAGTTGCTTATCCGATGAAGCCTTCGGATATAGTGAAACTTGGCGCTTGACATTATCCCTAGGATTAGTATTTATACTCTGTACCAGAGGTACACAGAGTATAATAAGTTTGTGCAAACAAGTCCGTCTTTCCGTCTGTCCATATGAGCAAACAGATCTCAGAGATGGTAAGAGATAGAGGTTCGACATGTGTGGGAGAAAAACTTCTTATACTTGCAGGCAGATCAAGTTTATTTTCGATTTTGTCCACGCCCCCTCCCGCCCCGCAATATCGAAAAAACGTCATATCTCCCACAGTTTTATATATCGAAGGTTCGTTTCTTCTGGACATGTTTAGTAATCGGGATTCTTTAGCGATCCGCCAAAGGAATTGCGAAGATCGGATGAACGATAGTCGAGTTATAAGGAAATCAAACAATTATGGGCAGCACCGGTCGCAACGGTGATGGGCAGCACTTCACTGGTACTTAGGATATTATAGTCGGGCTTGACCGACTTTCTTACTTGTTTTAATATGGGTCTTTCGTATGAAAATCGACACTGTACTTCATTTTCTAACGACCATACACTCCGAGACCGATCGGAATGTTCTTGAATCAAATGGTCTTACCATTTACAACCGATATCGACCGGGCGTTATAAAAAGTCGCTTTATATTATGTACCTTTGTATTATATTTATGATATGAATGTATGTATTATATTACATTGGAGATATTATTATCTCTTAAAGCATATCTTTTGAGCCTTTGAAACAATTAACAATTTAATTGAATGGTTTCATCTAAGGTTTTTTAAAAGGTTTAAGAGTGAGGTATTTGACTTGGAAGTACGCAGCGTAAGCTTGATTCAGTTTTGGATCAGTTCTTATTATAGCCAAAAATTTTAAGGAAAGATGTTAACTAATTTGTAGATTAACCCTTCTTAAGCTTAAACCTTCATTACACAATTTCAGTAAATTAAATGGTAGTTCCTCTCCCGAAAATAGACATAATGTCAGAAAACAATGTTATATTATTCAGAAAAGCTTTCAAAAGACTGATTTCCATTGATACAAAGAATCTTTGACAATGAATATCCCTTGAGCACGACGCAGTACTAAATCATTACTGATTTTTCCCTGAATCGGTAGAAATTCAGCCACATAATTACCACAGAAATGTCCTACTGCTTCATAACTTTAGCTGATTTCAAGAATGATTTCAGTACTGAACTCATGGGTAAGTTTCATGGAAAGTACGGAAAACAGTATTGAAATCAGTCATGAATTCAGTTATTCCTACTGCTCAGGTCTGATTTCAGCACTGATGAATTCAGTACTGAAAAGTAGAACTTCAGGAATATTAAAGAAGAATTACTACTACTACTTATTTCATAACAAGTTTTTGGTTTGGAACCGATCTAATTAAGTTTTAGCTGAGACTTTCCGGTGTTTGTTTATTGTTTTCGCATTACTGATTCTTACTTTTTCAAGTGGTTTTACAAAAAAAGAAGAAAAAAGGAATAATAAAAACTTATATCAAAGTAATATTTATATATTCGTTTAAATATTGGGAAATCAAAGAAATCAAAAGTCTTGTAAATGGAAATTGAAATTAGCATGTACCACTTCGATTTTGTATAATTATTAATCGAAAGCGGATACTAATACCTAGACAATTTGGAAATTCTAAGCACAAAGGCCCTAATTAAATCTCGGTCATACCTAATTTTAGGTTAGCATTTTTTCTGAGTGTGGTACATGTAGCCCCGAGTTATTTCCATTGGAGAGAAGTTAATTATATAAAGACGGTATGCTTTATTCAATACTTTAGTCTAGAAAAACAACTTTAATGCAATGTTTTAAGAAAATTTCAATTCAAATCTTGTATTTAAAAAAATTGGGCTTCAGTGATCTTTGTCTAGACTTGCAGATTCTTTTAAGATCTTTCTTTGAGAACATAAATTATGAAGTGGTTTTTGGAGAGATTTTCACATTCCTCTTAAAAACTTTCCTAATACAAAAACTTAATAGAGCTTTGTACAGACTTGAAAACCTTAAAAAAACAATGTTAAAACGAATGTTCAACAGTTTTTATATACCGTAAGAAACTCTTCATGAGAAAAACTATGTTTAAGCAACTTTTTTCAATTTCTACAAACTCCATTGGAAACTTCTCTTTAGAAAAACCAAGCTATAGCGATTTTTGAAGAGATATACAGGCCTGTTCTCGTTTCCCAGTTCGAATGATCGAAATTTGTAAGACTTGAAATTTTGAAGACTCGATTATAGAATGCATTTGAAGCGATTTCCAAACAAGAGTATCAAATGAAAAGAAATACAAGTTTGAAGTTAAAAGCAGAATAATAGAGTCAGTTTTTGGAAGCAGGGAGATTAAACAATTCGGAATCCGAATGTTTTGAGTACAATCGAAAACGGGAACACGTCCGATTGGTCTTGGATTATAAACTGTACAAAAGCTAAAGTGCTTTTTTGAAAATTTGGCTAAATGCCGTTGGAACTCTTACACTCCGTTGGAGCCATGACTTGAAAAACAATGTCAATACGATTTTTGGAAAGATTTTTGGAATCGGACCACCCAAATTATTTATTACCTTCCACACTTTTACTCCACAATTTCAAAAGCGATATAGCAGTAAACGTAAGTAAAAAGTATACCAAGAATTTAACATAATTTCTAAGCGAATACTTTCTCACTTGAAGACTTGTACAGAGTTCCCAAAAACGTCATCTTTAAAAGATGATCCACCATTTTGCAAATGGCGACACTTTCTCACACAGTAAATAACTGTTGAAAGCTTCTACCACACATGAACGCCATATTTAGCATTAGACCACACACACACAGACACTCACACACACACAAACAGCACACACTATCTGACACACACACGCTCTAGCATTCAACACTCTTGCACGCACCTTACAAGCAAGTCTGCATGTGTATTTGTGTGATAGAGAGTTGAGGTGGTGGTGGGCCAATGAAAGAGCGTAAAACTGGTAGCTGGCCCAAGCACAAACAACAACAACAAGAAGAAGAACATACACGAGCGCCATTCTTCGGCTACTGTGCCACGCACGAACCGAGGAGGAGAGAAGATGACGACAAACTTACCAATGAAATTGTACACTGGAATTACACACGAAGTGGCTGAGCGGAGTGGTTTGGTTTTTTGTGGTTTGTATATGTATTTGTAGGATAGATGATCAGTCTCGACTGATGTTGATGATCTGTTTTTTTGTAAGGTACACGCGAAAGGAACTGAGGGAACTACGCACGCTTGCGCGGCACAAAGTTGAATGAATGAATGCTACTAATAACTGAAAGAAATAGGTAGTCAACTGCCGAATGACGCCGCTGCCGTCTCTGCTGAACGTCGGCGTCGCTGCCACGAAGTTGAGGAAGCAACTCTGAGCGCGTCTCTGACACAGTGTGTGTGTGTGTGTGTGTGTTGAGTATGGTATGTGAGTCATCGTGCCGGAGCTAGCCTTTCTTTCTAACTGGCCAACCAGCACAGAGCAAACCCGAAGCCTAACTAAGCCGAAGGAGGCTTAGTTCGAACACCAGTAGCCGAAGCAAGTTCTTCGTAAGCTTCCGTGCGCTTGCTTAACACGAGTAGCTGTATATCTCTCGCTCTCACTCTAGCACCGTCGGCGCGTAACCACGGCAGTCACAAAATGGCGTCACATGTAGCTTACCTTACAGTTTTTTAGAAAAGCTTTACAGAAAAAATTTGTATAATAATAAAATATATTTCACTTCCGAACGCTTCTGTGCGCGAGAGTCAACTGCAAAAGTTACGATCGAAACTTCAGACTGAATTTTATTATTTTTTTTTTTCGTTTAACCAGCTGCCTGTGTTGAAATCGGCTTCTGATTTTTGTGCCCACTCTAGTCGTCTCTTTCCGTCGCACGTTGATTTGAAATTGAGTTGAGAATTTGAGTGGAATATGCGGAATGAGTGTGAGTGGCAGTGGCGGATTGGCTGAGAGAGCGCAGAGGGGCGTTGCGTGTGTGTGTGTTGGGGGGCAACGTTTTAATTAAGCTTCGGAAAGTAAAACATTTTAATTAATATCTGACTTAAAATGCAGAAACGTCAGAAAGGTACTTCTTGAAAAAAAACCCTACCTTCAGTTGGGTTGGGTAGGCGTGGTCTTTGAACGTGGCGCTTTGGGCGGCGCTCTGTAGGCCTGTCAAGCGTTTCGCTGCCGTTTTGCCCTCAACTAACCCGTTTTCAAGTGAGAGTGTGTGTGTGTGTGAGAGAGAGAGAAAGAGTGCCGGAAAACCAGTGGCAGAGCACAGCGCAACCGTATTACGCCTAAGCATTTCAGCTCCATTTTGTTGGCCACTCTAAGCCCCCCTCCACCAGCACCTCCACTTCCAGCATAGTGTGCGGCCCTTCCATATTGTCTTCTTTGTCTTTTCTCAATGAAACATTTTCGGCCTTTGTTTTTTATGTTCCCAAAAAAGGATTTGACTGGCCATTTTTTTAATTAAGCTTTTTCGTTTTCGACATCAAGCATCAATAAAGTTTAAAAACGATTTTTTGTGTTGATTTTTTTGTTTGTTTAAGTGCAAGCTGTTGATGGCTTCATTTTTGTTGTTGCTGTTGTTGTTTTTCTTTTTTCAATAAAAAATTTGCATATTTTAAATGAGCCATCAACCGACTCAAGTTAACTTGAAAAGGAGATGAAATATTGAAACAGTCGAGAGAGTTCGCTGCTGCCGGCGCTGATGCTGCCAAGTGGGGCGAAGGAGAAACTAATTATGATCGAAGCGAAAACAAATGGCTTTTTTAATTACCAACTTAAGTCCAAAAATTCCAAATTGAGTTTGCAGAGCAGAAATACTGATTCATTTTCTACTTAATGAAGTGATGAGTACCTTCAGCGACAAAGCTTTAGAGGATCACATAAATCTTTCTAGAGGGCAAAAAGAAAAACAACATTTACCAATTATTCGTCACAAATTCGAATATGTGCCTAAGAACAGGGATGCAAGCCGATTCCAAATCGAAACAAACGTCTTATAAGTATTCAAAGACCGAATGGAAGACCTTATAAAAATACCAAACCAAATTAAAGCTTAGTGGTGCACTTCATTGATAAATTTATAAGATTAGGTCCAGATCAGAGCAGCAAACCGGTTTTGAACCGAACCGGTTAGAGCCTGGAATTCCGACATATCAATGAGAACCTAACCTAAAACCGAACCAAGCGTTAACAAAGAATTAAACCTGTACCTGTTCCGAATACAAGATTTCGGTTTGGTTCAACAAACATTGCATATTTAACAGAAAAGATAGTCGGTCAAGCCCGACTATAACATACTCTGAACCTGTGAAGTGCGCCTGCTTGTTGTAATATAGTGTTACCAGAGCGTGGAGATACAAAATATTACCGTGAATTTGCCGTGAACGTTCGGCTTGTTTTGTGAACAAAAATTCATGAACGAAATGGTTCAAAGAGGAGTCCGCTTGGCCTGCGTTTTGCACCGCAGATTTTTTCTTACTGTACAAAGTCACATAGAACTTCCCAGAGGGCAAAACAATCATCTTTAAGAACAGGCATGCAAATTGATTCTAAATCGAACCAGACACTTCATTTGAGTTCGAAAACCGAATCGATGCCTGTTTGAAAATTCAAAACCAATTTAAACGAAAGAGCAAATCTAACTTCGGCTGTGCCGAAGTTTAAATACACTTGAAACTTTTATGACGACTGACTTAATTTTGTGACCGATTATAAAATACTCTGTACCTGTGAAGTGCTGCCCATCAACCTTGCGACCGGTGCTGCCCATAATTGTTTGTATTCCTTATAACTCGACAACCGTTCATCCGATCTTTACCATTCCTTTGGCGGATAACTAATCCTGAATACTAAATATGTCCAGAAGAAACGAACCTTCTATTTATCTATAAAACTGTGGAAGATATGACGTTTTTTCCATTTGCGGGGGCGGGAGGGGGCGTGGCAAAAATTGAAAATAAACTTGATCTGCCTGTAAGTATAAGAAGCATATGTCCCATACATGTCAAACCCGTATCTCTTACCATCTCTGAGATCTGTTTGTTCATACGGACCCTTTACACCCTCTATACCCACGATATGCCATCCGTCGACATCAACAAGTCGTCGACAGAAATGACTTTATGATTGTCACCTTTGCAGACGACACAGCATTTTTAACAAGGGATCCATACATATATACCGCTTTTGACACTATGCAAGAATATCTTATAAGGATCGGAAATTTGTGTTCCAGTTGGAATATTGGACTAAACCACTCAAAGTGTATCAGTGTTACCAACACGCTGAGAAGAGACGAATGCCCAGGACTTTTTCTCCAAGGAGAGTTGCTGTACCATCTCGCTGGATACCGGAACTTAGGAGTTCATCTCGACCAAAGACTTAACTTCAAGACGCATATAAGAGTTGTTGCCAATTCAATTCAGCTTAAGGCACAGAAGATGAACTGACTGCTGAACGCGAGGAGCAAACTATCGTTTAGAACAAGGTACCAATCCATAAAAGTATTCTAGCACCTGCACAGTATGAACTTTGATGCTGCAGATGCATCTGAAAGCAGCGCTGCTGCTCCGCTGCTGCAGCGAAAATTCTGTTGCTCATAACTGCTATCGTTTGCCTTTGGCGGGTGGATAAATATCCGATATAGTGAAGTGCTGCCCATGCTGCCCACAATTTTTGCTTTCAATAACCGACAACCGTTCACCGATTACCGAGATATACACACAGAAGCGAACGAACTTCTACTATAAGTGGAGATATGACGTTTCCAATTTGCGGGGCGGGGGGGGGCTTCCTTGGCCTTAGAGAAAAGGGTAGGTGTGTTGAAAACCTGCTGCTTATCAAGATATGCCGTCCGATCGCCACATCAACAAGTCGTCGCGAAATGATCTCTTACCATCTCTGAGATCTGTTTGTTCGTATCCCTCCAGGGTCCAGGAATACTTTATGATTGTCACCTTTGCGACGAAAAGCATTTTTAACAAGGGATCCATACATATATACCGCTTTTGACACTATGCAAGAATATCTTATAAGGATCGGAAATTTGTGTTCCAGTTGGAATATTGGACTAAACCACTCAAAGTGTATCAGTGTTACCAACACGCTGAGAAGAGACGAATGCCCAGGACTTTTTCTCCAAGGAGAGTTGCTGGACCATCTCGCTGGATACCGGAACTTAGGAGTTCATCTCGACCAAAGACTTAACTTCAAGACGCATATAAGAGTTGTTGCCAATTCAATTCAGCTTAAGGCACAGAAGATGAACTGACTGCTAAACGCGAGGAGCAAACTATCCCTCAGAAACAAGCTACCAATCCATAAAAGTATTCTCGCACCTGCACAGTATGAACCTTGATGCTACAGATGCAAATGAAAGCAGCTCTGCAACTCCGCTGCTGCAGCGAAAATTCTTTTGCTCATAACTGGTCATAACTGGTACACAAGATCTGTACCAATCCTTTGGCGGGTCGATAAATATTCCTGACTACTAAATATGTCCGAAAGGTACGAACCATCTATTTATAAAAGTATGGGAGGTTTTTTTCAAAATGGCGGGGGGCGTGACAAAAATTGAAAATAAACTTGATCTGCCTACAAGTATCAGAAGCACTTAAGAAGCAATGCTGATCAAGAATATATATACTTTATGGGGTCGGAGATGCTTTCTTCTCAATGTTACATACATTTGCACGTCTTAAGTATAACCTTTTCTACTCTTCGAGTAAAAGTAGGTAAGTTCAACCATTTTTAGTCAAGGATGGAAAATATATCCGACCTTCAGGATCAGTAGAAAAAATGTCTGAAGCTGTTTTTCTCGTCGTTATCTGCTAAATATACGAGGTGTGTTCAAAAAGTATCGCGAATTTTGAATTTTTGCGGGTTACGTATATTCGAATTTCGATTTTTTTGTGGCGTTATGTTGGAACTCAAATTTTGTTTTATCAAATTTTGTGTAAAAAACCAAATTAAGTGCGCGGATGCATTCCGAATATTGACTGTGGCATACGGAGAAGCTACCTTGGACCGAAGCAACGTTTATCGGTGGTACAAAATGTTCTCAGAAGGCCGAGAAGATGTGAACGATGAAGAGCGTGCCGGACGCCCGAGCACTTCAACAACAGACGAAAAAATTAATGAAGTGGAGAAAATGGTATTGGCCAATCGTCGAATCACCGTTAGAGAAGTTGTTGAGGACCTAAACATATCGATTGGCTCGTGCCATTCGATTTTTATCAATGATTTGGGCATGAGACGGGTCGCCGCGAAATTCGTACCAAAATTGCTCAATTGCGACCAAAAACAGCATCGCATGAACATTGCTAATGAGATGTTAAACTCTGTCTGCGACGACCCAAATTTGCTCCAGAGGGTCATAACTGGTGACGAATCGTGGACTTATGGTTATGAAACCAAAGCTCAGTCATCTCATTGGAAGCTGCCGCACGAACCAAGACCGAAAAAAGCGCGCCAAGTTCGGTCGAATGTGAAAGTTTTGCTGACAGTTTTCTTCGATTGCAGGGGCGTGGTGCATCATGAGTTCTTGCCACAGGGAAGAACGGTCAATAAGGAATATTACCTGCAAGTTATGCGCAATTTGCGCGAAGCAATCCGCCAGAAACGCCCGGATTTGTGGAAGAACAAAAATTGGCTTTTGCACCACGATAACGCCCCTGCTCACACATCGTTGCTTGTGCGCGACTTTTTGGCCAAAAACAACACACTAATGATGCCGCAGCCACCGTATTCCCCAGATCTGGCCCCCTGTGACTTTTTCTTGTTCCCTAAACTGAAGAGGCCCATGAAAGGACGACGTTACGCTACGCTTGACGAGATAAAGACGGCATCGAAGGAGGAGCTGAACAAGATAAAAAAAAATGATTTTTTTAAGTGCTTCGAAGATTGGAAAAACCGTTGGCACAAGTGTATAATATCTCATGGGGATTACTTTGAAGGGGACAAAATAGATATTCATGAATAAATAAATAATTTTTGAAAAAACACAAAATTCGCGATACTTTTTGAAAACACACCTCGTATCTCAAGGCATTCATCTTATGGTTTGTGGGCCACAAGTTTATTTAAGCTTTCTAATAGCTTTAATATTCCACAGCTCCAAATTTTCTTCTTAAATAAATATTTTTAAAGAGTCATAAAAAATATTTTTAAAGAGACTTAAAAAATTATCCGAAATGTTTGCCATCAAAGCTATTGAAAGGGAAATTGTTACTGCCACAAAAAGAGCGATAGAAGAATCGTCTTCTTTTTATTTTTTAGATCTTTTCGTGTGCTCGAACCCAAAGCACTTTCAAACGTCTTTCGTTTCAAACATGTTTTTCAAGGTCCGATTTCTCAACTTCTTGATTAGAATTTAATCTATTTTTTGTAAGTTTATGAAACAGATGGGGCTATAAATCGGTATTGCGTTTGAAGTCTTGGATCTGATACGGCAATTTTCAGTTCCTAAAAACCGGTTCTGCCTATGGTTTTGAATCTTAGTCTTTACGGGTTTAGTTTACCTTAAATCGCATTGTTCATTGAGGAACAGTTTCATTCTTCAGTGTACTTGCTTTTCCGTAAGAACTATTTTGATATCTTTCTTCCAGAAAGATTTTGAGTACAAACGCAAAATATTACAAATTAACTTGCAATCTGGAAGGAGCAGCACGCAATCACCAAGGCAACACAAAGATGGCTTTACACTTTATTATTAAACAAAATCGAATTCCAACCAAATTACAAGTGAAATCTTTATCAGTTTAATATTGACATTTAGCTACTCAAAATAGGTTTCTCCTTCTGCTTTATAATCCCACACCAACACACACTTTGTCTTCTACTGCTTTATGGCAAATTAATAACCAACAAAAAAAAAAGACAGAAGAATTCCAAAATAAACCATAAATTTTATTAATTTCAATGGCCCATGACTAAGAGCAGCGGATGGTAGAGTGAGACGAGATCTATTCATAAACTGTTCGGCGGCCCACAATGGGCAACGATTCAGAAGTTTTTGCACCGCACCCAATTATCATAAAAAATTCAATTCGGAATTGAGAAAACCTTTTTGTTGCTCCCACAGAAGTGACAACAAATTTAAAATTTACGAAATAAAAATTAAAATTAAATAAAGACGAAACCGAGAGACAATAGAAACTGAGACCAAAACCAAGCGAACGGAATTAGCATACAAACTGAGATGCATATAAAATGAGAAGCGATACTTTTATACTACGAATACGGATTCATTGATAGATTGTCTAACGGTTAAAACACCGAAACATCAAAATCGAGGCGAGCAAAATAAATCAGGCAACGTGGGGAAAATCCCAAAATCAAAATTTACCTTGAATGAAGTTGGCTTTCGAGCTTAACTTGACAACGAAGGCAACTTCTGTCTGTCTGTTTGGCTGGCAAATGAAGACGAAGATGGAACAATCGTCATCAACATTTCGTATATTTCGCGCAGCTGTTGACAACGCCTGACTTGCGGTCCAGTTTCATCATTATAAAGAAACCAAAAATAAGGGAAATAAAAAACCAAACAAATCCCCGAGCTGGTGACGCCCACGTCTTTAACAATTTGCTGGCAGCCTCACAAAATTTATGTGACCGCACCGCTGCCGTATGAATTTTTAATTTTTCACAAATGTTTTTGTTGCCGCGGCTGCTGCGGCGGCTGCTTGGTTTTCGTTGGCCTTTTTAATTTTGGCAATTAATGAAATTTAATACTTTTGCGCACTGTCTGCAAATAACACGGGTTGCTTTTTTTTTGGGAATTCTGATTATTGCTTATCGAATATTGAGAAAGTTTTTGCATTGTCATTTCAAGAAAGATATCGAATGGAATAAAACATTTTAGATATAACAAAATTTTAATACATAGTATTTCATGGGTTTCATGCCTTCCACTAAGGTATGTATAGTTTTTTAGTATTTGGCATAACTATTTTAAATTTGTTTAAGAATTCATTTATTTTCGGCACAAATTCTAATGCACTTTCAATTTTTATCTGTATAGTTTATGTACACATCATTGATTTTGTTAAATTCGGAATATCTCCAATATCTACATTACTCTCCAAGTCCACAGATATACAGTATAGGCTAAGTTGAAACATTCAGAAAGTAAACAAATTGAAGAATTACACAGTATTACACAGTGGAAAAGTATATTGAAGGGTTGGTGGTGATTCTAGATGATTTTTGTGTGCTAAACACGAATCGGTTTTTGGAAGTTGCCCATCACTTCTAGATTCGTACACCCAGAAAAGTTTCTTTCTAAAATAGGCCAAAATTGCCTTAAAATTAAGAAAATAGCCCTTATTTTTGAGCCTAGGGTAAATTTACTTTAATTTCAGAAAAGGCTTTTCATAAAAAATACAATATTTTTCTTGAAATAATGGTTTTTTTATTATGTTTATAATGCCCTTCCCTGTGGTTCAGCTGGTGTCAAGACACTACCAGGCCTAACGACCTGATCCATCACTGAGCGACAGTCGCGTCGTTAACGACAGGTAAGGCATCTCAGCGCTAGTCTAGTACGTGAACTATGGCGTGCACCCATCACCACGCTAACGACTGGTAATGCAGGGTCGTATCGATCGGTACGTTTTCCGGACATTCCTATACAAAATTCGTTAGGCAAATACTTGACTGGTGGTTGGTCTAGTGCCGAGTGCTCACTACGAAGAGTTAGAGAATTCGTTAATGCCGCACAGGTGCAGCTGAACTGCAGGGTACTGACTCTAAAGACTTCCTATTATCGGCCAGATAAGCTAAGACTTCCATTTCAATATTAGAACAACGCAGAACAATTCTCAGTTTCGTTCAATGTTACATTATTAGAATCGAAAAAGTCTTCAGAATCCTTTGAATTTGAACTTTTATTGACAACAGTTTCCATATTTTCCGTTATTTCTTCTAAAAGCAAATTTTAGAAACTCTACAATTTTGTTGGTTTTATTTGAAATCCACTTTAATTTAAATTTTGGAAGTGTCATAGTGGACAAAACAAAATGTCTTTGCCTCGCTTGAAGTCAAGTATTTAATAAAAGAAAATCGTTTAAGAACTCCCCTTTTAAGAGCATCTTTAAGTGGATCACAATATTTCAAATTTTTCAAGCATTCGATTTTATGTACTTCTTGAAGAAAAGTGGACAGCAAAAATCCCAAATAACAATGGGATTCGTCCTGCAGAATATGCCAGTAACATATTTCAATTCTTGCAAAAAATCAATTTCTGTGTTTGTAAAAAATGAATTTTTTAAAATTGTACAAACACTTTTTAAATTGTGCTTTAGTTCCAAAATACGTTGAATACTGTCATGAAAACTGTTCCATCTTGCGGCGCAAGGAGCTATTAAGTTGATAATTTGATCTGCTTATAGCTTTCTAAATTGCCGTGGCTTTCGCTAAGGAAGAGTTGTACAACCGCTCGTTTGATGAATTGTGGCCTTCCTTCAAAACTGTGCACCTTAAATGCTTTACAGAAGTTGGATGCATTATCTGTAACTTTTCCACATATTTGGGTATCCTTAAATCCGTCTTTGCTATGAACTTCAGCTAATATAGAAGCAATTATTTCGTGTATGTGGGAGAATCACACGACAGAACGACGATTTAGATTGTTACACCAAAGTAACTTTGGTTTATGCAACTCCAGATATTGGCAGTCGTACAACATTTTTCTATAGTCCGCTTTGCTTTAATCTTGCATGGAGCGAATAGTTTTTGCACAGTGTATGTTTACCGGACGTCCAGTTAAAGGCACAAAAAAGTCCCTGAAACTCTTCTTCTCAAAATACCAAAAGCGTACAGATTAAGCAAAACAGTAATTGATATCGATCCGTTGGCGCAAAAAAAGACACGAAAAAGTTCCTAATACCTTACCTATTGACAAGGTAAATGCAAATTTGGTCCTAGGTAAGACAAAAGGTACCCAAAAAATAAAATACCTAGGTAAGGTACAAGACTAAAAAAAATGTTTCTAGGTACAAATACCTAGGTACTTCCAAACACTAGCGATCATTCAAACTAATTTTAATTCTTCGTTGCTGGTCACATTGCGGAATGTTGCCTATTTGTTAGCCATTTCTAAATGGTTGTCACGCCAGCGTGTTGCTTACATTGAACAATCAGACACGCGGACAAAAAACAGCTGAAGAGTCACTATATATAACAAACAAGGCACTTAATGACTCACTGAACAACTCTGACTGAACAACTCACAGAACAAGAGTGAGTCAACACGAACAAATGAACAACTCAGAATGAACAAGAACAACTCACAGAAAAAGAGCGAGTAAACAAGAACAACTAAACTAGTGAACTAGTGACCAACTGAACAACTGAACAACTTAACAATTGAACAACTAAACCAGTGAACAACTGAACAACTCTAACTGAACCAAAATGAACAATTAATGAGGACACGTTCTTTTGCTCAGTTTAGTGAACAACTCAATTTTGTTCACTCACTCATGAACAACCCAACACTAATTGCTAGTCAGTTGTATTGCATTCCTATGAAAATTTACAGCAACACCTATTGCATACTTATTGTTCGAGCACCATTTCATAGCGGTATATCTTCACTTAAAAAAATCGTAGAACTGTTTTAGATAAAATATTTTATGCTCAAATTCCCAAAAATCTAGACCATTTCCGAAGGCAGATTTGAGTCACCACCAACACTCCAATATACTGGACCAGGGTATACTTAACAAGGTAGGCGCACTCGCTTCGTTCGTTCGCGGAGATGCTTCACTCATACTGTCGTTCACAGTCTGAAATTTAAGAAAGAGCAAGAGAGCGAGTGAAGAGAGGCTCTCTGTCTCTCTAACACTCACTGATGCATTACTTCGGCAAGCACTCGGTAGGGATTTTCTTAGTGTGTTCGGCCCCCCGGGGCATGGCGGGGGAACACTGTTGTTAAGTATACCTTCCTTTTCACTGTTCGACACATGAGGCCTACATGTTAGCTTTTTTAAATGTGAATAGCTCTTCAAGTTAATATGCGCAAGTTTCGCCGCGAAACAAAATGAAATGCAGGCCTACTAGACTATCATGTCTCATGTGTCGAACAGTGTAAATGAAGCCTCATCAATACCAAAAACTAATAAAACTTTTTATTGAGTAATACTAGCGACCTCTAGTACTGTTTATTACAGTGAATAATTTTACACTTAATTTCAGTTTTTTCATTGAAAAGACTTTATGGGAAAAAACCCTCTGCTATGTTGTAGAATAAACTTTTTCTTATCCCTCAGAAGATAGTTTTTCGTATCCCTAGAAAGAAACGCTTTCACATCTCCCAGAGAAACTTTTTGCGTTCCCCAGAAAAAATCGTTTTCTTTACCCTCAATGAGACTTTTTTATTCCCCAGAAAGAGAGATTTCTTATCTCCCTAAAGTGAATAGTAAATTCGGTACAAATGGAATATCGCCAGCTTACAGGGATACCTAATGGAAGAATAGCATTCTAGGACAAAAGAAATAATTCTCTGAATTATTAATATCTGAAAATATAGCATACTTTGAAGGGCATTTATTATTATATATCCCTGCGTTAGGACAAGGTAACCTTTTAGCCTTCATTTAATAAACCATAGAATCGAGTTTCCAGCAAATCTTATTCTGATCTTATTTCGATTATTTTGGAGAAAACGGCACGGCCTTTAAATTCTTCGTTAAAAAGGTGGAGTAAACATCAGAATATAAATTCTTTAAAGCTCAAGGATAGAATTAGGCTTATTCTGCGTTTATTTGGGATCGATTTGCATTAACTCTGCCCCTCTCTCTCTGTCCCACAAAATAGAGCAGACTATATTTGTAGCATTGGTTTCCTGTCCCGCACTTGGCATAAATTGCATTATTATTAGGCTTATTTGATATGCGCCGACGACCAACGACGAGCGTCGCTGCAATTTCACTGCAAAAGCTCAGCCAAGCAACAACAACAACAACAAATCGAAGGAACCCAGCCAGAGCAAACTTGTTGTTGCTGCACATAAAGCCCCAAGAGCCAACTACTGTTCATTTCCCACGGTAGGATTCGGATGCCATTCCACTGAGACGGAGATGGAGACGGAGACTGAGTGACTGGCAGGCGGCCGAAGTCGCTAAGTTGCCAGTTCGCGACTCGCGCGAGTGGTTTGGTGTCTCGAATCGGGCTCGGGTCTCGGCTGGGGCTCGTGGTGGGAGGCAGCTGGGCCAGAGCGAGTACGCAGATGAGTTTCATTTTCTCATTGTTTAGCTGCCGCTGTTGCTCCGAAAAACCAAACCTGTTGCCCGTTTTTCAACTTTACGTTGAATGAACAGAAATATTTTTGTTGCCCGCGGGCCAAACAATACCAAATCGTGAGGGGATCTCTTTGCATACATTTTTACTCGAGTTGTATATACACACACATATGTATGTATATACCTTCGGTATGTGGGAGCTGGGAGTTTTTTTTTTCTAGCGCCACCTGAAAAATGGCCAAAACCCCAATTGTGTATGTGAATATCCATGCCTACTCGCATTTCTAAGCGGGCGCCCAGCGGGGTGGCTACTGGAAGCACGATCCGAAATTTGTTTTGTCATATGCAAAGTCCCATAATTTATGATCTAATACAAAGATGAAAACTTTCAGGGCTTCCTCTCGCTCCATTCATTCCAAAGAAATTCATTCAAAAAAAAAAAAGAATCAGACAAAACTTTTGGGTGGACCGCTTGCTGTGCCCGTTATCATCAGTCTCTCTCGCTCGGCTTCGCTGAGACCTCCTCCATTGCTCATCATGTGAGTGACGCCGCCGCCGACGCCGCCAACATCGATTTAAATGCAAATCAATGTAATAAAACATTTTTTGGTTTTTTTTTCGATGTGTGCGATGTGATACTTCTAGGCTATTAATTTCAAATTGAATTTGTGTTTAAGCGGGCTCTGTTATTGTTGATTTCGTTTTTTTTTTATTTTGTTTGGATTTTTTCACGTTGGTTGACACCTACGCAGGGCCACGGAAGTTCATGTGGCGCTTAGGAGAGAGAGAGTAAACTTTGAAACTAAACCCATTGTTATGAAGGTGAAAAGTTTTATACCACCTTATCGAGCTGTCCATTTACACCTTTGGGATGATTTTTTGCTACTTTAGTCAGAAGTAATTGGAGTGTAAATCGTTTAAAACTCTTGGATTACAAGATTGGAAATCAAAAAATTCGTACTTGGATCAAAAATATTCGCTTAAGAATTTGCATTCTAACCGTTGTTTTGAATTTTCATGTGGGATGAGAGCATTATGGCACACAAACATTCTTTTAAGGTGTTGAATTCAAATATCTTTTGTACAAAGCGGCGCATCACAAAAGTAGACATAAATCTGTGATCTACGTGACAATACCTTTCCATTGATACCTCACAGGTCCTCGAAGGATCAACATTAAGGATCACAAAAAATGTTTCCATCCAGATCCACTACAACATTAATAAAGAAAGTTAGACTGGACTAGGACACTGGTTGGGAACTCAGCACAACTAATCTGAACCGAACCTCTAATCCGCGCCGTTTTGGCCGTGCCTTTCTTTAAATTAAAGCATTTGTAAACTTATTAATTTGTGCCCGAAAAATTGTCTCAGCCGAATATCGTCTCGTATTGCTTTGGTTAACTTACGTCCGAGCTATGTATTGGTGATCCCGGATCCCGGAGCTTACTGGCAAAATCTTCAAGGAATAGAAATGTTGATCCTTACAGTTTCTAATAAAATGTTCCATTGATCCGTCAACTTCTTAAAGGGCTCCTAATCCAGAATGGTGAATGGCATCTTCTGCTCCGTGACAAATTGAACACAAGCGTCTTTTACTTTAAGTTGAGTAAAAGCATCACCAAATTTGTTCTTCTTCTGAGAGGTCTCGCTTTCATCTTGTTGTTCCACTTCATTTTTATAAATTTCTGTATGGCATTCATGCAAGTGCCTCTTCACATTAGTAATATACTCGTAAGTCCCTTTAAAGGACCGGTCACATAGTTTGCACTTTGACACAATATCTTTCGATTGTAAATTTTAAAAATTTCGAACAATGAAGTCCTGAGTACGTCACATCGCGATAAACCCTCTTATTTAAAGAGGATGCTTAGAAGAAATATTGGAGGTCATTATTGTTTGGTAGTCAATTTCGGACTAAATTAATCCGACTTCAATAAGCCTAAAAAGGCACTTTGACATCTCATTGCTACATTCAGAAATGGTTTAGTCACAGGTTGGGGATAGCAAACCTATTTAGGAGCTATAGTCATCCGATTTTGACCAAACTTTATGGAATCGTGTGGGAGCATATAAAACAAATACATGCCAAATACATAACCAAACTTGGTGGAATCGAATCATGGGAAAGCATAGAAAATTTAGAAATACGAAGTCTGGGGGTGTTTCCATTGAAAACAATTAAGTTTTTCTCACTAAAGCTAGTTTTTCGACCGATCGTTCCAATGACAAGTTTAATGCCACATGGCATTGCCTGCGCCATCTATCTGCCATTGGAAATTTGACAACAACAAACGGGCCAGGGTTGCCAAATTGTGCTTAGTCATACGCGCGGAAATATTTTTAAATTTTGCAATTTCATTTTGCGTAACATGGCTTTTTTTTTAAGTCTAGATTGACTGGACTATTACATTAGCATGAATCATAAAACTTTTTCCACATTTATCAGATTTCAATTGAAAAATTAATTAAGAACTAAAACATGGTAAATTTTTTCGAGCGAGATGCAATTCTGTTTGGTGGGATGGACAATCATTTTGAACCCAATTGGACCAATTCTCTTTCCCGCTAAGAAAATAAAATCTCTTGCAGTTTTGGGACACCGACGGTCTTTTTGTAACCGAACCGAAGATAAAATACGAAGAGATTTCCAGGACACCCCCGAATGTAAGTATTTAGTGAGTTAGTATAAGGATTTTTAGTGTGAATGGAGTTCTGTTAGAGTCGCAATAAGACGATCTCCTTGGGATGGACTCTCTTTAACTTTCTCCTTTGAAGAATTCCTCGGATTCTGCGTCTTTTAAGCAAGTTTTTTGTCGGTCTGTTGGGGTGGTGTGATGGCTTTTCATGGTACCTGGCGGCCTGCATGTTAATATCATCTCCAACCATAGGAGCTCCAAGGTGCTTTTCAATATCCCTGGTTCTCAGGTACTCTAGTCTTTGTCAGGTGAGACTTTGCCGCGATACCATAAATTGTCTTGTATATTAGGACTTTGTTCCTGAAAGACAGCTTGATCTTGAAGTTCAGGCGCAACCCCCATGCGCCTTGCGTTGGCGGTCATCATCTGAGCTGTTGCCTTCACATAGTGAACAAACGTCAGTCTTCTGTCCAGTGTGACCCCAAGGTATTTATGGTCTGCTATAAGCTGCAAAAAAACTCCCGGGCAGGTGTCACGACGCGTTAAATAAGTCAACGTGGCAATGTATTTGGTATTTGAGTTCGAAATACAAAAAAAGACGCCTCAAGGTGTGCGGTTCGTGTTTGGACTAAAAATCTTACTTTTAGAAGAGGCTTTTTCATGCACTCAAAATCAATTGAAAGAGGTAATGAAAATTTCGAACTCCCGCAAATAAATACAAATATCGGTTCCGGTCCCTATTCTGGCATTCATTTTTAATCGATTCTTTTCGGTATACCTTATCGACTTGAAGCCCTTGATGCCTTGATGCCAATATTCGAATATTTGAATATTAATAGCATCTTTTATGACTGTTTTAATGCCTTTATAATAGGAGGTCTTGTTATGCTTTGATAACTTTAAACAGAGGCACACACCTCAACAAAGGAGGCTTCAGGCTTGATCGGTCGCGTTTCATGAGGGACCAAATTCTCACTCATCAGCGATCTTGAGCCTGAAATGTCTATCCAAAGAGCAGCCTCTCCATGCCAGCGACGGCAAAACTGTTTGTGAATTCCAAAGTCGCAAAACACCAAAAGACACCTTAAGACAGACATTCCCCTTTGCTGTGGTGTCTGCCTCTGTTTAAAGCTATACCCACAGCATAACAAGACCTCGAGCCAGTAAAAACTGCAAGTTATTAATAGCATCTTTTTAGGAAAATTGATTCATTTATTAAAAAATGTAAATTTAATTATGCAAGTTCGTAAAGTTAGTCCATCTGAGTAGTACACTAGTTCACCAATTCTTCAACCCGTCGTTTATGGTTTTTCACAGCATTCCTTACCTTTTCACTCTGCACCAAGGCACATGCTTGTTGCGAAATGTCTAAGATGCTACTTATAATTTTCATAGCGGCGAAAAACCCGATGGAACAATTCTGTTCTCGCTGCTACGCTTTCGCTCCCCAATTTATGTAAATGTGTTCTCGAAAAGGGATTAAGCCAGAATCATTTGCAATTATAACTGACTAAAATACCCTGAAAGATGTGTAAAAAAATGAATTTATTATACACTTGAGTGTCTTATAATTTCTTCGCGAACTACTCCCTCAGTTTTGAAGCTATCGAGCTTAAATTTGGCACAGAGTCATCTTTTAGCTGCACACTGCACAACCCTGCGAATTGGATGGTTACCTTTTGTAGCTGCCATTGGAATTTTCTGTTTCAAGTGTATTTAAACTTCGTCTCAGGCGAAGTTAGCTTTGCTTTCCCATTTTTACTTACCTTACAGTTGCCGCCAATAGCTGGTAAAGGTGACCGGTAACCAGTAACATTTCATTCCGAATTCAACATTCAATTTTAAATATCTACCCTGACTAGTTATTCCAATGTTTGCTTGGAAAACTGTTCTCAAACAATCAATAGAAGGAATCTGTGGTTGATGGCTACCTTGAGAAGCTTGAAGAGTTTTATATTTGTTGAGAAATTTCTCTAGCTATATTTTTGATCCTGTTGCAACATTTCTCTGTTGGTTCCCTTCTAGCACGCGCAATGCAGTTTTTCCTTATTGTTTTTCCTTAACCATACAAACTTCAATTATTTGGGAAAAACCTTTTAGCACCTTTGGCAGGCCGCAGAGCAAAAATCACAACAAGTTGCGGGCTGGCCCGGGCTCAGGCTTATCAGCAAGTGGGCAAACAAAGGGATCCGAGGATGCGCGTGCGAGTTGCTGGGCAGGCAACACCTTCGTGGGTACGGCTCATTGCTTTTGGGTTTGATTTAGTTACGTTTGGTTAGGTCATGTGGCGGCTCTTGTCATGTACTACTACGTGAGCTATGGACGATAGTGTCTTATCTGATCAGGATCGCTCGAGGAGCAGATAACAAAGAGGTGATAATTGACCGCCCTATTACTAAACGAATCTTATCAGAGCTCGACCAAAACGGGGCAATCAAATCAAATACACAAAACAGGGCGGGGCAAGGCAACTTGGGTGGTCGCGCATTCCTTGGAGGTGTGAAAACTGCCTGGAATATGCTAAAGAGATTTTTGTGGTCTAGTTATTTTATTACATATTTTTTTCTGTTATCAATTTGTTTGTGTTTACACGAGATCTGTGCCCTGGGTTTGACGCACAATATCCTGATCGTAGGCATGCACCAGCAGCGCCACCTCCAGATTCAATTGGGCTATGTCATCTTTGAGTTTTGAAATGGACTTTTTGATTTGCTGAACGGAACCTGAAATGGTAGAGAGAGTGGGTGTAGCATCAGTGATTAGATTTTGGAATGCAAACCGGTTCTAACCCGAAGCTAGACCAAACCGAAAACCGCCAATGAAAACTATTCGGGTTCTTTATATGCTAATTTTAGACATTTTTGAAATAGTTTTGTTTTTAAGCGATCTTTCTAATAGTAGAATGATGATAGCTGGCTCGGGGTCAGGTTCAGAAGAAAACGAGAGCGTAAGTTAGCAAAAAAGAGAGCAAAATTTGAAATAAACTTGATCTGCGTAGGGACAATAGGAGTCTACATACAACATTTGGTGGATCAAGCTCTTCTAGTCTCCGAGATCTAGGTGTTCTTACAGACAGACGGACAGACGGACATGGATATATCGACTCAGCTGTTGATGCTGATCAAGAAGAGATATACTTTATGGCGTCCTTCTGCCTGTTACATACATTTGCACGACTTTAGTATACCCTCTTTACTCTACGAGTAACGGGTATAACAACCTGACTTCGAGCCAGCTAACATCATTCAATTTTTAAAATAATTATTGAAAAAAAGTTCGAAAAGCCCGTTTTGACTGTTTTAGTGACCTTTTAAACCGGCTCCAGGTCAAAAAATAGTGTTTGTTCACAACATTAAATCAGGACACATTAGGAAAATAAACTATCGTTGTTGTATTTTTCTAACTACCTGTTAAAGGACAGCAATTTGTCGAGATCCAAAGTTTTCACAATATTTGAGTTTGTCTTCAGCAATTGTCGTCTTTATTCTAAATATAACTTTCATCAATCAGCATTTTTTCGTTGGAAGATGCATATGGGCATGGCGGAAAGCTAAGTGAATACCAAGCGGGATTTAGACTTAAATTCTCTACAATAGAAGGGATATTTAATCTGGCATCGATAGCCCAAGTAAAACTTCATGAAAACGGAAAGTGTATTCTGCCTATTTCATGGACTGCACCTATACAAGCTGCAACGACTAGGAGTATCAACGAAAATTATAAAGTTATTCAAAAAGTTCGTGCGCAGGTGACGATCTATCGGAGGAATCTGAAACACAGAATGAAGTCCTGTGCTATATATTTGGATGACGTTCACCAGCATCTACAAGGTGGTCTAATGGTTGGAGAAACTAATGTAACGGTGCTCATGTAAGCGGACTACGTCGCCATTCTGGCGGACAAGCCCGAGACACTGCAGGGCATGATAAGTATAGGCTATGTGGGGAATGGAGGTGAACAGGTCAAAGGGGCAAATTATGATGTTCTGAAAAGGAGAAAGACTGGCATCATCAGAAAAATGGTTCTTCCGGACGAAGGCTGTTCAAGTTGTTTCGGAATTCAAAAACCCTAGAGTCGTGTTAACACCCACTATGAGTTTTAAAAAACATGTGTATACCAGTTTAAAGGAAGCAAAAAGAGGCATAAACATCGTATGGGGTAAATTCTTAAAAATGTCAAAATGGAATGTGTTCAATGCCATAGTTAGAGCCGTTCTATGCTTTGGGGGGGGTGAGGTATTTCGTAAAAGAATACTTAATTTACCGGAATATACGCCAAACTACCTGCTAGCGATCGATGCAGGCATAGAAGATGGACATATTAATAGCCTAAATCTGCACCTCAGATATATACCGAGATCACTTTTCAAGTACAACAGCACCTGATTACCACATATTTTGTCCCACTTTATGCTCCGACAAGGGGTTGGATGGCATGCGTCGCTTAAAAGAAAACTCGAGGAATGGATAATAGGAAGTGCATCTCTACTCACAGCCATAACAGAGGAAACCAAGAAAGATCATGTGAACATGGCCAGATCAAGCGAAGTGCGCCTATATGTACCTACAAGCATTAAAACAATGCGGTAGGGGCTGAGTTCTGCACCAAACAGCGGTCCATAACCTGGATCAAAAAGTCAAGAGAAGATATGCTTGCATTCATTATTGTTTTGGAAACCTATTCTGCAAGAGTTTCAATGTCAATGGTTTAAAAAGGGAGCACAGAAAAAAAATAATGTCAATATCAATTTGATATGGGCTGGTCAATTTGATATTTTGTCAAACAATATTATTTTTATAACATTTCTAAACTATAACAAGTCATTTTGACCATAAATAGAAAGGGACGTATAGAAATTGTTAGGAAGGAAAGAGACAAATTGTGTAACATTTCGAAACTTTAAGCACCCTAACGAAATATTGAAGTAGACTCTACGGCTTCGTGAGTACACACTTGCCAGATGGTGGTGTACGATAAGACGAAAAGCAATTAGTGTTATATGCAAAGGGTCCTGAGTTCGATCCCCAATCAAGGCGGTAAGGTAAACAAATATAATAATACTCAGCTGTTCTTAATGGTCAGATCATTCCCAACTGGCAGGACATTTAGAGTTGTCCAGGATGGCCTTGCATCGCAGAAAAAGAGGATTCGAGCACAGCCTGTTCACAGCAGATATGCCTACTGCTCTGGACATACCCATAGAGGAACCGCAGGACCTCCTCATAGAAACCTTTGCCGATGACACGGCAATCATGGCACGTGACAGATGCGTCTATTCAGCAAACAGACGCGTTGCAAGAATACCTCTAGAGGTTTGAGAACTGGGCCTGTCGCTGGAATATAACTATCAACCCTGAGAAGTGTGTTAGTGTCACGCACACACTCAGAAGAGACAGTTGCCCCGGAGTCTTTCTACTTGGGGAGGTGCTTCCTTAAAAAAAACGGCCTAAAAGTATCTGGAAGTGACCCTGGACAAGAGGCTAACCTTCAAGCAGCATGCAGCTGAAGTAGCAGGCAAGCTTCACAGCAAGGCGAAGAGAATGAGTTGGCTACTCAACGCCAACAATAAACTCTCGCTTAGGAACAAGGTCCTTATTTACAAGGTCATCCTGGGGCCACCTGAACAAAATCAGGGTCTTTCAGGCCAAAATCCTCAGACAAATCACTGGAGCTGAGTGGTTTATTCGCACTCGAGACATCGAGAAAGAATGTGGCGACACCATTAACAGCCAGGCTGCGCGGTACCTAGACAAGGTTGCCTCTCATTCCAACAACCTTGCCAGACGTCTCCTCAAAAGTCGGAGGATAAACGGGATCAGGGCAAGGAGAAAGCTCCTAAGGGTCCACCCAACTGACCTTGCCAATAGAATGATCTAGCGAAGATGCTCCCATAATCTTTTCACTTATTAAACATTTTAGGACTGAAAACAAAACTTACACTGTACAGAGACTTACCGGCTAGAAAAAACCTAAATTACTTGCTAAATTGTATCACCCAAGTTTTTCGCAGTTAATCTTAAGTTAAAATCCCTACTATAAGTCAAGCAATATAAAGTTAACAGAATGTTAAGTGTTTGAAACTTGAACTGCACTGACGATCGAATACTCACTTCCATCGGACATGACCTGTCCCCTTCGCTCCATCTCCTCCTTTTTCAGTTCCTGTTCCATTATGACCTCATTCAGTTGTGTCATTTGCTTCTCCGTATCCGTCAGAACTTGATTCTGTGCATATTGCAGGCTAGACAACTCAATGGACAGTTCCTTATATTGCTGAACCAATGGCTGAAGTTCATTATTCAAATGTTTCTCCCGGCTCTCAATCTTCTCCAGACTAAAGGTAAACTCGCTATGTAATTTCTTCAACTGATTTTGAGTGGATTCCGATATATCGCCTATGTTGGACTTAAGCGTATCCATTTGACTGATATGAGAGCGCCAATCCCGTGCATCGGCCTTCACAAAGACCTTGAGATGCTGCAGCACCCGTTCCATTTCCAGATGCCATTCCTGGTGGTCACTGAGGCGCGAATTCAGTTCCTGCGTGTGCTCATCCTGGACTTCACCTATGGAACGACGTTTCTGGGGCCGATTTAGCCAATTGAGTTGCTTGAAATTGTGCGCCTCCAACTCCAGATCACTGTCGTCACTCAACCCGCCCACATTTTGTTCATCTTCTAACTTTTCCAATATAATTTCAGCATTGTCCTCCAGATAGTCACCCAGGAACTCCTCTTCCTGGGTAATATGCAAACGCTGATAGCTCAATTTGGTGACCTTAAGGGCCTGAGTGGCCAGCAGGTCCAGCACCATGAGGCAAATGTGTCCAGCTCCTTTTATTAGCTTGTTGGCAGGGAAATCTATGGGCACATCCTGAAAAGTAATTTCGGTTAAAGATTTGTCAATCGGCCACCGTCACCCCCACTCACAATATCTTCCAAAATTTGCATGATCTTTGCTATCACCGTATGCGGATCATCGGATTCCTGTGGTCGGTCCATATCCTTGCCCAACTTTTTGCACAGCCACCAACAGATTAAGGTAAACATATAGAACTGTTCGCCCGGGTTGGTGGCCTTGACAAAGTAGAATCTGGACAAGGGCTTCAATTTGAATTCTTTCAGCAAATGTTTTTCATAGTTGAGTAATTTCAGTTTTTCCAACAAATCATCCGATTGAAAGTTTTGCAGCTGTTGGGTTTTTTCTGGCTTCTCCTCTTGCTGCATTTTTTTGTGAATTAAATTAAAATGATGAAAAAATTGAATCACTTGTTTTGACTCAGGAAATCTCCTTGACAACAAGAACAGCGTAAACAAAAAGTACAGCGCAGGCGCTTAGCTTAATGGAAACTTCATACAAATTTGTTTTTATATGGACTTTCATTCACTAAAATTAGTTAAATATTTAAGATTTTTGTTTAAAATTTGTTCAAATATGTTGAAAAAATATTCAAACTTGGCGCTTCTAAAAAAACGCCAACAGGTGGCGTTTCTTATGTTACTAACAGCTTAATGTTAACTTGCAACTGTGATTATTGTTAACATTAGAAATGAGTCTGTCAAGCTTACAGTTAACATTAGAGATGAACACTTACATCGAGTACTATTTCGAAAAAAAAGTAAATTTTTAGATCCCCCGGGCTGAGACGCATACAAAAGAGTTTTTGAACTCACTTTTTGACAGCATTCGTCAAAAGGAAAACGAAAGCGACAATGTCAGGGTAGCAACAATGCTTTATCGAACCAAGGCCTACTAAGAATTTTGATTGTATCATGATAGCTTTCGAGGTGCCTTATTTGTGACAGTATCAATGCAAACCTCGTCGGAAGAGGTTGTGCTGCTTAAAATAATTTTTTATTTTTCTTTAATTTACTTTGAATTCGAATTAATTTTTTTTCCACTTGGCTTAAAAGGTAGCCCATAAAAAGAGCAATAGCCCTTACTGTGTATTATCCGCACTATTACCACCTCGGTGTCCGTGCAATTCAGTTGGTGGATGCAGCTGCTGCTGTCTGTGGTTGTTACGCTTCGCAATAGATCAGTGGATCTGCCATGACCTCCTCATGTGGAGTGCATCCATTTGTTCCCCTTTATCCAAGCCTCAAGACGATGTTTGTTGCGTTTTGTGATGGAAGACGACGCCTATTGGCGGCGTCGTCTTCTTCTTATGCCTGGTCTATAGGACGCTTGGTTGGATCCGGCACGATTCCAAGTCTCTTGTTTAGCCTTGACTCGATTTACAGGCTCTCGATTATGATTTTTGATATCCTTGGCGCGACTAATATTTTCTTGCATACTTTTGGCGCGATTTTTGGCCTCGAGATTACCCTTGGCCCGATTGATAGTTTCTCGCTTACCCTTGCTACTCTCCTTCAAATCCTATGACTGATCGTCTTCTCTTTTATATAACATTTTCTTCAAGTATACAAAATATCCATTTCCGCATGTAAGCAGTTGAAGCATCATTTCAAAACTATGGTATGTTCTTCAAGTTGAGTAAATTGCTTGAAAAGATTTGTAAAATATTTTTTTTATTTTATTTGGCGATGTCAATGTCTTTCTAAAGAGGTCTTGCCAAATATATTTGAATAGTGTTGTATTTTTGTGTTCGATTCTCCTCTACGTCTTGAAGTCGGAGCAGTCGTCGCATTGTGGGCCACTGGGGATTAAACGTTTACGACCCTTCGGAATGGTATATTTCTATGAGTTTCTTTTATTTTCAGTTGATTTATGTGTAGAAATAGTGTTAAAATTTATCAAAGTAGATGTTGAGTTACGACGTTTGCGAACTTCAATAATGTTGCTTGCGAGAAAATCTACTTAGAGTTTTCTATACTAATACATTTTTTACATAAGGCAGGTCGCTTGAAACGCTGTATCATCTGTGGTTTTGTTTCCAAGTTATGGGATTTCAAAGTCAAATTTCGAAAATCGGTTTATTTTACCCCATTGGTCCTTGGCTACCTTATTTATTGTAAATATAAAATGGCTTGACACAGCCCCAAGGCGACAAAGCAGAGAGCTCCTCTCAATATCTTGGCTTGTGCGCTTCTAACTTTCGCACAAGAGAAAGGAACCTACAGTTTAACGCAGAATCCGAACGGCTTTTTGAGAAGCTTTTGCATGGCTAATTACTACAAAGCTAGCGCCAACAGACGAGAGGGGTGACCGGGTGCAAACTTTATTCAAAGAAAAAACTTTTCATTAGATGCTCCGAGGTGGGATCGAACCCACGACCTCCTGCACAGCGGTCGCGCACACTAGCCGCTGAGCCACACAAAGGAGGTAAAGTGCTAACTGACACCTTATGGCCTTAAAATAAAAAGTTTCGAATATATAACCAAATTCCGACTCCACATGCCGCAGGGATGTGATGTACCAATTTTACCGTTTTCGCTGCAACTGCAAAATAATGTCCAATCAAAAATCCTCATTCACTTCAGTTAGACCTAAAACATCAAGTTGTATTTTGCTATTGGTCCGTTTTATGAGCTCCGAAACGCTTTTGCAGTTAAATTCTAGGGGTAAGTGGTTCAAAAATGCAATTTTTAATTATTTATTTGACATTAGACAAAAATAACATTCATAAATTTGGTGCAAAAACAGCATATTCAAAATTCATTTAGAAAGAAACCATTGAAGTCCTAGGCGAATTTTTGCATGATAATAGTTCAAAATTCGTGGTCCATGGATGGATTTTTTTTTTAAATTTTATAAGCACAGGTCCCTGTTCTAGACAATTACCATATTTTTTTAATAAAACGAATTTCTGAATATGTTATTGCATAAAATCCGAGGTGTAGTTATAACTACCTGAATTACACTTACCTCTACTCATTATTATTTCTTGTATAAGTTTTATTAAATATATTTCTTCTCGATTCAATATAAGTTGCCTTAAAGTAACAGAAAGATTAGAAATAAAATTATTACCAATTTTGTAAGCATATTTCGATTTGAGCCAGGCACTGCGACTGAGTAACGGCCTAAATTGCTCATCTCTAACAGATGCTCAGGGTGTACACACTGTTCTGACGCGATATCGGTATCGGTAACGAGCCATTTGGAGCGGCGTCGTCTGTGTGTTTGTATCTAAAATTTAAATAAACTAAGCAAAACAAACCTCAAAATGAACAGTAAATTGGACCTAAATGCTTTAGGCATAGACGACATAATAGAAGAGTACAAAATCCTGCACCAAAGCCATCAACAGCTGAAAGAACAAAGCGAAAAAGATGCCCAAAGAATTCATGACCTCAAACGAAATTTAGACACTGCTTTGGCCGCGGAGCGCTTTCTTACCCAAGAACTAGATCAACTCGGTAGATCGACGCCTGAAACACGCCCCAGTGTCGAACCCCAAGAACTGGAGGATTTAAGAAGAAAGTACAGAAATTTGCAGCAGGAACACGAAATCCTGCAACAGGACCACGAGAGTAAAGTGCAGGAGGCGAAGGAACTCAAGCTGAAGCTGGAGCATGATGAGCGCGAATGGGAAATGCAGGTCCATGCCAGGCTAAGCAATGTGCATGACGAGTGCCAAATTCGTTTCAATGCCCAGGAGCAGGCAAATGCAGAGTTAATGCAAAAACTGGACTATTATGAGGAAACCAAGATTAAGCACACCTTTGAGTTGGCTGAAAAGGAGGTAGCTGGAAGGCATTCCGTATATATGTGTAACAAAGATTCATAAGGGGAAACTTGTACTTTTCAGAAAAACATAGACATACTGCAGGATCAGGTGAGCTGCCTGGAGCAGAACCTCAACTGCAAGCGCGATGAACTGGAGGAGAAACTGCAACTGTTGGAGAGCTGTCAGGAGCAATTGGTGGACGCCAATGCTAGAATAGCTCTGCTTACCAGTGCTCCCGAAAATAATGGTAAGCAGGGGGAAACCATTTGGGGCTACTCTTCTCTTATGATTCCTTCCTTTGGCAGATCGCAAGGGCAACTCTTTGTTCGCCGAGGTGGATGATCAACGTCAGGTAATGAAACAACTGCTGGCAACGCAAAAGAAGAGCTATCTGCAGATGAAGAAAACGTATGCGGAGAGCAACCTTGAAATACATCGCCTGAAGAGAGAGAACGTTGCCATGCACACGGAGCTGCAGGCTTGTAGCACCATTTTCTGTAGTGCCGACAGAACCTATCAGAGTAAGATTTGTTTGCCAAAAGCAGTGTTGCCAATTTAACTATTTTCCCAGCTATTTTGTAAGGTCAAAAGCCAGAAACCAGGGATTAATACCGAAGCGGTTTTCGGTTCCGGTCCGTTACGTACCGGTACAAGTAAAAATTTTTTAAATATTCTAAAAAGTAAATTCTGCGATAAGTCCAAATCATTTTATTTCTTCTTAATATAAAGAATCAACATTCAACATAAAATTTTCAGTCGTTTGTCATTTAAAGTTAAATTTGAATTGCTTTTTCACATTTCGTATTTTTTTACGAAGTTAACAGTAAGAAATTATCAAGCATGTTCTCAATTCCGCTATGCTTTGAAAAGTAAACCGAACGCAATTCCGTTTCGGTGTGGATTTGCTGTTCTCAATTCCGAATGATATTGCTTTCCCTTCGTAATTTTGGTCAGCGAAAATCGTTTCTAATTGTCATATTTTTTGACCCAATGTATAACGTAATGCTAAGTCCTGAGCAAAAAAAAACTTTTATTATTCTTTTAACAAATATTTATGCTCGAATTTAGTCGGTTGTTGATCAATCACTGCTTAATGATGAATGTTTTAATACTGAAAGCGCCGACGAAGTTGCTAGAAAAGAAATTTGGTGATTAAAACACATCAGTTTTGTCAACAAATACGCTACAGGATTCCATTTACATTTTTCTTGTACATAAACATATTCGAAACAATGAAAACATTTTAAAGTGGTGGTAAGGGTCCTCCACAAAGTTCCCGAAATGTGAAAACCGAAATAAATAACTGAAATAGAACCTTTTACCGAAACATTAATTTCGGGTCTTACCGGAACCGAAAATCGATTCGGTATTAATCCCTGGTATCGATATTGGTTTCTTTTAAAAATTTGACGATTGATGTCATATATTGTTTGTTGGGGTCTGAGAGTAGTATTTGAAACTGGAGTTGAGAAGTGGCCAAAACCATATTGGTTCTTTTGAAACTACACTAAAGGCTGTAAATCAAAGTGGGACACTATGAATGTTTCTTTTCTAAACTGAATATTGTTTTATTTACCTTTTCTTGTGAAGCCACCAGCAGAAGGTTGGATTGATGATACAGTGTGATTAGTATTTGACAATGGAATCGGTCTCCTTGGGAGGGTTTGGAGCGTACAATTATTATGGACGCAGATTATGTGGATGGATCTTGTTTATCAAAGAATAATGATAAAGCTAAAAACTGCTCGATTTGGCTAATATTCATAGACAGCTTTATTGTCTGCTCCAACTTAGCCATGCTATCAGATTCTTTTATTTGTATTCATTCCTCATTTGCCTGTTGAAAAATAACGTCCAACAGTTCCCAAAAAAAATTGACTTTAATTCAACTTTCAAAGTAATTTTTATACCCTAACGCAAGGAAGAAAGCATCTCCGACCACATAAAGTATATATATTCTTGATCAGCATGAGCTGAGTTGATTTAGCCATGTCCGTCTGTTTCTATGCTATCTCCTTCGTCAGTTTTAAAGCTATCCTTACCAAACTTTGCACGAAGTCTTTTGGCACAAATACGCTGCACATTTGTCGGAACCGGCCGGATCGGATGACTATAGCATATAGCTGTCATAGGAACGATCGGTCGAAAAACTAGTTTTAGTGAGAAAAACTTTTTTGTTTTCAATTGAAATTTGTCGCCTCCAAACTAAGTTTAATATGCTTCTCCATGATTCCACCAAATTTGGTCGAAATTGGATATCTATATAGTATAGCTGTCATACAAAAGTAGAGTCTGAAAAGTAGTCTTAGTTAGAAAAACTTTTTTTGTTTTCAATGGAAACGTCCTCAAAATTGGCATATATTTGTTTTACATGCTCCCACACGATTCTACAAAGTTTGGAAACGTCCCTTACGTTGGCATATATTTATTTTATATACTTTTACACAATTCTAAGTTTTGTCAAAATCGGATGACTATAGCATATAGCTGCAGTATGAATGATCGGTCAAAAAAGAAGTTCTATTGAGGAAAACTTTTTTGTTTTAATTGGGATCGCCTTTAAATTTCGTAATTAACAGTTTGTTATGCTTTTCCAAGATTGCACTAAGCTTGGTCAAAATCGGACATCTATATAGTATAGCTCCCATTGAAAGTAAGGTCCGAAAAGTCTTATTAAGAAAAACAAACTGCAAGGGTATACAAAACTTCGGCCGAGCCGAATTTAACTTTCCCCTATATTTTACCTACACATCCAAGTGTGTCCTAAAACTTTCAGTCAGTTTTGTCAAGAAAATATGTCACCTAAGTATAACATCACTTTTCGTAAACTTCGTAATGACAGTTGAAGTTACTGAAATGCTGCTTTGTACAATCAGCGCATTGTTAGGAATACACACAACGGATCTTTTTGCAAGCTAATAGCTTCACAAATGACTGGTTTCTTAACGGTCATTTGACGCACCGTCACGCGTTTTAGCGTATCATTTTAGGTTTCTTCTTTACTACTTTTCTTTGTGGATATAAGTTGTCAATTTTGTCACATTTGGAGGAAAACATTTCTGAAATATATGTAATTTTTTGACTTAAATAAAAAGACCTAAAAGCTAAAGGTCATTAGCAACCTTAAAGTTTTAGTTTTAGGCTTTAGTAAACTAACTTTCTTAAAATTTCCACAACTGCTATGAATGAAATCAAACACATATACTTCTAAATAAGTTGTAAAACTACATATACAGCCATGCTCCCATTTTCACATTCTCAAAAGTTTGCCAAATTCGCGCTCCAAATCGTAAAACTTTTGCGAATGCGAAATTGGGAGCATGGCTGTATATTTTTTAATGTTTTGGATCTCTAGGTTTTATACGCAGTCAGAATTTGGTTTTTTTACGCGTCAAATAGCACATTAACCACCTTCAAAGACCTGTTTATTCTAAAATTATTGCTTTATGTTTGAAAACATCGGAAATATCAATATCGAAATGATACTTTTTCAATATCCGGTAACCCTAATTTTAACTCTGTAGAAACAGAGATTTCACAGATGAAGGCTTCCATGTGTCTGTTAGCAGCACAATTGGGCAATTAACCCTGTAGATCTCCTGACCAATCCCTTTTCTAAGAATAGACCATTATTTACGCATACATTTTTTAGCTTTTGGTATAGCTATTTTAAATTACACTTTGCCATTTTTAGTCATTTTCAACAGCTACAATTTAGCTACTTTTGGGCTTCAGTAGTTGGCAACACTGGACAGAAATAGAGGTTTGGATTTGATTTTATCTCTCTCTCCCATTGCAGAAAAACTCAATGAACGCCTACGACAGTTGGTGAGGCAAAACAATAGCCTACAAAAGCAACTGAATCTCTCTCAGCAATGTCTACGCCAGCTGGGCAGCGAGAAGTCAGTGATTTGGCTTGATTCCATATTGGATTTCTGCAAGTATGAATTGCCCCAACGTCTTTGCCTTGGGCTAGCAAGGCTTAGCAGCCAATTGTTACGCCTTACCAGCCACAGATGGCTTAGTTTATAAGTTGATTCCAATAAATTTCATATTTAGACACGAAACGGATGACCTGAAGGTGGAATTGCATAGCCTACGCATGCAAAATGCCAGCCTGGACGAGCAGATGCGGAATAGTCAGCAGGATATGGCACGGTAAGCTTTAAAATGGAGAGTATGTTTTACTATAAATGTTAATTTAACTATTATCCCTTACCAGTTGGCGATTTGAGGCACTTAAGTCCCGTTGCGTGCTTATTGATCGTGAGAACCTACTCACAGAGCACAAAATCGCATTCAAACCCAAGCTGGCCATGGAGTTTAATATCAAGGAGGCGGAATTAAAGGCAGCGCTGCCACGCATTGCTGCCATAACAGAAAGTCCAGCTGTGCCTCTTAAACAAGATGAAGTTATCATACTGGATACACCCATTAAACCTAAAGTGGAGGCAGAGTCGGTGTCTCCGGTTGTGGTAGTGATTGAAGAAACACCTCTTAAAGAAGCAGAAACTAAAATGAAGACAGAGTTAGTGGCTGAAGTTGTTAAAGTGAATGAAGAAATACCTCTTAAAGAAGCAGAAACCTCAGTTATTACTCAGGAAAAGTCGGAAGAGGCCTGTGCGCCTGTTAAGCGCGAACTCCCATAAAAATTCGTTCGTGTCTAATGAAGATTGAACCGCCAGAGAAACTTAAATCGGAAGATCAATTGCCTCAAGATCTCGCTCTTCCTCTTAATTTAAAAGAAAAAGTTGAACCAATTGATGCCCTAAAAGAAGCTTCCAAACCTCTGAGAAAAGGAACACCCATTAAATTCCGCTTGGGTTCCATTCCAATTCAAAACGAAAGTGACTCAAATGAAGAAAATGAAGAAGAGGAGGATTTAAAATTACTTGAGACTCCAGTCAAGCCCTTAAAGAAAGGTACACCCATTAAGCTGAGGGCAGGTTTCATTAACGTCAAGTCCAATGAGCAATTAATGGGAAATATGCCAACGGCTTCTACACCCATTAAAATGGTACAAAAAGACTTACCTACTGCCGCTAGGCCCCTGCCCAAGGGCACACCCAACAAAGCCCTTTTCTCCAGCTACTCCACTTCGGTTCCTCCTCCTACAAGACAGGACAACAAGCAAAATGTACGCTCTATTCTTATTAAAAAACATGACATCTTTGCTGAAAGTACCCAAAAGATGGTTAAGTTTAGTTCGGGTGAACCGCTGGTCCATAAATTGAGTCCCTGCGAAGACCAAACTACAGACCAGTCCAGCAAAGAGAATGAGAAACCCATTACCAGCAATAACTGCATAATCCGACGCATAGTTGTAAGCTCCAGAAAGCCCACCAAGTGAAGAGAACACCAACTTAACTTTATAAAAGAAACAATGAAAAACTTTAATAAGTCTTAAAATTAGAAATTATTTACAAAGGAAATCAAATTAATAAATCAATATAATTTACTAACTGAAAAAGGAAGCCTATTTTTGGTGAGGGTAGGATAAAACGGACTAATTCTCTTTTACAAACAAACCTTGGTTAAGATAGTTATAGTGAACTTAATATAAGGAACACAAAATTTTACAAAAAAACAATTCCTGTTCCCTTATAGGCTAATCACACTGAGAAACATCTGACATCTTCATCCAAATTCTTTCATAAAATAAAGTAATATCCGAGAAACTTGTCTTGCATTTTTAAATATTTTCGATTTTAATAGAAAACCCACTAGAAAACGCCTTGAAGCTGTCATGAGAAACATGTTGATGACATGCGACAGTCATGATAGTGATTGAAGAGGTGCAAGATATTTCCTCCCTGATACAGATTTTTCCACCAATTGACATTAATTCAGAAACTTCGAGCATGAGATGCATCGACCTTAGCAATGCCCACAAACCAAAACACACATGATCTGATAACCAAGACGTGCTAGTTAATTTAGCAATTCAAAATACTTGCATCAAAAACTAAAAAGTGAAAAATGAATCTAAGAAAATAGATTCATTTCAGAACGGACCAATAAATGCGAATTGTGCAACACAATATCTGATTTGAGAGAAGAAAGAGTACTATCTTTAAAGCAACCTGTAAATCAGGTCATACAGGCATGTTCCAGTTTTCACTTTCGATCTAATTTCTCAAATTTGAATTTACTAAAGTGGTTGTTGTACAAATTTGACGAAGTAAATCGGCTTAAATCCTTTCATATTGAGTCCGTCTTATTAAAAGGAAGTACAAATGTAAAGGTTTGATACAGATTACCCTAATGGTTTACCAGAGAATGCATGTACATGTACCAAATTCGAATTCACTAAAGTGAAAACCGGATCATGCCAAATAGACATTTTAAATAATGCAAGGTAACTTAGAAGAAGAGTTTAGTACAGTTTCTGTCACAGGCCACTCAGTATAGGGGGCGGATCATGGAGGAATCTTTTTAAATGGAAATAAAAGCATGCACTTTTTAGAACGATCCTGTGTCTCCAACTGACTTCGCACATAAGTGTTCAACCTGACTAATTAACTCACTGGGGACTGCCGCACAGCCGTAATCATAAAAGATAGGAAGCTGCAATTTTCACATTAGTTTTATCTTGTGCTGAAAGTAAATACTAAGATCCGGTCTTGGAAAATTCTTTTGTGAAATGATGGATGAAACTTTTTTTTCGGAAACTTTGGGTCTGAAGCGAATTGTAGAATACATGGGAGTATTCCAAATTTTATTTACTGTGAAGTAAAGTACCAATGTAATGTTAAGCTCTTGTTTTGTAAATCAATTAATAATCTTAGGAGTCGAGGATTTTTAAAAACAGAGGCTATTATGGGTGGAGATTCCATAAGTTGTTCTAAATGTTTTTCTAGATGTTTTATTGAGCTTTCCTGCCGATTATAAGAGTCAGTCGGCCAAAACAGATCAGACCTTGGGTCAAATTCGCTTGACCTTAGGTCAAATTTGATCATTTGTATAATTTTTTTTTTATGCTGCGGACACGAAAAGGATGGAGTTCTATCTTTCAAGTAGGACGAGATCCAAAGCAGAAAAGGGGAGGGAAATCCTAATCGATCAAGCTTAAAGAGGAGAAGATCATGGTTCACCGTGTCAAAGGCTTAGCTGAAGTCCGTATAAATAGCATCAGTTTGTTTTTTCATAAGGAATCCATCATTAACCAAAGAAGTAAATTCAAGCAAATTGGTTGTGGTTGACCGACGCTTCATTAATCCGTGCTGGAAAGGAGTTAAAATCGATTTTCAATAATGCTGTACGATGGAGGTTAAAATCTCTTCAAATAATTTAGGAATAGCGGATAGCTTAGCAATGCCTTTGTAATTGGTATCAGATTTTCCACCCTTTTTATGAAGAGGAATAATAAAAGACTCTTTCCCAAGAGTTGAAAAGACTGAAGAATCAAATGATAGATTGAAAAGCTTAAGCAACGGCTTGCATAGGGAACTAGAGCACTCTTTAAGCACACAACTAGGAATGTTGTCAGGCCCAGGGGAGTATGAAGATTTTAGGGATTTCAAAAAGGAAGTTAACTTCGGCTCGGCCGAAGTTTTGTGTACCCTTGCAACTAAGACTTCTTTTCGGACCTTACTTTTCTATGGGAGCTACTCTATATAGATGTCCGATTTTTACCAAACTTAGTGGAATCATGAAAAAGCTTAAAAAACTAATAATTAAGAAATTTGGATGCGATCCCATTTAAAACAAAAAAGTTTTTCCCACTAGAACTTCTTTTTTGATCGATCGTTCCCATGGGAGCTATACGATATAGTCATCCGATTTAGACCAAAATTTGTAGAATTATGTAAAAGCATTCCAAATAAATAAATGCCAAGTTTTGGGACATTTCTATTGAAAACAAAGAAGTTTTTCTAACTAAGCCTACTTTTCAGACTATACTTTTATTTGACAGCGATACTATATAGATGTCCGATTTCGACCAAACTAGGTGGAATTATGGGAAAGCATAGCAAACTAGGAAAAACGAAGTTTGGAGTCGTTTCCATTGAAAACAAAAAAGTTTTTCTCATTAAAACTAGTTTTTCGAGCGATCGTTCCTATGACAGCTATATGCCAGTCGGAGATGCTTCCATCTATGCGTTACAAACATCCGGACAATTTTATAATACCCTCTGCAAGGGTATAACAACCCTTACACAAATAAACTTTAAACAAAAAATTCTCTCGGACTAGTTATTCCCCTTCATCATTCAAATTGTTGTCTAGAATTGAAAAATGTATAACTTTTCAGTTTTATAGCATTTTACAAAATCCTCAGAGACATTTCTTACACATTCTTATGAAAAGATTGGTGGAGATTTAAGGATTCCACTTATATTGTTTAAATTTATTGAAAAATAACCATTTTTTTTTAAAACGAATCTTTGGCACATATTGCACTTTTCTTTTGTATACCTTTGGCAGCAGCTCTAAGCTATTGGTCTAGGCACTGGAGCTTGTAGTTCCTTTTTGGTAAATTCCTTAATTGCTGCTTCCCAGAAGATTATTTGAAATGGGATTTCTAAGGTGAAGCTACTTTAATTGAGGTACAGAAGAGGCTCCGCCAATAATTTGCAATATTTAATGTAATGCAAATACTCGAATCATTTGCTTGGCCGAATCCATAATTTAATGATTCCTACAAACTTTTCGATAGCTCTTCTCCTTTACATTCTCCCAGCCCTTTTAATTCGTCAGACGCTTCCATTCTGCTATCACTAAATCTCCTCCTTTAGATCCGTCACAAAAGACAAATGATCATATATGGGCGCGGTAGAGACCAGTGCAGCTGTTTTCTCCTTTCCATCATCATCATCATCGACATGTTCCTTGATTTCGGCATACAATTGATAGGGTAACTCGGTGGGCAGTGTTTCATAGGTAACATGATGCATTCTTGAGCAGGTCGATTGCCTATGTCCAGAACAATTGCATATGGAGGCAGCTCCACTCACTGGTGTCTCATAACCATCTGGCTGGGAGTCCAGTCCGTTACTGTTACCATTGGCCAAGGGATAACGCACAATATCCACATGATCCACAAAGCGAGAACCACTCGTCTCCTTATCATCACCAAAGCAGGGGAAGTTCGATATGTAGTATGATAAGTGAAAGAGACGCTCGCAGTGTAAATATAGATAGAGTAATAGGAACAATAGGGCTATACCCAGAGGCAGCATAAAAACGATAATTAAAGCTTCGGAACGTTGATTGCGATGTTGTTCCAGCGGATTGCCATAGAGTACCGTAAAACTGGATACGTTGGGGGTGTTAGGGTGAGGTACAGAAAAGTTTCTATCCGCAGGTAACGCCGGAGTTGAGGGCTGCTCCTTAACCGGTTCCTGGGGTTTACAGCTTAGGCCATTCACATTTATCTGGGATATAAATTTCGCATACTGAAAGAGACGAAAGAGTTGAGGCTGATTGTGTGAAAAATTCAGTAACCACTGACAACTCCAGGGATTATCATCGATCAGCAAACGTAGCTGTATGGTGGGATCCCAGTATACTTTCTCCACTTGGTATAGATTCATTAAATCATTTGATCTTAGATCTAGATAATTTAGTCTAAGCGGTGATATGTGAAGTAAGTGCCACAGAGAGAGTTTCTGGAAATGATTCTCTTGCAAATGCAGTTCCTGTAGCTGGTTCAAGTTAAGAAACCAGCTAAGATTTAAATGCTTTAAATGATTCCGACTTAGATCGAGCATGGTTAAAGAGTTTTCTTTAGTTAAGTTTAGATGCAAGTGGAGTAAGGCATTGCCGCTGAGATTGAGCTGTTTTAAGCCGGAAATTCCGTCTGGCTCCAGATCCAAACTGGTCAGATTACAATCCACCAAACTGAGTTGAGTCAAATGAGCAGTCACGTTCTTTAAAACTAAGTTTCTGGGTTCTAAAGGAGTCTTCTCTAAGCGTAGCTTGGTAAGACGGCCAGGTAAATTTTCCAATAGCTGCGTTTTCATTCCCTTTAAATATTTGATCTTCAGTATGCGTAGCTGTTCCAGCTGTTGTAAGAACTGGTTTGGCTTTAAGATCAAGTCGTATTCGTCTAGTATAATTAGTTGCTCCAGTTGCTTGACTTCGGCCAAGGATTCCACTATTTTCAGAGAGTTTTTGATAAGAAAAAGTCTTTTCAAATTTGGCAACTTTTCAAAACTCTGTCCACTCAAAGTGCTCAGTTCATTGTTCCTGAGGGTCACCTCTTTCAAATGCTCCATCAAGGCTTGACCACCACAGTCCAACTTTAGGCTGACATCCCCTTTGAAACCCTCGATCTCCAAAGTTTCCAATTCAGCACAATTATCCAAATACTCCAAGCCATAACTGGACACACCCAAGGGTGGAGTTTGACTTCCTTCCAGTAACACATGCGACTTGCCTGCCACTCGCTGAGCTCCTAGATCAAAAGTCCCTTCTTCCACGCTTTTAGTTCCCTGACAATCAATATCCACAGGCAAACCAAAATCTTGTACGCTGCGCTCCTCAGGCGGCATCTTATACAGCATGGCGTGTATGACGCAAGTGGTAACGTTGACGGTTGAGGAGTAGACGTCATCATTGGCAGCCAGCACGTGCGACAACAACAAGATGTAGCCAAAGCAAAGGACGCAACGCATCACCATCTTAATGGCATACCTTGTAGCCATCCACTCGCGTCGCGTGCCAAAAATCAACTGAGCACCGACCCTCACATTGGGCCTAACGCACCTTTAGCTCCACATTTCGTCTCACCCCCCGTTGTTTTTAATTTTAAAAATTATTCTCAGAGATGCTATTTTTTTCTTGGTATAAATTTAGCCACCATCTGTGCTCTCTGCTTCCTATATGCGCACTTCTTTTCTAGCTGACGCTGTCATCAGTTTCCTCCATCTCCCCCCAACACTTTTCGCACAGAATCAGAGTACGCTCCAAAAAGTGGCCAAAGAAAATTTTGTTTATATATATTTATGTTCGATCAAATTTGTGCGATTTTTTGTTTTGTTAAGAATTTAGTGTACTTGAGGTGGAAATTTGTTTACTTTCGCGAATTTGATTACTAATTGTGTGTGTGTGTCTTGGGGATGATGCACTTTGGCTGTAATGAGATCAGCAGAAGGGTATCAAATCGATGAGTAATTGGGCACTCTTTAGAGATCTTAGTAATCCCAAGTATCTAAAGTTTAAATCTTGATCAGAAATCTTTAGAAATAAGGTTTAAGTAAAACAGATGTTTTAAGTAGGAATGAAAACCGATCGGAAATAAGTAGTTTCGGTTTAGTGGTTTACACAGTTTTATCCCTTTTATCTGAACGGAGAGAAATATTTTTAGAATTTTTCAATTTTGTCAAATCTTAACACTTAAAGCCCGTCCTAAAGTATAACCACCCGATTTTTCGCGAAAAGTTATTTTTCGGACTTAAGAAGTTTTGGCAAGTTTAAAAAAATCCTAAAAAACTCATTTCTGTTCTAGGATCACCCTAAAATCCGCCGACTCTCAAAAGCCTGTACTTAAAGACGACGTTCCGAATTTTGCTTCAGTCTGTTCGGAAAGTTTTTTTTTCGGACTTTCGAAGGTATGGCAGTCCAAATAGTTGCCAAGATCCCGTTTCTGTTTAAGGATCGTCATTAATTTCGCCGAGTCGGGACTTGTCCTTAAATTGCGCGGAAGGGTTATTTTCACAAACTTACGAAGATAAGGCAGTCCGCAAAACAGTTCCAAAACTCATTTCAGTTCTTTAATCGCCTTCTTCTTAAAGTTCTTAAATCAGTATATCGTAGCGACTAAGGCCAGGTACGTGTTTGGTTCCTAGCAATCAAATAGTGTGCTGATATAGCCCAAAAACGCGAAATATTTGCAATTCGGTAACACTATTCTTCTGTTATTTGTTTGTTTTATATCGCATAAATTTAGTAATGCAGATCGGTAATGCCCAAGGACGTTGTGGCCGGGTGGCTCAGCGGCTAGTGTGTGCGACCGCTGTGCAAGAGCTCGTCGGTTCGATCCCGCCTCGGAACATCTAATGAAAAGTTTTTTCTTTGAATAAACTTTACACCCGGTTACCCTTCTCTTCTGTTGGCTCCAGCTTTGTAGTAATTAGCTATGCAAAAGCCTTTCAAACTGCCGTTCGGACTCGGCGTTGAACTGTAATCAATCCCCTTTCTCTTGTGCGAAAATTAGAAGCGCACAAGCCAAGTCATTGAGAGCAGCCCTTTGGGGCTGTGTCAAGCCATTTTACAGCTGTCCCAGGAGGGAATTGGAATATTACAAATTAGGATCTGAAAACGCAAGTTTTCATTTATGCCGCACGAATTGCGTTGGAAGAGAAGGAAATAGAGGATACAAGAAGCAGACGCCAGCGTCTCAGTTGCCATATATGCGGGAAAGTAGTAATTTGGAAAGAATTGCTAACGATATGAGTATTCCGGCAAAGCTGAGGCAGATTGTAAGATCTAATGTGATTTTGTATTATAGTTCGACTGTTCATTTAAAACTTTCAAACGAGCGACAACAGTTTTAATTGTTGGAAGTGCACTTGGCTTCAAAAACGGCAAAATCCAATAATAATAGTCACAAAATTTTACTGTTTATTTGTTTTTATACCCTTGCAGAGGGTATTATATTATTGTCCGGATGTTTGTAACGCATTGAAAGAATCTTCTCCGACCATATATATTCTTAATCAGTAGGACGAGCTTAGTTGATTTAGCCATATTCGTCTGTCCGTCTGTCTCTTTCTATGCTATCTCCCCCGGCAGTTTGAAAGCCATCTTCACCAAACTTTGCACAAAGTCTATAGGTCTGAATACGCTACACATTTGTCGGATGACTAAAGCATATAGCTGTCATTGGATCGATTGGTCGAAAAACTAGTTTTATTAAGAAAAACTTTTTTGTTTTCAATATTTCTTAGTTTGATATGCTTTCCTATGATTCCACTAAGTTTGGTTGAAATCGGACATCTATATAGTATAGCTGTCATAGAAAAGTAGTCTGAATTAAAAAAACTTTCTTGTTTTCCATGGAAATGTCCTTAAAACTGGCATTTATTTGTTTGGTACGTTTTCACACAAATCTACAAAGTTTTGTCAAAATCGGATGACTACAGCATTTAGCTGCAGTACGAATGATCGGTCGAAAAGGAAGTTCTAGTGAGAAATTTTTGTACTTATTAGTTTGCTATTCTTTTCAATGACTCCACTAAGTTTGTTCGAAATCGGACATATTTATAGTAAAGCTGCCTTAGAAGAGTAAGGTACGAAAAGTAGTCTTAATTAGAAATACTTTTTTGTTTTCAATGGAGGCTGCAAGGGTATACAAACCTTCGGCCGAGACGAAGTTAACTTTCCCCTATTTTTAGGACATAAAATGAAAACGAATAAACATTTTTCATCTAAGGCGAAAAACTTTTCTTTCTGTGGGCACTGACGCCGCAACCCCTTCTGATTTTTCAAAACTTTTAGTCCTTTTTATTTGGTCACTCAATGGCTACAAATCGTAGAACAACTTATACGAAATGTCTGCCTTGTGCCTTCCAGCAACGCCGAAGTGTCTCTGGCCACTCATCGATCGCAGTGCGCACCTCATGCATTGGGAAATTGTCCACTGCTAGGACAAGGGCGCGCTTCAAAGGCTCAATATTTGATTGTCGAGTAGAGCAAGCCATAGCCTCGAGAACGGACCAAAGTTTGTCGTCCAATGGGTTCAGGTTTGGCTACCAGCAGGCCAATCATCCGTAGCAATGAAGTTCGGTATATGGGTTCTTAGCCATGTTTAAGTCGTTTTTGCCTTGTGAGCTGGAACGGAATCTTGTTGAAAGGTTCACGGCTTGTTTGCAAATAATGTAGTGTTTTCCAAAACGTCGGATTGATACACTTTTGGAGCTTGGTGACCACATCATAGGCGACTGCCCACCAAACCATCACATAAACCGTATGGTTAACTCTGAACTTTTTCATCTAAGGCGAAAAATTTTCTTTCTGTGGGCACTGACGCCGCAACCCCTTCTGATTTTCGAGAACGAGTGTTTTCAATACGTGCACCAAAACAATTGCGACTACTAGGTAGGATCCGCCGAATCCCAACCCTTGAAGCCTTTAGTTAGGGATAAAGTACCGAATTTTGCTTAAATCTTTTGAAGGTAAGGCAGTCCATAAAGTTACCGAAGTCGCGTTTTCGTGCAAGAATCGTCCCTAATTACGCCGAGTCTTAAACCTTAAAACCCTTCTTAAGTATAAAGTTCCGGTTTGACCTTAAATCTGCTCTAAAAGGTAATTCTTCCAAACTTTCTAAGATAAGACAGTCCGCTGAACGTTCGAAAAACTAATTTCTGTTCTTCAATCGCCGTTAATTTCACCCTTTCTCAACTTTTAAAGCCCTAAATTCAGTATATCGTTGCGACTTACCCTTAAATCTGAACGGAAAGTCATATTTTGGGGCTCTAGAAAATGCTGCAAATGCGAAATGATGACGAAAACTTTGTTCTGTTCAAGGATCGCCCTAAATTTCAACCAATCTTAATCCTTTAAGTCCGTTTTTAGATTTAACATTTAGAAATTTCCTTAAATATGTTCGGTTGAGTCCGTTGGGTTCGAAAAAGTTATAAAGTATTAGTTCTAGGCTTTAGCGGTATTAAGCTCCAGATTTTTGTTTAACCCAAGTCATTTTGTCGCAGAAATCGCCTTTTAAGATGTCAAAGCTTATCTAAAGTGTCTTTTCCTCGAGTTTTTACTCCAACATTTGAAATATTATATCTTAAGAGAAGTAGCATGACAGAATAATGGCAATGTCGTCCTGTAAAGTAAATGAGATAACGCACTCAAATCGATTAGCAACTTCCAAGGAATGATGACAGGCTTATTAAGAGGTTGGTGGACAATTGAAGTAAATGTGCAGGATCGTATGTTTCAAAATGGTCGGCAAATACATAAGTTCAAGAACGATACGGCAGCAATAGTGCAGAACTAGCGATGTCTTTAACCACCAGTGGATCTGTCACCTATTAACCGGGAAAATAATTTCCGTAGGAAGCTCCGAAGAAAACTTGACTAAATATGTGATGTTTTAGCCCTTTAAGGCGTCCTCCTATTCTGATCCCACTATCCTGAACCCGTAATTTTCAAAAATGTTGAAAAATTGAATACGGTAAACAAAATCATAAAAAGATGTTGTCAAGCAAGGTAACTTCCCATTACCTTCCCGTTCCCATATGAACAACCACCAGCTATTTAAAAAGAATAAGAACAATAAATTTATACAAATATATCATCATGAGTAGAAACACGCTTAACACATCCTCGAAACACACACACATACTCGCACTCAATTGCATACGTTCACGCAACTTGATTATGTGGATCTGCACACTGTATTCTAGTGTTAGAACCGTATGATCAAGTTGCCTGAACGCGACCTAAACTCTTAATCTAGGACTTGGTTTTCAGTGTGCGTGGATTCATAAGCCTTGGACCGGGGCCCAGGCCATTGCCGCTGTTATTTCCCAGTTGATTCACACGAACGCCGCCCGTCTCGTTGGCTCTCGGTGGGTGTTGGTTATTCACGCCATTTGCCCCTCCACTCGGATTGGTCATGGAGTAGATATGGCGTCTGAGAACGCGTATATGTTTCTGTGAAACCTCAAAATTGTGCACCAAAGTGTGCAACTGAGTTTGCAGCTCGGTAATGAGACTATCCCTTTCCTGAATTAAACTAGAAGTGGAATTCTGACTGCGACTTAGTTTGAGTTCAAGATCAAAGATGCGTTTCTGTAAATCCCGACGCTGTTTTTCGCTCTGATCGCGGTGTCTTGAGAGCTGACGCTTATTAGTGGCTTGTAAAGCGTCCAACTGTTCCTTCATCGAGGAGAGTTCTTCGGACATACGTCGCTTTTCGGTCTTCAGGGCAGAGTTGTAGTTTTTGAAAATTTTCAAATCGCGTTCAGCGGCCTTGAGGCGATTGATGGTGACCAGCTTTCGCTTTCCAAGCTCATCTATTTTCACCTTCAACTGGCTGGCATCCTGTTGTAAGGCACGCAGCTTGTCCGCCAGCAAACAATTCTCTCGCAACACTTTTTCATATTTCGTGTGCTCTTCTCGCATCATTTGCGGCAAATGGGAGAAGGTTTTTAGTTTCGCATCGATCTTGGAGCGAAGCGTGTCTATATCATGGTAGATACTTGACTCCAGTTGCTTATTGTTCACATGCAACTTGTCTATCTCATGCTTCTGGGTCTTCATAATCTCCTGGGCCTTGACACAGCGTGTATGATAGTCGGCTATGCGATCTTGTTGCTGTCGTATGATGTTCCGAAACTGCGAGTGCTCACTTTTGAGGTTCTTAATGGTGGAATACAGCTGGGTAAGTTCCCCCGTTTCCCGATCGTACTTGGACTTATGTTCCTGTGTTGTATTAATCACATCTTTAAGCACATTGTACACATCTTTCAGAGCGGGGCTGTTCGAATTCTCTTGATTCTCTAGATCATGATCACGTAACCGCTTACTTCTACGGGCCTGACGTTGTGACAGGCTATGAACCAGCGAATCACTATATTTCTGATTAACCTGGTCAGACAAGTTAGACTTGATCTTTCTGTGATTAGATGGTTGCTTAAAAGTCTTCTGATTGTGAGACACTTCGTCACAGGAGAGGACAGTCATAAAGCTACTATTACTACGAAAGATCTTGGTATTCTTGCATTTAAGGGACATATCCGAGCCTATACTTGTCGAGGAGTTGTAGTAACGTGCGTCTCCATTCCCATCCGCATCCATTTCACTTTCCATTTCCACCTCAGAGCTGTTTCCTCTATGGGCCACAAAGTGATGGTGCTTCTGTTGCATCTCATTCAGCTCATAGTTGATTTTCATGTACTTCTCCTCCAAATCTTTGGTAGTCTCATTGTACTCCTTGAGCTCTTGTTTGTACTTGCACAGCTCTTCTTTCAGTTTCTGGCCAAGTTCGTCGGATTTTTTCTTTCTAGAAAGTGCCACTTCAAGATCTTCTTCGTCCTCATCTTCATCTTCTTGCTGCTGCGCCGCACACTTTTTGTGATCCTCCATTGCCAGCAGGCTGGTGGCATTACTGGGAGCATTTCCACCAGCCATCAATAAGGAGGTGCTCTGCGAGAGGCTGTCGTTGCCCGCCGACGTCGTTGTCTTCTCCAAATCAAAATGTTGTCCCATCGATTCCATATAAACAGGGGATACTGGGGTAGGTCTCTCCCTATCTCACGTGCGTCTACGAAAATTTTGACTCTAGGTTGTGCTCTAGGTGGGTTTTTTTTGTATTTGCACTTTGCAGGAGGGTACAGAAAATTTTTTAAAACAATATTTCACAATTGATTACCAAAAAGAAAAACTTAGTTCTATCTGAGACTTGACTCGAAAATTTATAAGCCCAGAAGAAGTATGGCCGAAAGCCTACTTAAAGACATTGGAGATGGAACGCATGTTTAATATTATCATCATGAAGATCATCAATGGTGACCGTTAAGTATGCTTGCACTTTTGTAAGTGCGGATGAAAATCACTCTTTCCTTCTCACCTAAAAATAAGAAATGATTTGCAAAGGTAACTTGTGTGAATCACCCCGAAAAGCTACCGCTTTGATCTTGTACTTGACAGACCCCACTTGGACCCACTTGTTGCACTTGCACCCTGGAAAGTTTATACTCTGGTGTGTTGTGATGATTTCAAGAACACTGCCGAACTGTACTTATAAGTAGCTCTCATGGTTGGTCGAGTGCCAGCAATCGTGGCACCCATCGCGAAATTAGCATTGTTTGAGAAAATGTTCGAAGCACCCAATATCATTCCATGGATTTTATGTGGTTCAGGATCGTAACAAATGTTAGATGACAAGAACCTTCAATATACCACATATCAGTTGGGCTATTTATGATAATTTCTATGGATTTTATCCATCTGCCTCTCAAGAATTTTTTAATCTTATGGCGGAGCTATTTCTTGGGCAAAATAATTCCATCAGTAATTGTTGGGGCAGTCTCTTACAGTTTGAATGACTCCAATTCGATAGAGTCCGGAATTTCGCCTTTGTCACAGGGTAGAGTAGGGCTCTACACTACAATTTCCGCCGAATATAAACCCTTAAAGCCTGTACTTAAGGACAACGTTCTGATTATACCCTGTTTCCATTGAAAATGGGAAAAGGGGGATCATGAAGTTGTGCAAAAGTATGTAACAGATAGAAGGAAGCACTTGCGACCCTATAAAGTATATATATTCTTGATCAGCATCAACAGCCGACTCGATTTAGCCATGGCCGTCTGTCCGTCCGTCTGTCTGTCTGTCCGTCTGTCCGTATGAACGCGTCGATCTCAGAGACTATAAGAGCTAGAGCCACAAATTTTTGCATGTAGGTAGGTGTATACCCGATTCAAATCGAGTTTGTTTCAGATTTAGAAAATTCCTGTGAGAGCCACAATTTTTAAGGTACACCTTCCAAACTTATATCAAGTAAGGCCCAATATCTATCTATTCTGAAAAGATCAATAAGATCGGACAAAAAACACCGAAGTTATATACGAATCAATTTTGCTTGTGGGAGAGAGGGGGGCCTTGCATTGTCAGTTACCGCGTTTGCGCGTGCGTGTGTGCGTATGTTAGAGTGTGTGTGTGTAATTGTGTATGAAAACACAAGAAGTCAAGGGAACAGGGTATTTTGTAGTCGGGGCACTCGACTACAGCTCCCCTACTTGTTTTTGCTTAAATCTGTTCGGAAAATTATTTTTTTCCAGACTTTCGAAGCTAAGGCAGTTCGAAAAGTTGCCCAAATCGAATTTCTGTTCAAGGATCGTCTATAATTTCGCCGAGTCTCAAGCCTTTAAGCTTTTCTTAAGTATAAAGTCCCAGTGTGCCCGAAGGTAAAGCAGTCCGAAAACGTTTCACAATCTCCATTATTCTATCTCAACTCGTAAGGCCCTTCCTTGAGTATATCGTTGCAAGTTATCCTGAAAGCCATTTTTTCAGACTTTTGAAGTTGCGGCATATCGAAAACGAAGTCAAAAACTTCTTTTTGCTTTAGGATCGCCCTTAATTCCATCGAATCTTAACCCTTTAAGCCCATTCTGAAGTCTAACATTCAGAAATGTCCCTAAATCTGTTCGATAAGGACTAATCGTAGCAATTCGATTAAAATTCCCAAAACTTGTACGTCTTGTGACTCGTCAGTGAACTGAACCGAACCAAACCGTTTTCATTTGTGGTTTTCGGCTCGCTGCAATTAGCAGTTCGGTTCCGGTTCGGTTCAAAACCGTTTTGCATCTCTGCTAAAAAATGTAACAGCTGAGACTCTGATATTTCCCATCTATTTGCAAAATTATTCCAACGATGCAACTCCGCATCCTCTTATAATTTTCTCTCTACTTATCCTTTTACTAAGACAAACTCCAATTGCATTGTTCGCCCTATAGTAGATGCTGATTCCATCTAAATCTAGCTTACGATCAATCAGTTCGACTTTCAGTCCTTAACCTGACAAAGTTCCCTGCTGTGTATTTGTTTTTTATGCTCCCACTCGGTTCTACAAAGATTGGACAAAATCGGATGACTATAGCATATAGCTGTCATAGGAACGATCGGTCTAAAAACTAGTTCAGAGCCCTAAGCCCGACATTATTTAAGCTATGAACTTATGATTGGTATGTAGGTTGATAATATAGATAGATACAGATTCAAGACCAGCGCTCGAACCGTGGTTCAGAGCCATATCTAAAAAATTATTGGAGCTATACACTGGAAATTTGGTAGTATGAAGTTGTATGGTAGTATGTGATCTTGAAATTTACTCTATAGGTGCTGGATTCAAAGTGTTTCAAGGGTATATCTGAGAACTTATTTGTGGTATGAACCAGGTCGAATCGCTCCGGAGTCGGAGATTTCGTGATTTTTGGGAAGTCGGAACCGAAACCGAATCAGAGCAAACAATTTTTACTGTATTGCCTGTTTCTGCGATACAAGTTGAGCACGTTTTTTCTAAGGTTTGTTTTATCCAGCCAAAAAACGAGAAAGCAAAGCTAACTACGTCTGTGCCAAAGTTTAAATACACTTGAATCTTTTGTGACAAATGACTTAATTTGTTGACCAATGGCTTAATTAATAAGCTTTATGTCTTGTGTGACAAAGGACAACAAAAGATGGCTGCACACTGAGTGCAAAGATCAAAAGGAGGCCACACGCACATACAAGGAGGACTGTGTGTTTTAGGCTGTCTTTTTGGTGTTTTGCGGGCAGGCTGCTTTGGAATTCCCAAACAGGTTTGCCGTCGCTGGCATGGAGAGACTGCTCTTCTGATAGACATTTCAGGCTTATAATCGCTGATAAGTGAGGATTTGGTCCTTCAAGAACTGCTAGTTAATAGTATAATGGTCATTAAAAAACAGTCATAAAAATTCATCTTTTCTTTTGAACAATATAAAATTTAATATTCTTTCAGTTTACATACATGTTTTCTAAACTTGCGAAATTATGACTGTACCCTGGTTCGAACCTGAACCTGGGTTCAACGACCTTCTGGGCCCGCTTCATATACACAAATCCAAAAAGTTTAGCGGGTTAGAACCCCGGAGTTTTTGAGATTAATTGCGCTTTTCAGTCAGTTAAAACTTTAAAATAAGCGCTCCCAAGGGACCCAAGCTAGTTTTTAATAAAAGAAAAATTTTCCACACCTGGTTGTACTTGTATTGCACATGAAATCCACAAAAATTAATGCAGGGTGCCCAATTTGTTCAGTAGTTTCCACATTTCATCCAATTTTCAAGTTAATTGGAAACCATTTAGATAAAGCTCCCTCCCATAAAAACTCTATATTTTTTATCAATTATAAAGAACAATGTAAAAATATTCTAGAAAATTTAACTTGCCAATTACAAGCAATTGCTTCAAGTGTATTTTTGTCCGCCTTATAGATTTCATTTAAGTTTTCACTTTATTTCCTTCTAGTAGGCCCTGTAAAAACCGTTTTTCTTCTTGCCAGCGTAGCGTCAAGACTTTTCTCAGTTTATTTTATTCGTTTATGAACTAAACAACAACATTTTTTTGTCTTTAAAATTCTCCGTTGAAGTTTCGTTAGTTGAATCAAGCAAAATTTGTAGATTATGTGCAAAAAATTACCAGTTAATTAAGCAGAACAGAGGGAAATTTCGGAAAATAATCCAACCACAAATTGTCCATAGAAAGAAGCTACGCCACAACGTTTTAGAAGTCTCCATACAACACAATGGCCGATACGGAATATACCGAGGAGCAGGGCTATGAGGAGGATGAGGCCATTGCCTTGGCCGAGCATGATGCCATGGGTATGGAGGAGGGACAGGAAGATGATTTGTTCTCGCGTCTGGGCGAATCGTCCGATGATCCCGAACAGAAACGCATGTATATGGAGTATTTGGCCTTAATTAAGGAAATCGACTGCCAGAACAAGATCATTGAGGATATTAAGAATCAGGTGATGGAAATGTGCGGCAAGCCATGCAAAACGCGCAATGAGTTGCGCGAGATTAAACGTTTGAGGATCTGTATGGAGCAGGAGAACATCAAGCTGCACATCATGATGAATCGCGCGATGCAATTGCAGAATTTTGGTTCGCATCGTCATTATCGCGAGTTGCCCATGACCACCACAGTGGACGAGGATAATCTTTCGCCCTATATGTGTGGCTTTGGGGCGATGGGAGGTCCTGGATCCGCGGCTACTGAATGCAGTGAGGAGGGTTCAAGTGCTCAGGGTGGTGGTCAGCCCTGTCAAGAGGATCGCCTGATGATGGCCCTGGCCAAGGCGATGCAAAAAATGAAAGGTGCCTGTCCGGAGGATAAGAAAATGATGGAGGAAATAGCCTGTGCCATTATGGCCTCGAAGAAGGGAGCGAAGCAAACAGTTTGCAGTCCCGGACCCTGTGGTGCCAAAGCACCCTGCCAGCAAAGCAGTAGTAGTGGCATGGCTGCTCCTCCAGCTCCAACCCAACGCTCCAACAGGCGTTCATGTCAGGCGGCTGCAGAGCCACCTTGTCAAAGCGATTCCCTAGACAAACTGAAGCATCGCATTTTCAGCATGCAAAGTTCCGTGAAGAAGCTGCTGAAGGAGGTGAGTCGTCGAGAGACACAGGATCCGTGTGATGAGGGCAGCGATGATGAGGATGCTGGTATGAATGGTGGTATGAATGGTGGTATGAATGGTGGAGCGGGCCGTGCCCCTTGCCCCGAAAGTCCAGATCCTTTGGTGATCTGCGGCGGTAAGCGAAACACCAAGGCGGATAAGTATGAGAAAATGAAGGAGAACTATACGCGTCTGTTGACCGAGTTTCAGCGCAAGGATTGCCAGATGAAGGAATTGCAGAAGCGGTAGGTCATAAGCGATTTAAGTGAGCAACTCATTTTTATTCTCTTTTCCCTTAGCATGAAGGGTATCTGCGGCACTTGTGGTCCATCCAAGGGCGGCAATGGAGACGCCGATGCCGCCGAACTTAATTTGCTTCGAGCTCGTGTCAATGAACTGAAAGAGGAGCAAGTGGAATTCAAATGCATCATGAAGGAACAATCCCAGCAATTGGAAGACTATCGCAACAAATATCTACTAGCTCAGCAAAAGGTCGAGGAGCAGTGCGTCTCCCTTGAGAAACTCAATATGAACAACAAACGCATCGAACAGCAAATCAATACGGAGGTCAAGGAGATACGTGCCAAATTCCAGGAGAAGCTCAATGAGCTGCTACACTTTCCCAAATTGCTGGAGAACGAACAACTAAAACTGGCCCAGGTGTGCAAGGAAAAGGATGAAATGCAGAGCAAGCTGGTGGTAGTTTGCAAAGAGCTCAAGTCATGCAAATCCCAAATGGAGGGACCCGCCACAGTGGATGTGCGTCCACAGTTGGCCCAATGCCAGATGGAGTTGACACAGACGCGTGCCGAACTGGAAGAACTATTACGCCAGCGGGATCTCTTCTGTGAACAACTCAAGTCCACGCAAGACGATCTGGATACCCTCCGTACCGAATCGGCCAAGATTATAGCCGGCACCAAGGAACGTTCGGAATTGATCAAAGTCCCAGCAACAGGAACAAATCAATCGTCTGGAGAAAGAGTTGGCACAATGTCGGGCCACAGCCTCGTTATCGGTCAATGATCGGGAGGCGGTCATACGAGAGATGCAGGGACAATTGAATACGCTCTCCTATAGCTTCGATGCGGCCCAGAAACAAATCAAAACATTGCGCAATCACATTGCCTATGTATCCAATGAGAACTGCTTCCCCGTCAAGTGTTAGTCTCTTTTGTGACCGTAACCCAATCCAACTGCCGAAACACCCCGCTACGATGCTTAAGATGTCGATTAACTATTTGGAATGTTAACCTATATACTTTTCATAGAAAGAATATCTTATAAAATCAATAAAAATTATTCTTGGCTCAACAAAAATGCGGAAGTTTTTTAGAAGCCGAAAAAAGACTAGGACGTAAGCAGGCGTAATTATAATATCAAGCTTGGTTCTTAAAAAACTAAAACTAAGCAAGAATATACAAAATACGAAAACAATGTAAGCTCGGCATTAAATAGTTATAGTAAAGATTAGTAATTGGCAAATATATAACCCGTATAACCCATAAAAATACGAAAAAAATGGATCACCAAAGAATCTATGGTTCAACACATTTTTTTTATATGAAAAAATTAAATTTTTCAATTCAATAAATAGCAACATTTTCACATATCATTAATTCTATAAAACGCGCGGTCCATCAAGGAAAATAGTCTTCGAAACTCTGGGGTATACGAAAAAACTCAGTAATATTGATATATGTGCACAATGTTTTTTTTTGCCATTTCTTATAAACCAATAACGGTGCATTTGTTTTGAGTATGCACTTTCATTCTCGTCCACATATCACTTTGTCAAGTGTTCACTTATCACCACCAAATCTATGCTACCTATGGTATCAAAGAAGCGAGCTAATCAAGCTTCTAATAGAAAATTGATATTTGTGCAAATTGCGCTATTTGTCTTTTGAGATCAACAGCGTCCATAATTATTGCAATTACTGTGCTGTGCTGAAGAGGTGGGTAAGCAATAATAGAAATATATCATTCCAGGGTGTTAATTTCAAGAAAAAATGCACCATGGAAGAGAACTCTCCCATTAAGAGCAAATAAAAATTCAAACCAAACATAAAGCTGATATAAAACTTGGCGTAGGTCGTAGGTCTAACAATCCGCCTTCATAACATAATAACCAACATTTTTAAAAGTCCGATGAAATATAGCGAAAATTACCGGAAGGCTGCAATGCTCAAGGTGAATGAGGCACATAAGGACTCTATTCGCTAATGAAATGATGAGCTGCACTTTAATAAGGGCTTGTAAGCTTGTACCAAAGTCATCAGCCACAGATAGGGAAGGGAAAGGTCGGTTGATTTTAAGGGAGCGGACCCACTTTTAAGGTTTCGAGCATCGGTGTGGTCTGTGTAGACATTAGGACTCACGAAACACCTTGTGCTGTCGCTCGCTACCCGAACATAGGAAGTATTTCCGCATATAGAGCAAACGATGGTGTGCACTTGGGTTTGGGGAAATGGATATCGAAAGGTCTCTTTAGCACAGATCGAGCAGGTGCCGGCTTTGTTCAACCACATGTTAGTAATAAAGATAATTTTTGTCTTAGTTTTTGGACTTTTTTGAATCCATTTTTTGAAATGTGTGCTCGATTCTCGAAGGTACCTTTGAGTGTAATGAAACATTCTGACCAAAATGCATTGGTGAAGAGAGAAAAACTTTAACCGCAGTCGTGGGACTAAAAGTGAACTGCTTGATAGGGCGGGGGGAGTGTTTTAATTAGAGTCCTAGTTGTCTGTATAGCTATTTACACTTTAAACGAATCATATTTTTACTTTTAATTAGCTTACTCTCTTAAGTAATAAGGTACTTCAGAAAGTTTTTGGGGCAACCCATCGTTATCTTTAAGTTAACTGATTTAAGCTTTTATCTCCCAAGATTAAACACAAACACAATAAAGTTTGTATACTTATCTCAAAGTTATCATTTTTTGTTCATTTTTGGCGCTCCATAGGAAACAAATAAATATTGCTTTATTTTCTGGCATTTGAGGAACAACTACAAATGGATATTTTTTTTGTTATGAAATGAGGAGCAACTCTTCTTTTATGGCACTTGACCAAAAAATCTACAAAGATTTCACAGCCAGACGCTTCATTTTGGGCGCATTCTTTTTGGCCTGGCGCTTTTGTTCTTTCTGCTCCCAGCGGCGTTGCTTTTCGGGATCCTCATCGGCCAGCACACGCTCTTTCTCCTGCTTGCGCTTATCTTCGCGACGTTGAGCAGCGGCTTCGGCACGAGCCGCATGGGTGCTCTTGAGGAATTCCTCCTCAACACGCAGGCGATTCTTATCGGATTTGGTTTTGCCCTGTTGAAGAATTAGATAGATAAATGAAAAAGAAATATTCTAATACTAGACAGGACAGCTCACCTCCTTGGACATGCGATAGGATTTTAGGCGTTCCATTAGATAAATTATCAACAATAACAATGGCTTAATGGTTTCCATTTCGGCATGTTTTGGCAGATTGAATCCAGCAAGGAGCACAGCCTTGGTCTCTGGCTGCTTGAGGGTTTGTCCCTCCTCCTGCTGGATGGGTCCACTGAACTGATCCGAAATGTGCAGGTAATCGATATAGCTTTGGTATTTATTAAGTGCAGTAATAACACGTGACTCCAGTATGGAGGAGGTGGCCTCGGGAATTTCAGAGAGCACACCAAAACCGCTAGGAACATTGTAACGATCCTCCGGTTTAGAGACTAGGCTACAGAATTTGCTCTGCAAAAAGGCAGTGGAAAAGTTAGTTAATATTCGAGTATGTTTGCATAATTCTGCCTACCAAATCCGTATATTCCTTAAACACTTTCGTAATGGTCTTCTTGGTGCCCACGGCGAACACAAATGAGTCCATCACACCCTTGGTTAGTTCAATTTTGATGTGAGCCTGATCCAGCTGGGGTCGCATCAGTCCAGCCACTAAAGAAACCAAATCCTGACGCTTGATCATCTTCAGCTCCACCAGCATGCCCTCACAGCAGGTGCGTCCCGAGCACCACAAGGTGTACAGACTCTCGCTCTCCTTAATCAGACCGGGATTCTCATTGTCCACCTTGCCATCATCGCCCACCAGAGCGAAGTTTTCGTCCAGCAACGCCTTGTGCGTGCTGAACCACAGCTGTGCCAGGCGAGCATTCTTGGCTTTGCCCGCGAAGAAATTGGCAAAGTAGGCCAACAAACCAGCCACCATGAGCATTTCCATCCAATAGGAATCCCAGTGGGTGCGGAAATGCAGTGGTATATTAGGTATATTCAGCTTGGGTTCGGTCTTCTGATCAATGGGCGGATCCTTGTTATCGCTATCATAACCTTCGAACTCCTCCTCATCCTGGAAGTGCTCAAACTCGTCGTCATCCTCCACCAGGCCATCCTCCTCATCATCCTCAATCTTAGGCAGCTTCTCCTGCTCTGCCCTAGCTGGAGCTGGAGCTCCACCTGCCCCTATGCTCTCCGCATTCTCAGCCGCGTAGCTAGCCTCCACGAACTCGTCGTCGAATTCGGCAAAGTCATTGTCCACCTCGAACTCCGTGTCCAATTCCGGCCCCGCTTTCACCTGGCAGGCACATAACAGTGCCAGCAGCAAAAATGCAAATACTGGCCGCATTATTAACAAATGATTAAAGTGACGTCTGCTTAATTAATACCTAAATGATTATATATACAATTTTTTATTTAGGTTAAGTTTATCGAAAGGTGAAAATCTATCGCAATCGTGAACAGCCGGGCTAGTGATGTGAGCGTGATATTAGATAAAATACTACACTGAAAGAATATAAACAGACATATTTTTAAACTTTCCTTCACCCGCTCATATCCATTTCAAAAATTCACTTTATGCTCGTATGGAAATTAAACGACTTTTAAGTGGCAGCCCACATAATAAGTTAAGTCCACTTTTAAAATCAAACAGTGCAGGTACATATTTGCCTAACTATATACCTTCAGACAAATATTTATACACTGGACTGTGGGGCAGATATTTAATTTTTTGGCCAAAACTGTGTCATAACTAAAATTTTTTTACGAAATGTTTTTAAAGATTGAAATTAACGTACCAAATTAAAAAAAAAATGTATGACAACTTGATTATCCAAATCATCGGTGGGCACTGCCTTGCTCTTTCAGCTTCCATTGCTCCAGGGATTTGTTTTTCGGCAGCTGGCACAACGAAGATACATTAAAAATTGCCTCGTCACGCCCACAAGGCAGGCGGCTTCGAAGCGAAAACATCAACAAATCTATTGAACATTGCAGCTAGGTTTGTGCGCGGCTGCAAAAACAAATATATGGAGTGCCTGGCTGTCTGGTGGATTCGAGCATCAGTAATAGGGTTGGTTTTTTGTTGTTGATGAACTGCTCTCAAAATAAAATATCGTGCCCACCCCTGATCCAAAGCAAAGTTGGGAAAATTTTCAACTTTTTAGTTTTTTAATATAAGAAAGAAAACCTTTAATTAGATTTAAGTCAAATGTTGCAGAGAGGTACATATAAGTATACGTTGTTTTTTGGATTTTCAGTTAAGCTGACTACTGACTACAAAGTTTGATGAAAATCGGAGAACTATATAGTATAGATCCCATACAAAAGATAGGTCGGAAAAAATGACTTAGTTAGAAAAACTTTTGTGTTTTTAATGGTGCCGCCTTAAAATTTTGCAATTTTTGAATTTATATGTTTTTACCTAATTCTACAAAGTTTTGTCAAAAATCGGATGACTATACATAATTTTAATTTTACATTCCTCATAGCTACTAGAAATTAGCTATCATAGTTTTTGTGCAATTTAATTTTTTGTAAACTAAAAAAACTAAACCTGAACCGAAATCCTTCGTGACTCGGGGTCACGTGACCGAATAACTGTTCACGCTTTCACCTCAATTAAAAGCTCATCACTAGTTCTTACCGATAACTCCAGAATATAAGAGGAAGAAAGTATTGCTTTCCCTTTTTAGCGGCCGCCTTTAGGTAAACACGTTGCACATTTCATTTGTTTAAGTAAAATACTTGTTTTAAACAGTTGCCCTGACCACTAAGCGACCATGGTGAGTAAAGATCCCGTTGAATAATGTTTAACATTTGCGTGTTTGTTTATGGAATGCCAGATCCAGAACGCCACGCGGCCTGATGCAATCTTGCCCTGCTTTGACTCACACACAAATGCAAATACTTTACTCCTTAGGCCAACGTCGAGCGCAAGGGCACCTTTAAGGTGGAATATCTTCAAAAGATTGAGAGCGAAGTGCAGGCACGCTGGGAGCTGGAACGTGTCCATGAGACGGATGCCCCGACGGCGCCCAAAAGGCTTCAGTCGGAGAAGTTTTTCGTAACCTTTCCGTTTCCCTACATGAATGGTCGTTTGCACTTGGGACACACCTTCTCGCTGTCCAAAGCGGAATTTGCGGTACGCTTTCATCGCCTGAAGGGAAAACGTGTCCTTTGGCCATTTGGCTTCCACTGCACCGGTATGCCTATAAAGGCCTGTGCCGATAAGTTGACACGTGAATTGGAGCAGTTCGGTTATCCACCCAAATTTCCGGAGATCAGAGACGAAGAAACGCCAGTGGAAATCAAATCGGAGGTGCCCAAGGATAAGTCCAAGGGCAAGAAGAGCAAGGCTGTGGCCAAGACAGGAGCGGCCAAGTATCAGTGGCAGATTATGCAGAGTCTGGGACTGCAGGATGAGGAAATCAAAGATTTCGCACAGGCCGAGCATTGGCTAAACTATTTTCCGCCCTTGGCTGTGAAGGATCTGAAGAGGATTGGAGTGCATGTGGACTGGCGTCGCACATTTATTACCACCGATGCCAATCCGTACTTTGATTCCTTTGTGCGCTGGCAGTTTAAGCATTTGAAGGAACGCAACAAGATTATGTATGGCAAGAGATATACCATTTACTCACCCAAGGATGGACAACCCTGTATGGATCATGATCGTTCCACGGGCGAGGGAGTGGGTCCACAAGAGTATACGCTGATTAAGATGAAGGTGCTGGAAAAACCAAAGATTTTGAGGTGAGAAAATTATTTTCTCTCTTGCTTGTTTACTAAATATTATTATTTCAGTGCCATCAAGCAGCCCATTTATTTGGTGGCCGCCACCTTGCGCCCCGAGACCATGTATGGTCAGACCAACTGTTGGCTTCATCCGGATATCAAATATATAGCCTGGCAGACCGCACGTGATAATGAGGTCTGGATAAGCACTCGTCGTGCTGCGCGTAATATGACCTATCAAGGATTTACCTCGACTGAAGGTCAGGTAGAAGTATTGGCTGAAATTTCTGGCCTGGATTTGCTGGGTGTGCCACTGTCTGCTCCTTTAACTCAGCATAAAACCATCTACACTTTGCCTATGTTGAGTATTAAAGAGGATAAGGGTACCGGTGTGGTGACCTCTGTACCCTCCGACTCGCCTGATGATTATGCCGCTCTAGTGGACTTGCAGAAGAAGGAGGCCTTTCGTCAGAAGTATAACTTGAAAGATGAAATGGTTCTGCCCTTTGAGCCCATACCCATCATAGATGTGCCCACACTGGGCAAGCTAAGTGCGGTGCATGCCTACGATACCCTAAAGATTCAATCCCAGAATGATAAGGAAAAACTGGCCGAGGCCAAAGAGCTGTGCTATATGAAGAGTAAGTCAGAACGTTGTTTATCAAATCATTTAAAAGAATTCTTCTTTACCATCTTCTCTTTACTACAATCATGAAATTGCCTCGTCTGACATTGGTATTGCAAGTCTCGTTGCAAAATTTATTCGTCGTCAGATGCCTGCAATGGGTATTCTTACCCTATTTCTTTATATGATTTTATACCTTCGATTTTATTTTTTTCCTGGCCCGGATAATGTGCCTTCGTGCATTTTTGCATCGCTTGATTATCTTATCCATCCTATATATCCTAGATCTCATAAACTATTTGGAATTTTACTTTACTGTCCTTAGCTATTTTGCAGCTCGTAACCAGGCCTACAAAACTCTTTTTTGGGCCAGCTTAAATTCACGACTGTACAAATTTTAAAGTTTGATACAGATTATTATGGTTTAAAAGAATTTTTTTTTCAAATTTTTTATTTGTAAGTATTCAAGTAAATCGGAGCAAAATTAACGAAGATACAGCGTTTCAAGTGACCGACGTCATGTGTAAAATGTATGAGTAAAAGTAGCTTACAACGCGATTCTCACAAAACGACTTCTTTGAAGTCGGTGACCGCGATGACTCAAAAATTTCTGAACCGATCTGTTTGAAATTTTACACATTTCGTTAATGTGTATTTGACTACCAGCCAACTATCCCTATTTAATTAATTTTTTGCTTCTACCCGATTGTAGAGCGACAAAATGGCGCGATTTTTTTGGCTAAAAACGTATTTTTACCTTGACCGACCGGTATTTTACCTTGACCGACCGTAAAAAAATTAAAAAAATTTTTTTTTTAAAGGCATCGTTGGCTGGGAGAAATACTTCCAAACAACTAGTTTTTTCTAGTCCCATGTGTATCAGATGATGCTACGATTTTAAGTTCGAAACATCCCTTAGGATACAATTTATGAAATGGGTGCAACTCTGTAGTTTCTCGACATTTTTTCTTACAAAAATTCATAAAAATACTTCAAATGTTACTGAACAATGTGATAATGAAAGTATTGCAAAATATTTAATAGTTTCGTGTTTAAAAAGTGTTTTTTTTTTTTTGCCCGTTATAACATAACCCCCCACACACATCGCTTTCATCATCATCATCGTTATTGCTGTCTCAAAACGGAATTTTCTGGCTCCACCAACATACCTCGCCCAGCATAGAATCTAATTTTTTCCTTTGAACCTTTTTACATTGGTGAGAACGATCCCCTTCGCAAATCTGGGTGGTTATTAAGAAAATGAAAACTCAGGGAAATCGAAACATCAATAGCTTGAAAAGATTTTAGCATGCTCTTGTCAAATAGTTTAAAATTTTTCGTCACGGTTTTTTTTTTTCAAAACAATCAATGCAGCTAGTCACTTTTTTGGAGTTAATGCTTATGCTTTAAGGCGAAAGTTCTAAGTGGAAAAGCTTGAAGTCCGTTAAATTTGAACGCAAGCTTTCAAACATCCATTTAGTAATAATTTTCCCAAAAAAAAACGACAAAATTTAAAATTTTCGTGATTTTGAGCATGAAGACGCTATTTTTTTGAGCTGGTTGAAAGAAGTGTTTTGTAGGCCTTGTTAGCGCTACTAAAAAAAATAGTTTACAGCTGTTTGAGCCCTATTCTGCATTTGTGCGTACTAAGTTGAAATATGATTCATTTATTTGGAGTCGCTCTGGTGCAATTCAAATTAAAAGTCTCGAAAGGTTACAGAAAAAATTGTGAAATTTGCGCTTCTACTGCTCAACTTGTCTGATCTATTGCCGCCTTGCTGTTGATGACAACAGCTGATCATATTGAATTTGTTCGCACCACGTCTGGAAGGACTCTTGAAGCCGAGTGGATAAAAAAAGACGTTAGCCGATGCAAATCGTCGAATAACAACTCGAGAGTTTCTTTCTTGTATATCCAGACTAAAGCTGTAAGACTTACCGACTCTTGAACATAGACGCACTATGTTGGGTATAATGTTTCTGCACAAGCTTTTAAAGGGTAACATTGACGCAGAGTACTTACTTAAGGCTTCCTGTAGCTTTCTCAATTTATGCTTATAATTGTCCGTTTCGCATTCTGTGAAGGTATTACAATAAGAACTTTCCCCTTCTCAGTGGTAACATTTCCGATGAAGTCTTTAGGTCTTTTATTCTTTACAATCTTGCCCTTTCATATGTTTCAGTTCATTTTAGAACTTCCATCTGAACACCAACGCTGCGAGCAGGGGCCTAGCTGGTCTTTGTGACCAATAAATTACCCCCAAAGGATCAGAAGGCTTTCTATTTAATCTTTGTTTTCCTTTTTATCCCTTTTCGTCTAGTGTCTTTTCTTTGTATTTAGTAGACGTTGTTGCAATTAGAATACAAATAACTAATAATAATACTGCTTATTTCCTGCAGGTTTCTATGATGGCATCATGTTGGTGGGACCCTTTGCTGGCCGCAAAATCCAGGATATTAAAAAGGACTTGCAAAAACAGCTGGTGGATGCCAAGGAGGCGGATATCTATTATGAGCCCGAGAAGACTATAATGTCTCGTTCGGCAGATGAGTGTGTTGTGGCCTTATGTAATCAGTGGTATCTCAATTATGGTGAACCCGTGTGGCAAGCTCAGGCCGCCAAAATATTGGAGGACATGGAAACCTTCCACGAGGAGGCTAGAAATAACTTTGATAGCTGTCTCAAGTGGTTGCATGAGTATGCCTGCTCCAGAACTTATGGTTTGGGCACCAAATTGCCTTGGGATGAGCAGTGGTTGATTGAATCTTTGTCAGATTCGACCATTTATATGGCATTCTATACGGTGGTACATTTGCTGCAGGGCGGCACATTCCGTGGAGAAAAACCTGGACCATTTGGTGAGTAAAGAAACGGGGAAGAAAATAGACCAAAATAATAAAATAAACTAAATTTCAGGTATTAAACCGTCCGACATGACTTCCGATATCTGGGACTACATCTTCTTTAAGGAGACACCCGCACCCAAAAACTCTACCATCAAACAGGATCATCTGGCGGTGCTGCGTCGCGAGTTTGAGTATTGGTATCCCATGGATTTGCGTGTCTCTGGCAAAGATCTTATTCAAAATCATTTAACCTTCTGCCTGTACAATCATGCCGCCATTTGGCCTAACGATGCGACCAAATGGCCCAAGGGTATGCGTGTCAATGGCCATCTTTTGCTGAATTCTGCTAAAATGTCCAAATCTGATGGCAATTTCCTAACTCTTACCGAAGCGGTAGATAAATTCTCAGCGGATGGCATGCGTTTGTGTCTGGCCGACGCGGGTGACAGTGTGGAAGATGCTAATTTTGTGGAGAGCACTGCAGATGCGGGTATACTGCGACTGTACACGTTTATTGAGTGGGTCAAGGAGATGTTGGCCAATCGTAGTAGTTTGCGAAAGGATGCCGCAAAGACATTCAATGATCAAGTATTTCTTAGTGAAATGCATCTAAAGACCTGGCAAACGGATGAGAATTATAAGAAAATGTTGTTCAAGGAGGCTCTAAGAAGTGGCTTCTATGAGCTGCAGTTGGCCCGCGATAAATACCGAGAGCTTTGTGGAGCTCAAGGCATGCATGAGGATCTGGTTTTGGAATTTATACGTCGTCAGGCCCTGCTAGTGTCTCCCATTTGTCCACATATGGCGGATCATGTTTGGGGTTTGTTGGGTAACAAGGAGTCCATAGTGCATGCCAGATGGCCGGAAGTGGGTGCGGTTAATGAGCGAGATATTAAACGCTCTGAATATTTGATGGAGTCGGCACATAGCTTCCGTCTAAATCTAAAGAACTTGCTGCAACTCAGAGGAAAAGGTGGCAAGGAAAAGGCTTTGGATTTACAGACCCCAAAACCTAATCGTGCCTTGATTTGGGTGGCTAAAACTTATCCTCCCTGGCAATGTTGTGTCCTAGACACCATGAAGGAACTGTTTAACAAAACCAAATCTTTGCCAGACAACAAAATACTAGCCGCCACGCTACAACAGAAGGCCGAATTGAAGAAGTTCACGAAGCGTGTGATGCCCTTTGCCCAAATGATTAGAGAGAAAGTGGAATCCGGCAAGGGGGTAGCTGCTTTGGCGGTTACCCTGGAGTTTGATGAGCGTCAGGTGTTGCTCAGCAATTTGGAATACCTAAAAAATACTCTAGATGTGAGTTCTTGTTTTGTATACAAAGTTTTGTCCCACTAATTTGTGATTTTTTTTCAATAGTTGGACTCGCTGGAGGTTAAATACACGGATGATGCTTCGGCACCGGAGAAAACACGTGAAGAAGTGCGCCCTGGTTCGCCTTTTATAAGTTTTTTCGTGGCACCTCATGTCAGCGTCGAACTGATCAATCCCATTGAACGTTCCTCGCTCTTCCAAGTGAATACCATTATCTCCGAGGGAGATTCAGTACAATCGTTGCGTGAAAAACTCTCCAAAATTATAGGCCTCAAAACGGATGTGTCTGCATTGAAAATCTGGCGCTTTGAAGATCCAGCCTTGGGACCACGTAAAATACCCAACTTTGAGGACTACAAAGCAGGCAAAGCTCAGCTAAATGAGGGCAATTTTATCTTGGATGTGGCTACCAAACGCTTGAGCTTGGAAGAGCAGGGCGGAGAAGTTGTAGAACTGGGCAGACAGTTGATCTATGTGGTGGAGTAGGTAGTCCTTGGTGTAAATTTAATTAATTTATTCATGAACTTGGAACCTTGTTAAACACAACCTACTGGCCCAATTAAACTAACATATGGAAAGTATTTTCTCTTTTGTGTTTGCTTTGTGCCTTGCTTAAAGGCCCTTTCATGTGTGCGAAGAACAACCTTGGGTGGCCACCGAATGACGCACAACAATTACAAAATATGATAAAATACGAAAAAAGTAAACTTTTCCAACGCACAATGAATGACGTCTTACAGGTATTATCGTCAAACGCATCGAGTAGGAAAAAAAAGTCGCATAACGTGGAAAAATTCAAGGGAATTGCGCGGCCAGTTAACAGTTTTCTGGCCATATGGCAGCATCATTGTGTAGCTAAAAAAAATGTTTGATAACTGATTACCAAATATGGCTACAAAGCCGCTTTTTGGCTTTGTCTTCAGTCAAAACCTTTATGGGTTAGTGTGTTAAAGGAAAAATTGGGGAAAAGCTTTTAAAAAAGACTTTAAAAAGCAGGACAAACCGAACCGTCGTTTGTCAAAAAATCCACATCCGAACCGAATACCACAAAGAAATGCTGTTCGTGTACGAATAGACCATTTGGGAATTTTAATTAATTCCCTAAGATACGTTTGGTTTGACTTTCGTTTAAATTAGGCGAGACCACTTAAGTTGGACGGTGAATTTGACAACACTCTGACTCGTTTACATCAACAACTTTTCCTAAAAATGTAACGTATCAGTCTAGCCTACTTTAACAAAGCAATTTGTACCGATTATTTATATTATTGCCTTTAATGCCAAGGTGGCAGGCAATCCAATCTAATAATTCAGTATTTTCGAATGGAAATCCTTCACTTTTGCATATCCGACTTCATCTATTTGGAACATTTATCTAACGATTTTCGGCTATTCAAGTTTCAGTTTATGGCTTAAATAAATTCTGAAATTTAAAAATCGTCTATCACTCACTTTATTAGCATGCAGACTACTTTTTTAGTCAAAAGGTGTGGACCTCAACCACATTTAAAGTATCAGCCTACACACCGAATTTCAAGATCTTGGCTTAAGGGGTAACACCACTGTGAGTCATTTTCGTGCATTTTTCTGCAACTTTTTTTCCCCCCAGAAGGGATGTGAATAAGCTAACGAAAGTTGGGTATGACATTAAGAAGAGGAAGATGGGGTGTTGTGATCATAGTAATGTTTTTCGAACATAACTTAGCCAAAAATCAATATTTTTATTATTTCTGTAAGTTTTGTATTTTAGTTAAAAAAAAGCATGCAACTTTGCTTATCATTAGTACTTGCAAAATTCTACTTGAAACATTCTCTTCGGAAGTCAAAACCAACTTTTTGACAAAGTGGCTCACAACACCCCATACATATATCACATTTTTTTTTTAAAAATTCATATTTCGGATATAAAGGCAAATGATCAAAGATATTTCTGTCATACTTACTTTTTGGATTCCGAAAAAAATTTGAGTAATATTCACAAGTCAATGTGAGTACTGAGAACGTTCGAAAAAAAACGGAAAAATTCGGAACCAGTAAAATATTCAACTCCATAATACCAAACTACAGAACCCATATCAAGCTCTTAGCTTAAATGGCTTTTGAGATATGGCTCTGAACACGATCTCACAGAGCACGAACTTTGATTATACAATTCAATGATCTACAAGCGCTATTCATTTGTTAGCATATTCATGGTGAAATGGCGAAACTTACTGAGCATTCTTGGCCTTGCCACTTGTTCCGAATCACGGGTGAAGCAGGCCATCCACACACAAAATTGTTCGACAGACTTGTTCGGTGAAGAAGAATTATTTTGCCCACTAAGTAGGCGAACATTTCTCACGAACATCATTTGCTAGAAAATTTCAACGAGTAAGCATAACGGAGGAAAGCCACAAAATGAAAAAAAAAATACTGCAAAAATATGAGGATGATGTGAATGAGAGAGTGGCCCATTTTGGAGGCAATCGATAAAGTGAAACATAAATTCTTTGCTAATTTGGGCACGAGATGAACATACAAATATTTTTGACAAATGATGTTCGTGCAATTGTTGCTATCTATTGACGAACATGTTCGTCCGAACACACGGAAGATAGAAACATTTCTATTCTGTGCGAACCAAACGTCGAAAACAAAAATCTGCCCCGAACCCCTCCACTAATGTGTGGATGGCCTGCTTAAGGTGTAAAAAATGTACACTGAAAAACCAAATAGTTTATTCTAACTGGTGAAAAATGCTAAAACAAGCTTTCAAAAATTTCAAATTCTAAGCTCATAAAACTATTAAATTATGGCCTAATTGTTTCATAGAAAGCTTCCGACAAAATTCTTGCTCTGTATTTAAACGCATTCAGTAAATATTTCACCCCATATAGCTCTTCCAACGAAAGCATTGACTTTCCCAGCCGGTCGATTCTCAGCTCCTTCACAATTGGACAGATGGCTATGAAGTGTGCAATATCTTCTCTTCCACCCATATTGCACAGACTGCACAGCTCATCACCCTCGCGTACCGCTGTACAATATGGCCTGTATCCTGTAGGGACAGCACCTCAGTTCTAGCTCTGAAAATATAAGAGATGGTTAAAGTATTAAATTGTTCCTTGAAATACGAATTACGTATCGTCTCCAAGCTCATAGTCAAGTCTTGTACGTGTTCTAAGCGTTGCTTGCACGTGCACGTTGAACATACGTCTCATATTTTTTGAGGCGAATAGCACCCAGCACTTTCGATTGACCAATACTTCCAAGTGGTGCGATTGGAAACGACTATTTCCAATACTGTTGCTACTATTTTTGGGTACTTTCCATCTGTTAACGAAAAAACTTTATGCATATAGTCAAAATTTTATATAGAAGTTCTACAAGTTCTAAAGGGAGTATAGCTACGCACGACTGCTAACTGTTCCAAATTGTTAACATTGGTTCCAAGCAGCCTAGAAAGAGGAAAATCCATAGCTTGACGTCGAAAACTACACAGAAAAAAAAATATGTAAGAACAAATCGAAAATGTGCATTTTCTACACGTTTCACAGGGATTTTCAACCCACTACGTTTGTGTAGCTTTTCTGCATGCCACGCTTAGCTTTCTCATTTTTAAAATTCGAAATAACATGCAAAAATATATAAAAACATTTAAAAAAGTATAGAACATTGAATGTTTCCCATATCATACTTACCTGTTCTTTTTTTGTTCTTCTATTTTCCCTTTGTTCTTAAGAGCACTTACCTTTTGTCAAGCTCAAGAAAGGTCGCCCCTCAACTGCTTTAGTAGGTCACCTTGAAGATAAGCCTCTAAGTCTCAGCGTGAATCTAGCTCAGAGGGTGGCTATCGCTGAATTCACCCACCAACCCTTTTATATAACGCCTATAAAAGTCATACTGAAATGTCAGTTTCTAGTTAATAGGCAACCATGTGGTCGGTACAATTGTTGCTCTTGCTGCAGTGCGTGTTTCATGTCTTCGGTGGAGTTTGTTTAATACCGCAACCCATTAAAAGGGAAAGTACAAGGTCAATAATGGATCATCTATGGCGGACGCGTCCTCGACTAGATGGGCGCATTGTGGGCGGTCATCGTATAAATATAACAGATGCGCCACATCAGGTTTCGCTGCAGACATCGAGTCATATTTGTGGTGGCTCGCTAATCTCGGAGGAATGGATATTAACGGCGGCACATTGTACTTAGTAAGTTAAAGAGGATGAATTCGGCAGACCAGAACTTAAATCCTAGATCAATAATGATATATTTCAGAAGCGAATATATTTATTTTATCTTAAAATATCTAGAAAAATTCCAAGTCGGAGTTTACACAATGAAGCAAACTTTAAGCAGTTTTCTAAGGGCTGATTTCTCATCTTCCACATAGCTTTGCCAGATAAACTCAGAATTTTTCTGTTATATTTTGTTTATTTGACAGATAGCTCTATGTAGATTATAAGAAATTGGCCGCAAGTAAGAAAATGCATAGGAAATTTACTAGAACTTATAATCGAAGTATATAGAATCTCACCTGATTCTATCGCCTATTGAGAAACTTCAAGAAGTTTGCTTCATCGTGTCAGCTCCTACAAATAATACTACAAATTTCAGCACTTCAAAATTGGGTTAATCCTTTTTTTCAATTAAATTTATTTTTTAAACAAGAAAGAATGTCGGTCAAGCCCGACTATAACATAATCTGTACCTGTGAAGTGCTTACGAACGGACAGACGGACATCGCTATATCGACTCGGCCGTTGATGCTGATCAAGAATATATTTACTTTATAGGGTCGGAAATGCTTCCTTCTGGCTGTTACATACTTTTGCACTAACTTAATATACTCTGTGTACCCCTAGTACAGACTATAAAAAGTAATGTTAAAAGCGATCTTTTATATACTCTGATTTCTGATCACTTTTCTCTAAAATTGTCGGTTCTTTTATTTTAGTGGTAAAACCGCAGATCGTTTACGCATCCGCCTGGGCACCTCAGAATTTGCTCGCCATGGTGAACTGTTGCGTGTTCAGAAGATTGTCCAGCATGCCCAATTCAATTTCACCAATGTGGACTATGATTACTCTCTGCTACAGTTACAGCATCCCATTAAATTTGATGAGACAAAAAAAGCGATCAAATTACCCGAAACCACAGAAATGTTTAGCGATGGAGATGCTTGTTATGTGAGTGGTTGGGGTAGTACCCAAAATTTACTGGAATCTCGAGAATGGTTGCGACAGGTAAATACTTAATCATTTAAAAATTAGTGGGCGCATTCAGCAGAATTAGTGTTTTGCTGAATGTGTCCAGTGTTGCCAATTAGTTCCCACACAGAAAAAAGATTAAAAAAGATCCATTTAGATTGGATGTGTGTTTAATATCCTTTTAAACATCAAACGGAGCTGAAAATTATTCAAAGGATGATCATTTTTCATATCTTTGGGTGATTAAAAGCATATTTAAGACACATCCAGTCCAAATGAATACGGAAATCATCCATTGGATATTTTTTAATATCTTTTTTTCCCCCTGTGCACCATTTGTTTTCTTTTTCTATTATTTCCAGGTGGAGGTACCTTTGGTCAATCAGCAGTTGTGCAATGAAAAGTATCAACAATATGGCGGCATTACGGATCGCATGATATGTGCTGGTTTCATGCAAGGTGGCAAAGATGCCTGTCAGGGTGATTCCGGCGGACCCATGGTCAATGAGGAGGGCGTGCTCGTGGGTGTCGTTAGTTGGGGCTATGGCTGTGCCAAGCCAGATTATCCCGGTGTATATTCCCGAGTCAGCTATGCGCGCGATTGGATCAAGGAAAATAGTGGAGTTTAATTTAAAATCAATAAAATAAACGAATGTGCACCAAGAAGCCAGAGCTTTGTGTTTCCGTTTCACATGTTGCCTACACGCTGACAAAATGTCAAACACGCGACCCTCGGCCTGTGCTCACATTATGGCAACGCATGTCGCATGGCCTGAAAGAGGAAGAAGGGAGGAAGCTGAAAAAGCCAAGTGGATGCCAGGGGAAGTTTTTAATTGTTCTCGCTTTTCAATCAGATTGCCTTATCAGCGTAACCCCCGCCCCGCCATTGGGGTTATGTGTGGCGTATACGCAATTAGTAACTTTTTTCTGATTACGTAGACGATAACTTTGTGGCGAATAACATGAACATTTTCCATTGCATCTTGTGGGGTGTTTTTGTGTTGTTGTTTTGTTTTAATTTCTTGTCTGATTGTTGTTAGTTTAATGATAAACTGGATGGGATTTATTAGCATTAGCTTCTTGCATAATCAGTATATCAGTGTGTATTGTATATATAACCTTGACATTGTAAGTAGGTGTAGAAATCAATACACTCAGAAAAAAACAATGTCAATACGATCAGTTGGAATTATACATTACCTTAGAGTACTTGAGTTTACGTATAACAATTTCGGCACATAAGGAGGTGTTCCCGAAATTTCAAGAGGCTTTCGTATAAACTCGTGCTTTTCGAATTTTCTGTATGAGGAGCGACTCGAACATTATAGGCTATTTGACCAGATGACAAATGTTTAGCGACTGTTTTAAGCCCATTCGATTTCAATCGGATGGTTTTGCTTTCATATAATTTAGAAACCGAACCATTTCTTGTCATTTTACATATGAGGTCATCGATGATATGCAATCGGTTTTACGAATATTAGGTTCGTTAGAAGGGCAAATTAGTTTTGAACTAATACGGGCTTACTCTTGGACAAAGTATTCCAAACTTATCAATATACTGAATACTTATAATAGGAACAAAATATTTTTGGTTTGAACCCATATAATGTTAAAAACATCCCGATTTGTTTCTGAAAAAATTCAAAGGTGATAATTTTCGATTTCATATGGAACTTATTTAAAAACAACCCACCGGTTTTGGAATAACTATAAGTCCGTGATCCATGGTCATGGAAATTTCAAACTAGAACTCTGAACATCGTTCTTTGATGTGAAACCTTTTAAATTTTGAGGATTTTAGTAGGGGTAAAGTTTGAAAATAAAAAAAATTTGATTTCAGAGTGACGCGTCACGGTGACTTCCATATGTTGTAGTGTTGTTGTTAAGGGTTTGAAGGTAGCCGTGTGAGATGAGGGATGGGGAGGGGGTGTGCAGTGGCAGTTGGGTAGCCAGGCACACTCACCCACCCGTACACACTGACACGAGTATTATCGAGTACTTAGTATTGAGTACTTAGAATCCAGTACTCAGTATCAAATACTGAGTATCAAGTACTTGTATTGAGTAAATAGAACCGAGTACTAAGTATCGAGTACTGAGTATCAAGTACTAAGAATCGAGTATTTAGTATCGAGTACTTATTATTAAGTACTTAGTATAGAGTTCTTTGCATTGGGTACTTAGAGTCGAGTACTTTGAATTGAGTACTGAGTATCGAGAACTGAGCTTTGAGTACTAAGTATCGAGAGTTAGAATCGAGTTCTGAGTATCGATTACTTATTATAAATTTTGTAAGTATCGAGTACTGAGTATCGAATACTGAGTATCGATTGCTTAGTATCGAGTACTTAGTATTGTGTACTAAGAATCTATTACTGAGTATCAAACAGTAAGTATCGGGTGCTTAATACCGAGTACTCAGCATCGAGTAATAAGAATCGAGTACTGATTATCAAATACTACCATACTTCGTATGTAGTGCTGCGTATCGAGTACTTAGTATGGAGAACTATTATCGATTACTGGGTAACGAGTTTAGAATAGGAATTTGCTTAAATTACAGCGAGAATAGAAAGGATAGTTCTTGATGATCCATTGGATGATTTTGGAATCCATTAGGAAAGGATATTAATAAATATCCTTTTTATGGATATTAAAGTATCCAATTAATGTTTAATTGATCCTAGATTTTCATCCAATGGAGCTAAAAATGGTCAAAAGGATATTATAGTCTTAAAAGCACTGAGTATCAAATGACTGAGTATCGAGTACTTCGTATCGAGTACAGTCCAAATGGATCTTAATGGATCTGTTTTTATCTGTATAGACTTGTCTTGAAAAATACCTAAGAATAATAATTGTGAGGTTAATTCATTTTAAACTCAAAAGGGTGCTGATCGTGAATTAATTTTTCCAGTTGAACCATTTTTCACGCTTTATAGTAAATGATTGCCTAAGCATAGCTCAGAGAACAACACGATCATACATACACACACACACACACACACCCACACTCAGTGACAGCAACTCAAACTCAACTTATATGCACTGCATTCGCTTGGTTGAGTAACATTCTGACCGAAGCTCCGGGTTAAAACCCATTTTGTAATTGGAAACCAACTCACTGCACTACATTGGATCACTTCACATGTTCAGTTGCATTCGCGACGTGGCGGAGTACGTGCCTGGGGCTCGCGTCGTAGAGCGAAAATTGCGTATACGCCGCGTGTGCTTACATCGCTGTGAGTGACCAATTGTTGAGTGCTGATTTCAAAAATAAACCCACACAAATACTTACATATGTAAAAAATATAACCACATAGGTGTTAGGCAACAGAAGTCACCACAACAAAACGTCATCGGTCATGAATCAAAAGAGACGGCCGGAAAGTCGAGGCATAAACTGTTGCTGCCCTTGTTGTTATTGTTGTAATTGTTGCTGGTTATCGAACGATTCTCTCAGTTCGCAAACAGCAGACAAACAAACGTGCCGCACGTTGCCATTACACGTGAGTGCAACCCATGGCATAGGCTAGAGTGAGAGACAAATTCTCGAACGTGAGGTTCTGGCGAGTGGATCTGTAGGAGCGCAGAAATTTCAAACAGCATTCAACATTGTGCGTTCGAAGACAACGGTACGTGGCTACGGGTCGCGCAAAAGATTTATTTTGATTTTCTAATACTTGTGCAGTTTGTTGACATAAATATGAGAATTATTTCAAATTGTAGTACAATTAGGCAGTTCGCTGGCATTCCGTACAAAGTGCAAAAATTGTTTGTTTTTTTTTTTTTTTTAGACTTTGAGGTGAAAGAACGCGGAAGTATGCAAATTAACAATTGCATTTAACATTGAAATTGTTGAATTATTTGAAATATGCAAGTGAAAAGTGAACGTTGAAAAAAATAAACAGTGCTTAAAACAAAATTCAAATGCTATTCAAATAAATCAAAGTAACACTTTTTTGATCCACTTTTGGTAAAAATTGATTTAAACTCAAATTTGTAAGATATCTGAGAACCTTTTGAAAATTGCTGCACTTTGCACAAAAACTTTGCGAAAAATAATATTAAATTAGTCATACGAACTCAGAGTTCTTCGACTTTTGACTAAAGAAAGTGTGTCCCAAAATATGCAATATGCATGAAGAATGACAGGGAAATTTAAAAAAAAATTTAATTAAGGTTAACTTCTCGTTTGCTTAAATCGCCAGTTTGTAAAGCAACGAACATTTAACAAACTTTTCCTAAACTCTTTACAAATGAGTTCAGAACCAATTGTTGGCAGGCAAATAGTCGAGCTTCATGTTAGGATTTGATAAGTGTTCACCAAACTGCGAACAAAGATTAGCTAGTTTAGTAAAAAAAGTTTAAAAGGCCGTGCCTTTGCTTACCAAACAATTGCTGCAGGGTCATAGGCATGGGCAAGGGAACGACGAACTAGCCGCCGTTATGCCATCTATATGCTATAAAAGTGTCTGCAAATTGGAATAAAATATTACTAAACCTTTTTCAAATTCTTTTTTTTTTTTTAGAGTGCCTACATAAAGATAAAACTATATCAAGCATAAAAGAACCATACAAAACGTCAAGTTCAACACACCAGAAGCAGCACAGAGTCAACTGGAAAATATTATTCGGTAAGCGAAACAAACAAATACCCTTCAATAATTTAACTCAAACACATCAAATCCCCCGCCAGCAAAACGCTTATTTACCCAAAGAAATCATTTCTGAACCATTGAGCAATTAAATAAAATCTTTTATTACTTTAAGTCATTCAACTTGTTGCTAAATAGTATTTTCTTTCGCAGAAATTTCATAACTCCCACCACTTTGGCTGTCAAATGCACATATGTATATGTTTTTGACATGCCACCCACCAGCTAAAGAAAACGCTTGCTAAACCTTCAGTTCAGCCCCCCTGTCTTGGCTTTCCGTTTCATATGCAAACAAATCTTAGGAACTACCTTGAATGAATTTTCTCGTTTTTTTTGCGCGTGCTTGAGAATGAAAAAGGCCTTTTCAATGCGCATATCAATTTGTGTTCAGCTATTTTTTGTTTTATATAAGTCTCGATTTGGTTTCATAACTTTGTGAGCGGAAATGGTATTTGGGTTGATTGGAAAAAGGCCCAGCAAATGCTTGACAGATATGAAATGAGAGATGGAGATAAATTGATTGAGTTATGCCGAATTGTGCTTAAAAGCAGATTTCGTTTTTAATAGTTTAATAATTAGTCTCTACGTACAAAAGTTATGCATCCACTGTCTATATCAATAAATAACTTCACCTTACGTTTTTCCACTTCCGGAGTCGATTTAACCGTAGTTAAAATTAAAATTGTTGCTCTGAACGTTATAGAACATAGCAACGTTCCCACAGGCCTAAAGTTTGAGCAGATTTGTTTAAAAATTTGACTAAATAGGTATTTAGAAGGGGGTAACTCGCCAGAGAGTAAACAATTTTCCTTGGTTTTGGCTTAAGATTCCAATGTTTATTCGGCTTTTCGTGACTCTAAAAGGAAACTTTTCGGCAATGTTTCAGCAATGAAATAGTGGCTACTTAGCCAACATTTTTATCAAGCTTTGGGCAAATTATTTGCCTGTGTGACCTTAGCCTTAGAAGTTAGGGGATATCAAGCATCTTTATTAAAAATTGTTAACTATTCATTTATATGTATATTTATTTAAATATGCCAAAAAGTATGCTAAGCTTTTGGCTACTCTGACAAAGTCTCATGTAGAGTTTTCATTATTTATACTTTTAAACGCCATGTAACTTATATTTCTACCCGTGTAGCAGCCAAAACTGTTACCAGATTTTACCTGATTTTCCTTTACTTACAGATTAAAAAGAGTTTACCAAGTTTGTGCAAATCTATACAGAGAATATATAGAGGAAAATAGTATATTTGTTGATGGTCCATTAGATGATTTTGGTATTCATTTGAACTGGATATAAATTAATCGGGCGTGTTCAAATCAAAAAATCAGATCAATACTTTGATACTTAACTAATCGAAATGCATTAATATTATTTAAGATTTTATGATTTCTAAGTAATATAAAAAAGTTTAAAAATATATTCAACCAAAACAACGCAAAAGCCAAAGAGCACTGTTCAACAATCCTAGATGCTCGAAATGCGACTGCGGCTGATAAGCATTGAGTTAAGAAATGATCAACCGACTTACTTTCGTCCATATGGGCTTAGCTTTGGACGAAACTTGGCATATCGTGTTCACATTGAGGTTGGCCCCCTAGTGGGAGATCGTGGGGGATGTGAGTTGATACCCATATCGCGGGTAGAGTCTCTTTTAGAGGCTCGACGATTAAGTACGTAAATTACCTACGGTGCTATAGCCGAGATTATAGCAGAGGTTCTTAGATTGACCTCGCCCCTCACCAATGGGGAGAAGTCACACCCGACCAGTGTGCTTTTCGAATTGGTACCAGGGGACTTCGGTCACCTGGGGCTTTTGTCTGGAGTCCCCAACCAGACACGTGTATCATCGTGCCCTTTTCAGGGCATGCAGGGTACCGTAGTTTTAAACCTACCTGGTACATACCACGTAAAATAAAATACTGAGAGATCAGAATATATCTGTATCAAAAAGTATTTATTTATTCATTAATCGCCCTGTCCCGCATCCCGAGGCGGTTTTCCTGTAAACTTAGCTTTTTTAAAGTTCACAATTTTATATAAAAAGTAAGCAGAATGTCAGTGGCTACTAGATCAGCTATTCTCTTTTTAGCGGGGGGCCCCTTTTCCCTTTTTTTTTTTTCCAGCCTAAAAGTATCGCGACCAAACGAGGCAGTTACCTACAAACAAACAAACATACAGGTGAAACTAATGAAAGCGGTTTAAAAACCAATTTTGAGGCATTCACGATTCCGGGCGTTTTAGCTTTACGCAAATTGAGTATAGCTTGCAGAAAATATTCCTCATTGACCGTTTTTCCCTGCGGCAAGTACTCATGGCGAACCACGCTCCTGCAATCAAAGAAAACTGTGTTCGCTATACTTTTTGTATTTTCCTCGTACGTACATAAGAGTGGACCTCAAAAAGGCAAAATGGAAAAGTAGGTATTAGCATTTGCAAAGCCTCTAATTGTTATAATAAAAGTGGAAAACCAAAAATTGTATTTTAATTTTAAATGAGGGCCTTTAAGTTTAAAAAAAAATTACTCATTCGACATGTTAACCAAATCAATATTTTTTTCAATGAAATCTTTAGCACATTTCAATTCCTTTCATTTTTCGAATTGAATTCCAACCATTTCAAAATCAAATCATTGCGGACTAGTTATAAATTAAAGAAATATATGAAAATAGGCAACACTGCGTATGATTGATTCAAAAGTTACTTTAAGACAAAGGTGCCCCACTACTTCTTATGCTTGCGTATTTACTCTCACAAATAAAAAACAAAAGTTAGAAAGAACAACAACCACAAGAAAACGAAAGAAAAAACCAGTTATTTCCTATTGCTATTTGTGTGTGTTCTTGTGACTACTTGACGCACAGAGACTGCTTGACGCAGAGAGAAGAGACACACATACGAAGTTTTTGTTGCAATTTTCGTTTTGCGTCATTTCTATGTTCATGGCTTACGCTTTCGCGCAATACAACAACTCATGCGTATGGAGCGCGGGCGCCCCTGCCTTAAAACTTTCTCGCGCCACTTAAAACCCTTTTTTTTCTTTTTTATGCTTATTAGACACCAAACAGAAATATATAGGGGGTGAGATCATGAAAATATTTATTTTATACTCAGGAGGTACGTTTTAATGTAGATATGTATTTCGGATTCAACCTGGTTGACTAAAGCAAGACTACCTTACAAACCGAGATGGAGCAGAACGCTTCTCAAAAAGGATCACAATTACACACACCGACCGAATTTTTAATCGAATTGAATAATTCAAAGGGCAATGCTGGTTACATTTTCGATCCCATATACTTATATTCTTGCTTAGCATGACAAGCACAAGCTGTGTCGATATCGCCATACATATGTCTGGGCATTTAATTGACTGTTGTTAATGTTTTCCTCCGCTACTCTTAAATCTAGCTTGATCAAAAACCAGTTTAAGTAAGAAAAACAATGTTCTAGTCATTAAACAGAATTCTAAAAATTTTATATCCCACCGTATAATTCTACCAAGTTTGATCAAAACCTGACGACTATTCTCATCTGTCAGCTACTTTAGCTTTTCGCTAATTATACACTTTGAAAGTGTATATCAAGGGTACCCTACTCTATACGCTTTGGACTCATTAGTTGTTGTTTAGCGCGAAGTCTATGCCGTGTGGCTCAGCGGCTAGAGTGCGCGACCGCTGTGCATGAGGTCGTGGGTTCGATCCCGCCTCGGAACATCTAATGAAAAGTTTTTTCTTTGAATAAAACTTTCCACCCGGCCACACCTCTTTGCTGTTGGCGCCAGCATTGCAGTAATTAGCCATGAAAAGCTTCTCAAACTGCCGTTCGGATTCGGCGTTAAACTGTAGGTCCCTTTCTCTTGTGCTAAAATTAGAAGCGCACAAGCCAAGAGATTGAGAAAGGCTCGGCTTTGGCCCCTCGGGGCTGTGTCATCTTGACAAGCTAATTTTACTTTACTTTACTCAAGAATTTTTGATATCAATAGTTCGATAAGAGTGAGTATTCTCGATCCAAGAGCGAAATTCTTGATCCAAGTATGAATTTTAGATCCCATTTTTCTCCATCCAAGAGCTTCAATCCTTGATCCAGCAGTTTTAGTTCGAAATACATGCGCACATAAGAAAAACCACAGAGTTTTCTGAAGCACCTCCAAAATTTTAAGGTTTGACACAAGTTACCTTGATTGTTTACCAGGAAATGATAGATGTACCAAATTCAATTTCACAATAGCTAAAACAAGAACATGCCAGGATATAATTTTGCCAAAAGATTGCATCAGATGGAAATATTTATTTCCGATTTAGCTTTGTTAGTCTGCACTCTCAGTTTTAAGGCTATCGAGCTGCCATAGAAACGATTGGTTTTAAGGGAGAAACAGATTTTCCAAATTTGGTCGAAATCGAATGACTATATCTTATGGCTGACAAATTGCACAGACGGCACAGACAATGTTAGCTTTGCTTTCTCGCTTTATATGATTATGTGTCATGTTAGTTTGGATACTGCTTGTATTTCCTAATGGAAAAAGCAAAGAGTAAAGATGTAGAGAGTGTAAAAATTTTAAATAGATCGGCTGGTATATACAGTCTAGAGTCTTCACCTTGAACACGCGATTCCCAAGCTAGCGGGTGGATTTTTCGAAAGCTCTTAGCTTCCAGCTTTCCAGCTCTTACCATTTGGTCTGAGCGTGGAAAAAAAGTCAGTCAGTAAACACATGCTTTTTTAAGTAAGTGTACTGCTAATCTGCAGGAGTATATAAATATGAAATATGAGTATTGATTGATCAAAATTAATAATATCTCAATAAGCCTTTCTTCAATTTATCTTATTTATTTTAGTTTGTGATATCTTAACAAAATGCCATTTCCGTGCTTTTCGCAAACTCACTGAAAAAGGAACATAAGAAAAATGTTTAAATATCAAGAGGGAGGCTTAAAATAAAGTTTCAGAGTCCAAATTAATTTTTAAACTTTCCTATTGGAGTTTCTTCTGATTTCAATAGCACTGTTAAGTCTAGCAATTGACTAAAAGCTTTAAATCTGTTAAAATTGTTTTATTTTCCATTCCCACTCAATTTTCTTCTGACAACCACAAAAGAACTGCGCCATTCGAAAAGGAATCTGATTCATGCTCTATAAATATCCACGGGGGGTCTCGATTTCGCTTCGTGGGGTGCGCTGATACTTCTCCCAACGTTGCTGAGTGTTTACACAATCATCTGCATCTTCAGTGCTTCTGTAAGTCACATGCGGGTTACGTGTGCTCTGGATGGTTAAGACATATTGTAAAATGTAATTTCAAGGCTTGTCCTATCAAATATTCAGTTTTTGGGGGTGTGTGCTTACAGCTTGTCAGCTGTTTCGCAGCAAAAGAAGGGCTCGTTTGTCTGGAACACGCTGCTAGGGCACGTGAATCGATTTCGATTATATGCTGCACATTGCATGTCCACTGATGCGTGTGTGTGTGTGTTCCCCCACTGGAGATGGTCACATGCAAGTCGCTGAGGACAGCAGCAGCGTTTGCTATTTATAGTACTTAAGGTTTCACCTTGTTCAGTTGTATAATGAAATTGTACAAATTGTGGTGTTATGCTGCATTATGTGTGGAACTGCATAAGTCAATTTGCCATTTAACAATAAAGAGTTGTGGTAACTTTTTATGAAAAGTGTTGAACTTTAGTTAAAGTTGTACAAAAATTTCAATTTCATTCCAGAAGTAGAATTTTGATATTTAATTACTCATTAAACTTATAATTTGTTTCTGTTTTCTTTTAGCGATCTGAAAAGCTCTGCAAATTTTCCATGGTTTGTGCTTCCCAGCCGTGTGTGGCAAGAAGCTAGATCCAACATCACAAATTGAATACGAATTGAAATAGATAAAAACTTGCAATGGACTGGTTACTAACAACTCCCCAGTTACAGAGCGCCTTCTCCTCATTGGGTTCATTTGAGGGCGATACCTATGTAGTTAGCCCCAATGCATTGGGTAAGTTATCTCGGTCACTCATCGAGGGAGGCAAAACTTATAAAAACTGTTCTCTAATTATGACAGCCATCCTGGAGGAGATCAACTATAAGCTTACCTATGAGGATCAAACTTTGCGCACCTTTCGACGTGCCATTGGTTTTGGTCAAAATATACGCGCCGATCTGATCCCACTGCTGGAGTATGTCAAGGATGAAGCGGTCTTAGAGGCTGTCATACGTATTTTGGTGAATTTGACGGTGCCGGTAGAGTGTCTGTTCTCCGTGGATGTGATGTATCGCACTGAGGTGGGTCGTCACACCATATTCGAGTTGAACACGCTGCTGTACATGAGCAAGGAGGCCTTTACAGATCCCAAGTGCACCAAAAGTGTGGTGGAGCATATGAAACATATATTGGAATCGGAGACGAAGATAACACCGAGCAAATGCGATCAGATCAACAATTGTTTGCTGCTATTGAGGAATATCTTGCATATACCCGAATCCCATGCACAGTGTGTGATGCAGTCGAGCGGCAATCATGGCATCTCCCTGCAAAACACGATTATATGGAATCTTTTTATACAGAGCATAGATAAGTTGTTGCTCTACTTGATGACCTCGCCACAGAGGAACTGCTGGGGAGTAACTATGGTCCAATTGATTGCTCTGATCTATAGGGATCAGCACGTGAGCACTCTGCAAAAGTTGCTCAATCTACCGTTTGAAGCTTCACTGTCGGAGAGCTCCGAGGATAACGAGAGTAACACCACACCACCCAAGCAGGGAAGTGGCGATTCCAGTCCCATGCTGACCTCTCTTTCTACTTCGGATTCCTCAGACAATGGCTTCCTTGGCGGTGGCAAACAAGAAGGTTGCGATGATCGGCGCCAGGCCTTGAGAGAGGACACCGTGGCCACCTTGCAGGAGGTGCGACGAAAGGGTCATGAGTATCAAAATGCCATGGCGGCTCGAGAGGCAGCAGACGCGGAGGCAGCCAGCGATGTTACCGAACAATGTCCACTAAATATTGAACGCATGGAGGATTTAGATTTTGAAGAAGCTTTGGATGATGAAGATGATGAGGACGAGGAACTTTTACAACTAGCTGACACAGTCAACAACACTACCAACATCAACACAACACCTACAGGAGCAGGCGAGGCCTTTAAGCCGCCCCCGTCGCTACCTATGCTTATTTCCACCTCCGCTCAAGTCACAACTCTGCAGCAACAGCCAAAGCGCACTGAGTGCTATACACCCCATGTGACTGCTATACAACTGGGTCAAAAGTCACGACATGCCGGACAATTGCGTCTGACCAAAGGCAAAAGTTGCCCCCAGAAGAGACAATGCGCCTCCTCACAGTCAGAACACTCAGACTGTGGCTATGGCACTCAGGTGGAAAATCAGGAATCCATTTCCACTTCAAGTAATGACGATGAAGGTCCTGAGGGCAAGCCCGTACATAAGAAGCCTCCTTGCAATACCAAGCCAAGAAATAAACCACGAACCCTTATGTCACCGCAGGATCCAAAGGAGCTGAGACGCAAGAAGCTGGTCAAACGTAGCAAGAGTAGCCTGTAAGTACTTCAAATTTTGTTCAGCAATTCCTTAATTGTTTAGTAATTAACATTATTTCATTTTACAGCATCAACATGAAGGGATTGGTACTGCACACTCCCAACGATGATGATATATCCAATTTGCTCAAAGAATTCACCCTAGACTTTTTACTAAAAGGTTACAACTATCTGGTGGAAGACTTACACACTCAACTGCTCTCCGATGCGGTAGGTTTGCTCTGATCCTCATCTCTCTGAACTGAGAACTAACCACTTCACTCCTCTTTTTCTGAAAAAAGGTCCCCATGGATATCTCGCACTTCTTTTGGCTGGTCACTTATTTCATTAAATTTGCGGCTCAATTGGAATTGGATCTGGAACATATTGACAATATATTCAACTTTGAAGTCATAAGTTATTTGACCTACGAGGGTGTCTGTCTCTGTGAACTAATAGAATTGAGCGCACGACATGATGTTAGCGACTTGAAACCCTATTTACGGCGCGTGCATTTGGTGGTAACGGCCATACGAGAGTTTCTGCAGGCGATTGAAACCTATAGTAAGGTCACTCATTTGAGTGAGAATGATCATGAGTATTTGAAGCAATTGCGATTGAAGATTAGTGCCATGACTGATCTGCGTTGCTTATTTGTCTTATTGCTGAGAAGATACAATCACAGCATTCACTCGAAACAGTATCTGCAGGATTTGGTGGTGACCAATCACTTATTGCTGCTCATTTTGGATAGTGTAGACAAATTGGAAGATGCACCGACCATACCAATAACGGAACATATTGCACAGTGAGTTTTTTTTTTTGACTACGCAGAAAGTATTTGGTTAACTGAAATTGTGTTATAGGTTTGCCACTTTGGAGGTGATGCACTACTATGGCATTCTCCTGGAGGACTTTAATAATAATGGCGCTTACGTGAATGATTGTATATTCACCATGATGCATCATATTGCCGGAGATCTGGGACAAATTGGTGCACTATTTCAACCTGTTATACTGAAGACATATTCAAGAATTTGGGAGTCCGAATATGCGCTGGGCGAAGTAGGTCTTTGACAACTTTTATGATTCATAGTTTCTTAATGTGAAAAAATCTCAATTACAGGACTGGTCGGACCTTATAGAGCATGTCATTCACAAGTTTATGAACACCCCACCCAAGTCTCCCCTGGCCATACCAACCACTTCGTTAACTGAATTGACCAAGGTACATAACCAGGAACATACCGTCTGGTAAGATATTGTTAATGTCAAAAATGCAACTTATGAGAAAACTGAAAGCGGTGTATTAAAATGGTCTAAACTTCAAAAGAATAATATACAGGGGAGTCACGGATAGAGATTTCATTTCTTTTTTGAACATTTGAGTCCATCTTATCAAACAGTATTCGTCTCTAGCAATTCAAATGTAACCCAGAGTAGTTAGAGATATGAAATTAATTGGCAGTGACAGAAAATTGAACAAGGCTTAAGAAAATCTGACATTTACAAATTAAATTGAAAAAAATATAACGCTTACCCGATACGCTCCATAAAGAAAAATTCAAGAATATATACATATTCCGGTTGGTAGGCCCCACCACTTTCCTCATCGGTCCGTAGCTTTTGTTTTGTGTAACACTAGATGGCCCTGCGAACTTCGTGGGTTCGATTCCGCCTCGGGACATCTAATAAAAAGTTTTTACGTTAAAAAAATTCCACACCCGATCACCTTCACTAGCTACGTGTTAACATCGAATTAATTCACATCTGGATACAGGCCTAAAAGGTCAAGCGAAATGAAATTTTCGTGACTCCGAGAACTGTTTTTGGATTGAAATTTGTTTGAAAGAGACTTCAGTGACACCTGTGATAGGTAAGTTTTAGATGGGTATAGATCAGATGGCTATAGATCAGAGGCAGGCAAAAAATCCATTTACATTTTTGCATTGGTGTGTGTGAGAGCAGCGCAAAAATTGCTCTCAACTTCAGTAGCAACGACTGCGTCGCCGCGTAGGAGAGCACGCAACGCAGCGGCGCTTGTACAGCTTATACTGTGTGTGTCGGAGCAGCGCTGCGTTTAGATTTTTCCTATGCACACGAGATAGCAATGTGCCTGCCCCCTGGTAACGCATTGAAATGCAATGCCAGAAATTCTCGGTGGATTAAGATTCACCTGTTGCAATAAGCTGTAGGCAACATGTTACCATACACCGCTGCAGTTCTCCAATATCTAAACTTGTTTTGCCTTCCACTTTTTTCCTTTAATAAAAATTTCTTTATTTTAGTATCTGGACGCAAGAGGAAATGGACACCCTGTATTGGTATTATGTGCAGAGCAAGAAACACGAAGATGTCGTGGGCAAAATTGTTAAATTGTTTAGTAACAATGGCAACAAATTGAAGACACGTATTTCGATTATTCAACAACTTTTACAACAGGTAAGCACTCAGATGGTAACTAAAAGATCTTACACACGTGAAAAGACAATAAGTTTTTGGGAACAACCATAAGGGGGCTTGGTTCTGACTTAGGATGATAGAATTCGCATTGAACGAGTTCAGAGGGGTTTCTTTTTGGAACGCTTAACAGCTTTGCATACAAGTGTGTACCTCGCTTCAACAATAATTTGGCAAAAGTTCGTATTTTCACCGTTTATGTAAATTTAGGAACGTCCAGGCCAATAATTTTCCACGTCAAATACAAGAGTCATCAGACCAGAAACCGGCACTCCTACGAATAATATTGCCATCTTTTGATGTAAAATAAGGAGTCTCAAGCCGTCTCAAAGTCAAGGATTGATAATAATTCAATAATCAACAGAAATTAACAAAGAATTTGTACATATGGCCAGCAAGGTTAGTCAGACAGACTGTTTCGAAGGCCTCCCGGCACTTCTCATCAGTGAGCTCCAACGCTGACACACCATCAAGCCGTTTGCGTATATCTATTTGTTTAAGCTAAGCGGACAATAAGAGCTTGAAAACTACAAGAAGACAATATCCCATTAGTTCTATAGTGTTTGAAGGTTTCCCAATGTAACTTTTAAGGCTTTATCTAGTGTTAAGTGCCCCAATTAATTTCTCATCTGTTAATTTCTCCAATTTCCATTAGGATATTATAACTCTATTGGAATACGATGACCTCATGAGGTTTGAAGATGCTGAGTATCAAAGAACTTTATTGGCCACACCCAGCTCAGTCACATCCGAGTCGGGTATAGATGTAAAGGAATGTGCCTTTGGCAAGCCCTCAAATGATGTACAAGTAAGTTATTTGTAAACTAATACAACTCCCTGGATACTTAAACCAATCTTATTCCTTTCCTAGATTCTGCTCGATCTTATCGTAAAGGAAAACAAGTCACAGCATCTTTTGTGGCTACAAAAATTGCTCTTGGAGTGCTGCTACGTCAAATTGATGTTGAGGTGTGGCGGCAAATTAAAAGATGTTCTACCCATTATGGAACCCGTGGCCTATCATTGCATTTCCAAACAGAAATCTATTCCTGTCGTTCAATGGAACAACGAGCAATCTACCACGATGCTTTATCAACCTTTTGTCTTGTTGCTGCACAAGTTGGGCATTCAGTTGCCCGCCGATGCCGGCTCCATATTTGCTCGCATTCCCGACTTTTGGACAGCAGAGACCTTGTACGGTTTGGCCAAGAAGCTGGGACCACTGGATAAACGTGAGTTGAACAGTCATCCCGTCCAAAGTCTGAAGGTGATGTGTATACCGTTATCAATAATTTTTGCTCTCTCTCAAATTTTGAAAATGGGAATCATTCCTTTGTATCCCCAAAACCCACCAACCAACAAATCGAACCGATTCTATCGCTATGTGTGTGTCCATTGGTGTATTTCGATATGCTTTTTGTGCCTCTCTTTTTCTCCTCATTTTCGGCTCCTTATAGTCCCACTTAAGTTTGATGCCAGCGAACTGGAGGATGCTACGTCAGCAGGTCCATCATCCCGTTGTCATCATTCCGGACACAGGAACTCGTTGAGTTCGGTTAGTAGCCTGGAAGTGGATCCAGTGGAGTCGGATGAGTTGGCTTTGATACCCGAAGTGGATACTGCGTTGGAAAAGGCACATGAAGTTTTTGCTGTGCCCAAGGCCAAGCTTAGCCATCCCATTATAAGGTGAGTTGACAAATTTTTTCTTGAAAATTTAAGAAATGGAATTGACCTCTTACCATTCAGATTCACTCCCGATCCCACACCGCAAGTGCCCAACTGGTTACAGTTGGTTATGCGCAGCAAACGCATTCAACGATCTGGATCTGGTCCAGGCGGCGATGCCAGCGATTGGTAAGTACTTATGGTCTTATCTAATACAATACATACCAGGGACATTCAAGAGACAGTTGTCAAAATTTATGGCACACGGCAGCCTTTAACAATAACCACAAAAAAAAACATATTGTTTACATGACGCTGGCGCTCTCTGTGCAAATTTATGAACTTTAAGCTTCGGCTTTGGCTCCTAAATCTACATTTACTTTCGTGTGTTGACAGTTGTCGCCGTCTAAATGTCAGCTCTCCACCAGCATGGCCATTGTCTCCGCGGGTACTTAGAACTGGCCACCGCTCACCTATCTAAGCATGTTCATCCGTTTTGGGTATGGGCCACCATATGAGTGTGTGTGTCTGTGTGTGAGAGTCTGGTATGCTGCCTTTGCCCGGAGACCCCACACGATCTGATCAACTAACTGCCTGGCAGCTGTTCATGTTAAACAACATTTTGCATTTCGATTTGAGTTTTATGAGTATTTTTTGAATAATTTTTTTTTGTCATACAAAGTTTAATTTAAAGATTAGCTGAGAATACACGTAGAAAGGGTGTGGCTTAGCTCATATGTTGAATGCAAACCTAATCGAATTATATATCAACTTTCAAATGCAGGCGATAAGAAACATGATCAAGGCTCCAAACTCCATTCAAGCGAATTAAATCTCTTACGTTTTCCGCTAAGTAAAACGTTTAATTAAACTTTTTTAAAACATTTAAATTTTTCTTAGCGTTTAATTTGTAGCGAAAGAAAACTTGAAATAAATATACAATTAATTGCTTTGACATAAAAAAATTTGGATTCGAACCGCCCTAGGTCGGAATTAGGTCATGGTCAAAATTAAACTGAAAAATTTTTATTTCTCATCCCGAACCTGAGAAAGCAATAAAAGCATTCAAAATTCTTCAAGTTTTCTTGTTATATAGGACGAATGTGAAGCGCAACTACGTCCAAGTGTTTTCCGTTGAAGCTTCTGCAGTGTATTGCAACACTATAAGGAAAATGATTTCCCATTTAAGGCCTGTTTTCAGAAACAATCAATTTTATTTTTGTCACAATGCTTCGTATGAATAAGACAGTTGTTCAAAAGTTTTTAATTTTAACAGCTGTGCAATGATGTTCTATTCACATGATGTACAACAAAAATCGACATTATCGAGTATATTAAAGGCTTGGTAGTGATTCTAGATGATTTTTGTGTGCTAAGCAAGACTGCGTTATCAGAAATTGTCCATCACGTCGAGATTTTTAGTAATTTGAGCTTAAAGTTGCTAAAAGTGCCTATTTTGACCCTATTTAGGAGCGTTTTTCGGTGAATCCATTCTATTGTCTTGGACTCAATTTGATACTATCGGAAAGTACCACACCTTAGCTTTGAAATGAACTATCCCAAACAATTCTGCAATGGGTGGTAGAGACTCTAATATGTATTCGTTTCCTAAAAACAGTAAAGAAGGCTGGTCTTTTGTAATGAACCAGCAACATAATTCTAAAAAAAACCTCACAAGTTTCTGGCTACCCTGTAGTTCAGCTGGTGTCAAGGCATTACCAGGCCTAACGACCTGATGTATCACTGAGCGTTAATGCCGCACCGGTGCAGCTGAACTACAGAGAAGTTACATATAATATATGTAACGAATTCTCTAACTCTTAGTAGTGAGCACTCGCCCCCAGACCAACCACCAGACAAGTATTTGCCTGAAGAATTTTGTATGGGAATGTCCGAAAAACGTACCGATCGGTACGACCCTGCATTTCCAGTCGTTAGCGTGGTGATGGGTGCACACTATAGTTCGCGTACTAGACTAGCGCTGTGATGCATTACTTGTCGTTAACGACGCGACTGACACTGAGTTATGCAGCCGGTCGATAGGCCTGGTAGTGCCTTGACACCAGCTGAACTACAGGGTATGTTCCATTCTAATATTTTATGGTGAAACTTTTTCCAAGAACTCTGAATTAAAAAATCTTTCAGTTAGTATACGTTTGCATATTTTGTAAGTTAAGATCAATGGCATCACTCAGTCTAGCACTGGTATTAAACATTTTTCTAAGTGCAAGAGATTGACTAAATATCAGTACGGAGTTTCTTATAAAGTGTGCGAATTTTCTAATGTCGAACTGAACTTGCTTAACAAAATGTGAACTTACACAATGCAATCGGTTATACTTAAATCTGTAAAGGTTTTCTATATTTCATTGCATTAGTCGATGTAAAGTTACTCAATTTGGTAAAGTGAACCTAATTTTTCCGAAAAACACAAACCGAACCGGTTCTCAGCGGTTCGGTTTCAGACCGGCCAAAACCAGACTTTAAATATTTTCTTAAAATTATATTTTTTACTTTCTTTAAATCTCAGAAAACTTAAAAAAAAATTGTATGAAACTTGGTAGAAATGCAACAAAGATTTTGTTTAACTAATTCCCATAAGAAAGGAGTTGGAAAATATTGAAATGGAAACGCAATTGTTTATTCTTTAAGAAATTTCTGTTGATCATGCTAAACTTAATGGCAAGCGCAGCTATTTGTGCCATAAAGGATATACAAATATCCCGCCAAGGGAACTAAGTAGCAGACGAAGCCAAACCACCAAAAGTAATATAAAAATTTCATGTTAATTTTGTAGCAAGCATTTTTATTCGCATAGGCCATCACAGATCGTAGCTCAATTAACCCTTTGTACTTTAAGCCATATATTCTCACACTCCACTCCACACTAGCCCACTCCTGGTAGCAATTGCAGTGTTCAAATTGTTCAGTGAGTCATGAAAACTTGTTTATTTAATAATTAAAATGATTTATGCGACTGATTGATGTGGTTCGCTTCACTCCACACTCCAGTCGAATAGGTGTCCATGTTGCACTTATTGCCTTGGCTATTGGCTTCTAAATTGCAACAACAGCAGCAGCGAAAATGTTAACAGGCCAAACCCAAAATCAAACTCAAACTGAGACACAGAGAAGGTCGAACAAATCGAAACTTTGTCTAGTCTTCTGCCTGCCCCTGCTGCTGGTTAATAATTATTTATTATTACAATGTAAATGTTGTTTGTATATTTGCTTGGAGTGCCGCTTAAGCTGGCTTCCTAGTGGTGCAGCCCACTGGGAAAATGTCAAATTCAATTTTGAGCCCGGCGTCAAAGTAAATTACTTTGGAAAATTGCCTTTTGTCAACGCCCACGCCGTAAGGTGACAGGCAATGAGCATGGAGAGTTGTTGTATGCCTCGTGCCCACTATTGTTTGGGACTTTGTTGTAACGCCTATTGTGTTAATTTGCTTATGGCCTTTGAAAGAAGTTATGAAATTAACATCAAATTGGAAAGCTTAGCTTTACAATTGGATACTGCATACAAGTACTTATCACAGGAAGACACTCATCGTCTTAAAATAAAAGTATGTCTCCCTTTTGATGGTGTGCTGAAAAATATTTAAGTTCAGTCCTCAGAGAGATGTCAAAATTATCTTAGAAATTAGTGCATAAAAAATATCAAGGTAATGAAGGACCCGAGCTACTTGAAAGGCCTTTCATTCTCAATCCCCCCTATGATCTAACCGCACTATTGACACAACTTAATAGTTATTCGACATCAAAAAACAGCTTTTTTATGCTTGAACTAAATAAAAAAACACAAAAGAACTTGTTTGCCATTTCTCATCTGGTCGCGTACGCACTGACTATATTGGATGCTGGGCTCCCTGGTGAGGCTCGCGTAACTTTTGACTTTTACTTTCCATAAGCCACAAAACTTGTTTGACAATAGTCAATCGGGCATGAAATGCAGCAAACATCTAAACAATAAATTAAATAGCAACCAAAATATTTCACATGCCGCAAAATGTAAATTGTCAAAAATCATTGACAAACCACAAAATAAACTAGTTTGCGTTCTCAGAATTCTCATGGGGAAAAACAGGAATGAAGATGCATTGTCAAAATATCACTTGGATTGATTATGCAAAGTTTAATTGGAGAATTTACAGAATTTACCCTATAAGCTTAATTAATTGATACGACAGAGATCGGGTTGCAGCTGCAGCAGATTTTTATTTGCTAAAAAAGATAATCAATTTGGTTTATGCAATTTGAGCACAAAATTTATGCATGTAGGGTGCCAGTTTGCCACTGAACTCGTAACTTTAGTAACTATCAGATATTCAGCATTCAGAGCCGTGTTGGTCTTTTTGCCAGGCTGCGCGTGCTAATCGCGATGACTTCATTTCATGTTTTTGTAGGGGTGTGCGCGCTGACAGAGGTCACGGAGCATGTACAAACATATGTATGTATGTACATTTGTGCACACTCAGGGATGTAAATGTGAACAAAATTACTAAATAACTGTGAGCATAACAATAATTTGCTTATCTGATTTTGAGGAAGGACTGCCAACAAAAAAATTTAATTAGAAGAAACTATAAGTCTACTAATTTCAGTTACAGATTGAACATTTTCAGGGAAATTTTCGATTTAATCTGACGATTGTACTTGACATTAAATTGTTAATGATGCTGTAAAGTCCTGCATAAACGAGGCAGCACTGCGACATTTCTGATGGCTAGAAGGTATTTGATGCTTTCTATCTCCTACTTCTCATTTTCACAGCTCCGACAGAAGTCGTGGTGGGGTACGCATACTGATAAATATTTGACTCATGGTGTAGTGCTCCGGTAAAGACTTTTATCTTGGTTCTAATCCTAACCTTGTAGGAGTCGGAAAGATCTTTTAGATGAGTATTTTAGCCAGGCAAGCTGCTGATTGAACCTTATGGTGGTTGTTTAGGTAGGATTTGGGGATTGGCGATCTTTTGAAACCTTGTTGGTTTATTAACCCACAGATACTTCTGTTGGACAGTAGGCTTCACAGATTACATTCTAGTAGAAGACGTTGGTTAGAGGTTCAGCCTGCTTTAAAATAATCATATCTCTCATTAGATTCTTTTAGTAACGGTAGAATGATATATTGATACCGCCCATGGCCAGAACTAAGTCTTAGGAAATTCCACTTCAAGTGCATTTTATGAATTTCTAAGTATAGTTGAGTATTGGTTGAGCTAGAGAAGCCGGAAATGATGTAGATGTATCAAAGTTGCTAGTTTTAGCCGTCTCAAGGTCGAGGAAAAATTATAATTCAATAATTCTCAAGAAATCAACAACAAATGATATGAACATATGGACACAAGCAGGTTTAGGTTTCGCAGACATGATCACGTTTCGTCAAGTACCAATGTAGACTCATTAGTGAGATGCTAACCGCTTTCCACACCAACAGCCATTACCAATTGCCTATATAAACTAACGAAGTGGCCGAATCTGAACTTGTGAATTGTAACGACAGAAAAACGTCTGTGACTCCAATTCACTTGTTGCTATTAGACGAAACGTGATCATATCTGGGAAACCTTAACCTGCTTGTGCCCATATGTTCATATCGTTTGTCATAAAAAACATTGATATGACTTTCATACAACCATATTCATGCCGATACGTTAAGGGATCGTAAGCATTTTGAGATGCTTGTCAATTAATCAACCGAGAAGAAATTGTAAAGAAACTTTACAAACTAAAGAGTGTACAGAATTCAGGAAATTCGGGAATTCAGGAAATGAAAGCGTGAATTATCAGAAAAGAGACGGGAATTTCAAAAGATGGACAAATTTAGGTATTCTTACAACACTGGCACCCAACTATTAACTGATAGATTGCAGTTAGAAATATTCTGTGATTCTCAAAACAGATATTAGAAAAGTGTAATAGTCAATCTGAGAAACACAGAAATTTATGAAATGCATGGAAAAACTGAATGAGAAGTAGGCTATTCTCTAATTTCGATTTCTCAGATGAGTTTTTTGACAGCCAACTCTTAGTAAACAGAGATGTTTTCCCCATCTCGTATGAGATCACGACTAGTGAAAATCCAGCTTATGCTCGCTAGAAAGCTTCAGGCTTTTTCACTTAGAAACTTTAGCCTAATGAACACCAAAGAAGTTTGGCTTTCTGTATCTATTGTCTGATTATGCTTTCATTGCTCTTTGTAGTTCCCAACTGCTTAAAGCTGTGATTGCATGGAACAACATGAAACAATTAGAAGTCATTAGCAAACGCCTACTGAATATTGGATTTGGTCATTATTGAAGCAGTACTGTATAAGTTGTTTAAGGTTGTGAAACTCTTTACTAAACTCATTACTAATTAAACATTAAAAAGGTCGCTTAATAAATTACAAAGTCTCCGATTGATATGAGAATATATCGGTATAATATTTTCCGGGTTCATTTTCATGTTCCAGCAAATGCGACATATCTCAGTTGTTTTGCAGTCAATTTGATGCACCGATCCTTCGGTTTATTGTTAAGTCATCATATTTTCGAAATAAAATATTTTTAATATTAACTTAAAAAACTTAGATAATAGTGAATACCGAAGCATCAAGAGACTTGCTTAAAGAAATTTCAAGCAACGTAACGAAGCGGACTGTGGTCACAACGCTTGCACGATAGTGGAATCCCACCCAACATTTGGAAGATCGTTCCCAGCAAGCAAGGTTCGGAACGCTCCAAATTTTGTGTCTGAAAACAGTCGTGACTAAACGCTTTCTTGGAGTAAACACATAAATTTGAGGGTTTTCGGAGCATATTCGGAGCAGTACGAGAACTGGCTCATAAAAAGCACTTGTGTCTTAACATTTTCGGAGTTGAAGTAGGCTGGAAATCGAAAACTGTGTTGTGGGTAGATGTTTGGCTTCAAGAGCCTAGAAAAGGAACTTTAATTTGTCTTTTATGAGGTTTTCATATACTTTACTGGGAGGGTGAAAGCACTTATATCTGTATCAGAAAAGAGTCAGATTAGACTCAAAAAATCTTCCACATAAAGTGCGACCTTTTTCATAGAAAAAATGGCTCATTCCGGGCACTTTTTTGAGCACATTATGACGGTAAATGCTCATAAAAAAGTGTCAAAAAACGCTCATATTGCTTGCTGGGTTATAACAAAAATCATTTTTAGGAGTCTTTTTCGAGTCCTTTAGATGATAAAATTAAGAGTACTATCATGTGCGATAAAAATAAGGCTCAAAAATGTCTCATGCATATGCTCAAAATGTGTTTTATTATGCAATGTGATGCAATATCTAAACAAAGCGTTGTTCCAGTTTTAGAAATTTGTGGTTCACACTTTGTTACTTAAGGCCTCCGAGATAAGAGATAATATTTATTAATAATAATAATATCAAATAATTAATGTTTTATTCCTTTTTTTCATTTTACAGCGTAAGTTCCGCTTCGGCGTCACCATACGATGAAGGCATAGGCAGATCCAATGCTTCTACCTCGCAGGCTATACAGAACATTCCCATCACCCTCAACGTCACACCGGGCTGTTCGTCCCGAAAGAATAACATTTTGGGTGCACACAATGAGAATAGCAGCAGTTCCGGTTGCGGTGGCACCGTCTCCTCACTGTCCATGGGAGCTCTAATTAACAGCACAGCCGCGCCCAATGATGTGGATGTGGCTGCGGCCATTAAATGCTCATTTGAACGTATGGACCTCCAAACTGCTGGATATTTATCGCGTGCAAATAATAGGAACCAGGAGTACAGTGCCATGGTGGCAGAGGTCTACGAGAGGGAGCTAGCCATGTAAGTGAGGGACGCAGAGCGGAGAGTAAAAATTGAGGTCTAACTAATTGACAAAATGCCAAAACCGAAAAAAGCGCAAACGAAAAATTTGAAATTGACAGGAGTTGTCAAGTTGTCAGGACAGAAAATGTCTGTTTCCCCAAAATTTGCACATAAATTTTCTATAAATTTTTTTTTTTTTGGGGTGTGCAATTATTCAATTTAACCAAAAGTGGAGGCGGTTTTCTATATTGAGGGGTTTCAGCTCTTATATGGATTTGGGTGGGGTTTTGTTTGTTTGATTGCTTAGTGCTTTCAGTGATCGGCGTTTAATGCTAAATCTTTGATTCTTCATCGCAGCAGCGACAATGATTCGGTGGCTTCCGATTTGACGCGTATGAATGTCAGCGATGAGGATGAGAGGCACGAGTTTCGTGGGCCGTATTATCACTAATGATGATGGAGGAGAAGAAGGAAAGATTTGAGTGAGGCAGTGAAAAAAGGCAGACATACAAATTGAAACCGGTACCTTAAATGTTAAAGCAAATCGTTTATTCACATTTAAATACTATTTGTATCAACAGAGATCTATATATGTATATTTTTTTTTTTGTATTAACAGAGATATATATGTATATGTATATTTTTTTTTGTATCAACAGAGATCTATATATGTATGTATATTTTTTTTGTTAGCTTGTAAGAAAAGTATTTTTGTTGAAATTGGCATTCAATATATTTATCTATATAAGCATATAACCAATAAACTATTTTAAATTCTCAGCCAAAATTGGTCTCAAAGAGTGCATTATATTGCTTAACCAGAAAAATTTATATTCACATATTCTATATACAAACTTAAATGTTAGACTGTTAGTGCGGGATTTTCTGCAACTGATTTGTGTTTTATTTTGATGAAAAAATACTTGGCTTAAGTGTGACCAGGCTTGTAAGTGAGCATTCTATTTCGTGCTCAAAGCTGGGTTTGTCCAAAAAATATACATTTAAATTGAATTTAGTCTCGATTTAGAAATTGTATTTGGGAAACTATTTTGCCTTAAAAATTGAATTTGGTTTTACCCTAATAATTTTCTTTGCATTTAAAGATCATCCTTTTTTTTGTTGAAATTGGATTTACTAGTCAAGTTTTTTAGATTTTAGAAACATTCCATTTTGTCAGCAAAGTTACATATGACTAGTTTAAATGCAGTTTAAAAAAAGGATGGTCCCACTATTAAAGCATTTAAAAGAAGAAAGAAGGATGGTCCCACTATTAAAGCATTTAAAAGAAGAAAGAAGAATGGTCCCACTATTGAAGCATTTAAAAGAAGCGGATACAGAATAAATATAGATTTTGACATATTCGAAATCAATCTTTTATTGAAGCATTTAAAAGAAGCGGATACAGAATAAATATAGATTTTGACATATTCGAAATCAATCTTTCACAGCTCTCCATAATTTTTTGGGAGTACCGCACCAACACTTAAAATAATAGTCGATATCAATCATTTAGTAAACCATCAGGGTAATTGTTAATAAGCTAATGGTCACACTTTTTTATAAAAAAAACACACACACAATAAAAATATAAATCAACTCAAAATCAGAGGCTGTTAAATCCCTTAAGTGAGGCTCTTCGTAAAAAAAAAATATTTTTTTTCATAACAAATTATCTTTGAAGCTAGTTGAAATATAGATTTAACCTAAAAACCTAAGAAATGTATTTTTTTTTTTACATAAATGGGCAGTTCCTGGTTAAAATAGTGCAAATAAACCATACACAAAAAATCACCTAAAAGAAATATTTTTAAACAAATAAAATATGTTAATCCATATACGTATTATATCACAAACTTATTAAATGTTTATTATTCCATTATACATAATAAAGCTTTCTTTGTTAGTGAATTAACGTTTTATGTGTTGACTTGGAACCACTTCAGTCTCTTTCCCATGCTGCGGCAAAAGAACTAAAGCTTAAAAAAACTGTAGCCGAATGTGAATAATGTCTTGCAAATTGGCGGAGCCAAAAGAAAAACGAGCTGTGGCCAAAGCGAATTAAGGTCATTGGCGAAACAGCGGGAAGTACGAGACTCCACGCATGGCCCGAAACGGTAGCCGAAGAACCAGAGCTAATCTTAGTTGGGCACCCAAAAGAAGCAAAAAAAAAAACAAAACTGCAACCAATGCCCAAGCTCAGGCGCAGTCACATACTTGTTCAAAAATGGCAAAACATGGCTAAAACAATTACCAAATGCTGCCAACAACAATAACCACAACAAAAGTCTCAACATTATAGTACACAAAAATAACCGTATAGAAATAATAATAATAATAATTGTGGCCAATTGCTGTTTAGTTGGCAGTTAATTGCAACACGGCCAAAGACTGGACACTCGAATGCACGAATTTTTCGGCACAGTTCTGGGCTTCCCGTCCCCCAAGAAAAAGCGAATGTCTTTGGTTATAGTTATGGTAAGTACATACGTATACTAGAGCAGCTAATAAAGAAGTTTGTTTAGAACAGGCATTAAAAATGTTGCAACATTCAAAATTTCTTTACGTCGTTTTGAACGTTTCTATAAAGCAGATAAACAAGGGTGTATTCACAAGAAGTCGCAAAGCTTCGAAAAATTATGCAATCGGAACCACAAAAGTTGCTATTTCAATTGGAATACCAAAAAATAATGATAACCTCAAAGGTTTAAGATCCTTCCGATGGGGGCATGAAATAACGCCAGGTGAAATAGCGCCCCCGGGCCCTGGGGTGATATATCACTTTTTTTCTAAAAACTCATCGAATTTGACTGTCATAAAAAAGCAACTAATTAATTTAAGTACCACTGATTTGTTAAGATGAATCGACCTCTCACTGATCTTCATATCACACAGGAGAAAATCCGTTCTTTTAAAGATCTTCATATCACAGAGAGAAAAATCCGTTATAAGTGTAACGAAATCATGAATTCTTGTGAACGAAAGTCTGCAAAGACCGTTTTCGCGAAGTTTGAAAAGTAAACCGCATAGCAGTCCACGTTTCTAGTTCTTTTTCGTTGCAGTTTGTGCAGGTATAAGATCAATTATTGTGATCAATAGACATGGAACCATTTAGGTTATATAGGTCTTTGAAATTTATAGAAGTAAAGATTAATGGCCGTACTACTAATAGTAAGTCCTGAACAATTTTATAAGTTCACTCACTTTTATTCGATTCTCAAAGTGTTAATAGTCTAAGTGACTAGATGATATAAATTTGTTTGATACGTTAGTAATCGATTTCTGTTGATTAGTTTGAAAAGAAAAAAAGGTGTAGTGAGAAAAAATGCAAAAAAAACATTGGATACGGATTTAAAAACTAATCAAAGCAAGAAATCACTTTTTTGTTTCTTTCAAGAAAAAACAAAGAAAGGAGAAAATTGTAAAAGGAATTCAAGTTAGAGATTTAAAACCAACTTTGAAAGTGCCGGGCTTTATAAATTGCAGGAAGATATTCGATATGAGGATGTTTAGTCATCTGTCACCTAGACGAATGCATCTGATTCGCTCTTGTTTTACTCAACCTTTTTTCTTCTTAAAAAGTTCGAATATATCAGACTCGGAATTTTGTTTCGTCACAATACTTTATAAAAAAGGAACACTTCGCTTGCTTTGCGGTCAGAGCTACGACAGTGTTTATTTATAGACGAAATCAAAATGAGTTGACACGACCTAAGACAAAAGTGAAATAACTTCCGCTTGGCTTAATTTCACTTTTCAAAAGGAAATATCGCCCTGTCCGTCCGTCTTACGCTATCGTTCGTTTCATTAATATTTTCTTTGAAATCACAAAGGTGTTATTTCACTTTTTTGAGTTTTTGAGTAAGGCCCGCGGGCGTTTTTTCACCTGACGCTACTTCATGCCCCCGAAATGTAACACCTTTCCAACGGTACGAGTATATTATATTGGAATCTCGGATAAAAATTGAGGAAGCTACATGAAAAACATATCGATTTTTCAGTTTTTCGCGACTTTTTTAAAATGGCTTGACACAGCCCCAAAGGGCCAAAGCAGAGCGCTCCTCTCAATATCTTGGCTTGTGCGCTTCTAACTTTCGCACAAGAGAAAGGACCCTACAGTTTAACGCAGAATCCGAACGGCTTTTTGAGAAGCTTTTGCATGGCTAATTACTACAAAGCTAGCGCCAACAGCAGAGAGGGGTCAAAGAAAAAACTTTTCAATAGATGTTCCGAGACGGGATCGAACCATCGACCTCTTGCACAGCGGTCGCACACAATAGCCGCTGAGCCACCCGGCGACTTTACCGAACTATAATTGAAAATTAATAAGTCAAATTCGTACAAAACTATTGAATTTTGGTATACAGTTTCAAATAACATATACTTTTGCGTCTTAGTTTATTAAAATTTGTTTGATTTATTCAGATGAAAGCAGCCCTGCTACTGCGCTGCAGAAGAGAAGTTTCTTTTGCTTATATCTTGACTATCGATCATCCGTTCTTTACCAATCCTTTGGCGGCTCGATAAAGAATCTCGATTACTGAATATACCAAAAAGTACGAATATACCAAACCTAAAACTGCCGGAGATACGACGTTTTTCTAAATTTTGGGGGCGGGAGGGGGCATGGCATATTTTTTCAATTTTTCTGCATAATCGGCTCTGTTCCACCAACCCTGGTTTAGTTTTCTAGTCAAAATACAGAATGCATTTCCAGCTGCAATCTCTTTTTGCTGGTGACGGTAACTTTGCTTCTAGTATATGTTGACTTTGCTTTTGTCTGCAATTACCAAAGACAGGCAGCTAATTTTTGTTTGCCTTAAACGTGCGCCTTCGTCTTTGAATTTGTGGTCTTTGTTTTTCGGTGGGAATTATTTGACGGCATTTACCACAAGCACCACCACCCATACCCATTATACCGTTGCGTGTTTGCCGTACATTAACCACCAATTGAGCTGTCAGCCAGGTGACAAGACATTACTCTAGGGTGCTAATGTGCCAAACTTCAAAATTGATTTTAAAGCATTTTGGTAAGAAAAAAATTAAATGCAAATCAAACAGGAAATCAAAAGTTGCTCTGTCAACGCTTGGATTTGAAAGTGCCACCGCAAAAATATTAAGTCACTTCACTAGATTAGTGTGACAATGCGCAAGCAAAGCGCCAAAATACAAACCACAAAAACATGTTCATTTGAAAGTTGAGTTCAAGTTCAGAAATAGCGAAAATAAACACGAAATAACAAGAGCAACAATAACAAGTTGCTTTTATTCAGGCATCACAACAATAAGCTATAATCCTCTCATCAAAAAGTAGTTGGCAATAAGAGATATATATTTAAACAAGAAAGTGTGCAAAATGTGGCACAAGAGAGTCGCTATTGGAAATACACTTGATCGTTGCTTTCCAAGCAAAATCAATATTTTGTTACCAACGTCATCTCCAGTCTCACATACTCCACCTTGCAGACTCACACACATAATAACTTTGATCTTTTTGCTGAATGAAATGAAATACAACCAATCCCATTTAATATTTGGCACAAAAACTCAAAAACTTTACATAAGAAGAAGTGAAATGTTCGACATTTAGATAACATTTTGTACCGCACCACCTTGTACGTGTATTTACCCATATTTGGTGCATACTTTGTCTCCCAGCTATCCAACTTCGAGTCGTGTTAAGACAAAGTGCAATAATTCACACTCACTTCGATGTCGAGCCATTGACATGGACATGCCCAGACTCTGCTTAAGCATTAGGTAAAGTCCTCCACTTTGTCTATGTGATTATGAAATTTTACATGCCTCGGCTGCCACTTGGCAAATGGTTTATGAGTTGATGAAAAAAATGAATTTCCATTGTCCAAATAAAGTTATAAAAATATTAAATCAAAACTGTTGCCACCGGCAAAGAAAAAACAATTTATGGTTCATTAAATCATGATTTATTTAAATGCCTATAAATAATCCATATGATTAGGCGGGCTTGGCTTAGCCGAGTGTCCAAAGCCACCTAAGATAAAGTTAAATTTAAATATTTTTCGCCACTTTAATTAGCTAAAACAAAGGTCAAGTTAAGCTTAAGATGGCAATCACCTGCATTTAATTCTATGAATTTTTTATACAAAATTTTTAGAGATCCGCATATGCTTTAGCCGAGACACAAACCAACACCCCAAGCCTGGATTCGGTATTTGCTTTCGTTTTAAGCTTCGGTTTTGGACCGACGACGAAGGCTACTTCTACTTGATGTTGCATAAAAAGTGGTTCAGTGGAGCAAACGGCTTCAACCAGTGAGCATCGCGCATGCGAAAATATCAAAAAGATATTATTTCATGAATACCAACAGTGAGCGGAAGTGAAGTGTAGGTGTTTGTCAATCAAACCAAAAAAAAAATAGCAAGTGCTTCAGCAGCAGCAAGTGCCTTAAGAAAGAATATCCTTTCAAGTGTTAAACAATTTCAAATTGTTTTTTTTTAGTTCTAAAATAATTGCAGCTGTGACGATTGCTTTACATTTGGATTACACACATTTCTTTTTTGGGTGGATTTAAACTCTTATCAAAAGATAACTAAGGTGAGCCTGGTGTGCTAAATTCAGATTCAAACATGTGGTGAAATTTAACACTCAAAAATTATTTAACATTTAAAAGTATATACCAAATGTTTTATAAATAACTTAAGAATCTCGTTTCGAATAAACAAAACTCAATAAAAAACAATTTCTAATTATATTCATACATATAAAAAATCAGTACAAACAGTTAGGAATTTTTTTTAACTTAGGACATTGAACCAGAATTAATTAAAATTAATTTATGCAGTTTGAAACTTTAGGGAATCTTTTTCGATTTTTTTAGTCTGTTTTGGTAAGCAATTTGATTGTGAAGTTAAAGAAAATGTTTTGCTGTCAGTTGAAATTAATGCAATTACACTAGAGATGCAAACAATGCGTGAATGAAGAGGGGTCGGTTCAGTGACTCATGAAGGTTTTCAACTAGCGATTCAGCTTTGATAATGATTTTGTAAGCAAATCAACCCACGGTTTTGGTTCATTTTAGTGGTTCACTCTCACTTTCAGCATCCACATTTATAATAAGAAATCTTAGAGCAGTATCGAATACATCCCTTGCCTTAAGTTAGATAAGGATGGAGAAACAATACCAACTGAAGGCAAATTTTAAATATTTTGATGCAGCCCATAAGTTTCAGTAATGTTTTGGTAAAGGCCAATGCAATACTTAGATACAACGTATCTATTGGATAGCCGATGTCAGGGTATCTAAATAAGCAAAATGTTAATTCGATTAGTGTATTTTTTTATATAATTGTGACTGTCTTAGTAACCTTTTTTAAAATCAATCATAGAACTTATTAAGCTAAGTTCACACGGGCAAATTAATTTAAACAAACTGTCATGGCTGAGTTTGTCGGATCCATCATCAGTAGTCCTTGCCTTTCTATTTCCAGTCAGCACAATAGCAAAAATCGACACAAAATGACGAAGTCAAGTTGACAGAGGTCTTGAAGATTAGTGTATTGTTTTATTGCCCAAATGGCTTCAAACAGGGTTTTTAATTGTTTTAAATTTAATTTTTTTGAATTAGTTTTTATTTTAAGGTGAGTACTAAGAACAATCGAATTTTCCTTCAAGAAATTTACTAGATATTCCTTTTTCGCGTGAAGGAGACCCAAAAGAATACGCTTCCACCGCAGAATGCACACCACCCACAACAGCCGAGCCAGCTCTTGTGACAATTTTCAAAATACTTTTGTGAATTGCTTTGTTTCTGAGTATCAAACAACAAAATCAGGCAAGGATAAATATCTTTTAGTAATTTTTATACTCTGTACCAGAGGTACACAGAGTATATTAAGTTTGTGCAAAAGTGTCCGTCTGTCTGTCAGTCTGTCGGTCTGTCCGTATGAACAAACAGATCACAGAGATGGTAAGAGATAGTGGTTTGACATGTATGGAACATATGTTTCTTATACTTGCAGGCAGATCAAGTTTATTTTCAATTTTGGCCACGCCCCCTCCCGCCCCCGCAATATCGAAAAAACGTCAAATCTCCCACAGCTTTATAGGTGGAAGGTTGGAACCTTCTGAACATATTTAGTATTCGGTATTCTTTATCGATCCGCTGAAAAAATTTTAAAGATCGGATGGACGATATTCGAGTTGTAAGAAAAACAAACCATTATGGGCAGCACCGGTCCCAACGGTGATGAGCAGCACTTCACAGGTACAGAAAAGGTTATAGTCGGGCTTGACCGACTATCTCTCTTGTTTTATATGGAATTTAACATGCATTAGAGGTTCGGGGCTTGATTCAGAACTGATTGGCATCCCTGTCTTACACACTCTGGCAATCTTCCCTAATCTGCGTTATTGTAGGTTTCAGTTGCTTCCAAACGCAACTGCCAGTTGTCTGTTGCCGTATATGCTCAAAGATATCTGGCAATTTTGCCATATATTCTACTTTGTGTGAACTGAGCGCTATCATCTAAAATCTGGATATGGCCCCAAAATAGCTTAAAATGTAATTGCTTATCATTTTATTCAAAGAAACAAGTACTTTTTTTTAATTAATATTTAATTGGCTTAAATAGCATGTGTAATTTTAAATAAATTAGCGATGACTGTACCGTATTAGTTTAGATTTTTGGGTGACTATCAAAAACACATAACTATTGGAGGTTTCTACACTTGCTTGGAGTATTCAACTTTTCTTTATATCAGAGAATTCAAATTGGGCACTTATGGCAGTTCCATTTAAATTCTGAACCACAGTTTACCGGGCCTAATATCTTAGTCTGTTTGTCCTTCAGTTTTGTTGTACTCCATTTTGAAAATTTTCAAAAAATTTGCTTATATAACACAGTACGACACTGAAAAAAACCCGTCAACTTTATGACCTGTATGGAGTAGTTTGTGGGTGAATCGTTAAATGATACTCCATCTACCATCTCTTAGGGACATGCAATACCCCATCATGCCATCATGAATTTAGTTCTTAATAAAACTCTACCGTGCGGTCTTAAAGATATTCAAGAATTTTGGTTTTACCCTTCTGGAAGTAGCTTAGCCATTTGTACGATAAGCGCGATTTCTTGATATTACGTACCCAATGACCCTGTCCGTGTTTACTAAATTTTGTAGATTTTTATCTTGAAGCATCAACAATTAAGTTGAAATTGTTGTCGCTTTGTGTTGCTAGAACAAAAGTACCCATAGAACGCGAACCTTGGCTACAGTTGATAAGCCGGGCATGAGGTGTTGCTTACAGAAATTCCCTTCTATCAGAATTTAAGGGTCTCATACCGGGTTTTTTCCAAAAGTTGGATTTTGTCGAACTGTGTAAGCATACAGAGAAAACCAAATATGTAAAAACTACAGGAAAATTTAGTTTTTCTACACGTTTTACAGTGATTTTCCACCCACTACGTTTATGTAGCTTTTCTACTTGCCGCGATTACTTTTCTCATTTCGACATGCTGCATGTAGTTTTCTAAATGCCACGTTTAGAACGTACAACTTTAGTTTTTTTTTTCACTTACTTTGTCTGGGACTCGAAATCACAACTCACTTACCTTGTCGCGGGAATTTGAACACAAATACCGGCATCTTAGCCCATACAACTATCAAGCACTCGCGCGGCATTGCCGCAAATCACAGTGATAAAGGGAAACTACAAGCAGCAATGAGCGAATAGGACTTACAACACGTTTCATGTCTATTTTCCCTACGAAGCATACAGCAATTGAAATCCTTAACGTTTATTTAGATAGCCTGCATGTCACGTGTGAAAACAGTTTTCTAAACGAAAAGTATAACTTTTGGCGTACTGATTTTGAGCTACAATATTTGTTTAGAACTTGCACACGCGCATGTAGGTTTTCAATATCAATACGTTAATGTAGAAAACCTCAATTTCTGAGTGGTATTCAGATTGTTGAATAAAAAATGTAAAAGTATTTTGGAAAAAAGGCTGATTGTTTCTTGTCATGTACCCTTTGCATTTGTCCACGCAACATTTAACTTTTCTACAAGCCTCGCTTACTTTTTTATTTCTACATGTAGCATATAGTCGCGTGTAACTTTCTGTCTTCTACATTTTTCGTGTGAAATTTGACAGGGCGAACTAGTGCGATGATTGACTCCTTAGGTACCCCTAATGCAGTAAATAGCCAAGGCGATTTTTGGGTAAAAATTATTCAAAACAATCAACATAAGATTCTTTAGAAACTATTAAAATTTGCATTTCTTATATAACAGTTAAAAAAAAGAAATATGCGCTACCAGTTTGTCTTTGCACTTTAACATTTTGAAACTCTTTGTTAGTGTTTCTTCTTATGAATTATGCTAAATATGACAAGAATAAAGATCTGGTTTCCTTAATTCAAGCTCAAGGCAACAAAATAGAAACTTTATAACAATTACTGAGCTGTCTCTCTATCTCTCTCTATACAATTGCCATAATAATTCCAATTTCAATTTCTATAATCAGGCTGACAGACGTCCGTTGCGGCGGTAGCTCTCCGCACAAATTTGCATATTAATTTTAATTGAGTAAGCAGAAATGACATCGATTGAAGTGCAGTTGGTAAATTGAAAATGTCAAATTCGAATTCGGCTTGGTCTGCGGTGGGTCTGGTGGTCCACTGTTGACTTAATTAGCATACAATGCTGAGCGAAGGAGAAGTGCAGTCGATTGAAACAAACATGTCCAGTTTGAGTAGCTAACAGTGTTTTCACATAAATTATGCATTTTCGCAAGTTCGTTGCCTAAGTCTTTTGTTTGTGGGTTGGCTTGACCATACAAAAATAGTTTATTGTCTGCCAAAAAATGGTTCAGGTGTCGCATTTATTTCCGCCTTTGCAAATTATTGCAAACCGCAATTCAAAAACGACATTGACCATGGTCGCCAAAAAAATTCGCCAAAAAAATAAAAATTCGTTTTTATAAAGCAAATTTTACTATCAGATTAGCATATGCAAATTGGATTCCCACGACTTTTAATTTGCAAAAAAAATAAATAGAAGATTTTTGGTTTGAAGTGATATAATTCTTCATTGTTGATTGGCATTTAATGGCTAGACACAGCCATTAGCCATGAGCCAAAACAATGCTAAAACTAACAGCAACAACAACCACAACAACAGCAAGTGTGCGATGTTATCAACAATGTTTCAATGCCTATTAAGCTGCTTGATCGAGCCGACTTGACGGCTTCTTTAGTCTTCATATCCTAGCCTTGGGGTATGTTAACTATGACACCTCAAATGCAAATTGGAGACAGCTTGATAATAATCAGAATTATCAAACTGGAAAAAATCATGCTGTAATCATTTTAATGAATCTATTTTAAAGACTTTTAGCTTAGAATGTGTAGTGCATTTGGAATTCGCCTTGACTTAAAATATATTAATACCATCAGCTTATCATTTGGTCATTTTAATTAGCACTATTAAGCACACCCATTAGACGAAAAAACATTTGGCAAATTAATGAAACAAATTAAAACTTCATTTGTTTCTAGTTTCTTCTTTTAAGACAAATTACTTTAGATTTATCATAAATAAACCAAAACTATGACAAGTTGCCTCAGGCTGATGTGGAGACAGGTGAAACAAGATTTCTATTCAAAAGCTGCACCTAAAAATGACATATAGCCTACAGAGAATTCTACTAATTGCGTCTCCCTCCAAGACATTCAGACAATTAATTACGCTCAAGAACAAATCCAAGGCGCCTTAAAGGGCGTTTCCTGCTCTGACTGCTCAATTTTCCAATTAAGTAACATTTTTCAATTGCAAAACACTGGAACAGTTACAACATGCACTTGTAAATGGTGAAATCCAACTTCAAAGCGGAATTAATTGAAAGTACTTTTCGCATTAATAAGTTAAAAAACTCAAATAAAAAGAAAAATTAAAAGGTAAACACAATGAAAAGAAGCCAATGCTGTTGACTAGACACTAAATTGATTGAACTCAGCGGGCAGTCCAAAAAGGTGAAGAGTGAAGTCTGAAATTGACCCTAGACCCCGTGGGGGCAATGTGCTAATGATGGGAAATGAAAATTGGGTTAAGTTGGGCTAAAGACATTGGGAAAATGTAAAAAATTTTATTTAAGTTTCACTAAAAAAGTGATAAGCAAAAATTTCAGCTAGTAAGATAAAAACACAAGCAACAGAGGGAATATATGGAGAAGAAGATACAAGTGTAAACAAAGAAAGGCGAAGACAGAGCAATTATAAAACAGACGTGTTCAATTTTACATGTTTTAGCTATTCCTCACAACATAGAGGAAAAGAATACTTTCCCCTCTTGTTTCTTCACTAGTCTTAGTCCCGATTTCTTAATGTGCTGTTAGTCAACTTGACAGGCAGTTTAACCGAATTTGCGTGTCTCATGCTGTGTGTGGCGCAACCGGAGGAACAGACTTAACCGCTGCTTGAGCACTGGTTAAGGTTAACCGTGAGTTCAGTGCCGATGGAATTATCGATATATTTTATCGTTACCCAAACAGCTGGCTATAACATTTGGTTTGTTTATTTAAATATTTGCTGATAAAAAATGTTTATGAATAAACGAATTTTTCAACTCCACACAATGGAAATGGCATTTAAAGAGGCAGAGCAACGAATAAACAATGCAAAAGAGTACCGTGAGTACTGATCTGGATGATGACACATTTGTTTAATGATTCAGGTTGACAAAATCTACATGTAAAATAATTTATTCTAGAATCAGAGTTTGTTGCAGCCTTGACTTCAGTTGCGATTCAATTTGTTGTGACTAGAATTGTTTGCAGGACTTGGCGGCGCTGCGTTCTTATGCATGTGGCAACATCTTTATCACTGCAGCTGACTTCTGTGTAGTCAGCGTTCCTTTGATAGGCCGTGCAGGTAAACAAGTGTCCCCAGCTATTGCTTTTGATTCATCGCAATCAATTTTAATAAACTTTTCCCCAAAAATATTACCTGCAGCATTCAATAACATTAAAAAAAATCCCTAACAAAAATACTTAACTTGTTGACAGTGTCTGGTCACCCTAATGCAGCGATAGGAATTTATCGATATCAGATGAAGCTGCTGTTGAGAAAACCAAATGACTTAACCGCTTGTCAACTGGAGGAAAAAATTTGACCGGCGGTTGGCCAGCCGGAACCTTTGAGAAATCGGGTCTTAGTGATCTAGAAACAAGAGTCTCTTAGCTGTCTCTAACCATCTAGAGGCGAGGATTGCTTCCCGATCCAGTCCTTTCTTTAATTTCCTAAAGGCTAGGATTTCTTCCCGCTCTAACTTCTTTTCCTACTTCTAGAGACGAGGATTGCATTCCTTTCCGCTATCGCTGTTCCCTTTATTTTCATTCTTTTGGAGACAAGGACAGTTTGATTTGATTTTGATACCTAACCACTTGAAGTCATTAGTCTAAAGTCAGAAAAAAGGTCAGCAAACACACAACGTCAATCCGTATTTCGCTTTCCAAGTACCTTCTTCTCTCAGATGTCTCAGACATTCTACAAATTTCTTGGTAATATGCGCCATTCTGGTATGGAGGCCTTATGTTAAGCTAAGTTCAAAAATAGGTCAGAAATCTATCATGGCTTCATAAGCAGGATTGGCCCACCAACACCGTTTAACGTGGAACAAACACGTATGAGTAAAAAATAACCGCTGCTTGTCAAGGTAAAGATGAGTTGATTCTTAAGCCGTTGTGGATATATGGTATCCAGCTCTGGAGTACTGCATCAACGTCCAGCGTCCACATAATGATATGTTTTCAGTCAAAGCTCTTAAGAAGACTTGTTGGTGTTAAATGGTATGTACGCAACTCTGTTATGAAAGATGCAGGCTCACACAATGGTGAGTAAGATTGCCAGAATTAGCAGCTGGTAAATAATCCGACTGAAACAAAGTAATAGAACCAGTTGGGAATATTGTAGATAGATTCGTCTAAAAAAATTTTGAATATTGGCTTAACATAGTCTTTTATTTTAGAAAATATATATTGGATTTGATAGAATTTTCAGAATTTGTTGACTCTCTCTAGGTTAGGTAAGGTTAAGATGGATAGAAACAATAAATTGTCCCTTCCACTGCGATACCATATACTTTCTATTTCTATATATATTTCTATAAGAGCTGGGCAGTGGTGGCTCGTTAGGACTCCTAGCAGAAGTAAGATGTTTTCTTTAGTTTAGCGCAAAAGACCACTAAATAAACAATTTTACTGTTCGACTAGTCGAACTAATCGAGTCTGTATTAAATCAAAGAATGCTGGATAGGCCATAAATTAACCGAAGACCAAGACTGTAGGTCAGAAATTTACCATAAAAAAGTTTTAGAGCCTGTTGGGAATTTTAAGAACAGATTCGCTAAATGAAAAATTCGCATTTTCCGTTGTTCACTTTTTGGGCTTAGCATTATTAGTCTATTTTGTACTCAATCTAATTTATTTTGTACTTTATCTAAGAACGCGCTTTTCTTTAATTTTTCTCTTACAGTAATTACGAAATGGTCTAAATTCAAGAACGTTTGCTCTCGTTTCTTTAATACCAAAGGTCTCCATTCGCTATTAGAATGATTCGTATTACTTAAAATTTTAAGTACAAAATGGTATGAATTCTATACCGATCGATCTAGAACTGTGCCAGTCGTTTTTTACTAAGTCTGTATATTCCCTTATTTGATCTTAAGAGCGCTAAGGAATTTGGCGGCCTTCTAGATGGTTAGTTTAAGCAAGACAAATTCTTGACTAAGGAATTAGTTTCCTTATTTTACTAGTTGAATATTAAAGTTCGTTTTTTGACATAAAGTAATGCACGATACTCCCAGAACTCTTAGAAAACGATTTTTTTTTGCTGAATTAAAATTTAAACTCACAAAAAATCCCCAAATATCTTTTGTTCAACTGAGTTTTGTGTGTACATTTGTAGACCATGAGATTAGATAATGCCTCGCCTAATGACCCATAAATTTCCCAAAAAAAATTTATTTGTTCATTAAATTCATAGTTTTTTTTTTTGGATTACTCTTCTCACAGCAATTCATTGTTTGCCTATGCCCTACAGCCAAATATTGTTCAATAACAGTTCAAAAGTTCATCAAATTGCCAAATTATAATTGTGCTTGGCTTTGGCTAGTTCGTAATTCAAATCACTGTTTGCATTTTGTCAGTTATTCGGTCAGTCACGCATGCCTTTCAATTTCCTACGAATCCCTGGCCTACCCAAAAAGATTACTCAATTCCAATTGGCGAGTTCAATGCAAATTTATCAGTTGAATTTGCATTTCTCGAAAACAACAACAAGCAAAGTTCGTGATATGTCAACAGGCGTTAGAATGTGCCACACAGCTCCGCCTCCTTCACCTTTCTCACTGCAGTATGCCAAAATCCAATTTTGTTGACACTTCAGGGCAATTAGCTAAAAGCCTTCTCCCAGACATCATTCTTAGTTTGACATTTTGTAACCCAGTTTTAATCGCTTGATTAAATGCCACCGCTCTTCTTAAACAAATGACTTGGGCAACAAACTTGTCGGAAACTTTTCAAGCACATAAATCTTGTTAATTACCCCACTATTTTCTGTGTTCTATGTTCTGTTGCTTTTAGCACCTGTCTTACTTATGGAAAACATTTTTATTATCATTCGATTGAAGCTGGTATCTAGGCCAAGTCGGCTTGTCATTTAATGCAAATTATTGGGCAATACATTTAGCAATGTTCAACATACAAATTGGGTTTGCGTTCGGTTAACGCATATGTGGGCGTGGTCAAGTGTTGTATACAGCGGAGCTTTTGATTAGAATAAATGCTGAAAATGTGTATTAAACTGCGTACTCAGGTTTGCCTTGAACTGAGTAGACAACAAGATTAAGGAGGGGTTACACTTGTGTGTAAAATGCCAGAACCAAACCCGGTATGCCCTCAATCAGGGTGACGAAGCTGTATGCACCAGGCATTGGCAGGACATAACAAAGAAATAAATGTCTAACAAACAAATGACTTCTTCAAAAATAAATGGCGAGGTCATATTATTTTGACACCAGAAGCTTCTGTTCCTGCCATCAAATCAAATCGCTTGAAGCGCAATCTTTGCAACCAACATTTCAGTGCCTCAAATATTTCTCTAAATACATAATTACGCTCACTTGAACACCCGCTTTAATGGCCACAAAAAAAATAAAACAAGAATTATTTTCAAAAATATTACACCTCACTCCATGGATTAATTGCTCGAAATTAACATTGTCAGCATGGAAAGACCCACGCCAAGCCATTTTTTGGTAGGAATTTTGCTCAGATGTTGCAACCTGTGCAGCGAGGCTTGTGAACGACATCAATTAGCAGTGTTTGACGCGAAATGCGTAGCAAAACGCCTCAAGTCAATCAATTTTGCGTTGTAAAATTCCCAGCTTCAAAGTGTTGCCCAGGTAGCCTTGGTCAGGCCAAGATTGCGTTACCAAGATGCCAGATTGGAAGCCATTTGGAAAGGCAGGCGGCAGCTTACGCAAATTTTTGTTCGCAGGCTCGCAGACCTCATCAAGAGAGACACCAGACCCGGCCGGGCACACCCTAATGTTTTAAGATTTGCTCTGGGTCTGGGGTTTCCAAGATTTTTAATTGAAATCTAAAATCTGCAATGGTTGCGTTTATGTCTTATTTTTTTTGTTGGTTTTTGTCTTTTTGGCCAGCCAACTAGTTTACGCATTTGAAAGTGCGGAGTGGGTCTGGTGCTGGTAATTAAAAACTTGTCGTTCGATTTACACTTTGTGGAAAAGGGTAAGCTGACTTTGGAGAAGAATGGAGCTAAAAAGATTTTCGCGTCAGTATTCTATGTTGGAAAATGTAAAAACTTGAATAAAATTCTGCTAAAAACAAGTAAATATAAAAAGTCTCAATTTCTTGAAAGTCTCCAAAATAAATAAGAAAACGAGAGCGAAAGTTAAAGTCGGCCCTGCCCGGCTTCGATACACTCGATACTTAGCGTCATATCTCCAACAGTTTTATAGATAGAAGGTTCAATCATTCTGAACATATTTAGTAATCAGGATTATTTATCGATCCGCCAAAGGAATGGTAAAGATCGGATTAACGGTTGTCGAGTTATAAGGAAAACAAACAATTATGGGCAGCGCCGGACGCAACGGTGATGGGCAGCACTTCACAGGTACAGAATATTTTATAGTCGGGCTCGACCGACTTTCTTTCTTAACTTACATTAATATAATCCTAAAATAATACTTCGGAGCGTGCGCGCACCGACTGGATTCGGTAGAGGGCGTTCCTAGGTAACGAACGAGCGGCTGGTCAGTTGTCTCCGAGCACCTGGAGAGTCAGGACAAGTGCAAGCCGAAAATGCTGTGTTCGTTGGAGCAGAGGTACGCGATTAAATTCTGTGTGAAACTCGGTAAATCTGCGACAGGGACGTTTGATATGATCAAGCAGGCTTACCCAGATGTTGCTTTAGCAAGAAGTAGTGTGTTTCGGTGGCACCAGGCCTTTTTGGAGGGCTGGGAAGAGGTCGCCGATGAAGACCGTACAGGAAGACCTTCGACTTCGACAAACACCGACAATGTGACTCGTGTGCACAAAGTTTTGAACTCAGACTGACGACTAATTATTCGTTTAATTGCCCAGATGTTAAATTTACCAAAATGTGTGGTTCGTGACATTGTGGCGGAGCATTTGAGCATGCGAGCAAGGTGTGCGCTAAGATGGTTCCAAAAGTGCTCACTGACGACCAGAAATTGCGGCTCACACCGCCTTTCTTGTGAACAGCTACCTGACCAAGGCCGGCATCCCAACGCTTCCGCAGCCGCCCTACAGTCCAAATGTGGCCCCCGGACTTTTTTTGGTTCCTCGCGTGAAAAGGCCAATGAAAGGCAAGCATTTTAAGACGACAGAGGGGATCCAAGCAGCATGCACCTCGGCTCTCAATGCCATTCCGGAGAGTGCCTTGCGTGACGCCTTTAATGCTTGGAAATCGCGCAGGCAGCGCTGCATCGACGCAGAAGGTGCCTTTTTTTGAAAGTTTTTAAAGAACTGGGCTAATAAATTTTTTTAAATCGACTCAGTCCTATTACTTTCCGGACAAACCCTGTACTTTTCTCATTTTTATTAGTTCCCTATGCCTATGCGGTTTTATTTATAAAGACTGCGCAATTTGCTGCCTTTTTTGAATGTAGCAAGATTGCTGATATTACATTTTTGTTTCTTATAACTAGTTTCTTTACAAGCTTCTAAAATAGCGCTATAAAGGTCTCCATATAAGAAATGATCTTAACAAACGAAATCAATAATTATATCGAGCTTAAAAAAAATTTCTACATACAAATCGAAAGGTTGAGTAAAATTATTTTTAAATTGCTTTCCACACTATTTCCACATCCCGTAGCGCACTAAAATGTAATTTGCTTAAGTAACTTAAGAAACTATTAAAACAACTCTACAAAGTCTTCAAGTCAAATATGAGCACTAAAATTGTGCATTGCATATTTTTATTGCTACTAAAAAAATTATATGACTTTACTGAAAATTTCCTTACGGCTGCCTTAAGGCAAAGTATGCCTTTGCCATACACAAAGGTGTCAGCTTTGTTTGAAATTTGATTGCCAGTAATTGTATTGGTACTATAACGGCCGGTAAAAAGTTGGCCCTGAAAACGATAACGACTGACCAGGCCATAAATATAGAAGCAGTGATCTTAGAACGCATTTGTAAATGGGTTATACATTTTTATGTATGCTCATTTTTCTTAAGTGAAAACGACCCAATTTAATTTCTGAATTAATGAAGTAATGGATGAGTCATCTTGGTTTCCACGTTGTACGATGGATCAAATAAAATCAAATCACAAGCTAGATGAAATTTCCGGATAAGAGAAAAAGCATTTCGATATGAATACAAAGCGAGGAGTCACGAAATAATTCCCTGATTTTACAGGATATCTTTGTAAAACGAAAGATAGAACAAACCTTCGCTCATTATCAGCGAATCTTAACCCATCAGCGGCATCTTAACCCATACGACTATCAAATGGAAGTGACAAGCAACGATGAATGATTGGGATCAACAACACGTTTCGTGTAGATTTTCTAACTGTAGCATTCAGCATTTGAAATCCTTAACGTTTATTTAGAAAACCTACATGTCAGGTGTGAAACTTTTCTACATGCCTCGTTTATTTTTTTATTTCTACATGTAGCTTGTACTTTTTCTACATGCTGAGTGTTACTTTTTGTTTTCTACATTTTTCGTGTGAAGCTTAACAGGGCAAAATACTTTTCGTTGAGGATAGTCGTTTGTTCACGCGGTGTGTAGCTTATTTTGTTTTCTCTGTGTACGCTTAGAAAGAATAAATCAAGAATTCCGTACTAAAACTGAAGTCAAGTATAATGGATCTCAAAAGCTGACTAAGTTTGGAATTTCCGAACATTCCGTATATTTTAATGCATTCAACCACCGATCCCTTTAAGCAAAGGGTATTCAGTGTTCTCCAGTCCGCCCACTTAAATTCCAATCTAAGACCATTTTCATTTTTTTCGGAGCCAGTCCACATTGCGTATACGCAACATTTGTCATGCCACTGCTTTTGGTGGTACATTAATTATTGTGCTTTTTTTGTTGGTTTTATGTGTCTCTTTTTGCAGTCTCTGATTGCAAATGCCGTTTCCAAAAGGATGTCCAGTTGAATGATTAATTTACCATCAACCCAAAAACCCAACTCCAAGTTTCATCTAAAGTCTAAGTAGCGAAGGCAAATTATTCCAGTTTATTAAACTGGTTTGATTAAAATTATACAAAACGCCCCACGGCAACCTACAAGAAAAAAAAACGACCCAAAAAGCGGCATTCAATTTAAAAGCCAAACGCACTTTCAATTTGGGAATAGATTGCACAACTCGAGGGTATGACGTGACATCCTGGCTACTGGCTAACTGATTGCATTTTATGGCCCAAACGGTGTAAGCCTTTAGCTGAGACACGCAAGGATTTTAATTATGCAGTTGCCAAGAGATCTAATTTCCGTTCTCCGAATAAGTGGCTGCCTCTCTCTGATGCAATCGGCAGACCATAAAGTGCCAAGCAAAAGTTATCAACAAATCAAGCCGACGTTGACATAGTTTTTTTTCCTCTCTTGGTTGGCAGCAGGAGCGGTGAGATGTGGACCAGGCCAGGCCCAAAAAAAAAAAATAGTAAACCGCAAACCAAAGTGCGTGAGTCGCTCAATCAATGCAATTCATTCATTGAGTTCGAAGTGGGCCACAACATGCAAGCGAAACTGCCTGCATGTGGGCCAAAGGACTTGAAAGTGCATGAAGCAAGGACAGGGGCTTAGATTGAGGGGTTTTTGATCATTAGGTGAAGATGTCCTAATGGCTTATCTGATTTTCTCAAACACAAACATTCCGTACATTTTCCCCAGGCCCCCCTTTCAGTTGTATTGCCGCTGTCCCTGTGTATCATGTCGCATTTTCTGTGGCATGTGTTTTTTCATCCCAACGAGCTCTTGGCTGACTTGCCCTACCCTCCGCCCCCAGCTCTCTATAGCAACTATAGTTAAACATCTAATGCAATTTTGGCGCACGCTACTTCAGCCACAACAAAAAATGCGTTTTTTGCGTATGCAAACGCAAAAAAATCGGATGGAAAAACCAGACTCGGAGTCTAACAAAAAGTTGCGTATGCCAAGATTTATTGATTTATTATAGAGCGCATGGAGCGCATAATTTATTACAAATCTATTTGTGTTACGATAAGATTCCAGATGAAGAGAATTGCGTGGATTTTGGTCAGTTCTGGGTAATTTATGTTAGAAGATAATAAAAGAGTTAGACAACGAACTTGTTATCATGTCCCAAATAAACATCCCAAGCTGAACTAATTCCCACCCAAACACAATTTGACTTTTACACCCTTTACTTTCAACACATATGTTTCGCCCAGCTTATCTGATCCTTGCCGTGGCATGGTTAATGACTTAATTAAACGCCTTTTATGTAAACACAGTCAGCGAAGTGAAAAATGTGTCCATGCTCCAAAGCAACTTCAACATCGACGCCCACGCGAAACAACAATAACAGCAACTACAATGAGGTGCTCTGACCACACGCCACCTACTCCAGCAGCAACCATGGCCCCCGAGTTGAACCTGCTGCAGCCGCATACAACGTTTGGCAGCAACTCTGGTGGCGACTTCCATTTGATTAATATCATTAGACGCCCGCCTATTTGTGTTTAGTTGGTGTGCACCGTTTAAGCGTCGATAATGTCCACGGGTAACGCCCTCAAACATTGCAGGATGATCACCGTGCCGCATCTCTCTCTTTCTCTTCCTCGCTTTGTCAGCTAATTAGTTGTGCTTTATTATGTCGATTGGCTGCGGTGAAGCTGCCGTGCTGCCTTGGGCAATATACGAGACACAATCCATGCATGAAATATCACGCCAATTACCAGCAGCAGACCACAGCTTGACTTGGCTTTAACTGCTGTAAGCGCGCGCCGCAAATTAAATCAATTAAATAACGAAATATACAACAACACAAACACAAAATTTTAAAGAAGGTGACTCTTACATACTCTGAGATAGAGTAATTGTTATAGAGCAGCAACAACTTCTACAAAAATTCAAAACCATTGATCACTTTTTTGCCATGAATCAACCATATTTTTAAAAACTTTAGTCCTTATGCATGACTATCAAAAGAGCTTGGTCGTTGATGACTTTTCGTTGGAAAAATCAAAACTTCTGAATTATTGAATATATTTTTAAAATACATATAACAGGAAATAATCTAATGGGTAACTATCACAAATGGGTACTTGAAGGGAGATCTTTGAATTTGTGCAAATGTACATATGTAACAGTGAGAAGAAAACATTTCCGATCCTTTCTTTGGTCAAACTACTCACTGACTAATTGTTAACCCACGGCCCAGACCGCTTATCCCACAGATCTAAGATTTCACAAAGAACTTCGTAAACTCATGGAGAAAGAACATTTGGTAAATTCGATCCCGAAGTGGATGAAAATGCTCGAAAAGTTTAAGTGGGTAAACATTTTATTTTATTATTGAACACGAATGCTACCGATTTCGGAAAACTAGCCCAAAATAATATTATTTCTAAAAAATTATAAAAACTATTGTTTATCCGATTTACTTGAAACTATGTTTGTAAGCTCTGCGAATTAATTTGTGATATGATTTTCCGATTTTGGAAAATCCGCTCATAGGGCTGTATGAAAATTTCCTGTGTGAAAATTCCCCGAAAATTTTGTACGGAAAAATCTATTGTTCATGCGATTGAAATGAAACTCAAATTAGATGCTTAATATGCGAAATAACTTAAGATGAATTTTTTTTGACTTAGGAAAAATCCACCTTCAGGAAGACTAAAGCGCATCGATTATTTTGTATGGGACAAACTATATCTCATCCTATTTTCTTGCAACTTAGTTTAAAAGCTAAGTAAGTTAATGAATATTCGTAAGTAACGAAAAAAAGGGTTCTTTGTAATTTAACGAATAAAATACGCGATTTTAAGACATATCTTTTTCTGCTCTTAAATCTGGAAAAAATAGGGTGAAAATACCTCGCCGTTCAAGAAATATTGCGCATTGAATTCTGTAACGTACGAACGAAATCCAGGCAGATTGTTCAAAACTGTGGCTCTTCAGTTTAATAATGCTATGTAGATTTTGGTAGCCCTTGACGAAATAATATTAATATATGAAGTAGCGATTGAGTCTTGCATAGGGTTTCGAGAAATTTAATTATGAAATTTTAAAAGATTTCATATATTTTCGCACTTTTTGGGCATTTCCTTTCGTCGAACTGCTTTTATATGCGCTGGAGTTAGCACACCTGCCATTGACAAAAAAAATCTAAACTATTAAACAGATGGCCATAGTTCGCGACTGTAAAGATTTGACGAGATTCTACATTACTGTCCCAATGGGAAGAAAGTTGTATTTCTCTAAATCGCAGCTTCCTCATCCCAGCCAAATGAGTGAGCTTTCCATCATAACTGTTAGAATAATGAATTAAGTGTCGTCAGCGAAGAGAGAGGTGCTAATAGTTGTTCCAGTGTGGTCAATTATTAAAACGAGTTTTCTTACCCTTAACTTTTCTACTTGATTTATAGTAGTGGACAAAATTGTTAAGTACGTAACGTAACGTACGAGCAAATGAAATCACTCATTGTTGACGAACAAATTACTCAATTATGCCCACCAAGACAGTTTTAAAACACATTAATATTGCTCTATTTTTTATGGCACCTAAATCAACCATTATTATACCCTTGCAGAGGGTATTATAAAATTGTCCAGCATCTCCGACCACGTAAAGTATATATATTCTTGATCATCACGACGAGCTGAGTTGATTAAGCCCTGTCCGTCTGTCCGTCTGACTGTTTCTATGATATCTCCTCCGTCAGTTTGAAAGCTATCTTCACCAAACTTTGCACGAAGTCATTAAGTACTTATACGCTGCACATTTGTCAGAACCGGCCGGATCGGATGACTACAGCATATAGCTGTCGTAGGAACGATCGGTCGAAAAACTAGTTTTAGTGAGAAAAGCTTTTCTGTTTTAAATGGAAACGCATCCAAACTTCGTATTTCTTAGCTTGCTATACTTTCCCATGATTATATTCCCATGATATATTATGATGGAAAAATATGCCACGTACGCAATGTCACGTAGCGAATCCTATTCTACTTTCTAAGAAAAAAAGTTAAGAAAATATTTCAGTCAAACTAATTCTAATAAACAGTAAAAGTGATTAAAAGCACTTTAAAATTAGTTGCATTAAAAAATTTTGGCAGGTTTCGCTGAGCTCTGCACTTATATTGATGCCCCAAAAAATCAGTTCCATTTTTGGTCAAGTGCGTATCGCATTTTGGATGGCTTTATCTTGGAACCAGCACTACGTCTGCTACCAACTTTACCACTCTATATTCTGCTTAAAGTGCGTACGACAGTCACGTTCGTCATCATGGAAATACCCATATGCATTTTATCAATATAATTATCGTGCATTCGTAAGGGAATCGTGCATGATTCGTGAGTGAAGCAAAACTTTTCGTCAATCGGTCGTGACCATGTCAGAAAATTACCTCACGCGCCCAGCTCTACTCTGTACCTCTTAAAGCTTGTATTAAGGTGTGTGAAGTGATGCCCATCGCAGTGACGGTCGGTGCTGCCTTTTCCTTATAACTCGACTTTCGTTCATCCGATCTTTACCATTCCTGCGGCGGATCGATAAATAATTCAGATTATTAAACATGTCCAGAAGGTACGAACCATCTATCTATAAAACTGAAGGGGACTTTTTATCCTAGTTGCGGGGGCGGAAGGGGGAGTGACAAAAATTAAAAATTTTTTGATCTTCCTGCACATATAAGAAGCAGATGTTCCATATATGTTGAACCGCTATGGGCTGATTATAGGGTCGGATGCTTTCGTTTGGCTGTTACACACTTCTGCACAAACTTGATGTACACAGAGTTCCTCTGGTACCAAAGATCGTAAATAACAATTGAACATTTTTGCCTTTGCCGTCAGCTCAATAACAAACCGAAAATATCCATGCACGCTTGCTATCGCTCTGAGTAGAACACTTCGTTTCTCCTTGTTTTTGTTTTCAGTTGACTGTTTTGATTTGAGCTTTTCTTGTTTTGCTCATTCAATAACAATTTATAGACAGCGATCCGACTGAGTGCTCGCACATTAAGAGTCAGTAGATGAGCAAAAAGCCGAACGACTCACCTCAAAGAGTCTTTATTTCTCTTTTATTTGTTTTGTGTGTGTGTGTGTGGCTTGTGTGAGTCGCAAGCCCAAACAGACACCTCACTCACACATACACACACACAAACGCAAATGACTTTTATATTCTTCGCTAGCGACGATTTTCTCAGTGAATAAGCAGAGCAAGATGTAAACAAATCCATTGGTTGTTCGTTGAGCACTGAGCGATACGTTCATGAGCCGATGTGAACGTTTCATCTATGACTTTTTGCTCAAAGGGTCCGTAAATAACTGTTATTTTTGGACAACGAAAAACGGTCAATTGTTATTTGCTAGCTCTGTCTGGTACAGAGTATAAAAACATAAAGTGGGTTTTATTAATGAAATGTTTTGTAAGTTAGTTTGTACTTAACAAATTTAAGTACAATTATAAATTTTTAATAATAAAAAGTTATTACTATTATACCAAAATGCTTTATATACTCCACAATGCCTCCTCGATAGAGAGAGTATAAAAGCACAAAAATAAAAAAAAAAATGGAAAACCGCAACTGTAAATGATTTTCATCAATTATGTTAACGTCTTTGTATTTCATTAAACATTTATGAGATTGATTGAGTAGTTATGAAGTCATAAACAATACTGACGACTGTCTTCTCCCCTCTCTCTGTCTGCTTATTTTCAGATGTCGCCTCAACGTTTGCCGGTGCTGGTCCTACTGCTGATCTTATGGCAAACGAATCCCATACAGTCTGAAGCTGGTTATCATTATGACAGACCCAACCGACCGTCGGCTCCCTCTGGTCCCCCCAGCATCTATACAGGCCATCAGTTTCAGCCATTGCCCACGGTTCAACCGTTGCCACCGATTCCAGCTCTGCCTCCACTGCCCACAGCTCGCATTCCCATACCCCGAAGTCGTCCCGCGTCAAGCATAGTAAATCATTATTTGCCACCTGCCACGCCTAGTGTATCGCCGCCTGCTTCTATAGTGAGCACTTACCTAACTCCATCATTGGCTGCTCCCATCTCCTCCGTTAGTTTCCATGGATCAGCTCCACACACACAGCAACAGCAGTCCTATTATACAGCTCCAGCTGTAAGATTACAACAGCCGGCACATCTGCTGAATGCTGCAGCCCCCGGACCTCTGCGCATACCCTTCGGCAAACAGGCTCTTATCTCACCCGGCGAGTCCTATGTGGCCAATGGACGACAGTTGAAACAATATGCCGTCATAGAGATTATCGACAATGATATTGACGATACGCCATCAGCGCCGTTCCTAAGCTCCTCCAACTTCTTCGATCGCTATCGTGCTCATCCCGGTGGCGTTCAATTGGACTCCCGAGCCAATTCATTGCTACTGGAGCAGCAATCTCTAGGAATTCAGCCACGTTCACAGAGTCAGGGTGATGCCATAGCCTTGGGTTCGGGCGGATTGGGTTTCATACGCCTAGCGAATGGCATGGTTCATCTGGGTTCTGGTTCTTTGGGCTACATTAGTGGGCAGCAGAGGGTGGCCTCCGTCTTGGATGCACGCACACGAGCCGATTCTACGCCAGACGCCTTGCATTTCGGTCATGGGCCCTTGGGCGGTGTGGACAACTTTCTAAGATTTAAATAGATGGGGCAACCTACAACAAATATCTTATTTTATTGTAAATATTTAATTAACTGCCTTCTTCAAGTAGATTTTAAGCTATGCCTTCTTGAGATTCTTTGAAATTTTGTATGTATATTTTCCCTATTCAAAAAAGTTGATGAAAAATAAAACAAGTGAATGAATAAAACGAAGAATTTGTAAAGGTATCTTATTTGGCCCGCCATATGGTCACAGAAGACGCATCCTTCTATTGGTCAGCTTGGAAATGTTCCAAGCGAAAACAAAATTTTTGTGGGCAATTATACAATTCTTCAATTTGAATTGTATGAAACATTTTTCAAAACACATTTATAGAGCAAAACAAACAATTGATTTGGTAAGGAACGATCGGTTTAAAAACTAGTTCTAGTTAGAAAAACTATTTTGCTTTCAACGGTAGCGTCTCCCGATTTAGAACTTATAAATTTTATATTCAATCACTTAATTCTACAGATTCTTATTAAGATCGGACAACTATATAGTACAGCTATCAGAGAATCGATTGGTCAAAAAACTACCCAGTCGGACTTGCAAAATGTGGTTCCCAAGAGAATACCAATTTTCATAATTATTTTTACGGGGAAAAGTCACTACATAATTATTTTAGTAAGTATAAGTAAGAAAATCTGTATGAAATTGTCACTACGTTCTTTTTCATGAGCTTAGAAGGCAAAAGTCATGTTAAAATGAAACCGTGCCTTTTCTGGGTTTTGCCTTTGTCATGCGAAAGCAACCAAAAAGAATGCAATGAAAAACCCGAACGATTTCCGAACGCTGGTTTCTTTCTTACACGTTCTTTTTCACCAGTTCGGAAGGCAAAAAGTCACCATAACATGAAACCGCCCCTTCTATGGGTTGTGCGTTTGGCACCTATTAAAGGGAAGAAGAAATGCGGAATGAAAGACTAACGAAGATAATGTAAAATAAAGAGGAACGAAGGAATAAGAAGAATATTAGTGCGTTTTATTGTTGGTAATTGTGCAGAACAGGGACCTGTGCCCAAATAATTCCTAAAAAAAACTCCATCGATGGACCGCGAGCTAAGAAGAATTATCATGAATTTTGAAATTGCTGTTTTTGCGCCAAATTTGTCAAATAAATAATTAAAAATAGCAAAGTTTTTATAAGACTTAACACTAGAATTAAACTGCAATAGCGTTTCGAGGTTTATAAAAGAGACCAATAGCGAAATACAACTTGATGTGTTTGGTCTAACTGACGTGGATGATGATTTTTGATTTGAAATCATGTTGCAGTTAAAAAAACGTTAAAGTTGGCCCTTCACATCCCGCAGTTTTTCAATGTTTTTGTAAATACTTTTTAACTCTTTTCCACACCCTCCGTAAATAACATTTTTTTTACTGTATTTTTTGTGCGCCATTTATAAGCTGTGTATGTCGATAAACTCTACATCTGGATGTTTTTTACACCACTACTACATTTAGCGTTACAAGCCAAAACTACGGGCCCACTATAAGCTATTAAACAGCTAGATCTGGCGTTAAAAAAACGAAATGGGCTGCACTGGCCAAACAAAGACAACACTAATAAATATTTTACAATTCATTTTGCAAATTGGATTTGTATCCGTTAAATAAAATAAAATGATGTCACTACCGGATACTGATAGCGAGGATGAGCTGCCACCTGGCTGGGAGGAGCGTGCTACAGATGAAGGCAACGTTTGCTATGTGAAGTAGGTGAATGTGAGTCTGAAATCTCGAAGGAAATGGCCAAAGGCCAGACCGACATTAGACTTTAGACCAATAATCTCTCTACGTATATTTCCAATCCATTTTATAACCAAGCTAATCTCTTTTCCAGCCAACAGACCAAGACTTCTCAGTGGACACATCCTCGTACTGGACGCTCCAAACGAATCACAGGAGACCTGCCTCTGGGCTGGGAGCGTTACTATGATGAGCAGGCGAAACGCCAAATGTTCCATAACACGAATACCCAGCAACGTACCAATATCGATCCTCGTTTGGCTTTTGCCGTGGAAACGCCCACCCAGGATGTCGCTCAAGTGCGTCAGCGATTTGATTCCTGTAGTACAGCATTGCAGGTGCTTCATGGCAAAGATTTGCATGGGCGTTTGGCTGTAATAACAGGAGCGAATTGTGGGATTGGCTATGAGACGGCTCGTTCATTGGCCCTGCATGGCTGTGGTGTCATCTTTGCGTGCCGCAATCGAGCCTCGGCTGAAGAGGCTATTGATAGGATTGCCCAAGAGCGACCAGCGGCACGTTCGAGATGCCGTTTTCTCTCTCTGGATTTGGCGTCTTTGCGTGGTGTTCAGCAATTTGTTCAGGAGATCAGGGAGAGTGAAGTGAGGTACATTGAGAAGGTGGCGTAATTTGATGAAGAGTTCTTTTAATTTGTTTTTATTTCTAGTCACATTGACTATCTAATACTAAATGCTGGAGTCTTTGCTTTACCCTATAACAAAACGGCGGATGGTCTGGAGACAACATTCCAAGTGTCGCATTTATCCCATTTCCATTTGACATTGCAATTGGAGGCAATGTTTGATTATAAAACGAGAATTGTGGTTCTATCATCGGAGTCACACAGGTAAGTCGAATCACTTAGTTGCTTATTATATGTGGAGTTGTTGTGTTTCAATCAGGCCCTGTAGGCTAAATGGCAGGAGATATGTAAAGGGTGATTTTTTAGCTATTATCTTTTTGGCAACACTGGTTTAAACAGCTCACGCACGTTTCGTATTTTGTTTCACTGTCAAACATCTTCAGTTTGGTCTATAATTTAACCATGAATCGTCTTACAAACGAACAACGCTTGCAAATTATTGAATTTTATTATCAAAATGCGTGCTCTGTTAAGAAAGTTCATCGCGCGCTTCTTCCATTTTATGGTCAGTTTAATCGACATTGTTGGACATTAAACCACCAACACGCTTACGTAGAGTGCGAACTGAAGAAAATATCGCAGCTGTATCGGCCAGTGTTAATGATGACCATCAATTATCGATTCGTCGCCGTTCGGAGCAATTGGGCCTCTGTTACTCAACAACGTGGAAAATTTTGCGGAAGGATTTAGGTGTGAAGCCTTTCAAAATAAAGCTGGTGCAAGAAGTGAAGCCGAACGACCTACCGCAACGTAGAATTTTTGGTGAATGGGCTCTTGAAAAGTTGGCCGAAGATCCACTTTTTTACCGACGAAGCTCATTTTTGGCTCAATGGGTACGTAAACAAGCAGAATTGTCGATTTTGGAGTGAATATCAGCCAGAAGCATTGCAAGAGCTACCAATGCATCCAGAAAAAGTCACAGTTTGGTGCAGTTTATGGGCTGGTGGCATCATTGGACCGTACTTCTTCAAAGATGATGCGAATCGTAACGTAACTGTGAATGGTGAGCGCAACCGTGAGATGATATCCAACTTTTTTTTGCCCAAAATGCAAGAGCTTGACTTGCATGACATGTGGTTTCAACAAGACGGTGCCACATGCCACACAGCAAGCGCAACCATGGACTTGTTGAGAGGCGAGTTCGGTGAACATTTTATTTCACGATCCGGACCGGTCAATTGACCGCCTAGATCGTGCGATTTAACGCCTTTAGACTATTTTTTGTGGGGCTATGTTAAAGCTCATGTCTATACAGACAAGATCACGCTTCAATTGACGCATTGGAAGACAATATTGAAGCATTTATTCGTGAGATTCCGGCCGAAATGTTGGAAAGAGTATGCCAAAATTGGACTAAGCGGATGGACCATTTGAGGCGCAGTCACGGTCAACATTTGCATGAAATAATTTTCAAACATTAAATTATATGGACCGTACTATCGATTCAAATAAAGATTTCATGCATTTTTCTGAATTTTATGTGTTTTTTTTCACCCTTTATATGTGTTTACTCACTGACAAACCTTTATGGTTTCGCATTAAAGTTCCAATGCCATCACCAAAGACTCAGGCACTTAATATTAAAAAAAAACAGACGCGACAATCAAACAGATTTTCGACTCAAAATAATAATATGTACCAGTAATCTGAAATCTGTTTTACCCGTCTTACTCATCTGCGATCTCGCTACATCGCACCGATCAATAGATATCCGTAGAAACCCACAATTTGTTTAAGCTGTCACAACTTTTATGACCGCCACTGTAGCGGCCCCATCGTTTTATTTTGGACGGCAAGCTTTGACATTATTTTCTTTTATTTTGAATAGTTTTGCAAGTTGATTGCACTTTTATGCCTCCACAGTTTGGACTTTGGACCAACCGGTTTCTTTTTCTGCGTTGGCGTCGCCAGCTTGTGCAGACTTGCGGCTAAAACTATTTATAAAGCCACTCGATTTGCATGCGTACTTGTACAATGTGCATACATACATACGCTCTTACATACATTAATATTTGTGTGTTGCACAGTGTAATTCGATTTGGAGTTTTGTTGATTCTCATTTCAAGGCGAAACGCAATTGAACTCAGCTAAGATAAATATGTCTATTTTTGTTGTAACGGCTTCATTTACATATTTTACTGCGCAAACAGCAAACAAACAATAAAACTTACTACGCCACAGATTACATTATCTGAGACGAAGCCACACACATTCAAGCGTACAGCGCCCTCACGTGCGGCCGCTGGTACAGTGGTATAAAAGTTGGCTATAGAGCCATTTTAAGCCGGTTTTTCGAACAAATTTGCTCTCCAAATCGCAAAACTTTTGCGAATTCGAAAATGGGAGCATGGCTGATAATGTAAGATTATTAATTATAAAACTAAAGAGGTTCTGAAGCGAACCCCGCTGAACCGGTTTTCGAATCCGAGCCTTCTACATTTGAGGTCTTCTGAACTCGAACCAAACAATACCCGAATCGCAAAAAGGTTTTAAGTTGGTATAAACCAAGGCTTGGATCTATAAGCTGAAGAACCGCTCTGAAAACCGAACCTTATATTTCACATTGCATGATTAAAACTCCGGACCTAAAGCTGTATTTTCACTTGCCTAAATTCTCGGTTGATATGTCTGAAAAATACCTTAGTTTACTGTGAGTTGGCTCTCAAAAAACTCATGAGAACTTAGATTACACATGTCTGATTTTTCATACAAGTTTTCCATATAAAAGAATACTTGTATGAGCAATCACACAAGTGAAAATTAAGGATGCCGGAAATAACATCGATATATATTGAAACATCAATATGTTTGTTCAGAAAGACGATATATCATAATCGAATATTTTTCCGAGGCGGTAAATCAGATATCGAATTTTTTTTTGGTGATAATATAAGGTGATATTTTTGTTTCAGCTTTTCGAATGCTTGTTTTAATTAAAAGATACTGACTACAAAAAACTAAGCCACGATTGATGTTATGTTGATACTGGGAGTTACACCTAAATATGGCGAATATTAAGTGTGCTCCAAATCTTCAAAATTTAATTAACAATTGAATTTAACATTTTATTCAAATATGTTTTCTTTTCAATATTAACATCTCCCAAAAAATAAATTTATTAATAAGTAAACTGACCAACTTCATTTATTATAAATAAAATAAAATACATATCTTTTGGTTAGCTTATATAAGTTCGTTTAATCTATATTTTGCATGGCTGAACCGAAACTCAGTGAACCGGGCCCGGTCTTCTGAGAGGGGCCCGGAGCCCGGATTTTGGGGAAAACTTTAATAAAATATGTACAACGTGAGAAAACCCCCCGGAATCCCCTTTCGACAGGCCTTGGTACTTCGCCAGTGCATCTCAAGTGGTTCTTTCGCGTGGGGTCAAATACATCCTGACCTTCGTCAACGTGGCTATTAATATTTATTGTTATTTACTTCCTAGTATGGGTTAGGTAGTCTCTTACGCGTATGTTAGGATCTGTTTATCAGATAGTTTATCTTATCTACGATATCTTAGGCTTCGTGTGCGTCGTGGGAATGTGGTCGCGGAATCTTATGTTTTGATTCTAAACCGAACCTTGCACGAACTTGGAAATAAAGCTGGTTTACCAAGAACTAAACGGGTTTAACAAAGTCGTGTGTGTGTGTGGGGGTGGCCAGTGGTTGGTGGCGCGCGAGCGGGTCGTGGGTCGATCCCGCTCGGAACATATTATTTTATTTTGAATAAAAACTGTACCTTGCACCGAACTTTGCTGTTGGCGCAGTTGAAATAAAAAAACGCTCGAAAACGGCCTGTTTAGAACCTACAATTTCGGTTTGGTTCAACAAAAAAATTATAGACCTGAACAAATTTGACCTACTGCCTAGCGACTTCTTCTATTATCTGGTCGGTTTTGGGCGGTCAAGTCTTACAATCGACAGGAAAGTTCAATTAACCATCTAGAAAACTGTTTAGAATTACTTAAAAAATCCCCACCCTCTGTAAGATTCTCGACTCCAAAGCTTATCAAAAGATCAGAAAACAAGAGCTTAACATTACATTGGTAATAGTTTTCATATGTGGACTACGAAATGGAATTTTACGGAACAGTACATTACAATAAATTATATTTTGTATATTCCCAAGTGTTCCTCAAATCACTTTCAAAAATGACACAATTTCCAAACGATTTGATCTTATTGAATTTATTTGGTTACCAAAAAATTTTATTTGGGGGTGACCCAGAAATCTCGATAGATTTTCGTATAATCTGTTTCATTTCGAAATACAACTGAATTTTCATGTGAAGTGTCTTCAAAATGCAAGGCTACTAGATTAGAAGACGAAAATTGAGTGATTTGAAACCGACTGCTCAGCGCCAAGCAAATTTAAAGCGCACGGTTTTCCTTCCCTACAATCACTACAATCGACTTAATTCGTGACACTTTACATATAAACTCCTCATAGTTTAGTTCAAAAACCAATCATTTATACGAAAATCTCTAGAGATTTCTGGGACACCCCCAGTGTTTTTTTTTTCATTAATATTTTGTAAGGCATGTGCTGAACCAAGGTCCGAATCAAAGCCTCTGCCCAAAAAACCTCGCACCTCAAGTTTCCGAACCTTAACCATTGGTAAATTTTGGTTTGAGCACGCGAGCGGGATCTCCGAGAAAAAATTTTGGTTTGTAGCCCTGATTAAAATAGTTTTATTTTGCGACTTTCAAAAAGAAAATAAACATAAGTCAAGTTGTGAAATGGATATTATCGTAAAAACGATTGGACTTTTAGCTAAACCAGGAGGATTGTATAAGTAAAGTAACAATAATAATGTCGGCTACTAGATGTTAGGAAAGGCCTTGAACAATCGGTCTTAAATCTCTAAACTTCTGTCGTCTAATCAAGTATCCTTGCATTTTGGAGACACTTGACATATGAAAGCAAGCAGTTTTTATTCGATATGAAACCGTTTAAATGAAAATCTCTTGAGATTTCTAATTTACATAGGCATGTACATAGAAGTTGAGGCTAGCTCTTCATTTTAGAGTCTAGGCACTTTTGTAATAAATATGGGCCATTCGGGTGTTGATTAATGTTATTAACATCTTCCCAAGCTGGACGCTTCCTTCTAAGATTCCATGAACTATGCATCGAACCAAAACCATAAGTTTGATAAGTAAATGAACCGGTTCGAGAACCGAATATGTATGGTACATATCGACATTAAAGCCTTTTTCTACAGGCTTCAATGCAATAGTTTTGAGATTACAGTATCGCTCTGAAAAAAATTGGAACATGTAATATATCTTTAATTCCCAACATTGGAAACCTAGCAAGCGCGAAGGTTCAACTCGCCCCTTTCTCAAATAAATTATCGTGGTTTACAGGAAAACTCGAAATTTTTATAGTAGACAATTTGTTAAATTTCAAGATTTCAACTCTTATTAGCCACATTTCAAACCAATGTGCATACTGACACACATAAATCAATTGAAACTCGCGTGAAGCAACGGAAGAAGCATAAAACGTAATTGAACTGAAGAGTTGTAGTTGCTTTTTTGCTGCCGCTGCTGCTGCGTTCGTTGTTTAGCTCACGTAGCTCAACATTTTTGGCCTCACTCGTGGGGTATCTTTTTCTGTTTCTTGCTGTATCTCGTGTGTATGAGTGGTTCATGCAACTGAAAGTCTCGTGCGCCACTTGGTGTACTCGCCGAAAGTCATGTATGCCATAAAACCAGATACAGATACATTAATGATGAACTATGAGCACAGTGCTGAGATTCTATTGGGGTCAAAGCAACTAATTTTGATTTAATTTGGGAAAATATTAGCGATTAATGGGAGAATAAACAATGATTACAATAATTTAGTACCTACCACACAATTATATACATTTAAGCGATTAAAACCCCGCGAAGCGTTGTCTTTTATCAATATTAATTATATGCAAATTTTTTTTCTATTTTTGCGCCGTCCAATTTACAGTGGCCCCAAGCCAGAGCAACAAATGAAAACAAATCCAAAGTCCAAAATGTGCGCGCTTTTAATTTTAAGTCGGGTTTATGAGGCCTACACAGGGCGCTGTAATTCAGATTTTCCTTGTTTTAAGAAAAATGACATTATTTACAGCTGCCTTTGTTGCCTTTCTCTGATCTCTTGTTGTGGGCCCATTGTGTAGGGCCTTTAGTCATTGTCAATGCCTGTGTGACTCTTGTCCGTATGCATTTCATTAACGAACGTTGAACGCCGGCGGCAAACAGAACAACGCCAATCAAGACTCGTTTGCGGGTGCAAAGTCCATGGGGACCGGCTGGATGAATGATATGGATATGTGCTGTGCAACTATATCACAGAAGAAACTGCGTCTTAACATAAACAAAACGTGCCTTATTTCTTACAGATTCGCCAATCTACCAGTGGACCATTTGAGTGTAAATCATTTATCACCACCAGCTGAGAAATATTGGAGCATGATGGCCTATAATAATGCCAAGCTATGCAATGTTTTATTTGCCCAGGAGCTGGCACAAGTGAGTCATCTTTACACATATTTGTATGAGGAAAATTTGGTAAATTGATGACCTATTTTCTGTTTGCATTCCTTTTAACAGCGCTGGAAGCAAAGAGGCATATCCGTATTCTCAGTACATCCCGGAAATATGGTATCCACACAGTTAAGCCGTAATTTTTGGTTCTATCGCATTCTTTTTGCTTTGGTTAGACCGTTTACTAAGTCTTTGGTAAGTTATATGGAATTTTGGTTATGTTTTAATCGATAAGACTATAATACAGACTTTAAGATTAAGATTATTAAGAGATTTTAGATTTAGGACTTTAAGATGGATTCATTTTGGGAAATTTACTACAATTTTTTTAACAAATTTCGAAATGGTTATTAACCCTTGGATAGTTACTTTTGTTATTGTATAGTTATATTTGTTTTTTACATATTGTAACCAGACATAAATAACCACGGTAGGTTCTATAGGTCTTAAAACTCAGCTTCAGTTCATGGGTTTTGGAACTGATTGGTTATTTTTATTTGAAAAAGCAGTAAGTCAAAACTCCTATCAGATCCCACTCTCAAACAAAATAGAAATTGTAGTTTAGACACTTCTTCAAAACATATCCCAAAATTAGCTGCGGCTAGCTGCGATTTCAGTATCGGTAATGATATTTGTGCGGTAATGCGTGAATTTCCTGTAGTTTTTTGTAATTGTTGCTTCATAATATATATACACTGCTCGACAGCACACTCCCCCAAATTCACCAAGCTTTTCTTAAAGAACTTTGGTCCGCCGAGCTCAAAAATCGACATGAAACAAAAATCTGTCGAATAGTTATCGAGATAATATCGATAAACGGGGTTTTCCGAAGCTGCCTGCATATAAACTCGCATAACTTTATTGTTTTTGCTCCGATTGAAAAGTTGTAAAGAAATTTTGAAAAGAAAAAACCTAGCCGAAACTTTCGTTTTCAGACAAAAATGTGAAAGGGTGCGTACTTTTATTGCTGTGGTCTACAATTTTAAACAAAACTTAATATTTGGCAAAATTTAGAAAATTTATTGAAATTAAAGTGCTTGTAAATGCTGAGTGAACAAAATTTGTTTTTTTTTACTTTCGAGCCTCTAGCATTTCATTCAAGAATTTTTACTGAGATTAGACTTCGCAAGCGACTCCAAAAAACCCCGAGTACAGACTTTCAGCCAAATCAAATGCGTTTTTGAAGAAATTGCCCGCCATATTGGATCCGCCATTTTGTTTTTCTGAATTTTGACTTCGAGTTCGTAATCAGCGACCCTGAAAACCCCCGAGTACAGACTTTCAGACAAATCAAATACGTTTTTTGAAAGATGATTAATGACTTTCACTGTCGACTCCATAATTCTGCACCTCGAACTTAAATTTCAATTCTTTGACTACCTTTGGACTCGACTTTTGCTCAATGTTTTTTTTTTTGTCAAAAGCTCATTAAAGATCGCGAACTATGATGGTTTAATAAATAGAACTGGAAATGACTTTAAGCATTTTAGAGCGTGTTCGACAGATAATGGAAAATAGATTACTTGATGTTCAAAAAGGTCAGAGTTTTCAGATAATGCACTAGTTTTTGTTTTTTTTTTTTTTGCTCGTAGCTCTGAATGGCTTTTGTAACACAGCATCTGATAAGAGCTTGCCAGATTAATGTTGTTAACATTGTAGTCCTGAGATATCGACTAAGATTTGTGTATTAATTTTGTTGTGGTCACCTGACAAGCAGCTTCCAATGTTCATAATTTTGCATATTTATAATTTGAGTGATTTCATCTCTTTTTTTTTGTAGCAACAAGCTTCAGCTACCACCATCTACTGCGCCACAGCCACCGAGCTAACCGGACTGACGGGACACTACTTCAACAACTGTTTTTTCTGTGAACCCAGCAAGTTATCCAAAAGCACGCAACTACAGGAACAGCTCTGGCAGCTAAGTGAAAATTTGATCAAAGATATACTGGAGCAGTAATTTATAATAAATTAAATTAAATTTTTATATTTTTGTATTCTTATTAACTACACAAATTAAATACAAACTAAACAATTTGTTGATTTTTTTTTTTGCTTAAAATTAAGAATTTGTAAAAAACAGAACCTATTTACAATCTAAAACACAGAGACTAGAAATCAGACACACGACCCTTTCGCTCCCAGTCGCCGTAACGTGTGGGTTCCGGTCCTGCCGGGCCACCAATTTCACCGGTATAAGGATTTGTTTGATTGGGCCAGGGCTTAAGTGGTTCATTCTCTTGATATGGGTGACGGGAGAACGCATCCATGCCCAGAGTCGTCTTGGCTCTTAGCTTCTTTTGGAAGGCCATGAATTTTTCGGTGGTTGATTTGGGTTCTTTTATTTCGCCCACCATTTCATTGGCACCAATTACGGTAGCACGCAGGGCACTGCTGCTAGACGCATAGCTCACTGAGGAGAGGGAAATTGAAATTGCAAATTTAGTCAATTGACACGGAAACACTATCACACACACACACACACCTTGCTTGCCCGCTTGCGGCCAGGCACGCAGACTATGTTTGGCCATAGATTGCATTTTGTTGTAAATTTGATGCTTTTATTATTTATTATGAAAATACCGGCAAAATCTTATAAATATCACTTGTTGCCTTAGGTCTTGACTGTAGCCCGACTTGTTCGGTATGGTGGGCGCACAACAGAGCAGGCCGTATTTATTCAAATTCAAATAAAGCAGTGTTGCTTGTTCGACGTATCGATATCGAGCAACAGTTGGTTTTTGCTGCCAACGTCGCCAGCTGTTCAGTGTTGGCGCTCAATTTAAAATTTCGATAAGTTCAACGATTTAGTACAACGTGAAACGTAACAGCAAGTATCCTACGTAGCACAACGGAACGTAATTATATGGAACATTTGGAGAATATGCTGGATTTGGGCAGTTTGCACCATAATATACTAACAAACAAAACAGAAATCGTATAATTTTGAAAAAAAACTATATTTTTAATCTAATAAGACCCCATTAATGTGGACTAGAAATCAGAGACACGACCCTTCCGCTCCCAGTCGCCGTAGCGTGTGGGTTCTGGCCCTGCCGGGCCCCCAACTTCACCCGTATGCGTATTGGTTTGATTGGGCCAGGGCTTAAGTGGTTCCTTCTCCTGATACGGATGACGGGAAAACTCATCCAGCTTGCCCAGCGGCGTCTTGGCTCTTAACTTCTTCTGGAAGGCCTCGATTTTTTCGGTTTTGCCCTTTGATTCCTTGACTTCCACGACCAAGTCATCTTTGCCATCAACTGTGGAAGCCCGCCAGACACTGCTGGTGGACGCGTAGCACACTGAGAAGAGGGAAGTGGAAGTTGCATTTTTACCAAAAACTAACACATTCATACACACCTTGTTTGCCCACCTGCGGCCAGGCACGCAGACTTTGTTTGGCCATCGATTGCATTTTGTATTTAATTTTTTGTTCTTGTTATTAACCGAGATGCCGGTTTAATTCTTGGAAATATAAATTGTTTATTACGTCTTTCTCTTCGTACTTTTTCGCTGCCAGCGTCGCCAGCTGTTCCGAGGGAATTTAAATTTCCCTGCTTTTGGAAAGTTGGGAAAAACTGAAAATTGCGGCATTTTCAAATGTTACTAATAATTTAAGTCCACTGCTGCCTCCGGTCCCGCTATAACTTGAAGTGCTGGCCACCGGCGGGCCTTGTTTTATTTCCTTTAAGTCGCCCGTCTCCGATCTATTCCGTTGGCGTGTCGATAAATAATCCTGATTACTAAATATGTCCAGAAAAACCGAACCTTCTATCTATAAAACTGTGGGTGATATGACGTTTTTTCCAAATTTGCGGGGGCGGGAGGAGGCGTGGCAAAAATTAAAAAAAAAAACTTGATCTGCCTGCAAGTTTAAGAAGCATAAGTCCTTTACATGTCTAACCTCTATCTCTTACCATCTCTGAGATCTGTTTGTTCATACGGACAGACAGACGGACATGGCTAGATCGACTCGGCTGTTGATGCTGATCAAGAATATTTATTCTTAATAGGGTCGGAGATGCTTCCTTCTTCCTTTTTCTGCGACTTTGTACGGTGTACTGAAAATAAGTATTTTCCCAATATGGTATTGGAGTCTACTCCGCCGTAAACTGACTTTGGACACTTCTGGCTTAAGCCGAATTTTCCAATTATTTCTTGGAAATCAAAACCTCTACCAATTTCGATCGTTCAAAGTCCGAAACATATTCTAAAAGCCGAAATGGAACCGGCTATTTTGATTCGGATTTGGTTAAGGGTTGATGGTGTATGGTTTCGGTTTAATTCGGTTATACTTTTAAGTATCGGTTGTTGTTTCGGTTGGATTTCCTGTCTAAGAACCCTCAATCATTGTTCTTCTGATTTGATATTTGCCTTTTATTAATTCGTTTTCTAATTTAATTTTCAACAAACAAGCATTTACAGGGTGCAAAACAAAACAAAGAGAATTTCAAAATGAATCAAACGGTGCAACTAATTAGTCGTTGGTGGTTCATTAATCCATCCATAGAATAGGATTAACTTTGTTGGATCATGACGCACCAGCATCAAATATGGAGTGTCACAACGGAATTCCACTTCAGGACCAGTTTTAGATAAACTAGTAGCAGTGGCTGCCGCCGCCTCAGTACCCTTTTCGTTAACGGTAAAGTCTACCTTATGAACAATATCGTCTACCAAAAGATCGGATGGTGATCCAGCTGCGGCTGCTTGTCGTTGTGCCTCTAGATTCTGCAGGCCGTTACCGTCAGGGCAACTGGCAGAAGTTGATGGTGACAATGAGGCGGGGCTGGTTTCAATTAAAGATAAATCACCTGCATTAAAAATGCTCCCTAGACCCATGCGCTTCATCACTGTTTGCAGATTGATAGATCTTACAATATGCAGCTTGGGCAAGGCCACTATGGCCACACGTATAGACATTTTGCTGATCATATCCTCAATAATATCCGTTGTCAATTGTTGCTGCAGATTATTCAAATTTTCCACCGAGGACTGCAGAGGCTGTACTATATACATGGTACTCAGATTACCCTTATAAGGTAATCCAATGATTCTACAGCCCAATTCCAAATCCTCATAATAGGGGAACTTGCCGCCAGTAAACATCATTTGAACAAGTAGCACCGGTTCAATACCCACTCCATTTGGATAAAAAAAGTCCGGCCTGGTGATACCCTCGCTGAACTGGGTTTCCCAGACCCCTTTGAAGTACAAAGCATTCGCCATAATCATGCGCGTAGTTCGAGGTAATTCTTCGACAATGATATCCTTAATTTTGTCTCTGGTTTGATTCTCCACCCAGTTATTGATGCGGTTACGTGCTGAGGCTGGACTTCTCTTAAAATCTACGGATAGTATTTGTGTTTCATAGACCTGCTGGATGACTTGTCTGCAATCGAAAAATTCATATTTGTTTAAAAGTCAATTTTGTCAGGATTATTGGCAAAGTTACAGCCTTTTATTTCAGTTAAAAATATTCTCACCTGTAATCGGCATTCACCGAGTTACCGTTTTGGTTGAAGAGTCCATTAGCCAGATACACTTTATGTGAATTGGGTGCATTATCATTGGTTTGAGTATGAAGACGAAATGGTGCCCGATTAGTTTCCTCACGCCACGCTACCAGCTGACGTTCTGGCGATATTGCCCCACTTGTGGTTTGTTGTACATCAAGTAGCATCCGTCCAAATTGCTCATGTAATTTCACTGAATCGTAAATGCCAAAAACCTTGGAAAGTTCTCGATAGCTTCGCCCAGTGGCTCCTAAATGGAGCAAGGCCAAAGCCGAGACTATACTAAGCGGGGAGAAGACTTCCGTTTTCCTATAATTCTTGGCCAGTTCCTTGCTCAGAGATTGGGCGAAATGTAAAATATGGCGAGCTATCTGATTTGAGGCTATCACATCCACCTGGGTACCATAGTGGCACGGGGTATCCGTATCTTGTTGTTTCTTTAATTGCTCTATAAGGGCCTGATGTTCTGGAGTTCGACAGTCGTTGCTCCCTACTTCTAAGCTGTCAGCGACATGACCGAAAGCCACTAAACAGGCCAAGGCCAACAAAAATCGAGGCATATTGTTATCTGAATATTATATAAATTGTAATTAATTAGAGTTGATTCTTCCACAATCTTCCACAAACAGAACCTCGGTACACACCAAATAAACCAAAACTAGTTTCAACACTAATTAAATGTACATTGGATGCTTATAAACACGCGATGCAATCGGCTTCGTTGCTAATTTCAAACTGAGCACCAGAGGCACCGAGTTACTTATTTATACAAATACAACTGATAATCTATTCGCAAACTTATAAGGAATAATTAATACATTTTAAAACCCAAAAATTTTATTTTAAGATTTATAGGCCCTAAAGTTTTGTGTACCAAAAATTGCTCATGCATCACGTACATCAGATAATAGTTTGTACAACAAAATATCACATTCATATTTTGTCATATTTGTAAAATTTTGATCATGATGCAAAATACAGTTACTTTGTCGGGCTTTATGCGATAATACAAATCGCAGTTAGTGCCTAGTCCAGTTGAATTTGCAAGAACGAATGTGGTAATTTTCGCTTAAAAAGAATTTCGAAAATATAAAATCATGATCACTCTGTTATATAAGTGCTTTTAGATAACAGCGTATGTTTCAAGATCAGCTTATGACAGCTCGCGTTCCAAGCGTCAGTCGAAGTGAACTTCACTTCTAACGGAATGGTCAACTTTTGGTCGCACAATTGCTTTTGCCTCTGTTAATAGATCCCCAATGTCGAAAAATTGTGACTATCCCCTCTGTTAACCGGTCCTGCGCCGAATCCCAGAGAGTCGGTTCCGAGCAGATTTCTCCCGAAACTGAACTCAAAGAATCGCATAAGAAAGGTCTTTCAGAACATATTTAAATTTTCACAATATAATGACAGGATGACAGTAAATTTTTGATACTGAATCAGATTATCATTTTAATAAAAACATGCATTTTAGTCATACTATGACGAACATTGTTAAACCTTCAAAATAAATAAAAATAAATAAATGACTATGAAAAGGAAATAAATCATAAGTCAAGTTGTAACCACCGATGCAAACCACTCGAAATAAAGTACTGGTTCGGTTCAGTGGTTCACACAGTTTCTGAACCGCCGGTTCGGTTCATTACATGGTTTTTGGAGCTAAATGAACCGCGGTTTCGGTTCGGTTCAGTGGTTCATAGAGGCCCATTATGAAATATTATGATTTCTGTCTTAATGTGACTTTTAATTCCTATAAACCATATGAATTCTGATTGATTATTGAATTATAATTAATCCTCAACCTTGAGATGGCTAACAATCACTTTGACTAAAATCAAAACCAGGTCGATAATTCCATATATGTACATGCAAAAGCACCAGTCAAGGTGAAATGATTGTTCTAAAAACCTGAACGGCTTCTTTATGAAAACAAACAAAGAAAATACCTTAATATTTATGAAGGGCAAAGAAAACCCCTTTAAAATGTTTTCAAGAGAAATGCTTGGCCAGTTATACTTGTCTGTTCCGTTGTCCGCAGAAGTTTGAAAATTGCCATTAAAAACAACAAATACATATATGACATTTGGACACAACAGCATTGCAATAACATCAACTGAAGCTGTAGCTATTAATAGACGCATGTGAACCTAAACAAGAAAAATACTTATGACTCGCAAGTCTTCATTCAGCTCAGAGTGGCTTTAAATGGGTAATTGCTAATGGCTGTTGGTGTGGAGAGCGATTTAAATCTCACTGACGAGTCCAGGATGGTTCCGGACGAAACCGAGCCTGTCTGAGTAACCTTAATCTGATTTGTGTCGATTTCTGATTGATTATTGAATTATAATAAATCCTCGACCTTTAGACGGCTGACAATTTTGACTATTACCATTAGAATATCTTTTAAATCCTTAGAATAATGTCTATAATTTCCTCGAGAAATGCCTTTCGAAAACAGAGAATGTCGGCTTAAAAAAAATACGTCCCATACATCTTACACACCCTTTTAATCGTATGACAAAAAAAACTCTCCTCACAAGATTAAATTAAGATGAAGAAGTAATATAAAAAATTGAGACGAAAAATCATGTATCAACTTTCAAGAAAAGAATGCAGATTAATGACAGATGTATTATCAGATCGGTGGCAATTGCAGACATGTTACATGTTCTAAAATTTGTGTGAAATCATCCATTAAGGCTATATCTTTCAGTGGTCTCCCTTGTAGAGGGTCGCAAAACAATGCGAAAGCTAAGTTAAGACTGAAAACTTAAGTCCTTGGAGTCATTGAAAAATGCAAACTTACGCAGAAATGCTGCACGCTTATAATGCTGAGATGCAAAACTTACGCTGAAATACGTTAAATAAGCTATATAGAGGGTCGAACGAAATGTCTTATGAAAATTGTCTTAGGAAAACGATTCAAATTCTAAAGTTAATAAGTATCATTGGCTAAAGCAAAGCGATTCACGTCTTAAAACTCGTCAGAGAACTGAACCGAACCGAACCGTTTTTATTTGTGGTTTTCGGTTCGGTTCCGCTTTTCTGAAAGGAAGCCGGTTCGGTTTGCGGTTCGGTTCACCAGCTGGAATAAGCGGTTCTGCTCGGTTCAAAACCGGTTCGGTTCAGAGCCGGTTTGCATCCCTGGTTGTAACAAGAAAGAAGACTTTCTCAAGCCCGACTATAACATACTCTGTACCTGTGAAGTGCTGCCCATCATCGTTGCAACCGGTGCTGACAATAATGGTTTGTTTTCTTTATAACTCGACTATCGTTCTAATGCCTCAAAATATCTTGGGGGTCGTTTAACTTGAAGAAATTTGTTGGGGCTCTACTGAACCGCCAGACCACCCTTATTGAAATTCAGGGTTGGCCATATTCGCTTGACTCATATTTATACCCTTGCAGAGGGTATTATAACATTGTCCGAATGTTTCTAACGCATAGAAGGAAGCATCTCCACTTAAAGTATATATATTCTTGATAAGCATGACGAGCTAAATTCATTTAGCCCTGTCCGTCTGTCATAAATATCATATTTCATAAATATCAGTTGATTACTAGCACCCATATTGCGACTTCCTCTATATCGTTAAGGTAGAGGCTTTCGAATGTTCAGCAAAATGTATTCTGGGCAGGGATTAGTCCCGAAACGAATTTTGGTTCCGGTACTTCCCGAAAGGAATGTTTCGGCTTATGGTTTTATTTCGGAATTCGGTTCCGATGCAGTATCCGGACTATTGTTTAGGTTTAGCGGTGCCTACCGGTACAAGTGTTTATTCAATTAATTTAATCCTTAATAATAATACACTGGCTTTAATATCAAGCCAAAACAAGCATAGGAGAAACACAATAAACATGCAAAGTTGTTCTTGTGATGTGCGTATAGGACGTGGGCACCCCTGATATAAGTCAATTGATCAGCAATCCGTCACACTTACATTATTCTCTTCGTCTTGGTATGTGGAACTGCTTCTTAGAAATCTTTACACTTGTCTCTTTTTAACAAGTGAGTGTACAGAGAAAGGCAAATCGAAAGAAGCCGCGAAGATCGGCGTCAAGTTGTGTTCCAATTGCTATTAAAGCGTAAGCACTCTGCACAGTTAAACTAAAACCGAAACTGTATCGGTACTAACGCTCCGATATCGTTCCGGCTCTATCGGTTTCAATAGTAACGGTAACCGGTTTTCGTTTCAATCAAAAAATGTATTATCGGTTCCGGTACATAATTTAAAATCCCTGATTCTGGGTTTATATTCTGGCCAAGTTTGACAACGATCAATCAGGGAATAGGTCATCACAAGGTTTTTCTTTTTAGGTAGCAATTTTATCTTCTTCTTTATATTCGATGCCAAGTTTGATCAAAATGCAATAAATATATCATTTGGCAAGTATAAGGTTTATTTCAGTAGTAATTGACCTACTTTCTTCTATGTTCTAAGTAAAGAAGACAAGTCAGACCCGAAAAACTGGATGAAATTAAAGAAGCACAATACTAAAGATCATTCTTTTAAAACTATTTTCTCTTAATTTATTTATGTACTTTGCAATATACTACTAAACTACTAAAGTCAACGATCCTAGATATATATTACATAACTCTTCAATTAGCCGTTGGTGGTTCATTAATCCATCCATAGAACAGAATCAATTTTGTAGGATCATGACGCACCAGCATCAAGAATGGAGTATCGGCACGGAATAGCACATCAGGACCAGATTTCTTAAGATATGTCACAGTGGCTGCCGCCGCCTCAGTGCCCTGTTCATTAACGGTAAAGTCTACCTTATGCACAATATCCTCTACAACAAGTTCAGAATGTGATCCAGAGGTAGGCGCTGCTGCTGCCTGTCGCTGTGCCTCCAGATTTTGTAGGCTGCTACCGCCAAGATTTCTACGATTGGCCGCAGCACGAGGTCTTTCTGTAGACGTTGATGATGCCGAGACGGGGCTGGTGGCAATTAAAGATAAATCACTTTGCACAGGACTGAAAATGCCACCAATACCCATACGCTGCATCATGGTTTTCAGATTAACCGATTCCACAATATGCAGCTTAGGCAGAGCCACCAAGGCCGAGCGTCGATACATTTTGCCGATCATTTCTTCAAATTTATCCGGAGTCAATCGCTGCTGTAGATACATCAACTGTTCCGCCGAAGACTGCATCGGTTGTACAATATACATGGTACTCAAATTACCCCTATAGGGTAGGCCAATAATTCTACAACCCAATTCCAGATCCTCATGATAGGGAAAATTACCGCCCGTGGCCATCATTTGAACACGTAGCACCGGCTGGTTACCGTCGCCATTTGGATAAAAATTATCTGCCTTGGTGGCTGACTCAATGAAATCGGTCTCCCAGAACGCTTTGAAATACAAAGCGTTGGCCATTATCATACGCGTACTCTGAGGTATACTCGATGAGATGATATCATTGATTTTGCCTTTTGTATTATCCTCCACCCAGGAATTAATGTTGTAACTAGCTGTGGCTGGACTTTTCTCAAAGTCAAAAGATTGCACTTCCGATTTATAGATCTGGGTGATGACTTGTCTGAAATTAAAAAAACAATAATTATTTAGACTGAGCAATCATTACTTATGCAAAGTTAAGTGCAAGTTGTTGATTAGCGATGGGAGATAAGTTGGGAATTTTTAGATAGTTTTGCTTGGGAACTGGTTGGATTGGAAAGGTGAAGACACATTTTATTTTGCCCCCATCCCTAGGAACACAATATGCTTGCAAAATGGTAATGACTATGACTTTGGTATTTCCACTGCCTCAGTTAAACCAGCCCAGCACACTGATCCAGTTTTGTTCGTTAAGAATTGCTCACCTGTAATCGTTGTTCAGAGTGTAGCCCAGTTGAGTGAATAATCCATTAGCCAGATACACTTCATGTGGTCCGGGACGTTGATACCTCCGATTAGGTCGATTCGCATTGGTTTGTTCACGCCAATTTACTAGCTGACGTTCTGGCGATATTGTTTCCCGGGTGGGTTGCTGTACATCGCGTAGCATCAGACCAAACTGCTCATGGAACTTTACTGAATCGGCCATGCCAAAAACCGCGGAAAGTTCCTGATAGCTACGACCCTTTGCTCCTAAAAAGAGCAAGGCCAATGCCGAGACTATGCTGAGCGGTGAGAAGACTTCCGTTTTTTTATAACTGGTGGCCAGTCGATTGCCCAGAGACTGTGCGAAATGTAGTACATGGCGGGCTATCTCATTCGAGGCAGTCACATCCACCTGAGTACCATAACCTGACTCCGTACGTGTGTCCACCTGGTTTTGTATACCATTCACAAGAGCCGGTGCGCTGAGTGGCGCCGGAGCTTGTAAGTGGGAATAGGAAGTCATCGGTTGCGGCAACGTAGCTTGACCTTGATGTTGCTCCTGTTGCTCTTGTTGTCGTTGCTGTTGTAATTTCTCTATTATAGCCTGATTCTCTGGACTCCGCAAGTCTTTTCGCCATAATTCCAAACTCTCAGCGCCATGACCTAAAGCCGTCAAGCAGGCAAAGGCCAACACCAAGCGTAACATATTGTAATCTAATTTTATGTGTCTAATTATATAAACTGTGATTATATACCCGTAGATAGAACGTCTATCTATTGTATAAATATGTATGAATTTTATGGATGTTTAATAAGACGCGATTTAAGCACCTTCGCTGCTATTTTCTGACTGAGCATGAGAAGCCCCGGGTATTTAGTTATAAAAATAAAACTGGAATTGAAATCGCAAACTTGTTATCACCACAAAGCCAGCAGACCAGCTCCCAGCTCTCCCAGCGTTACTGGCTCTCAGCTGATCTTAAAACAAAAATAACAAAAACAGAAGCTTTTTCAAGAACGCACCGTGGGGCGGATAACGAAAATGGTTGGTAAAACTAAAGCATAATTATACACGTAATGGTTCCGGTACTTACCCAAAGACTTAGCCAATTGGGTAGGCAACCGATTCACCTCGATTGATAAGTCATGGTCCTGAGACAGTCAAAATTTTAAATCAAACTTAAGCTTTTTCGCAATTGTAGATCAAATTTAGCTTCATTATTGCACACCACATCCCAAGGATCAGTATCAATCGAATCAGTTCACAGTAAGGAATTTTTCGATTTTTTTAGCATAAAGTCCAATTTTTCACACTTTTGATTTGAAAAATAGTTGGAATTTATGTAATCTACATACTCCAAATAGATTTTAAATAAACACCTAAAATTTTTCGGGCCGTACTGAATGATCGAAACTGGCTTAAGGAAAGTGGCAAAATTGTGTGTTAAGTTTGTGAGCCCGTCCTGACCGTAATTTTTCACAAAAAACAAATTGGGAAAATGGAAAACATTCGTACAGGAATGTAAATTACGTGTTATGTATTAGTTTTTCAAACCCATTACTGTGGATTGTTTTTTGCCTAATGATTTGTTCACATGTTGTTGCAGTAAATTTTTACAAATGTGTTTGAGTTTTCTGGAAAATTACTTACGCTATTGATAGAAGTCTATTCAATCAAATGCTAAGAGTCCTGCTTGCTCGCTTTGGCTCCTTTTAGGCCCCAACGGCCTGACGATGTAAGTAATTCAGCTTACGCCACCACATACAGCGTCAACGTGAAACGTATGCCTAGTGTGACCAGAACTAGCAAAAAAAGTACGACGCTGCATCGCGTTGTTTCAGATTTATGACATTTGTAAATTAGCTGGTGGTGGGTCACACTTCCAATGGTGTGAGATTAATCCCCAATGGCATCCTGGTCTCTCACAGCCAAAATCAGCGCAACCTTGTCTTCATGCGAAAACAATTCCAATCGACTCTTTCGCTTTGATTTTTTTGCCATATTAAATTCACAATTAAATTTTTATTTTATTTTAGTTAAGTCCAGCTGATCGATGCCATTCATGTAGAAAAACAGAGCGTTACATCTAGTGGCAACAAAATTGCACCAGCTGATCAACGCAAAATAAGGCCCACTGCCTATTAACATAGAGCCCACCTATGTGATGTTAAGCGCTGTTAAGGGCAAAAATTCTTTTGCACTCCAACGGGGAAAAAGTAAAGTGCAAGGAAATCGTTACGCCTGCTTCTTCTTCACTCAATTTTTGTATGAAACTTCTCGTTACGTCGTGAGTCCGTCTGAACCTTTTCTCAAAAACTTTATTTTTACAGAACAGTTCTAGTTTAGCCGGCAAAAGCTATTAGATGATTGGAGTAGTTAAGTACGTCAGTCAGATGCAGTGTTTACATACATTTTGAAAGAAACTGAGGAATCTGTTTATAAAGAGTCACAAATAAATGAAACAGATGTCATCCTCAGAAGCCATACTCAGCAAAATGCTTTCTGAAAATGAGCAGGGCCCTACCAAACTCGTTTAATAAAAGCAGCTGATAAGTTCTTGACGGTAGTCAGAGATTTATGAAACTTGTTTGATAATTGCAAAGAAGATTTAACATATAAATTCATTTTGAAACGCCTCCCTTTTTGAGTAATATTAAATATATTGTGGCATGTAGATACTTTACTTAAAATTATCCTCGACAAAGAAAAACAAGGTGGTTAGAAGGTGATGGACGAAGTCAAAAAAACCTCAGAGAGCGAAAATGACAACTGACAGCTAACTCATTTTTGATTTCCTCAATATGTTGGAACGTCCATGAACATACCACCCTAGTCTCAACCTCCGCAGCCTCCAAAGCCCAGTATCCGTCACTCCTGTTGTGGCGAACCCTCTTTTATACCAGCCACCTACCAACCATCTAAAAATTTCTATTCACCTAGTGGTCCCCCTTTTATACTGTGCGTATGCTTGCTTTTTTTAGTCCATGGAGCTGGATCCATGCGTTACGGCTAATTCTAATCTTCTAAGCTTCTTTCTTCTACAAGGCATTGCCTTTGAGCTCTGAATTTTATATTGTGACTTCCATTTTCAATTTTATAAACTCTTGTATTTTGAACAATTTAGGCCACAGCTGACTTTTTACTGTGCTCTGGTCTCACTACATTTTTAAAGTCCGCTCTGAGAATTATGCGACAATTCTCACTATGAATATTTTTCCAGCGTCTGAGTACCAAGCTTAAAGAAAAAAAGGAAATTGTTGATCCAATAGCAAATTTCCTCATCTAATAATGAACTTGGCTGGGTCTGGTGCAGCGGGTAGTGTGTGTACCAGCTGCGCAAGAGGTTGTGGTTTCGTTCCCGCCTCGGGACATCAAACCAGCTGTCACCCTTACCAGCTGTTGGCGCCAGCTTTGAAGTAACTAGCCATGAATAAGCTTCTCAAACTTTGCCTTTCGGATTCGACGTTAAACTGTAGGTCGCTTTCTCTACTGCGAAAATAAAAAGCTCACGAGCCTAGAGATTAAAAGAAGCTCGGCATTGGCCCAAATATAAAAGGAAGGAAATTTTGATTTGAAATCTCCTGAACCATGAGTTTTGGCTTGCTCTCAAGAACTATCAAGAACTGTTTTTGATATGACGATTACCTTGAAAACGATTACAGAAAAATATCCAAAATTTTAAGACTTTGTCTACGAATTGATTCCGTATCCGCCAACTTGAAGCAAATGGTTCAGTCATAGTTTGTGAAACGAATTCCCACATGGAGGAGATCTTCAGTATTTTAACTTTAAATTAAAGTCGCTTAAGAACAAAATATAATGTCTTTAAGATCTTATATTCTAAGTTAATTTGCTTTTGCTGTGTGATATTTCAATATGTCAAAAATTTTTCTTGGCATATTGCTTATCAGTTCCACTGTGCATCAACGACGACTCATTGCATTGAAGCTTGGGTTATACCCCCAGCTTTGTTTACATTGTGTACTTTCTGCTTTAGTTCACTCGAACTCAGCTCTCTGTCTCTTTTTCTGTCGTGACTCTCGCGTTTGTGCGGAAATCCATTATAAGCTCGCTCTAGTGTGATCTGCATACTAATAAATATGTACTCCTCGCTCTCTCATAACTGTTCGAGCAAATTATTTTAAATATTTATAGAGACACTTGGACAAGTATGTGCATTTTAAATTATATGTGGTTCGTAGTATAAATCTCGGGAGTATCTCTGCCTGTTCTTGTGCTATATACGTCACTTGATTTGTCATCGAGCTTCGGGAAAGTTTGTTTAGTAGAATGCAAACTCGCTTCTGCTTTTGTGATAATGTCGGTGGTTTCCAATACCTGGGGGTCAATAATATGTTACTTCTCTCTTGGCAGAAGAATGACTTAGTATTATTTACCGCTAAATATTGCTGGTAAAAGCCAGTATCCGTAAGAATTTTAAATAAATGTGACACATGGCAAAAAAACAAAGAAATGCCAACGGAGCTTTTAGCAAAGACCTAAGCATAATTCTACAATATTTCAAGCTATGAAATGAGTTAGAAATAGGAATTAGGATACTAGATATATTTTTATCTTATTTATATAATGAGAAATCAAATGGAATAAGACTGATAGAAATAAAGCTTAACTTCTATTGCAGGGACGGAAAAGCAAACGCCCCAAAGGGAGGAAAGGATAGTTCAAAATCAAATCTATCTGAATAATTGGTTACAAAATGTTACTAATGCTTAGTAGAATTTCTTCAATGAATAGTCCTGATTTTAATACTTTTAGAACGAGTTTTCTGTGCAACACAATGCTTTGCCACGTATTGCATTTTGAATTTATCTAGAATTCATAGCACTTCCGACAAGGAAAACGTCTAGATAAACAGAACTTGATCGACTAGAAAATAGTTAGAAATAGTTGAGTAAGAACCAAAACATCTTTAAATCGGTTTGAACCGAATTTCAGATTTTTTAAACTGTGAACCGAACCTTATATTATAAACTAGAGGTAAAGAAGTTGCTAAACCTTGGCATTAGGATGTGCAAAATAGATCGTGGAACGATCCTTTCGGAGTATGAAGAAGGTATGATTATTAAAATGCATAAAACCGGTTCCAAAAATTTAGAAATTGCAAATTAAGATAAATTGTCTTAAAAATACAACTAGAATTTCCTTGAAAACCCAAAAGGATATGGGACAACACCATGTAGCGAGCGAAAAAGCGATATCGACACCCGATGCAAATGTAAAATCCACCGACTTTCAGCTGTGGATTCTATAAGCAGGGGACAGATTAAGGCTTAGTTGGGACTCAATATAACAAGAAGTAGGATTATACAAATAATCCATAAGAAGTCGTGCCTTCTACATACCTGTATAATACTTTAACCTAAGCATTTATCTCGCCGTATAAAGGCGCGCATTGAGTTCTCACATAAATAGCAGTTCTGAGACGAGGAATGGCTTAATGTCATTTTCAGTGACGAAGAAAAGTTAAGTCAGGACGGTCCTGACAGTTGCCCGAAGACCGAATTTTTGGCGAAAACTTAAAAAAACTATGTACAACATGAGAAAATCCCTCAGGCCTAGAATGCACTTTCGACAGGTCTGGAAATGACTGTGTGAAATGTAGACGTGTCACCCATATAATTATTTATTATGAAGAAAAGTTTTAATTTAAGTTTTTAATGTATTGAAAAACAAATTCTCAAACTTTTTGTTGCGTATTACTATACGTAATAAAATTTCCTACCAAAAATATTTTTACCTAACCGTGTTCTTTTTTAAAGTTACAAATATCTTTATCACATATAATTCTTTAACTGCGGCACAAGTTCAAAAATTATCATACACTACAACAAATGCGGTAAATTTGAACTTAAACGTAACTCAATACGTAAACGTAACAAATTTAGTCAAACGTGGTCTCACTAATCCCAAATCTTATCATCTGTGGCCACACTGCCACTATCTCAACCCAATCCCCAATCATTCCTATTCCGACCACACGAGAAGTTTGTTAACAAAGCTCTAAATAAAAATTAACCATGGCTGACAGCTCGGATGACGAATACCTGGGCACAGATTGGCTGCCCTACAGCGAGCGGGAACAGTGGGGCGATGTCGAGCCGCTGGAGCAAGATGATGGCTCCAATCCAGTCGTGTCCATAGCCTACAGCCCAAAGTGTGAGTAATAGGCCATCGATCGGAGACTGGATAGATATGAAATATTTACTTTTTGCAGTTCGCGAGGTCTTTGATTATATGCGCGCTATCATAGCCAAGGGAGAGAAGAGCCAGCGTGCCTTAGATCTAACCACTGATGCTCTATGCCTAAATCCGGCCAATTATACGGTCTGGCAGTATAGGCGAGACATTTTAAGGGAGCTGAAGTCCGATCTGAGACTGGAATTGGATTACCTGAGCGAAGTCATTGGCCAAAATGCCAAAAACTATCAAGTGTGGCATCATCGACGCGTCATCGTGGAGATGCTGAACGATGCCAGTCAGGAACTGGAGCTGACCCAGAATGCATTGGACCATGATGGCGATGCCAAGAACTATCATGCCTGGCAGCATCGACAGTGGGCCATTCGCACCTACAAGTAAGAAAATGCGAAGGGCTCCCTTAAAGAACAATTTAAAATTAGCAACTCATCTCCCGCAGCCTCTATGACGACGAGTTGCGGTTTGTGGATCGTTTGATATGCGAGGATCAGCGCAATAATTCGGCCTGGAATCAGCGTTTTTTTGTGCTCAAACACTTTGGTTTCACACCGGAAGTGATACAACGCGAGCTGGTCTACACCATGAATCGCATACGGATTATCAAAAACAACGAAAGTGCCTGGAACTTTCTGGTGGGTGTGCTGAGGCAAAGCGAAAATCAAGAGAGCCCACTTAACAGTCATCCTGAGGTGATCGAGTTCAGTGAAGAGCTCTACAATTCTGGCAATCGTTCACCCTATTTGTTGTCCTTTCTCATTGATGTATACCAAGAGCAGGCCCTGCTGCAGCAGAAAGCCAATGATAGTGAACCATCGTCAGCGCGGAAGGTGTACAATCTGTGTGAGGATATGGCCACCAAACATGATGTCATACGTCGTAAATACTGGCAGTATGTGGCCAGTCAATTAAAATCCCAGTTGGAGGCGGAACAGAAGAAGCATTAGACCAGGCCATACAACATTTTTTGGATAGTTTTTTTTATTAATATAATATACAAATACGTACTGTACTACTTTAGGCCTTCTTTATACAGAAATAAAACAACTACCTTATACAACAATCAAAATAGTGAAAAACAATGTAAGGGAGAACCCATTTTCCATTCTCCCATGTCAAGTTTGGTTTCCAAGGTTTGCCGCATTTCATGTTTGTTTTGCCGCTGCCGCGTGTTTGTACACGTAAATTTCATTAACAATGAAACAGAGATAATTTTAGCGCAGTTATTTAACTCGTTCAGCGAGGTTAACTTAACTATGTGACGTTGTTTGTACCACCTTCAAAATAAAGAGCAGCAGAATGATTCTTAGATACATATTTAAATGAATTTTATGATTTAAGAACGAAATAAAATTTTGATAAAATTTTTGGTAGGGCACTGTTAGCTCTAGCAGTGGTATGTGGTAAGGGTAGCTACCCAACAAATTGTTACAAATTTACTTACTCAGAAATTTATTTTCGGAGTTATTTAGCAAGGAATCCAAAAAATTGTTCTTTTGTTAATCCGTTAAGGATCAGTACAACAAGGAAAGAAACCTTTTTCAGATTCCTCGATAAAAAAAGAAAAAGAAAAAGTAACACAGTGTTGCAAAAAAAAAAACAAATTTAAACATACTTTTCAAGGGACCCAGTACATATCTACCTCCCGCCTCGCCTAACCAACTTTGCTCATCGAGACCCCCTCCGTTGCCTATGTCTTGCTTATAATGAGTACTATCACCTCTTTTCTATCGATTACTCTGTTTTAAATGTAAAAAACTGGAAAATCTCAATAAATTAGTTCCAACAGGTCGGAGATCGTTATTTTTGGATTCTCATTGTACGTTTTGTAATTTTTATATTCTTTTTGACTGAGCATTGTTAAACCTTCACAATAAATATTGTTGCGCAGGTCGATTCAGTGGCTCACACAATTTTTGAACTACCGGCTTGGTTTATTACATGGTTTTTGAAGCCAAATGAACCGCTGTTTCGATTCGGTTTAATGGTTCAGTCTTAATTTATTATATCGCTAATGAAATCCCGACCTTCCCTCGAATTTGCGCGGAAAAGAATTTTTTCCGAACTTTCGAAGGTAAGGCAATAACAAAAATGCCAAGAACGCAATTAATATTCTTGGTTCGGCCGAAATTCTGTTAAACCATAATCCTTAAAGTCCGTCTTTAAGTATAACGAACCGTAATTCCTCCAAATCTCAAATCTTAAGGCCTATACTTAAGGATTACGTTCCGAATTTAGCTTAAATCTATCCGGAAAGTTATTAAATTCCAACTTTCGAAGGAGAGGCAGTCCGAAAAGTGTCCATAATAGCATTTCTGTTCAAGGATTGTCCATAATTTCGCCGAGTCTCTAATACCGGCTTAACCCTAAATCAGCGCGGACAGGTATTTTTCCAAACTTTCCGAAATTCAGTCCGAAAAAGTTTCAAAAAATCTTTTATGTTCTGGGATCGGCCTTTATTATATCATACCTGAATTCTTAAAGCACTTGCCAGAGTATGTTTTTTCTAAGGATCGCCCTTAATTATTGATGTAACATAAAAGTTCGGTCCGTTTGGTTGTACGCATTATAAAGTATTAGTAGTGGTTTTTAGAGGTATTACGCCACAGGTTTTCGTTTAAGCCTACTCTATTATGTTTTAGCTAATCCTTTAAATATTAAATATTTTGTCAGAGAAAGCTATTGCATATTAAAACGCATTTTAAAATGTCAAAGCTCACCTTAAGTGAAATATAATGATTTCTAAAGTGAATATGTGCCTTTTCGACAATTCCGAAATTTAATTTAAATAGTCGGATACGCTGGCTTCTAAAGTTGGATAGAGAAAGAAAGAAACACCACAGAAAATTAAAAATTGGTCGCGTAAAATAAATGATGACAGTCGTATTGGGAGGTCGGTGGGCAAACTCGTCGGTTCAGCATTTTCAAAGGGACGCGGCTCGGTTTATCAGCTGGATTTAGCGGTTCGGTTACACCGTTTGCTGAAAATGGCTTTTTTGTATGCAAGAGACCGTGTGCTTCTTAGGCTACCGATATCAGCTTATGTTTGTATGTATGCAGCTTGACTGAAATGGGCCTCTTATTGGGTTAATTGGGTGAGACCGACCAGCGCTGTGTGCACAACAACAGCAGCTTAACAGAGAGCGCAATAGCAGCACAGAATCGGTTAAACAAAATGCATTCCCAGTTTCTGACATCGTTTTTCATTTAAGTTTCTTCACGGTCCATCGAAGGACATTCTTCTTAAATTTGTTCAGTAAAGGGACCTACACAAGACAGTTACCCTTGATTCTAGGGGTAAGTTGTTCGAAATTGCTATTTTTAATTATTTATTTGACATTTGTCGAAAAGCACATACTATGTATATACATAGTTTTGGTGCAAAAACAGCAAATTTCCAAATTCATTTAAAAAGAAACCATGGATGACCGCCGCGAGTTTTTTGCATGATAATTTTTCACTATTTACGGTCTATCGAATGAATTTTTGAGCACAGGTCACAGTTTTAAACAATAACCTCTTTTTGGCAATATTTTCACCTGAGCTTGAATACTTTTTTAAAAGATTTTATCCAAACAGTACATTTTATTTACTTAATTCACCTCCAACCCCTTTTGAATAACTGTTTGCATTGAAATAATTTTTACCAAGTTTCCTAGAAAATTTCAATTACACACAATTGATAAAAAATTTCATGGATATTTTATCAAAAAACTTTTTCATATCTTAAATCAAATATACATTTAGTCATCAGCATGAAAGTTGTTCTAAGCGTCAACATTCTTCTTGCAATTTTCGGCTTGGTTCTGGGCCTGCATCGTAAGTAGGGTATGGATAATTGGTTGAATAATATCATGTATTGTATCAATTCTTTGCCACTAGGTGACTGTCTCTTACCACCGGCGACATTTGATTTTAGCTGTATGTATATTAGAATTAGATATACATTCTATTTTAGCTATAATCAATGTAGGCGGTTTATTTATTATGGGTGCGGTGGCAATGCAAATAATTTTAAAACTAAAAAAGAGTGCATCGACAAGTGCAAATTGCGTTATATTGAATACCATTTGATCATAAACTAAAAAGCTTTTTAAAAAAGTTCTAGATCAATTTCAAAAAATAAAACGAATTTTCTAATGTCTGTCTGGAGGCGCCCAGAACTCGATAAAAAAGATGTTAATATAAAACGTAGAAGCAAAGCTAACTTCGTCTGAGCCGAAGCTTAAATACACTTAAACTTTTGTGACCACTGACTTAAGTTTGTGACCAATGACTTAATTTATAAGCTTTATGTCTTGTGCCATCGGTGCACTTAATAAAAACTAAAAAAATTGTTTATGGCAGCTACAAGAAGTGACCATCCGATTTTCGCGGTTCTGATATATGTGCAGTATGCAGCTAAAAGATGACTGTGTGAAAAATTTCAGCTCGACAGCTTCAAAACTGAAATTGTAAAATTAAGACAATTTTTTACTCTTAGTCTAATAGTCTATACATCTATATAAAAGTGAAAATATGTTTGTATGTTTGTATGTTTGTCCCTTATGGGCGTCTAAAACGCTGAACCGATCTTCACGAATTTTTCACAGTAAGTTCATGTCGATCAGGAAAGTGTCATAGGCTAGGAAAGTGTCTTCCAAGTAGAAGATTTGGGAGGAAAATGGTCCAAGAACCGCGAAAATTGCAAAATGTTTGATTTTGACGAAGCTTTGAGGAATGGTTGTACGCTTGCCCGCGAAGGAATCTTAAATTGAAGAAATGGGCCGGAAATAGTCATAGAACCATAAATAGTAAATGGCGATGGTAAATGGAAGCTGTAGATTACACGGTCCAAATTTTGCGAAATTTGCAAATTTTTGATTTGAGCCTGCATTATTGTGAAGATTTGATTGACGGCAATTGACGTGTATATAGAGAAAAAGATCGAACGGTCCAAAATGTTTATACCGACATGCAGCCTGCACTAGATTGAATATAATCGATTTCTTAAGAATCATAAGAACCCGGGCGACGCCGGGTATTCAGCTAGTAATATATAAATTACACAGGGGAACAAATTGACAATTTGAAAAATTTTGCATGTTGCATCCACTTTGATGAAAAATTCTGGGCCAGTTTAGTCCACTGATTACAAAACTGGTCTCGGTTTGGTCCATCAGCTTTTGTTTTAAATATATGGCGGAAAATGTGTTTTGCTTTGAAAATTTTTGAGGTCACACTGAGCAAAAATATCTGCGTTTATGAGTCTTATGCGACAGAACATATATCAATGCAGCCGAAAAAAATCAAGCGCGCAGCATCAGCAAGCCCAAAGGTGTCCAAATTGGCCTTTGAAGAGAGTTATTCAGAGTTCCAGTGCTGACTCACTTACCCGTTGAAACCAAATTGTTAGCATGAGCCTAAATTAAACCTAAAATTCGTGTTTGCCGTCGCCCCTGCGAGGTTATGAAAACATTTTTAATTTCGCTGTCTCAATATATTTTTTTTTTTTTTTGTATTTATTTAAATTTGCTTCTTCCAGTTGTAAGTTTTTTATTTTGTTGTTTCGAGTACATACAATATAGCAGTTTGTAATATATAACTTTTGTTGGATTTTTTTTTAATTTGATTTTTTTGCATATATTTTTTTTGGTTTCCTTTTGTTTCTTTATTTTTATAATCATAATGGAAAAAGGGTAATTTGGTTTTGTTTTGGTTTACATTTTGTTGTCTCTTTGTTATGTTGTGGTTAGTTTTGCTGTCCAAATTACCCAAAATGAACTTGGAAATGAAGCAGAAGACATCTTTGGCGTGTTTTTTGTATTCAGTTTTTATTTAAATAGGAGAGCAAAATCATTGAGTACTCAAATCGCATAGTTTTAATAAAAATTTCATAATAGTAAAATATATGTATATATATATTTATTTGTATTTTCTTTGTTTTGGGGTATACTATATAAATTTGAAAAAGCCTATAAATCCAAAAGTGTGTTTAGTACAAGACTTCAAAATCAAAGCATTTGCCTTAGGGGGTCCCTGGAGAAGTTGTTGATGAAGATAAAGCGGAAATTTGTTCGAAACTGTAAGAGTCCAAGAACCCACTAAAATATGTAACTAATTGGTACCAAAAACCGTAAATTGTTAATACCTGTTCAGAGATTGTTGCGTGGAGCCAGAGAGAAGTTTGTGTGTGTGTGTGTGTGTTAGTTTCATTAACAATTTGATATATATAGAGTTTAATACATATAATAGTTTATAATAAATTTATACGCTCCTTTTTTTTGTGTGTGCCTTGAGCTGTTTTCCTTATACAATGAAGTTCTTCAGTTTTTTGTAAAAGCATTTTTAGCAAAAAATTAAAAATTTCTCTCTCCATTTTGTCTCATTTTAAAATCTGACTTCAGCGTGTTCCATTATTTTTGTTTTTTTTTTTTTTGTTGTAGAATTTGCTTCTCAATTTATAGTCAATACCTATATAAAATAAATCGTTTCGTTTAAACATTCTTATATTTTTCCTATGGAAAACACGCTGCATTTGGTGTGTTAGTGTGTGTGTGTGTGTGTGAGGAAGCTTCATATACCATCTATAAATATACTTCGTACATATCATACCTACACATATGTACATACATATACATACATGATATACCCTTTTTATTTTATTTTTTAATATATATAATTGTTAAAAAATCAACACCCCTTGTGCCTGGTCTATACATACGGATCGATCCTATAAGAGTTTCAACAAGTAGATGGGAAGTTTTTGATTAATAGAAAATTAAGATGAGTTCTGGCGAAATTCAAAATCCCAGAAGCCGAAATTAATTTAATATCTTTCGTAATTGGTTTAAGCAAATCTGGGATCTAGCTACTTAATAGTGTTTGGTAAAGGTTGTTCATTTCTCAATCACTCACTCGAGTTGCTCAGCTGTTCAGTTGCTCAGTTGTTCAGCTGTTCAGTTTTTCAGTTGTTCTGTTATGAGCGGTTCAGTTGTTCAGCAGTTCAGTTGTTCTGTTGCTCATCGGTAGAGTTCTCTGACAACTGAATACAAAACATAACCGAAGATGTTGCTATACTAAAAGGTTGCTTAGTACAGAGTTGTCATACACTGACAACAAACAGAAAGGCGAAGACAAAAGCAGCTAAACAGTTACCGATCTAAGTGAACAGTCACTGATTAGGGCACTGAATATTTTACTGAGCTAGCAACTGAACAATTTACTGAACTAAGTATTGAACAACTCTCTGAACAACTCACAGAGCAAAAGAGACTGAACAAGAGCGTCAGAACAACTCTGAATGAAAAACTCACAGAACTCGGACTGAAGAAGACTCACTGAACAACTCACAGAACAAGAGCGACTGAACAAATCTCATTGAACAAAAATGAACAATTAAAGAAGAACATATTGACTTGTTCAGTTTAATGAACAACTCAATTTGGTTCACTCACTCAAGAACAACACTACATTACTACTTAAGACAGTATTTAAGATTGATTAGCATCCGAATATTCAATAGCCTAAAACTAAGTACGACCAAATCGAAAATACTCGAAATAAAAACCATTTACTTAAAATGAGTTTGAACAAGAAATCAATATTAATTAAACAGTTAAAAAACAATTTTAAAATGAATATAGTTGGCTTTAAGGCTTAGAGAAAAAAACAGAAATCTGCTTCTTAAAGGTCAAATATAGTATGAGTAAGAGAAAAAGTATCCGTAAATTGACCAAAGTCATAGAGATTATAAAGTGAAGAGAAAATGTCCCATCTACTTGCTGCATAATCATTGTGTCTGCTCCAAAGAGTATTAAATATATTAGATAAGTTGAAACAAAATCGAAAATAGCTTGAGATTTAATAGAAATCCTCCATATCTGGACCTCTGACATCGTAAACGGCATTTAGCGCGCGATTTTGTGCTTCTATTTTTGATATACCCATCTACTTATTTAATAGTCATTTAGCATTCGTCGGCAGCTCTTGAAGCGCTTTGCCCCATATCCCCCCATCCCTAAATCCCTATCCTATCTACTTATCCTCCCCCTCCCCGCCGATGCCTTCATCAGTTGTTGTCTTACGCTCTCTAGCCTCATCGTTGCTGATATCACATTTTTCAGCCAACATATCCTCAATGCCCTCATCCACCGTTGAACTCTCACCGGGAACATGTTTGCGTCTGGCTACACTACTATTAACAACAACAACACACTCGCCCTGAGGTAGTGGCGGAAACTTGGCATAGGATGTGTTACTTATGGTACCCACTGTGCTATCCTCATAGCAGTCGGGTGTCATACGGACGCGGCAAGTTTCGAAGGCCTTGACATAGCCAAGTTTTGTATAGAGACTTCTGGAAGCATCATTCTGTGGACGTATTACAACGAAGGGTGTATAGCCGCGTTCGATGACCAGCTGAGTCAAGGCCTTAGCCAGACGTATGCCATAACTGTAGGGAGTAAATGTCAGTTAGCCTAAACATCTTCTTTTGTATGGCTCTTTTCCATATACTTACCCCATGCGACGATAATCTGGACGTGTTTGCATTGAAAACATAGCGCCATAATAGGAGTGCACCATCCAGGCGGCCAACTCATTGGTATCCTTACGGAATATGCCCAATCCGGGCAGCACACGCACTAATATATCAAATAATTTGACGCATTCGATTTCATTGGCAGGATATAGATCGTGTATGCCCTGCACATTGTCCAGGGTCAGTAGACGCATCTCCGCATCCTCCGGCAACGGTTCCAGCTCCAGTTCCGTATTGAGCTTGTTGCACACATAGATATCACCACTGAGCCGCTCCATTAAGCCGAATTTCGAATAGAAATCATCCAGGCGATTCATTATGGCGATATGCGTGAAGTTCAGGTACATAGGCTTCTGCCAATCGATAAGTATATCTTCGGTGCGCATCAGATCGACATATTCGATGTGTGCGGATGGGCAAAAGATGCCCAGGGTCTGGTATATATTGTTGTGCGGCTATATAAAAAATAAAGGGCAGATGTAGATTAACGTTCGATTAATAGAAAGAGGCGTCACTATAGGTACTTACCGCAAGCGTGCATCCTGGAAAATGAAGAACTATCGGTTTCTCGGGCCAATCTTTAGAGACATAAAAATGAAAATCCCAAATACGATCATTCAGGTACGTTTTTATGGTTTGATGAAACTGAAAGAAATTTGGAGGAAACAGAGTATTAATCAAGATTGTTAAGATTTCTGATTGAAGCTTTCAACAGATCGAATTGCGACATTAAGCGGTTGAAAAGATGCCGGAACCTTCTCTATAAGCTTGTCTTAACTGATGAGTGCCGCATTTACTAACAATCAAGCAAAAACTCTAGCTAGTACTCTAGAAATGGCTAAACCTTTTAATCAAGTGAAATCTCTTGTCCACTTTCGTTATCAAAGTAGCGAAATAACTAGCTACAGGGCAATCCACTTCAAAATTCTTAGCTTAACTTAAACAATAACGCTCTTGTAGTTCAAATTAAACCAAGATCCAGTTCATTAGGAAGATAGGAACTCTGAAATGCAATCCAGCCACCTTCAAGCGGCTCATATTTCTCTTTATCCTTCCCTTCAGTGATTATATAAATTCTATATATAGAACATGTGTTGGCATATTGAATTTGAATGGTTCGTTTTGTTTTCTTTCCAAAGTTATTACAGTCAACCACAAACTCACGTGTTAAGATGAATTGCATACCTATAAAAAGCTGTTGGTGTTTCCGCCCACACCGAAAGTTGGTCGGTAAAAGAAAACGAAACTTTAATCAACTTCAATAAAACTGCTGAATAAATCCTTGAAACTGGTTGCCAAGCCAAAGTCTAACTAGCTGGTCTGGAATGTGGGGCCCCGTGCACGTGATGCATTAAAAATTGAAGCCGAGCAAGCGTGAATTGCAAAAACAGGTCAACAAAAAGAGTGAGACGAGTTAAGCAGATTGATGGCATGACTCTTGATAATTGTGGTTAAATTATGGTAGATTATAGTAAACTATATATACACACATACCTTTAATGATTCCGGCAGATAGCGTTCTAAAGTTACCAAAATTTCTGGAAGCTCTGATTCATGCACCAAACGAAAGTGTCTACCCTCAGGAATGATTTCCATTTCTGCAAAAAAAAAAACAAATAATTAAAGGATAATTTGTGTAAATTAATAAGAAAGTCAGGCTATAATTTCCACTTGGAATAATAATCTCAAATGTAGCCCATTTAGCGCTAATGGCATTTGTACATATTTTGGCCACACGTTTTGACCTTTTTCAAGGCCAACAGCTCAATACGATGAAATGGTATAATGATGATATTGATGCGCATTGACTTGTCTGCATCGACTACTACTCGCACACACACATATATAAAGTTCCTGTCACCGAACATTTTCAACGTGACGGAAGGACAACATTTCCGTTATTGAACCAAATTGGACAGGTAATAAGCCAATGTGCCACAATAATCTGAGTCAGTCAAGGATATAGTAGGAATTTTTTGGCAGCTTTAAACCATATTGCCTCCAACTTATTTTAATTAACTAAAAAGCTTAAAAGTAATTGAGATACTTTCATTATCATTTTGGCAACTGGCAACTATTTAAAACACAAAATTACAGATCTGCTTAAAGACTCTTCTAATCAGGCATGCAAACCAGTTTTGAGCCGAATCGGTTTGGACCTGGAATCCCAATTTTTCAAACTGTGAACCGAACCTAATGCCGAACTGAACTTTAACCTGTTCCGAAACTAAATTTTCGGTTCAGTTCAAAATAAATTATAGACATTCTGAAACCATTTATGTTCTTAAAAATACTAAAATATGTTCTTAAAAATACAAAGCATAATCGTGTTTAGGTTCCGAGTTGGCCTTGGTCGAGTTTACTTTCAGAAGGATAAATTTAAAAAATTATATCCGATTTACACATTTTTATGATCCAAACATCTTATCAATAGTAACAGCTTTAAGTACCATCGACTGAAGTCTCAGTTGATAGGACTTTCCCACCCTAAAACTTGTTTTGTGTGATCAAAAGTAAAGAAATTCTAAATATTATTTTGAATACTAAATACATTATTTGATTTTCTAGTAAAATTTGGTAAAACTTGCTCCTAGGGTTGTCAATATTTTATCGATATATCCATATTTTTGTTTGACGATAAGGGTTATTTCGATTTGATATCTTTTGTGCCGATATAGGATATTATCGATATTTTTAGAAACGATATATCGGAAAAAAGCATTACTATGGTCACATTGAAATAGGCCGTTCGGTGTATTTATTTGGTCTCAACAAAAACTATAAAATGATCAAACAAGCAAAACAAGTGGTAATACAACCAACTTAAGATCGCACATAATAGCTAATCATTTAGATGCTGCAATACGCGGAAATATGTTTAACAATGGCAGCTTCAACCATACATGGACAATATTAAGCAGTGGAGTTCCAGCTTAAACTCCTGACTCTGCGCCAGTAAATCTTAAAGATATGCTACTGGAAAGATCAGATATAACAGCCACTTGCACTAGTCATTAGTAGTCTTATGGTGCAGACGTTCTTTAATAACTTTTCAGTTTATGTGTAAGCTTTAGAAAACAACCATATTATCGATGTTTTTTAGATTCGATATATTAAACAGCGATATTGAACATTTTTATACTCTGTACCAGAGGGACACAAAGTATATTAAATTTGTGCAAAAGTGTCCGTCTGTCAGTCCGTATAAACGCACAGATCTCAGAGATGGTAAGAGATAGAGGTTTGCCATGTATGGGACAAAAACTTCTTTTACTTGTAGGCAGATCAAGTTTATTTTCAATTTTGGACACGAATTTCCGAACAGTCTGGTAACAATCTCCGAAAAAATTAATTGGGTTTGCAGCCCTTCATTTGAATGTCGTAGATGTTGTGGCTGCGCCCATCTGTTATATTTAATGCCAAATTCATATATATATTTCGAAAAGGGTATTAAACTACTTTAAATCTGTAGGGAAAGCTACACAGAAGAAAAAATATCCTTTTAATCATCCAACAGACCTGAAAACATTCCAAAAGATATGAAAAATTATCATCCTTTGGACGATTTTCAGCTCCGTTGGATGTTTAAAAGGATATTAAAGACATATCCAGTCCAAATGAACACGAAAATCATCAAATGGATATTTTTTAATATCCTTTTTTCTCTTCGTATGTTATAAAAGTCGTTAGTTGTTTAATGAAAATATAAAATATCTTTCTTACGCAATGATGTTTCTCGTTTCATTTCAAGGTTCGTTTGATCAGCGATTTGTTTCACTTTATTTCTTTTCTCTTTTTGGGAGGCTATGGGTTTTTAGAAAATTTTTCTTTGGTCGCTTCTTCTTTAGTATAGAATTACAACCCCTCAGCGTAATCGCCAACTAAGTTATAAAATATACTGAAATTGCGGTATTCCCTATTTCCTAAAATATCAAAGGTCTCTCTTGATGTTCCAGCTAAACAAGTAATCTTTATACATTAAGAAAGTTCGCATAAGGTTTGATTCCCTAATAGTGTTGGGTAAAGGATGTTCAAAGTGAGTCAACTTACTCAAACTGCTCAGTAGTTCAGTTGCTCAGTAGTTCATTTGTTCAGCTGTTCAGTGTTCACCTAGGCTTTGTGACGATTAGATTGCTGGTCACACTGCGGTATGTTGCCTATCTGTTAGCCATCTGTTGTACATTTTAATTACAGAGTTTAAATGAAAAAACGGTTGGGACTGCCATGACAGCATTGAACAATGAACAATTTGTGTGAACAAGTCACTGAACAATTCACTGAACAACTCACAGAACAGAGCGGCCGAAAAAGAGCAAATAAACAACTCTGACTGAACAAAAATGAACAATTAAAGAAGAACATGTTTACTTGTTCAGTTTAGTAAACAACTCAATTTCGTTGACCGTCTCATGAACCACACAACACTATTCCCATAATTATTTCGGCAAGTCGCCAAACACTACCCAAAAAATATCTACAAACTTTTTTCCTCCTAAAAAAAGAGATAAGAAAGAAAATTTGTTTGCAGGGATAGTGATAATCTAGTTCAGATTTTTATAGCATACTTTTTGGAGCCACCCTGGGACAATAGAATTTCCATTTATTTAAATTATTTTATTTAAGTATTTTATTGACCATTTCTTGTGTTGATTTGATTGATGGCTTTGGTTTTTTTTTTTGTGTGATTGATTGGCTAATGCGCCAAATATCATCATTATTCTCAGTCAGAGAGTCATCGTCGAGTTGGTGGGGGCCTCCCCACCCGTTTTTGCTCTCGTGTTGGAATTCGTATTAGCCGTGTTCTACATAGCTGAAGGTAGTCAATTGACTTTTCTAAAATTACATACACTAGAAAAATTAATCTGAAATTAAATTGATGGAGCAGCGGATGTTGCCATGACATACGTATGATGAAACTCGAGTCACACTTTTCCCCCCAGTGTAAGAGCCCCCCGTTTGACTACTGCTCAACCAATTCGCAATGGCCAACTTATGCCACGTAGGTAGACAAAATCAATACCTACCCACATTACCTTGCATGATAACAACTAATGCAACTGGAGGTTAGAGGAGGCGAAAGTTAACAGGTCACATGTTCATATTACCATTTTGTTTACTTGATGGGTATAAAAATACCGTTGACATTTCTCAGTGGCCAACCGCCGGGGGTGGGCGGCAGACGCGTCGCCGCCGACGAAACCACCGCAGGGTGTCGACAGATGTCATAGGCGCAAGTGTGCCGAATCCCTATTTCCATTCCCTAGTACCTGTGGCGTGCCGTCGCACTTGCCAGCCAATTTATTTTATTTTTCGCTTTCTTTTTTTGGCCTAATTATGGCATATGCCAACTGGTGCGTTAATTTTTAAATGCCTTGGTCCCCTAGAGGGCATTATGGATTTGTCAAGAGATTTGGGTACTTCCCAAGCGTTAATTAAAGGAGTTAATATTTTAACAATTTACTAGGTTTGATCAAGGATTTTAAAATAAACAAATAATTAAGCATTTAATGCTGATCAAGAATATCAAGAATAATGACAATACGCTCTTCCTCTCTTGTATTCGCTTACTTTTTATACACTGTACCAAAGGTATACAGAGTATATTAAGTTTGTGCAAATGTACGTTCACAGCCAGGAGGAAGCATCTCCAACCCTGTAAGGTATGTATACATTCTTGATCAGCAACAGCCGAGTCGATCGTTCTGTCTGTCTCAGAGATGGTAAGACAAAGGGGTTGATCATGTATGGGAGATACACCTCTTTTTTGAGGTAGATCTAGTGCAAGGGTGCCCAGAACGAGCTTACCAGCGCGTAAAAACCAATACACATACACCAAATATATTTCAAGCAATAACAACAAAATGAGATAGAGAGGGAGAACCGATTTTTGATTTTGTGTGTGTGTGCCGCGGAAAGCGACACGCGTTCGGTCGTACGCAAAAGCATTTTGGGTTAAGATCGGATGAACAATAGTAAAGTTATGAGCAAAAGAATGTTTCACTACTACAGCGCAACAGCAGTGCTGCTTTTCGCTGCTACTGCAGCAGCAAAATACATACGATTTCGCTTGTACAGAGATGGGCGCGTGTCCGTCTGTCCGTCAGTCTGTCTGTCTGTCCGTCTGTCCGTATGAACAAACAGATCTCAGAGATGGTAAAAGATAGAGGTTTGACATGTATGGAACATATGTTTCTTATACTTGCAGGCAGATCAAGTTTATTTTCAATTTTGGCCACGCCCCCTCCCGCCCCCGCAATATCGAAAAAACGTCGTATCTCCCACAGTTTTATAGATAGAAGGTTCGATCCGTCTGGACATATTTAGTATTCGAAATTCTTTATCGATCCGCTGAATGAATTTTAAAGATCGGATGAACGATATTCGTTATAAGGAAAACAAACAGTTATGGGCAGCACCGGTCGCAACGGTGATGGGCAGCACTTCTCAGGTACAGAGTATGCTATAGTCGGGCTTGACCGACTTTCTTTCTTGTTTATTGGCGGAAGTTTTCAACTTTTGACCGCAAATAAAAAAATAATAAAATATGAATATGGGTGTGACTGTCGTCAGAAACGTCGATATGACGAAATTTCGACCTCTTCGGTGCGACTTGGTTGTCTCTGTTTGTCCAAGACTGGCTACTTGTAAGCGAAGAGGAGAACGCCTTGCAGATGGTCTCTATTGAGCAGTTTTATGCTGTCTGGTTTTAGGAATCAACTATGGGGGCCTTCTTGCAGTTCTATGATAGACTCGGAGGAAAGCTCTCTCCCAACCGATTTGGATGAGATGCAGGGCACGAACACTCGAGACCATTGTACAGTTTGCGGGAGGACCCAAGATTGTGCTGCATCGTCTATGCATTGCACTGGGAGCTTATATAGTGCACATGCTGCAGGAGGATTGGCCGTGTGCCATTGAGGTTATCAATACCAACACAAGCGGGTGCCGGTAGTGTAGCAGACATGCGAGACGTATTTAAAGCTGCAAATGCGACGCAGTGAATGGGATGCGGTGTGCGTGTGTGTGGCTACTCCATTGAGGGCTTTTTGGTATGTCGAAACGGTCACTTACTGATGAGAAGGACTCCCGTTTTGCCAACATCCAAACAGCAAAAAGCAAAGACGATTCCTTGCCCATTTTGTTTTAATTTTCACAAAATTAACTCTTTGTTTATTGCTGTCTGCTGTTTGCTATCGATAACAATCACAAAATCAAATCAATCTAACAAAGAAATACTTTGATGGATTTACATCTAACACAATCACGAAAATTAGCAATCATGATTGCACATCACGCCCGTTCACAAGCACAATCAAACAAAATTAGTCGATTTTTGGTCATCGATTTATGCTGTCTCATGTCTGTGAAATGGTCCAAAAACCGCGAAATTTGCAAAATTATACCGTTCAGCCGATTGCAACGAAACTTTGGGGAATGGTTGAACTCTTGCCCGGGAAGGTTTCTAAGTTGGAGAAATTTGCGGAAAATTACCAAATTTACGATTTCGGTAAAACTTTGGGGAATGGTTGAGCTCTTGCCCGGGAAGGTTTCTTAGTAGAAGAAATGGGTGGAAAATGATTTTTAAAAAAACGCGAAAATTGCAAAATGTTCGATTGAAACTTTGGGAAATGGTTTGATGCGTGCACGCGAAGGTTTCGAAATTGAAGAGATGGGCGGGAAATGGTCTAAAAACCGCAAAATTTCAAAAACTATACCGTTCATTTGATTGCGATGAAACTTTTAGGCAATGGTTGGACGCTTGCCCGTGAAGATTTTAAAGGTCCAAGAATGATTTTTGAGTATATATGAAAGCTCTTAATGCTTATGTTGCAATGCAGGCGTTGGTAAATGAAAACTTTAGATTACAGGGTTCAAAATTTGGCGAAATTTGCAAATTTTTGATTTCAGTCTGAAGATTTGATATACGGCAATTTTAGACGGGAAAATAAACCAAACGGTTAGAATAGAATGTTTATATCGATTTGCAGCCAGCAAACAAAACATTGGAACATTGATCAACACTTCTTTTCTTTTTCGGTTAGATGTACTTAGAAAGCGTTCGTCACCCTATAATGGTAGCATGTGCCCAACATCACTAAAGACTAGTTCGGACGTAGCTTAAACGGAAAAAAGACTGAAAAGCAGAATTTAACTGAATTCATCAACTCTAGAAGCAGTTTGTATGTTTAATTATAAATGATTTTCAATGACCAGGGTATACACTGGTCGTCAGCGACGAGATCACTGAGCCCTTGAATAGATATGTGCATATGCTTTGCTTTGCATTCGCACTAATTGACATGCACAAGTGCATTCAGTACACACATAGTAGATTCGTTCTGGGAAAAAAGAACTAGTCTGAGATATTTTCAATATTTTCGTATCGCACAATTAAAAAGAAAAAGGTGAAATTGAATTTTCATACGAGAGAGTAATTGCGAGGACTTACAAAAAAAATTAATTCCGTTGACCTTGTGTGAATTTGCAGTTGTTGTTGTTGTTGTAGCTGTGGTTTCAGTGGTGGTGGTGCTGCTGCTGCGGTTTGGCTTTATCCTCGAGGCAACGTAGGCTTTTGCGTGTGTGTGTGTATTTGTGAGTGTGTGCTTTATAAATTTGTTTAATTTGTTGGTTTTTATTTTGAATATTTCAGCTTTTCAAAATTTATTAAATAAATTTTTGTTGAAAAAGTGCAATATGAAAATAAATTTTGGTATTTTTGTTTTAATTATTTTTTTTAATCACAGATGCCTTTATTTGAATTATTCTTTGTTTTTATTTTTGTTGGATGTTTCTGGTTTAGTTTTCCGTTTGGTTAGGCCCTTTTGTTGAATGGAGATGTCGGCAGGCCACTGAGAGAGCCACAAATTGAGGACAGACTGGAGGATGCCTCGGATGTTGATTTTGGTGGTAGGATGAAGCTGATGCTGCTGCTGCTTAGACTTGGACCCCGATATTGCTGTTGTGTGCTGGAATTACTGTTATTAGCCCCCGTTGCACCTCCACACAGACACAGGCCTAACCAGGCGGTGGCTGGGCCAAAAGCCGATTTTCGTTTTGTTAATGAAAAGCCTTCTCAGTCAGAAGGTACTTAGCTACTAGTCCAGCATGGCGTCCAGCAGCGTCGAGGAGTTGAAGGAAGTGCGCAAAAGTTGAAATTAGACAAATTTCGCCGTTCACGTTGATTTATGGGTGGAAGAAATTGATTTTCTGTCTGGCCTGGTTTGGGCTGCTCCTTTTTTTATTATTTTAGTGGCTTCTGTGTGGGCTGTACATATGTTTGCCGCTTGTCTAAGCGCCCAAGGACACTGTCACACGCACACACACACACACACAGACACAGTAAATTGAATCTGTTTGTTGTTAAAATTTTAATTATATTTCTGTTGCCTCCTATTGCCTTGGACTTGGTTGGATATTTCGTGAGTGTGCGAAAATTTGTGGTTGGATTTTCACAAAAAAATCCGAACTAAACAGTTGGACTGACGACAACGAACTGAATGCTGCCACAAGGAGCAGCAGCAGAATTTGCCATTGCAAATTCGAGCGAAAGCGATTGCAACGTGGCATCATCAACGTCGGGTTTCTGTGACGCTCTCACTCTCACTCCTTCTCTCTAGATGCTCGCTCTCGTGTGCACGCAAAGAAAATGGGTGGTAAATTAAGCATAAAATACGCATAGACTAATCTTTAATGAAAGTCTTTAAAAGGAAGTACAGTAATCTCAGGTTGAATAAAAGATTAAAAAATTATCAAGTATTGCTCTTTGGTACGCTAAGAAAAGGCGAATCGGATAGGATTATCAAAATCCGCCCTAATTCTAGAGCATTGAGTCAAAAGGGAACACGAAGCTTAGCAGAACTCGAAATCAGGGATGAAAACCTCAAAAAATTGAGGGCTAAACCTTAAGGGCTTGAGTTCAGGGAGCGAGTTTAGAAGATTCTACTCAAAACCAATATTTAGTAGACTGGTTAACTGGTATGATAGAACCTTTGTAATTGGAACCAAATAGAAATGAATCCTGAACTTTGAAGATAATCGTTTCTTCGATAGATTCTTAAAAGGGTAAGACTATATTTTTAAATCCAAAAACTAACGATTTTGCTATAATAAAAGTTTAGTTTCATCATACGGTTTTTCTTGAACTAATAAAGAATTCTCTTAGATTACATAAATAAGTAATACCTAATATCTATTAGATATGTACCTGGGGATGTACTTAATACAATATGCTGCTAACTTCTCTCTTAGCTTAAGGGCTATCGGATGAAACTTGGCAAATAGTCGTTTACATTTCCAAACCAAACCATCCGGCTCGAAGGACCATAAAACAAAATGGCTAACCTAACTTCGTCTGCGAAGTGCTCGTTTTGATATACTGAAAGCTGTTTAAAAGTTATAAAAAAGTGTGCTAACGAAGGGCGAACCAATCTTGGGAAAAGAGCCAGGAAGGGACGACCGAAACTAAGATGGAAAGATCAGGTACTGGAAGAGGCGCTTGAGGTGACCAACGGGTGCCAGCTCGCACAAGACAGAGGCGAGTGGTGGGCAATAATTGCAGCGGCTGAGACCGTCAAGCGGTTGTGATTGAAATATCGGGCTAAATAAGAAGAAGAAACTTAAAAGGTAAAGAATAAAAAATAGGCAAAAATTAACTTCGGCTCGGCCGAAGTTTTGTATAACCTTGCTGCCTCCATTAAAAACAAAAAAGATTTTCTAACTAAGACTACTTTTCGGACCTTCTTTTTCTACGACAGGTATACTATATAGATGTGCGACCTCGACCAAACTTTGTGGAATTATGAAAAGGCATAACAATTACCAAATTTGAAGGCGATTCCATTTAAAACAAAAATGTTTTTTTCACTAGTACTTTTTTTCGACCGATCATTCGTACTGCAGCTATATGCTATAGTCATCCGATTTTTACAAAACTTTGTGGAATTTTGAAAAAGTATATAAAAAAAATATTTGCCAACGTAAGGGATGTTTCCATTGAAAACAAAAAAGTTTTTCTCACAAAAACTAGTTTTCCGACCGATCGTTTCTATGACAGCTATATGCTATAGCCATCCGATCCGGCCGGTTCCGGCAAATGTGCATCGTATTTGCACTTAAAGACTTTCTGCAAAGTTTGGTCAAGATAGCTCCATCTGTCCATGTAGACAGATAGACATGGCTGAATCAACTCAGCTCGTCTTACTGATCAAGAACTTATATTCTTTATGTGGTCGGAGATGCTTCTTTCTATGCGTTACAGCCGGGCAATTAAAAGTATACAAAACCAATAAATAACCACAAAGTTGTTCTCACTAAAACTAGTTTTCCGACTGATGGAAGCTATAGATATAGTCATCCGATATTTTATCAGAGGATGCCCTATTCTGCACGAGTTTCGATGTCGATGTTTTAAGAAGGGAGTGCTGGAGGTAATATAACCATAAGGTAATTTAAAAAATTTCGCGATTTTTGGACCTTGTTAAACTTTGCGGTCAAGCGTCCACTATTGCAATTCTATTGAAATTTCAATTTAGAAACCTTCGCGGGCAAGCGACCAACCCCAAAGTTTCATCACAATCTAACATTTTTCAAATTTCGCGGTTTTTTGACCATTTTCCACTCATTTCATCTACTTGAAAACCTTCCCGGGCAAGCGTCGATCCATTCCCCAAAGTTTAACCGAAACCGTAAGTTTCGCAATTTTCGCGGATTTTGGACCATTTTCCACAATTTTCTTCAACTTAGAAACCTTCCTGATCGACATGAACATACTGTGAAAAATTTGTGAAGATCGGTTCAGCGGTTTAGACGCCCATAAGGGACAAATATAAATAGATATGAAGGTTCTTAGAGAACTGAAAACTGTACAAAAACGAATGTCAAAAATAACTACGTCTATCTATCTATCTAGTCATCTGATTCGATTGGTTTCGACTTATTAGCAGCGAGCAGTAGAAAGATGACTCTGTGCAAAATTTCAGCTCGATAGCTTAAAAACTGAGACACTAGTTTGCATAGAAACAGACCGACAGACGGACTAAGCTCAATTAATTAACTTGGGATAAGAACTAAGATTTGTAGGATGTACTTAGCTTATACCCTTATGGAACAATCAATCGATACCTGACTAAAACTGTGCAAAGTGTACGTGCACTCAGGGGCTCTGTATTAATCCACTCTTAAGTACAACTATTTCTATTTCTTTTATTTTCTTTATCCAGATTAAGAGTTTGTCCACACAGCGGATTAAATGAGCTTACCTGTTTCCCTGCTCTGCTTGGTAATTCCTTTCAGTGTACCTGATTCGTTCTTTTCTGTTTTTGCGTTTGACATGCGAAAATCCTCCCATTTGTTGCTCTCTGCCTCTCTTCCTCTCGGAGAGTGCAATACGAATGCCCACCGACTCCTTAAAACCGGAGAGAGAAGAGAAGGGAGTTTCTGGCTTTTGTTGGGCCATGTTGCTTAGCGCAACTGTACACCGGAGCAGGAAAGGCAATTCGGTTGGATTGGGATGCGTTTTCAAAACACATTTGGCCAAACAAAAAAAAAATCCATTCAAAATGAAAATGGCCACGGCGTCAGCGCAATACGTATACGCCATGTGGAGCACGTGCCGGCTAAAGAGCAACCCTCTCCCAATGGCGCGCTCTCTCTCTCTCGCTCTCTTTCTCTGTCTCTCAGTTGTTTTTGTTTATACCGCACAGCTGTAAGTCTGCAGTAGTAGAAAATCCATTTTAAACACCATTCTTTGGACTCCAAAATGACCAGTTTGGGTCCTGCAGCTCAAGGTCGCTGTTTTTGCAATTGACAATATTTTTGGCATACCAAACTTGTAGTTCCAGTTCCACTAATTAAACTAGACATGGAGACGCGCCAATTGCACTTCGAAGTTGCAAAGTTTCTGGCTCCATGCATCATCATGAATCACGCAATCCCGGCACAAAACACGCAAGACAATGACGCCAGTCTTTGGCCTTCCCCACCCCTTACGCGTAAACTGTTTCCGCGCATCCTTTAAACCCCGCACTGCCCTCACGATTTTCGCACTCCGGCTTTGGTGTCGAGGACGCATAACTATGGGTAATCATCGCATACAACAGAACAGAACATTTTCGTATCGCTATTCGATTGCCAAGGAAACTTTTGTCATAAAAAATAACAGTTAGCTTAGGTTTTTCCTCTGTGCCAGGTGGCATTTGCGTATACTAAGCGAAGGCAAGGGGAAGGTTTTCCTCCGATGAAGTGCCGACAACTGTTTGTCAGTAAAACTTTTCTGTTTTAGTGTCTGTCCTTCGTTCAATTTATTAAACATTATTTTCTGAAAACTTAGCAAGGGATACACTGAGAGAAAACTTTCTTTTTTTTTAAATAAATTGAATTAAAGTGCAGTATACCTTTCGGAGTATTAAAAGGTTTTGATTGTTTCAAGAAATATTTAACACTCAAAGTCGGTCAAGCCCGACTATAACATACTCTGTACCTGTGAAGTGCTGCCCATCACCTTTGCGACCGGTGCTGCCCATAATTGTTTGTTTTCCTTATAACTCGACAACCGTTCATCCGTCTCATAACGTAATCCTTTTTGTCTGTCAGTATCTTGGGACTTTCTCTTTCTACAACTCACACTTTATACATTAAAAATAGTGCTTCTAAAATGCTATTCAAAAACCAATATGGACAATTTTTTTTTTAAAATTTATCCTTGTTCTTCTTTTTGATAAAGGTTAATAAATTCGTACGACTGTCGCGTGCGTGCTGTGGATATGCCCATATTTCTAAAGAGAAACTCTTTATCAAATAGAACCTGTCGTATTTCATCAAAGAAGGATACATTTTCGAAATATTTATACATATTCGGGGGTTTCTATAATCTAGTAGGCGACAATACTCTTGACACTTTACATATAAATTCCTCCTAGTTTAGCTTAAAGTCCAATTGTTTATACGAAAATCTCTAGAGATTTTTGGAACACCCCCATTTGTTTTGCTATTACACTTTCGTCAGAGAATCTCTTTGGATATACTCGTATATGACAAGTGTAAAGGCTGCTTAAGTTTTTAAAAGGGCTTTATGGAATGAAGCTTAATGAAATTTCAGTGTGATCGCTTCAATTTACTTACTTTTACTTCGATTCAAACAGTCTTTGCGAATGTGCATACTTACATATGCATTGTATATTTAGCTCTTACGTTTCTTGCTGTTTCTTACATTACCTTTGAATCGAATGCGGACTCTGTTATGGCAGTCAACAAGGATAAGTCATAGTATGGGGCGTTGCTATTAAATTTTGCTTTAGCCCTTTGATTTTGAGCTATAGATTGTTGGGTGTGTACATTTTAAATCAAATTTAATTATTGCTGTGTTTATGAACGCTTATCAACAAATCATTTACTTACAAAAAACCATTTCTTATGGCAGTTTTAAGTCAAATTCATTCGATCTAGATAGTTGCTTAAGTAAGAAAAATACTTTGTGCAAAATTTCAGCTCGAAAGCCATAGAACTAAGAGATTAGATTTCGAATCAGATTGAATAGAAAGAAATGCGAGAAGAAAATAAATACCTACAAAGAAGCAAAGAAATGGAAAAAGAAAATGGGGAATGGAGACTAAATAATTCGAAAAACCATCTCTAGAATCACTTCCTCTCCTTGAAACTTTCTAAGTAGCTTTAGAAAGGTCGCCAAAAACAGTACAAACATAGTTTTAAAATTAATGAAACAAAAAAATGTCGATATTTTTAGTGGGGCATTCGAAATCAACTAAGGACTGTCTGTCACATAAACTAACAAATAACAGCGTAAAATCTGGGTTTATCTGACACATAGCAGCTATCTGGAAGATGAGAAATTGTCCCTTAGAGTTTCTGTACACTTTAAAATTGTATTTTATCTAACTTGAATATGAAGCTTTATTGTATCTTCACTTTAACAAATAGTAGAGTTGTTTTTATACCCTTGCAGAGGGTATTATAAAATTGTGCGGATGTTTGTAACGCATTGAAGGAAGCATCTCCGACCACATAAAGTATATACATTTTTAATCAGCATGACAAGCTGAGTTGATTTAGCCTTGTCCGTTTTTAAGCTATCCTCACCAAACTTTGCACGAAGTCTTTTGGTACAAATACGCTGCACATTTGTCGGAACCGGCCGGATCGGATGACTATAGCATATAGCTGTCATAGGAACGATCGGTCCAAAAACTAGTCTTAGTGAGAAAAACTTTTTTGTTTTTAATGGAAACGCCTCCAAAGTACGTATTTTTAGTTTACTATTCTTTTCCATAATTTCAACAAGTTTGGTCGAAATCGGATGACTATAGCATATAGCTGCCATAGGAACGATCGGTCGAAAAACTAGTTCTAGTGGAAAAACTTTAAGTGGGAAATCTGGTGAGAAAAACTTTTTGTTTTTAATGAAAACATCTTTATCATTGGCATACACTTATTTTATATACTTTTACACAATTCTACAAAGTTTGGTCGAAATCGGATGACTACAGCATATAGCTCCCATAGGAACGATCGGTCGAAAAACTAGTTCGGGTGAGGAAAACTTTTTTGTTTTAAATGGGATCGCCTCCAAATTTCGTAATTGTCAGTGTATTATGCTTTTCCGTGATTTCACCAAGTTTGGTCGAAATCAGACATCTATATAGTATAGATCCCATAGAAAAGTAAGGTCCAAAAAGTAGTTAACTTTCCCCTATTTTTAAAATATGGTATCACTACCACTTCTCTTACAAACTGTGAAATTGAGTTTCATTTAAAATTAAAATTGCTTGCCATTTTACTTTACGATAATATCAAAGAAAGTCAAAACAAAATAATGGGTCTCCCAAAAGACGCTAAAAAAGGCTCAAAATACGCATTTGAAGCAACTTTATTATCTAGAACAGTGGCCGGCTAAACAAAAGCCTCAGCGCAGAGTCTCTTTTACTGCTTATACTGTGCGTGTGCGCTGCTATCTACTGGGCATAGGCAGACTCTCAAAATCAGGCTTTTGTTTAGCTGCGTCGCGACGCAGTCGTTGCTACTGAAATTGAGAGCAAAATGAATCAGTTTTTACACTGCTCTCAAACACACCAATGCAAAAATGTGATTGTTTTTTTTTCCGGCCCCTGATCTAGAATCACTACCGACCATTCAATATACTAAACATTGTTGCTTAGTAAAACACTCTAGAAGTTCTAGAAATCTCTAGAGATTTTCTTAGAAACGGTTTCATTTTAAACAACAACTGCTTGCCTTTACTTTTGAAGTGTCTCCAAATTGCAAATCTACTACATTAGATGTCAAAAGTTGAGAGATTTGAAACCGACTGCTCAAGGCAGTTTAATGCGTACGGGTTTCCATCTCTATAATCTAGTAGCAGAAAATACTGTCTTCATTTTACACATAAAGTTCTACTAGTTTTGTTCGTGTATTTGAAAATCTCTATAAATTTCGAAGTTATTCCGAAAAGTATGCTCCCAAAATTTGTAATAGGCTTAAAATAGAATTTAAAAATTTAGATAAAAAACTAATTGAATTAATTTGTAATTGTCAACTGTTATTCTCAGTGCTAGAGAACTGACATATCCTTCTGAAACGAATGTCATTTGGTGTTGACAAACGGCTAACAGAGCGAGCGACTTGGCGCCTCGTCCTTGGCGCATGGTGAAGTTCGACCCAAAATGGCGCTGGCCTTTAATTAGCTTTATTCGGATTACCCACACATCCATACCATCCAACCCATACGTATGTTTATACGAGCAAGTCACGTGGTGGGGTAAGGAGACGTAGCTGGTGCCTATTGTTTCAGCAGCTCGATGGCATGCGGATGTCGCTGCTGCTGTTGTTGTTGAGTGAGTGTGTGGTCAAACGTGCATGTCCTGGCACGTGTTTTTTGTGTTAATGTCAGGGTCAAAGCAGCCGCATGCAATTTTGTTTAATTTCCCCCCAATAAACTATATAAATCAAAGGCAAAATAAGCGACCAAAGAGACATGGTCAAGATACAACATTTTTTGAAATATGTGTCTACATATTTACCTGGTTATATGTAAGTACGAAAAGGCAATTGACAAGCCGCCGCTGCTGCTGGCGACAGCTGCCAGCGCACACTTAAGGGAAAGCCGAAGCAAATAATGAAATAAAATAAAATACAAATGTTGACCTTGAACGCCACTGCACTGGGCCACTGACAATTAGAGTTATTTTCATTTGCAATTGGGGACATGTTTATTTTGTTGCATGTCCACAAAATGGACATGAATAATGAAGAGTGGCTGCCATTATATATACACATACGTTTGTACCACCATACATATATAAAGAATCGTAGTAAGCAAAAAAATTTTGAATTCAAATAAAAAGTAACGGTTGGGCGGCTCCTTTTGTCCATATTGTAAGGGATGCATACCGTTTCTGAATCGAGCCAAACCTTAACCGAACCTCTAATTTCAGCTGATTAACCGAACCGCAAGCTAAGCAGGTGTACCTTCGAAAATGCTGAACCGAACCAAAAACCTCAAAACAAAACGGTTCGGTTCAGTTCTATTAACTGACAAGATAAGTTTTATACGACTTTCGGTTGAACTCAGTTTCATCGATGGAGTTCCTTAAAGGGACACCACCTTTTTACCGAATTGAAGCTTAGCGAAACCGAATTGCATTCGCCTTTAAAACATGTGACGCCAATAATGTGATCCCGTACATCTCCTCCAATTGCCCACCGACCTCTTAATATGCCTGTCATCAGACAGCAATCCTTCTTAGAAAAGTGCTCATGGATTTGTGTGAGTATATGAGGCACGATTTTCACCTTGCTCCAACTTTAGTCAGGGCACGGTTTTTTTTGGTGAAGTCCTAATGGACGAACTACAAATGTTCTCTAGGAATTCGCCTCAAACTGTGCGAAATTTGAAAAAAAAGTTCCAAAAACTCAATTTTTGGATCAATTCGTGAAGCTAGTTCGTGAAACTGGAATGTTGGTGGATAAACCAACCCGTGTACGTACTCGTCCTGTGCGCTCGACCGAAAAAATTGCTGCAGTTGCTGAAAATGTGCGTGAACAACCATCGACGTCAACTCGTCATCGATCTCAACAATTAAACATTTCGCGCATTTCTTTGATGCGAATTTTGCATAAAGACCTTGCCATGAAGCCATACAAAGTTCCAAATCGTCTACAGTTCGCAAATTGGACGGAAGATCGTTTGGCCGAAGATGGATAATTTTACCGAAAAGTCATCTTTTTGGATGAAGCACATTTTCACCTCGGTGGTTATGTTAATAAACAAAATTGTCGTGTCACTGTTTGATGCGGATTTTGGTCTCGAGGCATCATTGGACCATTTTTCTTTGAAAATGAAGAAGGAGCCACCGTGACCTTGAATTGTGAGCGCTACCGCGCAATGTTAAGTGATTGTTTCTTCGAGGAAATTGAAGCGGAAGACTTGGACGATATTTGGTTTCAACAAGACGGCGCTACGTGCCAGTAAATATGGAAATATGAATTGGCCGTCAAGAAGCTGTAATCTGACACAGTTAGACTATCATCTTTGGGGAGCGGTCAAGGATAAATGTTATGCAAACAATCCTGAAACAATTGATGAGTTGAAGAACGAAATTTGAGTTGCTATTGCTGACATACGTGCCGAAACAATTGAAAATGTTCTCAAAAATTGAGTGGATCGAATAGGCTACTGTCAAGTTAGCCGTGGTGGTCATTTGACCGAAATTATTTTTCATAAAAAAATGACATGAACCAACCTTGTCAATAAATGTTCAACCTTTGAAAAATATCGAGCCGTTTTTTTATAGCAAAACTAAATTCCAATTTTTAAATGGGCCACACTGTAGAAGGAAAATTTTCTTTCTTGATGGAGTAACGCCATAGTTTTTTTTAATATTCAGAGTTGACCATGTAAGCCTAGAAACTTCATATTTGTGAATCGTGATTTCTTTTGTTTGTAGGCCGCAAGTGGAGTGGTCAGAGTTAAGCTAAGTGAAACAGAATCTCGTGATAAGCAGTTTTTTTTTTGTATCGCTAAATGTTTGCGAACGTGAAATTGAGAAAAAACCTAATCATTTCCAAATAGAGAATGAATGATAAATGTTTGGAGTTAAGTATTATTTCCAGAATGATTCTCTTACCTCTTTTCCATCGTGTTCATTGAGTTTATTTAAAATTAAAAATCAATTAGTCTTAGGGCTCTAATTAGACAAAATATTGTGGTTTGCGCATAGTAATGCCATGATCTGCCAAAGCTGGTACCAGATCCTCCATGGCCAGTGTATATTTCCGATCCTTAGGATTTTTCTTGTCCTTACTGGAACTATGACCGCTGGAGTGTTGTATGTTGGTGGTACGCGTCTTGCAATGTTGTAGCGCATCATTGGCAATATCTGAGATGAATTTTTGGGCTGACACCGATATAAGACGCACAATTTGTGGATCCACTGTAGAGAAACCAGCCTGCAAATAATTGACTTGGGTTATATATAATTCAAGTAGCTTAAATAAATTGGCCTATTTACATTTTTTAATATATGCACAGTCAGAGCATCGGGCACAGTGGGTTTATAGTCCTCCAGTTGTTTTAGCAACTCGTCCACATCACCCACATCCGCTGTGGCAGGCACTAGTTCCACATCCAAGATTTCATCTACATCATCAGAGTCGTTGTCCGATTCGGTATCTGTGGCCGAGGCCAGAGATTCGGCTGGTGTCATATTTACATCTTCACCGTCAGAGGCCATTATTAAATGGTTAATAATATCACTTTTTTTGGCTTAAAGAAGGTTAATAACAATAACAATACAAAATGCACACAATACACAACTAATACGCTAACGCGTTCACCGCAGTGTGACCAGAGATTTATTCGAATTCGAAGTGCCACACAGTGGCTCGTTTTCCAAATTCTCTTAGCAAAAATAAAATTTCGATTTGTTGAATTGAATAAGTTTTTGTTACACTTTAATAAGGAATTGATCAAGCTATTTATACGTTAATGATTTATCTTCAACTATTTTTTATATGTAAGAAAAATAGTGCTTAAAATGCCAAAGTCTCCCGTTTTCAAGAATGAATTTTCGTATATTGAATACGTGTTTGTTAAAAAATTTTAGTTAAAATAAATTGATATTTCTGAAAGTGATTTGCTTTTGTTTTTAATTTCGTGAAAGCCAATCAAAAGCGTTTGAAAAACTATTGGCGCCAATATAAAGTTTAAGTTCTTTCTTTACATTTTAAGCAAAGGCTCAAAACCAAACTCTGCCGAATGAATTGTGAAAACTAGTTTACTAAGCTTCGTAAGTAAGTTTGTGGGCAGAATATGTAGTTTAGAATGTTTGCAACTTTACAAAGGTTAATTCAATTAATTACGTATTCGGTTATGGTCAAGCAAAGTGATTTATGCCATTTGGCAGAACTTAAGAGGAAAAGGCAGGACAAAATTGTAAAAGAATTTGCGACTTCCAACTTTCCAATAAGTAATCCCGAACATCCCGAGTCCCGAAGTCAAGCACAATTTCCAAAAACTCGAGCAATTGTTAAATGTTATAGCCAGCACTGGTGGCAGCTTTCAAAATACTTTTGTGTATTGCTTGGCTTCCTGAGTACTAAACAATAAAATGAGGAAAAAAATTCTGCACTACCCTTAAAAGTTATGATTGTAATAGCTAATTTTAAGAAAACAAGCTACTTTTTTTAAACAATATTTCGATAGTTTAGCAATGCGATACTTTAGCTATTTTAGCTCTCTGTGGTAGTCGAGCCAAAGTCTCATTTTTTGTCATCACTAATTAATTACATCTTGTCTCGCACTTTGTGTATTCAGAATTAAAGAAGCCGATTTGGGGTCAACCCGAATCAAGGATTGGTGCTTTATAAAGCTTTCGTTCGCAGCAAGCTGGAATATGCATGTTCCTCTTTTAGTAATATGTCTAAAACGGCTATGAATAAACTAAAGGTGCAAGCCAATTTACACCTTCGTAAAGCACTGGGATTAATAAAGTGCACACCGGTCCAAATAATTTATAACTTGGCAGCAGAGCTTCCACCCGAGTATAGGCTTAAATTTGTTACAGCGAAAGAATTAGTAAAGGTATTTGCCTACAACATGCCCGCCTGTGAAACCATAACCTCTTATCCGAGTCTAAACACTAGTTATGCCAAAACTTACAAAGAATTTTCTCATATCCTTGACCACATCGAAATAGTATCTTCAAATCCAATCGTGTGTAAGAAGCTAAGCACGGACCTTGATTTTTTTAAAGGAGCAGCAAGAAACAAACACTCTATAGATTCGGAAACTACTTTACTCCTTTTTAGGGAAAAAGTAGAACTGCTAACCAATAGGGGCTTTCAAATTTATTTTACGGATGGCTCCGTAACCAGTAATCATTCTAGTGCTGCCTTTCTACATGACGGTTCAGGAGTTTCAGCTAGCTTCTACACCAATAAAATACTTTCGTCACTTTCTGCTGAGTTACTTGCGATAGACAAAGCACTTGTCCATGCCTTTTCGTGTGGCATGCCTCGTATAGCCATATTGACAGATAGCAGAAATGGAGCATTGATTCTAAAAAAGCCTCTACAAAACAATTTTATCGCACAAGGCATCAAACAAAGAATAAACATTCAAGCGCAGCTAATCTCGGTAGAAGTCCACTATATCCCAGGCCACGTGAACATACCGCAAAACACAGTTGTGGACCTCGCCGCAAAGACTGCACCATCTAATGGATCCTTTACATCGGTCAAATGGAGCATCAAGGACGCAACCTGCGAAATTTTCAGAAAAATTAAGGAGGACTGGGAAAAGGACTACGCCAACTTTGTGGCAGAAAGACCTAGGGGCTTTGCGGATCTCTTCCCAACCACTTTAAATAAGCCTTGGTTCCACAAATCTAAGCTCAAACCAAAAAGTATAAAACTGATAAATTTTTGGCGTCGTATTTCTTTATAATATAATTATAACCAATTTTTTAATTTTAGCTGTGCCATTGTGGCGGCTACTTGCCTACCCTTGATGTTTTCACAGCAAAAACGCATGTATCGATTGCTATCGATAGCTTTGCTTAACAAACGATAGTTTGTGTTTGTTGACATATCAGTACTCATGCTCACGCGGACCACTCACGCGGACCACTCGGCTCACGCGGACCACTCACGCGGACCACTCGGCTCACGCGGACCACTCACGCGGACCACTCAGCTCACGCGGACCACTCACGCGGACCAATGTTAACAACAGTAAATAAATGTTAAATGTTAACAGTCTCGGCTCTTAACAGCACAGCAAGTAAAAATATCGATTTTTTTCCATCGGTCATCGATATGTATATATCTTGGATTTACTACTTAATATTTATTTGGATACATTAAAGATGGTTGGCTCCAATTTTGGTATTATCTATAGCGGCGGCAATGCTTCGGGATCGACCAACAATGCCAACTCGTCTGTTGGACAAAGCGTAGGCGGCATTATTACTAGCGGAGATAGGGAACGCACGGCGCCAGCTTCACATCTCAGCGATTTCATGTTGCAGCTTGAGGATTACACTCCATTAATACCAGATGCGGTGACGTCGCACTACCTGAACATGGGTGGATTTCATGCGGATGATAAACGTATTGTACGACTGATTTCAATAGCAGCACAAAAGTACATGTCCGATATCATCGATGATGCACTGCAGCACTCCAAGGCGCGCACGCATATGCAGAATTCCAGTACCCCAGGAGGAACAAAGGTGAGGAAGAGGGTGAAGGGTAATTGAAAAATATATATGAACTATTTTTTTCAACGCATTTACAGGCCAAGGATCGTAAATTTACTTTGACCATGGAGGATTTGCAACCTGCTTTGGCTGATTATGGCATTAATGTGCGCAAAATGGATTATAGCCAATAGATGATATAATGTGTACCCTATGTAGTTTTTAAATACTTAAACTTCTTCATTTAAAATTAAATCTCATTTGGAAAAAATTTGACTTTAATTAAATAATATAAGACAACTCTTAACTAAATGCTATAATACTTAAGAGATTTGGATTATTGACAAGTGATGAACTTCTTGAGGCTGCGCGGAGTGCCACCGGCTACTCTAAAAGCCAGTACGCCAGTCAGTATGGTAACCACGTAGTTGGGCAGCAAAGTGGCTGTATACAAGGCCTGGGCATTCAACAGCGTCAGCAGGGAAACGAAGAGATGTGACCCGACCACATAACCAATATGCAAATAGTTATTTGTGTCAAATGCATTGAAGAATATCACACTCCAGAAGGTGTGCAGTAATATAATGGACAAAGCCTGTGCCGCTGAGGTAATGAAGAACATCTCAGTGCCACTTTTAAGTCCCATAGTACCAGGACCACTCTGTTGGAATAGAAACATTACATTACAAAATAAAGAGAAGGGATTGTCTTCCACTCACCATATCAGCCAGCACATTGACCAGCGCAAACATTCCTGAAATTATGCCAAATCCTAGACCAGACACATAGGCCAATATGTGTTTGTTATCCGTCACTCGGCTGTCTTCCGCCACCGCGTGTAGACCCTGTTCGGTGCTCCTTAATATGCGGTAAATGATATAGCGGAAACATTCCTGAAACAGTACTGAGAAGACCACACCAAAGGCCAGGATATCACGCAGCGGTATCACTGCAAACCAGACCAGTGACGAAAGCAACAAACTCAGCAGCCAGAAAAATGCCGCTGCTATTAGAATTATTATGCGCACCGGATCGTGGGCTATGGTGAACACGAATAAAGCAAACGGAGGTCCAAATGCTAAGAAAGTGCAGCCAAAGAACTCGGGTAACGTCATTTTTATAGGTGGTTTATGTATTTAAAGATTTCCTTTCTTTCTTGTTCCTTTCTTGCCGAAACCTATCGTTACAAACCCAATCGTTATCGCTCATCACCAATTTTTGCCATTCACACAGATGCGGCTATGTTTTGATACCCTTTGCGTTCAAATCGGAGCGTATACCTTTTTAAATGTTTCTTGTTAAGTGTAAGAAAACAGATGGATGATAGCCGGCCATCTAAAAATAGAAAGGTCGACTATCAAAAATTGTTTATGAAAAAAATATTAAGTAGCGTTTAAAAAGTTCACGACTTAAATTGAAAATAAAACGACAAATCAAAACCAGTATTTGAACCGGGGAAAGATTTCAGTATTAAGTGAAAAGATTTTGAAATACATATTTAGGGCCGTTTTATCATGTTCCTGTTTTTGCAAAACTAGGTGGATTTTGTCAATTTGCACTGCTCACTTTGAGCGTGAGCTATGCAAATGCTCTCTAAAACTCAGTGTCCTCTCTGATTCACTCATAACCGAAACTGTACCGGTTCTACGGTGATAAGGTTCTTTTCCGTCTTTTTGGTTCCAGAAATATCGAATCTCATATACCGGTCCACAAAAAATCAAACAAATCGGTTCCGGTTCCTGATATTCACTATCAATTTTTTCCGGAAATTGTTAAAAACATAATGGTTTCGAGATAAACGCTCTTAAAGTTTTGTTTTGGTTTAAAAAGCTATTTTTTATAGTTTTTAAAATTTTTATCGAATTAAACTATCTTTTTAACCAAAAAATATATAGAAATCCACCTTATCTTTAGAAAATATGTTATAAACCAAAATTGGATATGGAGGAAAAGCTTTTTTGTTTTATTTTCCTATATGGACATTTACAAAAAAAAGAGCTTCCAGGAATCAATTTGTAAAGTTGAGACAACTACATCGAAAAATATTGATTTTGGCCAGTTATCTTTAAGAACATACTCTCAATACATGAAAATTCTTTGACTTTTGTTTCTAAAAAATGGATTTTCAAACGGCCATAAAATAGCTTTAAGCCAAGAAAAGACGCTCACGACCTATATCAACTTTTTACTTGACCAATTTTTTACACTCTAGTTGTAAAACAAACACTTAAAAAGTCTTTGGGTTAGTAAAATATTTGAATGTTTAAATTGCGCCAAGTAAAAAAAGGGGTTTTCAATTTCAAAAATCGATTTTAATTTAACTTGGTTTATTAGCTCTTTTCTGCTCCTAACCTGGAACAAATTGGGTGTCCTCGCCGTTCTAGATTCTTGATGGGTCAACAGTGGTTGTTGGTGATGATAGATGTTTTCGTGGGTTCGTGAATTGCTGAATTTTTAAAATTTCATATATTTTTGCACTTCCTTACTACATTTCCTTGTCCTTGTCTTGCATTTCCTTACGATGAACTGTTTTTTTATGCGCCACAGATGGCAAACCGGCCATTTATAAATTCTGCACAAAAAATCTAAATAAATAAAGAGATGGACAGAATTCGCGGTTGTGGAGACTCTGCGTGTAGATTTGCCGAGGTACTACATTACTGTCTCAATGGGTCGAAAAGTTCCTTTCGTCTTAAGAATCTTTATCACCCCAAAACGCAGCTTGCTCATTCTAGCCATAGGTGTGAGCACCTATCTTCCATCATAATTTATAGTAGTGGAAAAAATTTAAACGTACGTAACGTAAGTTACGAGCAAATGATTTCACCGATTGTGGATGAACGAATTACTCAATTGTGCTCAGAAGACGGTCTTAGAAACGTTGAATAATGCTCTATATTTTTTTAGCCTCATCCATATTTTTGATTGGAATGGAAAATGGCTTGACACAGCCCCAAAGGGCCAAAGGCGGGATCGAACCCACGACCTCTTGCACAGCGGTCGCGCACACTAGCCGCTAGCCACCCGGCTGAAAATAAAGAAAATGTAAGTGATTTAAAATTCAACTTTCCATTTGTTTAACGTTCGAACGGCACCTACATCAACCATTATTTCTTTGTTAGAGCAAACTGGTCAAAGTTTTACTCCATGATTTGAAAGTACTCTCCAAGCGCTAAGTACCACTATGTTTAGATGAATGACATATCGCTTAAGTCGCCAGAAATGAGCAAAAATATGCGTGCGAATGTAACGTACGTAACGCGGGAAATGCCCATATCACAAGTGTTCCTTTTTATTAATTAATAATTTCATTATATACTAATAAAAAATTCTAGGGTATTTCACAGGTCGACTGCCTGCCTTTTGTTGTTTTCTTTACACTAAAACAAAGAGGCATCCCACTTTGACGTCGCTGATTGACTTTCGGGGGCGGGATATTGTTGGGGATTGGGATTAGTCACTGTGATACTCATTCAATTGCGATATGCATCCAAAAGTGAACAAACAGTAGCCGGAGCAATTTGCAACTGCACAGCTGTGTGTGGGCTTGGCCTGTTTATGAAACTTTAAATATTGAATTGTTGTTGCTCTCAATTTTTGGAAAGTGAGTCAATTAGTCTCCACCAGCGTCAGAGATGCGTGCATACTTAATTAATTCTTTTCACTTTAGTGCACGCCGTTATGGCCAAACGTTTGCTGCCGCACGAGCCCTCGTTCGATGATCCGGGTCCGGATGAGCTGGATAGTCCAGCGATTGAGGCCGCTTCGCTGGACATTCCGCCACAAACTACAGACAAGTCAGTGCAGAAGGGCTTCTGGGAGCGGCCAGCTGCTGCCGCATCGCAAACATATCAACCACCTAAGGATGGCTCCAATGTTTTGCATTTCAACATAATGTTGGCTCACATAATGCCCCGCGAGGGTGAGGATGTGAAAGGTGAAACGTTATGTTCTTTACGAGTTGACCGTAAGGTTGCACGGTCTCACCAAAGACGATCAACCAGCCAAGATTGAGCGTCGCTATACGGATTTCCGTGAACTGTATTTGGGACTTAAGCGCCAGTATCCACAGGAAATGGCCAACAAATACTTTCCTAGTAAAGTTCTGATGGGTAACTTTAAGCCCGAATTAATAGGCGAACGTAGCAATGCCTTCGAAGAGTTTCTGACACATGTGGCCAGTGTGGAGCAGCTAAGGGACACGGATATATTCCTGCACTTTTTGCAGCATGAGGAATTAACCAAGGCGTGTCAGTTTTTGGATGAGCGTCGTCATGAGCTGGCCATACCCATACTGGAGAACTGTTTTCGGCTGCTAAACAAGATCTATATGAATCGATCGAGGCCAGTGCTGCTAATACTGTGTCGCCTGGTGGCTGCCTGCACTTCTTCGCCAGTGCCTCATCATGCGGCCGAACGTTGGGCTCAGTTGGCTTTGAATCGATTTGAAACTTTGTCCGATATAGACCTACTACCACTGTACATACCATTGCTGCACACTTGTGCACATTTGTGGTAAGATCTTTCAATATCATTTAAATTTTGTATTCCAAAATTTATTTTCATAAATTTTTGCAGGTGGCAACGTGGTCAGGATCAGAAACCCATCACAGATCGCTTAACAACCATGTCCAGGCAGGGCATTAACACTGCTAACTCCACCAGCCTCATGCAGGCCATACACAAACTGGATCCACGCACCGAAACCATTTGAATTCACAATCTGCTATAGATTTTTTTTAGATACCGCTAAGCGTAAAGTGCAATTAGTAAAACGTAAAACATGTGTAATTAGCTCTAAGTTTATAGAAATTTGAGGGACTTTTTCGTCTGCTTGAATGTTGAGTGTAGGGAGTAACTCCTTAGTGTTTAATTTGTTTATTTGGTTGTAGTCTTTGTTTTTGCTTATTCCATTAGGTCTTCTAAAGATATTATACTAAAACATAATTTATTCCACTTCGTTACAATTTTTCATTTTGTTAATAACTAACTATAACACGAAACCCCGTTCGATTTGTCCTGCAACTTCTGTATTACACGTAATGATCTCCCAAATAAGAGAAATAAAAAAAGTTTCGGATAAAAACATACTGGTGATTTTATAGCTACCGGTGGTGAGCCCATTCGATAGTAACCGGAAAGGCAAAGACTTAACAGGGAGCTATTTGAAGCCAAAGCTTCAATTCATTTGACACATTTAACTTTTCAGACCAGGGGGTTCAGTCAGGCCCTTGGGTACTACTACTTACCCGAAATGTTCAATCTACTTAGAAATTGCTGCATTTTCTTAAGGGGAAAATTATCAAACGATTTATTTGTAATCATTTGAACAGCTCTACTTTCAAAATTTAAATATTAAAAAAAAAAAATTGCACTTTGTTTTAAAATCGTTTAAAAAAATAGGGGAACGCCCGGCCGAAATTTTGTATACACTTGCAGCTTCTATTGAAGACAAAAAAGTTTTTTACTAAGACTAATTTACTCTATGGGATCTATACTATATAGATGTCTGATTTCGACCAAACTTGGTGAAATCATGGAAAAGCATAATACACTGTGAATTACGAAATTTGAAGGCGATCCCAATTAAAACAAAAAAGTTTTTCTCACTAGAACTTCTTTTTGACCGATCATTCATACTGCAGCTATATGCTATCGTCATCCGATTTTGATAAAACTTTGTAGAAATGAGTTAAAGTATATTAATAAAGAATATGCCAATAAAAAGGACGTTTTTATTAAAAACAAAAAAGTTTTTCTCACTAGAACTAGTTTTTCGACCGTTCGTTCCTATGGGAGCTATACGCTATAGTCATCCGATTTCGACCAAACTTTGTAGAATTGTGTAAAAGTATATAAAATAAGTGTAAGGCAATGATAAGGACGTTTTCATTAAAAACAAAAAAGTTTTTCTCACTAGAACTATGGCTGCTATATGCTATAGTCATCCGATTTCGACCAAACTTAGTGAAATCATGGGAAAGGATAGTAAACTAAGAAATACGTACTTTGGAGGCGTTTTCATTAAGAACAAAAAAGTTTTTCTCACTAAGACTAGTTTTTCGACCGATCGTTCCGATGACAGCTATATGCTATAGTCATCCGATCCGGCCGGTTCCGACAAATGTGCAGCGTATACATATGTACCAAAAGACTTCGTGCAAAGTTCGTTAGAACGTCATTCCCACTCCAATGGACTTTCATCTAATCTGGCTACAAACAGGAACTTCGAATCCATGGAAGGCGTCTTTTGGGTCGACTCATCATCTTAGCTTATTTGTTCTATTGACACTCCTCACCGTTTAATTTTGTCCGTAGGGTCCGAGTCTCAGTGTGCGAGCTTTTTTACAGTTCAGACTGTGCGTTGATTTCCCTCAATTATGTATTTTGTGTTAATGTTGATAAAATACTGGGATTGGCTTTAAGCTGATTTCCAGGCCATTCAACTTCTTGTAATGATATTTATTTTGTTTTGTTGAGTCATCGTTGTAATTGTTTTGTTGATCTTAAAACCTAAAGGAGTGCGCCTTAAATTAAACAACTTATGGATAGATATATAAGTGAGCATCCCTCAATTGGATCGCACTCAGAACTTTACAATTTGTATTAACTTATGACGTCATTATACTTAACTTTTTTTTTTGTTTTTGTTTAACTAGAAAATATATATAAATTAAAGAAGGGAAGGAGAGCGTGCAGAGTTCCATACATCATTCCAAAATGTACAAAATTCAACAATCAAGTCAAATCAGCGAAAGAGTCGCGTAAAGGTTTTCAGGGCCTGGGAAATGGCTTTGGTGGTGTCCGCTCTGGAAAGGAACTCAATAAATTATTGGATTGGATAATAAAGTGCCAACCTACCTCAAAACCGTAGTGCTAAAGTCATCCAATTGTTGTTGCGTGGCTGTGACATATCCACCGCTATTCTTTTTGGGCAAAGCCTCTAGGGCCTGGGCCAAAAAGGGTTCCATTTGACTGGTGCCCACCACTTGTTTCAGATCATGAATGACCTCCGCCACATCCGCCAGCATATAGGAGTGCAATTGAAACACAGAGGCCTGTATCAAATTCATTACCAAAGCTCCGCCATGTTGAGTGGCCAATTCGATGACCAAGGGACGACACTCCGAGTGCCTATGGTTGCTACTCAGTCCCCAGGTCAGTAAATTAATAAAGAACTTCATCACTGAAGAGTTGGCCTCACGATGATCCAACGAGCAGGCGATTAGAGCGCACTGAAAGATGGGTGTAATTAGGGCACTCTGCAACAGTTGCAGCGGACAGCAGTCCAGGTAGCGGGAGGCCAGGCGAAAGAAGTCATCTACCGTATCGGGATTATTTCTCAGACCATTCTCCAATTGCAACAGACCAAAGGTGGGCTCAATAAATGCCTGCAACATCTCCAGCAGTCCGGCTATACACTCGCTGGATTTGGCAAACTCATCCACCAGTATGGAACCCACATAAAGGAAGCAACTGTGATGCTGTACGGCATATAGTATGACCATTTGCTTGATCAATGGCTCCACCAGTTGTACAGCTTGCTTACGCACCATCCGAATGCCATATCTGATCAGGCGGCAAGTTCTTTCCATTATTCTTAAATCACTTTGATATTTATCCATTACGCGCGAGATCAAGGGCCAGGCATCGTTGAGTATGCCCACAGTGGGATGTTCCACATTGTCGGGAATATCGGGATTTGTGTGTCTAATAATGGCACACGCTCGATCAATCCAATACACGGGATCCGTACGTTCACCCTTTTGCAGCGACTCTGAACGACTTTCGACCAGCTGATTCAGAGGTTGCAATTGAAAACTCACTATCTCACGCAGGGCAGGTTGCAATTGATCACGCGGTAATCGTGTCAAAATCAAGGATATACCCTTCAATAAACCAATGGCCACATCATTGTTGATCTGAAAACTATCCAAGCTGCGGGCAATCTCCACCAAGCCACTTATATGACAAATCATTTTCTGCCTGCAAGCCGAACAAATGGAGGTTAGCGCAATTGCGGCTGCCGGAGCCAGGCCATTCTTTTGCTGCAGAGCATAGAGCAGAAAATTGAGCACAGCTTCCAATGATTCGGCATGATTCTCTATCCAGTCACAGAGTTCACCTATGAGGAGTATGGCCGTATAGCGTACAGCTATGTGTGTTTGTTCGGACAAATTTAGTATGGCCTCTACCACTTTGGGTATCACATCGTTCTCGTCGCTGAAAAATAAAAAGGAAATAAATAAAGGAGGCAGGAGGAGATATACATTACACTAGTCTAGACTTAAAAATTCTGGAAATTAAAAAATATACCGACGGATTTTGAAAAATAGATAACAATAAATATTTCCAATTTTTTTTTTTTTTTTCGAAAATTTCTTTGTGAAAAAATTTTAGTCAAAAAATTCCCAAAAACCCAACATGACCTTCGTACACATTTAAATTGTAAAAAATAGGAGAAAGTTAACTTCGGCTTTTCGTTCCTTACTTTTCTATGGGAGCTATACTATATAGATATCCGATTTCGACCAAACTTAGTGAAATCATGAAAAAGAATAACAAACTGTTAATTGAAAAATTTGGAGACGATCCCAATTAAAAAAAAAAGAGGTTTTTCACTAGAACTTTTTTTTCAACCGATCATTCATACTGCAGCTATATGCTATAGTCATCCGATTTTGACAAAACTTTGTAGAATTGTGTAAAAGTATATAAAATTAATATATGCCAACGTAAGGGACTTTTCCATTAAAAACAAAAAAGGTTTTCAAGCAAGAAGCAGTTTTTCGACCGATCGTTCCTATGGCAGCTATATGCTATAGTAATCCGATTTCGACCAAACTTAGTGAAATCATGGGAAAGGATAGTAAGCAAAGATATACGTACTTTGGAGGCGTTTCCATTAAAAACAAAAATGTTTTTCCCACTAAGACTAGTTTTTCGACCGATCGTTCCTATGACAGCTATATGCTATAGTCATCCGATCAGGCCGGTTCCGACAAATGTGCAGCGTATATGTACCAAAAGACTTCGTGCAAAGTTTGGTGAAGATAGTTTTCAAACTGACGGAGGAGATAGCATAGAAACAGACAGACGGACGAACGGACAGACGGACAGGGCTAAATCAACTCAGCTCGCCATGCTGATCATGAATATATATACTTTATGTAGTTGATTATCTTTTATTTAATATATAATAAGTAACTAAACAATGGGGAAGTAATACTTAAACTTAAATTTTATGAGAACACTTTATTGATGACTACCATTTTTAATTTTTACAGCAGTTTGTTTTCCTTTTTAAAACTGAGTAATGTCTCCCTTATTTTTTATTACTGCCTGAATTGGATTTTTCATTGAATTTACCAAATTTTGATACTCCTTAGAAGTAATCCAGTTCCAAATTTCCTCAATTTTGGACTTTAAGTCGCTTACAGTGCGCTGTGGCTCATTTCTGAGCTTATTTTTTATTATTGCCCAGAGACTTTCTATTAGTCTCATGTCAGGGCTTGATGATGGCCAACCGAAAATTTCAATTTGATTTTGTTAAAGCCAAGTCTTGTTCTTTTTAGCGGTATGGGGTGTTGCACGGTCCTGGTGAAAGATATATTCGCCACAGTCGGCTAGCTTTGAGATGATTTTGTAGAGTATTGACGTATTTTTCAGCATTAACGGTTCCATCTATAAAGTGAAGCTCTCCTACACCTTTTTCGACATACATCCGCATACCATTACACTCCCTGGAAACTTTACTGTGCGCTTCAGACAGTCTTTATTGAATGCCTCCGTTTTCTTTCGTATTACTCGTTTTCTATCATCTTCGACACACAAATCAAATTTAGATTCATCGCTAAATATGATCGTGTTCCACTAACTTTGTACCCAGTTCCTTCTTTGTTTTGCCCATAGCAAACGTTTTTTTCTTTGCAAAGTGGTAAGCATGGGCTTTTCTTTGGCCAAAAATAAACACATATGTTCTATGAATACGAACTGCAACATTAGTGGGCTGAACTTACTTTGTAGAAACTATAACCTGTAGTTTTCATTTGCTGGCGCGTCTATTCACGATTGAAGGCTTTGCCAATACTATTGGACCAACATGATGCAATTTTTCCAACTTTGATTCTTCGATTTTTTTTATTATAACAGAAAAAGCCTTTTTATTGCGGAAAGCGATCTTTGAACCTCGACCCCTTTGTGCAAAATTATTGTTATTATTCCCATTCGTTTTAAAGCTTTGTACTATACTTTGTACTGTTGATCTTGGAAGGTTAACATCATTTGATATTTCCCTATAGCTCGTGCCTGAATTAAACTTATTAGAAATTAGCCGCCGTATTTCTTCATAAACTGGTCTTTCACGTGCCTTCGCGAGAAAAGTAATCTAATCAGTAAGAAGAAGCAATGGTTTTTGCTTATTTCACTTCTCGGTATTCCACATAACTGTTCTTCAGTGTGTTGGTTTACAGTTATATTTTTCCAGTTCCAACATTTGTACGAATTAACAAGAAAGAAGGTCGGTCAAGCCCGACTCTGTACCTGTGAAATGCTGCCCATTACTGCTGCGACCTGTGCTGCCCATAATTGTTTGTTTTCCTTATAACTCGACAACCGTTCATTCGATCTTTAACATTCCTTTGCCGGATCGATAAATAATCCTGATTACTAAACATGTCCAGAAGGAACGAACCTTCTATCTATAAAACGGTGGGAGATATGACGTTTTTACCAATTTGCGGGGGCGGGAGGGGGCGTGGCAAAAATTGAAAATAAACTTGATCTGCCTGCAAGTATAAGAAGCATATGTCCCTTATATGTCAAACCTCTATCTCTTACCATCTCTGAGATCTGTGCGTTCATACGGACAGACAGAGGGACATGGCTATATCGACTCGGCTGTTGATGCTGATCAAGAATATATATACTTTATGGGGTCGGAGATGCTTCCTTTTGGCTGTTACATACTTTTGCACAAACTTATTATACTCTATGTACCTTTGGTACAGAGTATAAAAATGGTCAGTATAATATCGTACAGCTATGGAGTGGTCTCATATAATTTGAATTTTTAAAACGTTTTGAAATAGTTTTTGTTATATATTATATGTGAAATGAAAGCTAATTAAACCACCTTTCAGAAAAATATAAGCAAGTTGGTGCAGCTGCTATAAACTTAGAAAAATTTACCAATAAAAGTAGCACTATGCAAAAAATGAATCAACGAAAACAGCTGTCAAATTTTTAAACTCGAATACCTCAAACCATTTTTTGGAAAATGTTTCACACGATAAGAACAATAATTGTGGACCGATTTTCAATTACTTCTTTTGTTTAAATTACTCTTAATGCCCACCATTATGGTGTTAGCTCGGATATTTGAGATCGGTCTATAAATAACCGAGTTAGGACGAATACAAGGGGTAAAATAAAGTACATTTTCGATATTTTGACGTTGAAACCCCATAACTCCCTTATTTATTGAACGATCCCAAATATCCTAGTTCACACCATAACTACATCAATTCTTAACAAAACCCCGTTTTCATTTTTAATTTCGCATAATCCGTTCTCAACAAATCATTTGAAAAATGAGCCTATGTTTTGAATTTTTGTTCAACTTTGAAGAGAAATACAACAAACAAAATTTCTAAATTTAATTTTAACAATTACCTATCGAATAAAAAACCGCTTGTAAATATCACTTTTAGTTTTTCAGTAATTTGTTCTTTTGTAAACCTTTAAAAATGACACCTGAAGGTATACAGTACCCTTAAGTCAAATTTACGAACTTCTGAGGCCTCTCTTGCCATAGGATTTTCCACAACGAAAATTTCGTAATAAAAGTTGAAAACATTTTTTCCTATTAATCTTTCAGAATCCGTTGGGATATTTTTAAATTTCCAGAATTTTGGTCTAGTCTAATATACTGGCTGCTCACTTACGGCAATATATTTTTGGCCACATTTTGCATGATGAACAGGGCGGCCTCTGTGGACTCCCAGGTGGTGTCGGGCGCTTGCAGTATGAGAAACATTTGCTTGAAACACGCTCCAGAGCCCACAATAAAAGCCACATCCTTGATCAGATCCGAAACCTTACGTCTGAAATCCTGCAAAGAAATACAAAGAAATTACATGTAAGCAATTATCTGACTCCACTTTCCCCCCAAAACTTACAAAGAAATTATTGTTCTCCTCTATCAGGCCATCGTGATCGCTTTCCATTTGTGAATGCCTGTACAAGGCGCTAATCAAACGCTCTATGTGTGGCCTAAAATGTGCTGTCAATTTCTCATCATATCGCTGGAAGAGATCCTCACTCAGTTTGTACCACAAATGAAAGGTTATTTCGGCCACCTCGTAATCAAAATGACCCACACAGAGTAGAACCAAATCCAAGCCTTTCATGGCATAATGAGGTTGCTGCTGATCGGCGGCCAACATGTCATAGAAGAAGGCATCACACAGCGAGGTAAAGATGCGACAATAGTTGATGGTCTTATCCGTATCCTCGTGGGCCACACTCAAATGATAGGCTGGCTCTAGCATGCAAACAGCACCAAAGATCTGAGCCTCCACCGGGGAATCGTTGTCGTCGTGTCTTGTGCTCATGCAGGACAGCAAGGCACACACACATTCGGTTGCATTCTCATGCAGTTTACCCGTCGTCTCCTGCTCACTGAGCAGACGAAACGCCAACTGGGTGAGTGAATTATTGCATATATGCGATACGGGAAAGGCATGTATGACCAGCCAGGCACTGTAGGTACGCAAAGTTGCATTCCATACGCGCTCCTTGTTGCCCTCGTCCGGTTGCTGCAAGCACATGCACAGAAATTTCAACACACACTCGGCACTGGCGTCCAGCTGCTTGTGCACCTCCTCCCTCCGATTGGCGCCGAGCCGTAAATACCGCGAATCAATCTCTTCGGGCAACACCTTTAACACCTCCAACAAGGGCCAAATGGCAGCGGGATGGGGAGCCAAATTTTTGATCAGATCATTGATCGGCTCCTGCCAGCTGGCCATGAGCAGGGCCAAGTCCGCCACAGCCAAACTCAATTGGGTGACAATCACATGGTCGGTCTGCTCATCTATTTGGCCAATGTGTGTGATCAGGGAATCCCTTAGAGATTCGTGCGTGTGCGGAGGAAGTTCGCTGAAGGAATTCTGGATTTTATTTCTCATCGTTTGGGCAGCAAAATAATTGGCATGCAGATCACGTTTCTGATGCAGCAACTCATCCGCTATAGTCCATGAATAGATCTGGTATGATATACAAAACGATATTATGAGGCAGAGGGCAAGGAGGCGTGGTCCCTCTACTCACCGACTTCTGAAAGTCCTGCAGCCATTTGTTGGCCTTCTCCTGCTCTTTAGGATTGTTGCCCTGAAATAAGGCATTGATGGCCTGATAAACCACATCCACAGAGTATGTATCCATGTCGCCGGCTGGTGTATTTAAGGCATCCAGCAAAAGGTTTCCGTAAAGAGTTAAAAAAAAAATTATTATTAAATTTGATTGGAGATGGTAGGAAACAGAGAGTAATCGATACCACAAGAAATCGCACTGAGTTGACTTGGCTAGGCATTTGGCGGGTTTATAGCTAAAAAGAGAATTGCTTTTACTAGATTATACCCGCGGATCCAAAAATTTGTATCTCAATTATTAAATACTTTTGTTTGTGTAGCTTTGAAAATGAATATGAAGATAGTCGGACAAAAATTAAAAATAAACGCCATCAATTTTCAACCGAAAAAGTAAATACTTTAAATTTAAAATCCGGTCTATTGAGCTCAAAACAAAAAGTTCTATGCCGTCAAAGTGGCGGGATCAAAAAAAAAGGGTATAGTGCTCGCGGCCACGATTTCTCGTCTCCAGGTTGTGTGATATGAAAAGAAAAAACGGTGTTATAATCAGTATAGATGTCTTTAGAACTTCGGGACTTTATCCTTAAGTAGAAGCTTTAAGGGTTATGATACGGTGGAATTAGGGGCGATGCTAGAACAGAAATGAGTTTTTGGTTTTTATTTAAGCTTGCCGTAACTTCAAACGTCCGATTTTTTTTTTAAATAGGATTTATTTATCAATGCTTCGCATTTATTCGAAGTGCTTCCATACTGTTGTAGATTTTTATGTACATATTAAACTAGGCGACCCTGTGGTGCACGGCCAAATATCCATAAGTCATCTGGGTGGATTCTCCTCAATCTGCGGCGACGATGGGGCCTAGCCAGAATAGTGGCCAGTCTACTTGTATAGGAAACTAATCTTTCTCTGTAACGATTTAAATATGTCTCAATAGTTTCGCAAATGGTGGGAATGTTTAAGTGGTAGTGTTGCAGGCAGTTCCCCAACATACCCCAGTTAAGCATAGGGAGGACCATGGTCTTAAAAAGCCTGACTTTAGCCTTAAGGGAAAGGCCATTCTCTGGCCGGACTAACCAGTCCATCTTCCGGAGTTTTAAACGGGCGGACACACCCGATTAACGTGGGGTCTCCAAGTGGATAGGAATCCAGGGTAACGCCTAGATATGTAATGGTCTCTTTATGGGCAATTCGAGCTCCGTTCAAAGTGAGTCGAGAAGTATTGCCCCTACCAAGTGTAAGAGTAGCATGCTGCGTCATCTTCACACTAACACCTATATTCCATCGTGAGGCCCAACATTCAAATTCGTCGAGAAATTCCTGAGCTTTTCTAGAGGCAGATCTGCGACTGTTGCTTGAAGCCAAAAAGACAGTGTCATCCCGTTCCGTATTCCGTTCCAGAGACTTTGAAGTAGTGGCCGACCCTTCGAGGCTGATGACAATCAAGTAAAGCCTAACCTATCACATAGTACAGTATGAAACCAAAGCATATTTGGATACCGTATAAATGGATTACTCAATTAAACCAAAATTGGCTTTACCTACAATTAAATTTGATTTATTGCACACTACCAAAAAATCAACCTGAAGATCTAGTCACTTTCAATATATACAGATATTCACCAGGAATGCGTCGTTCCATTAATTTGATAGCCTTAAAACTTAAACTAGCTAAATAAGTGATAATTTCCTCGGGTTTATTCTCCCTGAGCAGCAGCAAGTAAAGTGCGCCGCTTGGGGAGAGTATGTCATCCAATTGCTGTAGGAGTCGATCTGTTACCACACGACCATCTGTTCCACCGGCCCAGGCATAGGTCAGACTGCTGGGTTCCTTTGAATCTGTGAGTTCCGCCTCGCTGGTGACCACATAGGGTGGATTAAAGATAAGCAAATCCACCGCTTGCTTACGCAGACCATCGGCTAAATTGCAACGTAAGCAATCCACCTGCGCCTGATTGTGCAGAGCAGTACTTTGCGTGGCCTTGCAGGCCCTGGGATTAATATCAGTGGCCAGGCAGAGTGCGTTTGTGCCCAATTTCTTAGACAAAGCCGTGATGATGACACCCGAACCAGAACCAATTTCCACACATACACCAGGTTGCAGCTCCTCCTGCAAAAACTTCAAATCCGCCTCCAGAGCGTCTAGCAACAGAAATGAATCCTCGGCCGGCTCATAGACATGTTCAAAGTCCTCCGCCGTGAGGTGTTGGGTGTACGGAGTCTCCATTAAGGCTTATGATATGTTGGTACTCAGAGCTGATTCTAACAGAGCCTGACGCCGACGCTGCTCCTTCTCGATTAGCTTATGCAAACCGATCAACCTCTCCTGGCTGGTGCCCAGCACGTTATTAATGATAGTCACCTTGTGCTTGACGTTGAGCAGCTCCTTGACTTTGTCCGCAAATTCGGGTATTTGCTGCTGCGCCTTCTCTATGTCCCTTAGCTGAGCGGACAGTGCATCCAGTTGGCCACGCAACTCAGTTTGCAATTGTATGGTGGAGGACACACGCTCGTCCAACTTTTCTATAGTTGGCTTGAAGAGATTTGTGATGCCTTCGGCCAATACGTCGCGAGTGGGATTGGTGCAAAAGTTTTCCGTATTCTCATCCAAAGAGGTTACCGTGCTATTATCCGAATCCTTGTCCATGGCCAACAAAAGAATTCCACAAATTAATCAAGGCAGCCAATGTTATCGGCTGTTAGAGATGAGAGCAAAATTAGAAATGGCAGTGGAACAGAGATGGGCTTAGAGATAAGAGATGGCAAGTCAAACATCAATTCAAGTAACTATAAACAAAAATTTTTAAGTATACATATAGTCTGCCCATTCTTGGAAAATATGAGGGATAAGAATAAAAACATTATTTACAGATAAGTAGTCCATGCTATTTAACAATGATCAAATACTATATTAATGCAACTCAAAATTGACTATTGGTCGTAACCAAAAATTCGCAAAATTTTAAGCGATTGATCGATATTTTCTTGGGAATAATAATAACTATTATGTTTTGCTTTATAGTTATAATTAATTAGTTTAACCAGGAACCGAATTTAACAGTTATGGAAATAAAAAAAATTACAACTAAAATGAACCTCCCCTTTAAAAAAGACAATCTTAAATGACAAGTCCAGTAGGGCGATCAATTTTTATTTAAATTGTTGTTTTACAATTTTTAAATATTTTTCAGTAACAAGTTTATATTAAATTTTAATTTAAAATTAAATAATAATTAAATATTTCTTTTACAAAAATGTTGGGACTTAAAACAGATTTTTGGACTAGAGTTGGTCCTAAATCACATAACTTTTACTTATATTGACGGAAAAACATTTCACCGACTTTTGATTGCTTTAGAATTTTTATAGGCCAAGCCAAGCTTTAGTTTGTGATTTTATGAAGCCTCTAGGATAGTCCACATCTCAATGCAACTGATGTCGAAATTGGCCATTAAAGTCAGCACCTGATCTTCAAATCTTAGTTTTAGGCGTCCTACCCTTCTTAATTTCCCTAATTCGTGTCTTCCACCTGTACACTTTTTTGACTGGAGCTTCTTCATACATACGAGTAACATTTCCAAGCGCAGCCGCTGTTGTTTTATGCGCTTGACTAGATCATAAAGCTCATACATATCGCGGTTCATACGGGTGCAGAACTCATCGCCAACTTTTACAGGTCCTTAAATATGTTCATCAGCAGGTAGCCTTTTTAAAACTCCTATAAAAATTCGGGGTATTTTTGAAAAGGCTACTTGATTAAAACTAAAACCGCTGAAGACAAATTTTAAAATTGTGTGATTATTATACCTATGAAGAGGGTTTATTAAAATTGTCCGGAAGTTTGTAACTCGTAGAAGGAAGCATTTCCGACCACATAAAGAATATATATATTCTTGATCAGCATGTCGAGCTGAGTTGATTTAGCCATGTCCGTCTGTTTCTATGCGATTTCCTGCGTCAGTTTAAATGCTATATTAACGAAACTTTCCACGAAGATCGGACGACTATAGCACATAGCTGCCATAGAAACGATCGGTTGAAAAACTAGTTTTAGTGAGAAAAACTTTTTTGATTTAAATGGAATCGGCATCAAACTTTGTATTTATGCGTTTTCTATGCTTTTTCACGATTTCACTAAGTTTGCTCGAAACCGGAAGACTGTATAGTACAGAAAGGTTAGGTTTGAAAAACAGTATTAGTAGGCGTCCTGAAAATTTGTATGAGCTTCGAGAGTATATAAACTTCGGCCGAGCCGAATTAAGCTTCCCTCCATTTTTTTATACGATATAATGGTTTATTGCCAAAAATTTTTTTGCTAAAATATTTTGGCCTGCATTGTATGTATCTTTGATCTGTGGGTCCATGTTTTCCCAACTGAAGTGGAGTAGAACTCAAAATTTACGAACTTGTTCGTGAAACCAGATAAGTCAAACTGTCACACGTTTTACGGTTAATTCTCTATCACGCTCACGCGCTCATCTCTAATGCCCTCGCAGATGGAGGGAAACATAACATAAAACTTGAGTGAATTGCAATTGCGTTTTTAGAAATCCTTAATCGTTCGCTATGGGAGGCGGTGATCTGGTAAGTTTACCTAAATCCCTTGCTAACTCTTCTTGCTCATCTTTCCCATCTTCCAGAATTTGAAAAAATCATGGCATCCGCACACGATGAAAAACCAGGAGCGGGTCTGGAAAGCCGAACAGGCCAAACAGGAAGAACAACGCAAATTGGATGATTTGCGCAAGGAAATCAATGAAGAGCGCGATCGGGAAGAGCTACGACGCATAGGTGAAAATTCGGGCGTGTTGGCCAGCAGTAGCTCGGCCTCTGGTGGTGGAGGTGCTGCCAAGCTAGAATGGATGTACAAAAGTAAGTGGCAAGCCTTTAATCTAATGCGACACATTTATATGATATTTTCCAGAGCAGTAAATTAATCAATAATGAATTAAACAATGATAATCAATGAATGAGCGGTTTTAGGATAATGGAGATCTACGTACTTTGAATTCCGCTTATGCATTGATCCTGCCATGATTTTCGACTTGATTGCCAGTAAACTTTTTTATAATTAATATTTTCAGCGCTGTTTTCAATTCCACTTCCACAAAAATTATGTGATTTTAAACCAGTTTGTGGACCAGATTTGGTCTCAAATCACAATACTTTTGCGGAAGTGGCATTGGAGAGCAAGGCAACTTAAAAAGTTGTCAGTCACGGTAAATAAGTTCCACATGACTCACCTCCCACAAAGTAGTAGTTACTATTCAACTACTAATTCCTGGTGCTCTCCGACATAGTTGAAACTAGGTTAAAATTAATTTCTCTATGCGTTCCTTCAAGATTCAATACTATAGCTTTTTAATGTAATTGGATTTGTTAATGAAAAGATTTAAAGAACGGACTTAAATCATTTCTTATTATTAAATCAAACTATATCAATTTTTTGAATGCAATCACGAAGTAAAGATTTCACGAAGATTTACACGAAGATTTATACAACTCTGATATTTTTTTTCAACAGATAACACTGAATTGATCAATCGTGAGGAGTATCTACTGGGACGTAAAATAGACAAATCCTTTGAGAAGCTCGAAGCGGAAGAACGCCGCCAGGAACAGAATAAAAACACATTGGGTGTCAAGCAATCGATCAATCATGTAGAGCACGAATGTGTGCCCTTTTCCATAAGGGAATATCGTAATCTACAATCCACCGAACAGGTGGACATGCAACGCAAGACCCTGGAGGATCCTTTAATGTTGATCAAACAGCGGGAAATGGAATCACGACGTAAACTACTGGAGAATCCGGTCAAATTGAAGGAAATACATCGCATTCTTAAGACGGAACAGGAGTTGAAGGCCAAAAAGATGAAGAAAAGTAAAAAATCCAAGAAATCGAAGAAGAACTCAGATGAAAGCGAAGATAGCGATGAGGATTTGGATAGAAAATTGGCACGCCAGGTGAAAAAGCTGAAAGGAGACAATGGAAACGGTGACCTGAAGTTAGACAAGCTATTGGATGCCAAATATAGAACCATATCCAAGCAACTGGATATGGCCACCAAGCAGAAAAAGGGAAAAAAGAGAAGGGGTAGCAGTAGAAGTAGTAGTAGCAGTAGCAGTAGCCAGGATAGCAGTGGCAGCGAGCAGAGAGTCAGCAGAAGGCGGAAGGACTATAGCAGCGAGGAGGAGGCACGGGAGAGGCGATTGGAAACAGCCAAACGGGGTAGAGATCAAGGCAGGCATCAAGTCTCACAAAGGGATTTGAGTCGTAGTCCTCAAAGAGATCACAGGAGGAATAGAACTCCTAGTACACGAAATCAACGACAGGGCAGTCCTCCAGGCAGAGATCAACGTCCCCAAATACTATCTCAACGGCGGAAAAGTCCTCTGAGATCGCCTCCACGTCAAAGAAGTCCTCAAAAATCGGCACTACGTACAGATCGAAATCAAAGAAGCCCACAAAGAACAGATCAACGTCGTAGAAGTCCTCCACGTAGAGTTCAAAGCCATTTAAGTACTCAAAGAACTTCTCCATATCAAAGAAATACTCAAAGATCGCCACCACGTAGACAAAGGGCTTTGAAAAATCCTCAAAGATCACCTGCCCGTAGAGATCAACCTCGGAAAAGTTCTGCAAGTCCTCCAAGATCAACCTACCGTAGAGAACAACGTCAGAAAAGCTCTCCAAGTCCTCGAAGATCACCTGCCCGTAGAGATCTACCTCGGAAAAGTTCTCCAAGTCCTCCAAGATCATCCTACCGTAGAGAACAACGTCAGAAAAGTCCTCGAAGATCACCTGCCCGTAGAGATCTACCTCGGAAAAGTTCTTCAAGTCCTCCAAGACCATCCTACCGTAGAGAACAACGTCAGAAAAGCTCTCCAAGTCTTCGAAAATCACCTGCCCGCAGAGATCAACGTCGGGAAAGTTCTTCAAGCCCTCCAAGATCGTCCTACCGTAGAGATCAAGTTCGAAAAAGTTCTCCAAGTCCTCGAAGATCACCTGCCCGTAGGGATCAACGTCGGAAAACTCCTCTAAGATCGCCTCCAACTGGTAGAAGTCTACAAAAATCACCGCCACGCAGAAATTTGGAATCGAAAAGTGCTCAGAGATCTCCACTGCGTAGAGATCCACGTTCGCCACCCCGAAAAGAGCGAGATCGTGCCGCCGCCCGCAAACCCAAACTCAGTTCAGCCGAACGTGAGGCCCGCCTACGCGAAATGATGGACAACGCCACCTGGCGAGAAGCCGATCGCACCCAATCCGTGCAAAAGCATCGCGAGGCCAATGCCCGCGAAGAGGCCCAATATAGATCACGTGACTTTGACAAAGACTTCATCAACAAGGAGGTCAAGAAGGCCATTGCCAATCAACATTCCATTGGCGATCGCATACGCTCCAATTTGAACAACATTCAACGGAACTCCTCCGCCATGGACACCAACTTTGCACGCAAATAAATCCAATGTAAGATTAACAACTATTCATGAATTTCTTTAATTTTTTGCAACAAATTTTGTTTCCTATATACGATGCGATGCGATTAAACATAATTAATTTCCATTAGAGAGAGAATTTCAAAATTCCGATATTCAGGTTGCACTTCCTTTTAGGCAGCGGTCAAAGCAGCCACTCCTGGCAGTGTTTTGCCCTCGAGCAGCTCCAGCGAGGCGCCACCGCCAGTGGAGACATGGGAAACTAAAGCCTCAGTGTTCCACTTGGCACAGCAGGAGGCTGTATCACCACCGCCAATGATGGAAACGGTACCATTCTTAGTTGCCGCCACAACACCATCCATGATAGCCTTGGTGCCATTAGCAAAGTTGGGGAACTCAAAAACACCGGGAGGACTGAAATTAAAACAGAAATTTATTAGTTGAAATGGCTAGAAAAATTTTGTAGGATTTCTTTGGATACTTTAATTCTCTAGTAGTTTTGGGTACTCCTAATGCATTCGTTGTGGTTAAGAAACTTCGAAAAGGTAAAATACCTAAGACCGTGTAAGGCAATATGACAGCTCTATTTTTGACAGAAGCTCAACACATAAGTGGTACAGATTTTAGGTCAACTTTATATCATACGTCTCATATAAAAAAAATAGGGGAAAGTTAGCTTCCATTGAAAAGAAGAAAGTTTTTCAAACTAAGACTACTTTTTTGACCTTACTTTTCTATGGGATCTATACTATATAGATGTCTGATTTCGACCAAACACTAATAATTACGAAATTTGGAGGCGGTCCCATTTAAAACAAAAAGTTTTCCTCACTCGAGCTAGTTTTTCGACCGATCGTTCCTATGGGAGATATATGCTATAGTCATCCGATTTCGACCAAACTTTGTAGAATTGTGTAAAAGTATAAAAAATAAGTGTATGCCAATGATAAGGACGTTTTGATTAAAAAGAAAAACCTTTTCTCACTAGAACTAGTTTTTCGACCGATCGTTTCTATGGCAGCTATATGCTATAGTCATCCGATTTCGACCAAACTTAGTGAAATCATGGGAAAGGATAGTAAACTAGGAAATATGTACTTTGGAGGAGTTTCCATTAAAAACCAAACTCTGTGAATTGGGCAAAGCTTTTTCAAAAAAACTTTTTAGAAGTATTTGAAATAACATAAGAATATTTTCCAAGATATCATACTAACTTTTTGTCATAAAAAGAATAGTTTCTTCATTCAACTTAGGGATTAGTTGATCAAAACTAATCTAAACGAAAATCATCACAAAAATCAGAGCTTGACAAATATTTGGTTGTAATGAGTACTACGTCTGCTAACAGTCGATCGAAAGCAAAAAGATGTCAATTTTTTAAAGCGCTATGCGCTGTTCTGCCCTTCTTAAAAAACACACCAAGTGCGAGGTAATTCTACTGCATGAGCTCAGTCTGGCAAATGTAAGACTGGTCAGACTGGCTCTTTAAAAAATCAAATTAATCCCAACTTACCCATTCCATACAATAAGCTTGGACCGTGCAATGGGTGCTGCAAACAGTTCACGGGACTTGGGACCCACATCCAAACCCATATGTCCATCAGGAATACCGCCCTCCACCGTGGCCTCACTCACAGTCGCATTTTCGGCAAATTTATCGCCACAAACAAAGTCCACGGGCAAATGTAGTTGCACATTGTTCTTCTTGGCCTTATCGACCAGCTTCTGCACAATCTTGGAACCCTCCTCATCGAACAGAGAGCCGCCAATCTTCATGTTATTGAGTACTTTCAAGAAAGTAAAGGCCATGCCACCACCAATGATCATCTCATTGACCTTGTCCAGCAAGTTCTCAATAAGCTGAATCTTATCGGCCACCTTGGCACCGCCCAGAATGGCCAGGAAGGGATTTGGTGGCTTGTCCAAAGCCTGGGAGAAATATTTCAGCTCCTTGTTGAGCAGCAAACCGGCAGCACGCTTCTCAAAGCCATCTCCCATCATGGAGCTGTGGGCACGATGAGCCGTACCGAAGGCATCATTCACATAGACATCACCCAATTTTGCCAGGCTGCTGCGGAACTCCTTTACCTTGGCGGGATCAGCCTTGACCTTGGCTCCAGTGGCATCAACACCCTTACCCTCCTCCTCCACATAGTAGCGTACGTTTTCGAGCAGAATAACTGAACCAGGTGCAGGATCCTTGCAGGCAGCCTCCACCTCATTGCCCACACAATCATTGAGGAATGTCACATTCTGTCCCAGCAGAGTCTTCAGCTCCGCAGCCACGGGGGCCAAAGTATATTTGTCATTCTTATTGCCATCGGGACGACCCAGATGAGACATCAGCACCACAGATTTAGCCTTCTTGGACAAAGCCAACTTAATGCTATCCAAGGCAGCGACAATACGCTGATTGCTGGTGATTTTGCCTTCTTTAATCGGCACATTGAAGTCCACCCTAAGTAGAGAAAAAACAATTTTTTATGCAACCATTTTGGGAAAGCTAGAAATGAAGATCATGCTCCACCCACCTCATCAGCACTCGCTTGCCAGCCAAATCCAGGTTCTCTATGCTCAACTTATTGAATGCCATTTTTAGCAATTTTTGTACTCCAACAAACTTCTGGATACGATTCGTTACTGGTAACTGGTAACTAAACTGCTCTGTCCTCTTCCCCAGCTGCACTGCTCTGTTTGCGGCAATGTCAGCGCAAGGTCATTTCGTGGGTTGGTTGATTAGGGTTGCCTAGCGCATACCCACAACGCCGCTACCACCTAAACTTGTTTTTTCAGGGATCATTTAAGGGTTGGTTTTGTTACCTCAGCTATGCTCGATAGCAACCCAGCAATCTGAGGTCTGACTATAATTTCTGTTTATTTTTAAATACAAAAAATCGGTTTAATTTTGTATTTACCAGCAACACTGCGAAGTGGCGCTCCAAAGTGCTCAACAACGACCTGTTGCCAGTGCTGCGAAATGTTGGGGGCGTTTCAAATGGCGCGCATTTTTGAATAAGTAGACAAAAGTTGCTTATTCTTTTGCCTAATTAAGAATTCCCATAAATTTTTGTTTCAAAAAATGTTTATTAAATGTTTCAATCGAATTAAATGAAATAAAAATTCTTCCAGTTGCTTATCTGTTTTAAATAAACTTAGTTTAGTAGTTTATTTTCAACCTTTCCCTTGACTACCTTGTTTGAAAACACCGCGCTTGGGAAATGTTTTGTTGATAGGGTGGAGTTCTAGGAAAAAAGAACGTGTCAAAATACCCATTTCTACTGGAATTTTTTTGGAGAGTAGTTCGGAATGCTGAACTCGAAAATCGTTTTGAAAATTTTTTATGGAAATTTGTTAAGTTTTTTCGCTGGCAGTAGCATTTTTTTTTCTATAATTTCTGGTAACAAAACAAGCGCGTAGTGACTTTATGAAGATCATTAAAATGAATTCATCAAGATCATGGAAATTAATGCCGTCAGCCCATGCTTCCATTAGGTAATCCACATTACTCCATTTCCAGTTACCACACTTGACTTCCACGGTCGTCCCGAGATATCAAATCGTTCACCGGTAATGGTGCGTTCGAGAACCACTCGCAGGATAATATTCTCTGCAAATTAACTTAGGATCACCCAGCCTTTAGGACTCCAACTAATTCAGCCTCACTCATATAATTTTCTCCGAAAGATCTTTATCTAAAATTCCCAAGCACTAGACATCTTTCTAACGTATGTGTTATTTTGCTCAACTTCTTGCATGTTGCACAGGCTGCATATTTTATCGAGTCAATTTCTTTTCCTTCGGTTTGCATTTAGCCATAATATGTCTGCTCTTGCCTTGATGATCCATGTTATCTGCTTTCGGGAAAAATCAGGGATGCAAGCCACTCGAAAATATGTACTGGTTCGGTTCAGTGGTTCACACGGTTTCTGAGCCGCCTGATTAGTTCATTACATGGTTTTTGGAGCTAACTGAACCGTGGTTTCGGTTCGGTTCAGTGGTACACTTTGAATATTGTATTCCTATGAACCATTTGAATATGTTTAAGATCCTTATAAGAATGCATAAAATTTATGAAGTCGGATCTGTAGGATTCGTCTATAAGTTCTAGGAAAGTACTTCGGAGAATGTCGGCTAAAAATTATCGTATCTTATGAGAAACAAGTAAGAAAGTCGGTCAAGCCCGACCTAATATACTCTCCCAGCGTTCTTTTATACCAAAATTCTTGGTAGCGCTGCTTTTATGCTATGAAATTCATGATTTCTGCAATTTGCAAAATCAAATAGGTTCCTGTTTATGCAGCTTTTGTAAATTCCCAAATGACAAGCGCACATATGAGAAAACAAAAGAACTGGCAATACTAGCGCATTAACGAATTGATGGCGAACTAATTGACAACTTTCGTGTTTAAGTTCAATTCATGAAGTGGTGTTAAGGCACGCACTTTTGGACCTATTTCATGAAGTGATTTCCCAAAATGAGCATCGCATAAACGTAGTATGTTTGTGGGAAAGTTTCTTATAGACGTCTAAGATCTTCCTGAAATTTTATCAGTGTATTCATTTCGCTAAGCGGCTTAAAACTGGTTCCAAAATGGGTCAGTACAATGGCTCAGAATCAATCAAGGCTGTAAACCGGTACTTAACAGAACCCCGAAGAACCCGTTCGGGCTTCCAGGTTTCCTCGAAGTGAAGAACGTTCCAAAACTGATAAATTTATGAAAAAAGTAAAAAAGTTCGGTTCAAAAAAGTACGTGTACTTCACTGGTTCTGTACACTTTCTAGGGATATTACGACTTGAAAAGAGAAGAATTACAAAATTAAGTGCCGATTTCTAATCTTCTACATAGCTGCTATGTGACAGATAAACATAGATTTTACACTGTTATTTGTAAGTTTATGTGTCAGATAGCTCTATGTAGAATATGAGAAATCGGCACTAAGTTGTAAAATTATAAATAAGTTCTTAATGAAAATCCAATGTGGAAAACCCTCGAAACACTGAGTAACACCACAAAAATAAGTCTGAAAACGAGCGGTAAATTATGCTTTCGATAACGAAAGCTTGCTGAGTTCCATTTTAAGCAAGTTGCCACATTTTAACTTATCTTTATTTGGAGATCGGAAATTTGGTGTGAAAGTTGACTATGGGGAATCAGAGGTTTTCTTGTACAAACTTTGTCGCGGTATTTACCGGTTCAAAAGTGGTTCAGAAAATTTCGTGAGTAGGCTGGGTATATGGAGTTGGTAATCTAGTGCAACGCTCGTTCTGAAGAAGTTTAGGAAAGTGATTCAAATATGGTTCGACGCCATATTTAAGAAATTTTTTAAGCTATTAACTTGAAATTTGGTGTGTATATTGATTATGGGGAGTCAAATGTTTTTAGGTTCAAACTGTTTAGAATGGTCCAGCTTGAAAAAGTGGTTCGGAGCCATATTCCGAAATTGCAATAAATTGGAAATTCAATTGGTACTCGGTACTGGAAAAGATTTTATGTTCTTTTAGAACGGAACTCAGCAGCAAGTTTACAAGAATTTTCTTTATCTGTTTTACAAATAGATCGCAAGTAGTTCGTAGACCATATAATATACGTATGTACTTCCTAGTTGAGTCTCCTAGTAAAGTCTCAAGTCTGCATTGAGTTCTAATTCAATTTTTGGTATCTATCGATCACCGTCATATATCCAAAACTCCACAATTCCCTTAATAAATTAACCCGCGCCACCCAAAGAAGAAGGAAAAAACCCCAACATTCATCCCCAGATTGTTCCGTATGAATGGCGCGAGTATTTAATTATTGAATAAATAAATGAATACACACTCGTTTGTTCATACATAAATGAATTGGCCGCTTCATGAGTTGCTTGTTTGTGTTTTCGTTTTTGGCAGTTCCAGGGACCGCCACACAACGCATTCTGTAAATGATGCCAACATTTGCTTGCTCTTTGCAATGATTCATTCATGTGCCCGCGCTCAACTAGCTGACACTCTTTGCCGGTCTCTGGTGCTGTCAACCATACCCATAGACAACCCATTTACACCCCACCACCACCGCCCCAGCTGCAGCGAAATGCATGACGCAGATGTCCGTCCACAAAGACAACAGCAAAGACCAACAAGCAGATTGGTGTGGGGTACATTGGAGCCTATTTGAAACATTTCATGGGCTTTTAATCCTATAGGTATCATTTTCTACTCGATTGAAACTCGAAAACATAACCGTAGATAAATTTGAATTTAATAATTGCGTGTGAAACGCTCATCATTGACGCAGTCGGTCAAGTAGTAGGGTATCAAAAAACTAATCGCCGCACTCGTGTGGAAACATTAGCACATGCCAGCGAAAAGCGACCCGGAGACGAAGAAAGAGACAGAGTTAGAGGGAGAGAGACGAGAGTCTTCCAAGCCAACCGAGTCGCCCTATCAAGCATTCTAACAGTCACTCGCCATATCATTGGGTTGTGTGTTTGTTGTGTGTAAATTGTACTCGTAAACCTGTTCATGTTGTTTTCTGAATGATTTCAGTTTCCTCACGCAAAAACATTTCAAATGGTGCTTAGGCTGGTTGAGTAAGGTGAATGCGGTACAGTTCACAAGCCGGTTCGAGCAGGTTAAACAACGACAGTTTCTCACTTTGTTGCTCACCTATTCTTTTTGGTTCAGTTGTTTAATAGTTTGCTTACTCTCGCACTCGCTTAGCTGTTGACTTTCGTTCCCTTGACTAAAAGCTAATAGAGCAAAGTCGTCAATTGAGAGAGCAACTGAACAAAAAAGAGCAATTTATAAATAAGTATTTTTGGCGGTTTTTGAAACCTTTCAAATCTTAAAGCTCCCTTGTATCCTCCAAATTAGGATCTAGAACAGCGGGGGGCAAGCCCTTGCACCCATTGCTCCCGAGAGTTATCTTACGGCAACTGGCGTCACGCAAACGCATTAAAAAATTGCCTCGCTTCTTGGCGCCGCCAGAGACAGAGAGTCAAGTGCAATCGCCTCGTTTCGAAGCGAAAACAACAACATATTTATTATGTCTGGAGTGTCCAAATTCGTGCCACCGGGCAGCCTGGTGTAATAGTTCAGTATAGTGTAAGACGAACTGCTCATGGCCGACAGACGAATTGAGATTTCGGTCACATAAAAGTACAGATTGGACACATCTTATTGTTTATTTGCGGGATCCTTATTATAAATAATTTAAACAACTTCTACATATTATACTTCTTAAACAATAAATAAAAATTATTATAAGTCTGAAATCCAGGAAATTCGCTCACAAATGCAAAAGACAACGCACCTTGTCAAAAGTCCATGGCAACAATGCAAGAATTGCATTTCGAATGGCTTCCCAATCCCCATATTTGTCTGATTTAGCCCTTTTCAACTAGGGGCTGTTTCGAGGAACAGGAAAAGGCTCAAATGATGAAGTGATATCTGTACTTGAAGCGGTTTTTGGGATCTAGAGAAAACCTTTTATCACAAAAATGTGGAAAACTTATAACGTGGAAGCACCTCTAAGGGAACTATGTTGAATTACAAATAGAAGTTTTGGCCAAAAAAATATATTTTAGCGAGTTATTCCTGAGACATGAACCCTGTTGTATGACTTCACAGAGGGTAAAAACCAAGAACGTTGGGCTCAAGATGAGCACAAACCTGCGCAAACGGTACCAAGAACAGGCCCTGAGCGGTTGTTCTAACTTCAAGAGAAGTCAGAAACTTGATTTGAGTTGATATTGTTCAGTTTCAAGAAAATTTTAACTCAACTGGGTTCAATCTGCGGTTCCAGAATAGGGGACATATCTCATTTGATAGATATTATTTACAAGTGCTGGTTATTCTGCTGTTCCGCCCGCCTAAATTATATTTCTTAGAATCAAGAGACATCAATTGTTCAGCAACTTCTTGGTTCAATTCAGTCTTTCAGAAAAACAAATGAAAACTTTTGTTGGACTTGTCTAGGGATCCAAACCAAGACCCTTTGCACTCAGCGAACATTCAGCGGTGTTTGAGTTGAGTTGAATTGTGGTAATTTCAGAACATTTGGTACAATTGCTCTGAAAAATTTGAGAGAACATCTTGTTCTTATTTTAAGTTCTTATTATACTCTGTACCAGAGGTATACAGAGTATATTAAGTTTGTGCAAAAGTATGTAACAGGCAGAAGGAAGCATCTCCGACCCTATAAAGAATATATATTCTTGATCAGCATCAACAGCCGAGTCGATCTAGCCATGTCCGTCTGTCTGTCTGTCCGTATGAACAAACAGATCTCAGAGATGGTAAGAGATTGAGGTTTGACATGTATGGGACATATGCTTCTTATACTTGCAGGCAGATCAAGTTTATTTTCAATTTTGGCCACGCCGCCTCCCGCCCCCGCAAATTGGAAAAAACGTCATATCTCTTACAGTTTTATAGATAGAAGGTTCGTTTCTTCTGGACATATTTAGTAATCAGGATTATTTATCGATCCGCCAAGGGAATGGTAACGATCGGATAAACGGTTGTCGAGTTAAAGAGAAAACAAACAATTATGGGCAGCACCGATTGTAACGGTGATGGGCAGCACTTCACAGGTACAGAGTATGCTATAGTCGGGCTTGACCGACTTTCTTTCTTTAAGATATTTTAAGGCAACTTATTTTCTGAACAAGTTTTTTCCCTCTGTGTACTTCTTCCTGTTGTTTCATAAGTGTGGACAGACTTTAAAAACCCCTTTTCCAAACAAAACTCCTTTCAAAGGGAGACGTATTAGTAAACTTGGTAGTCTACTTTGCACAAGAGTAAGTTATATCAACAAAGCGCTTAGTTTTTCATATACGTATAATACAGCATTAGAATACAGCATTTACAAGTCGTCTACATCTACATCCCAACAGACTCAACACAGACTGAGGTCTTCATTCCAAGTATGTAAGTTTGAGTGTACATACATACACATGAAGCGCAACATAATAATTTGAAAGAGTATCTGAAGCTAACATATTTGGTATTACCAATGCAAACTACATAAAAAGTCTTAATCGTTAGGCACATACATATAAACAAATGTAGTCGTTATTGATTGTATGTGAGGAGCTCAGGTATCGACAAACATACAAACGAGTATGTACGATTTTTGATGTACAACTGCCAGTTAGCTTTGCTTAGGGGAGGGGTTAGGTGGAAATATCAACAAGTAGGTCAATACAATGTTGTTCCCAGAAATAGGTACACACCGAAAGGGACCACAACTGAACCTTTCTTATCGCAGTTCTTTGGAACTTTAACAATTCAACCTTGAAACCCAACGTATTTCTCATTTCTCATACATTAGGTATTTGTCAGTTTCCATAAATTTTTCATTCGAGATATGAAACAATTGAAACCAACTGCCTGTGTTTCGTACACATATACGAGAAAGCTCCAGTGCCACTCGAAAATGAAGAAAGCACAAAAACCGCACCACAAATATTGAAGACGCAAATCGGCTTATCAAATTCACTGCTCAGGCAGGCGGTGGTGGCTTCACCCAATGGCAAGCAAAAGTCACCGAGTTTTTTGTTTGTTCCCTTTGTAGACCAGCTAGTAGCAGCTACCGCCTGGCGTAGCTGCTCAAATATGATAACTCAATGATTGTCCCACGATTACAGGTGTTTACTATACACAATGGATGGCTGCTGCCCCGCCAAACGACCAAGTGAGCGAGCGTGAACGACAACAACAGCAAACTGGTACGACGACGAGTTGGTTCCGTCGGTTTTAATTAGCAAACGTTGACGGGCGGCCAGCCAGCCGGCCGGCCTGAAGTCTCACCATATTATTCCGATTACACAAAAACTATATGAACTTATTTTGCATAAAAATAGCAGACTGAGGCCAAGCAGTTCCAATAGAACGACATATGTGCATACACAGTTTGTTTGTGTGGCTGTTTGCTTGAATGTAGCTCATTAGTCAATTCCTGAACCAAGTTGGTTCGTGTAACGACCAAAAGAGAGCCCCCAACTAAATGTGAAACGACAAATGCGAGATCTCTAGAGAAAGAATTATATAGAAAACCGGAATAGGGGTGAACCTTATTCGTGGCAAAAGTACTGAGCTACTTATACATACATACAAAGGGTGCTTGAAGCGGCATACAGTAGTTAGTGAAAAATAAAAGGAAACCGAGGTTGAACTCGAATGCTTATTTTACTCTCCAATCCCGAACCAAATTTTTCAATTCAATCCCACTACGATCCAAAACTGAAATATAGTTTTGTTATCCCCTTTTTTACAGAGGGAACAAGGTTCAAGTTCGTCGAGCTGGTAATACAGTTCGTCGAGCTGGTCATACAGTCTTTAAAATAGGTTATTCTATCATTTGTGCTCATATTTCAAAAATGCTGAACCGAAAACGCAAATATAAAAACTCTATTCAGTTCATTTCAACGACGAGTTTAATAACGTAAAGAAGGATATATTGTACTTCTAAATTTACTTACAGTTATTTATTTGTAAGCGGTAGTGTTTCTTCACACAATACCCTTAGCCAATGCTGTACTTTCCATTTGATTCGAAGTAGTTCGATGTCGAAAGGTTTATCTTAAAGTAAAAAGTTTGGAAATTCGGAAACAGAATCAGCCGTGTGCCCATCTAATTACATAGCTCAGAGAATATGCTCAACCAAATTCTCAGAGCACATTCTCAGAGCCAGTACGGAGATGGCACGAATGCGCTCTGAGAATAAGCATGGCCTGCCAACTCGTTTTTTGGCCGTACAGTCATAGAATTTTGTCGGAATCTAATTTGCAATCAATGGGTATCTGGATATTTTCAAAGTACTCAACGAAGACAAAGAAGAAGTAACTACAAGAGAAAATTCAAAGCGTTTTCCTTCGTGGTTCCCTTACAGTTTTTATTTTGGAACTCTAACTTCCTTTCTTCTTGCAAATATGGGAACTAAACGAGGAATAATTAATTTGGTACCCTCCCACTGTGTTGCTAGCTTCACAATTTGTGAAATGTTTGAATAATTTTTTCGACATTTTGGTAAAAAGGGTCGGCCTACATTGATAATTCAAAGATAAATTACGGGTAAATTGGAAACTTTGAAGCCTCAGCGGCTCCATCAAACACTTAAAACATTTGATTTTTGAGATTAGTTAAATTACCTATAAAATATTCTGCATTTTTTGAGCTATGAACCGAAAAGAACTTAAAACTTTTTAAATCGTATGGAGAAAAGTACGCCCTAATGTACACACCAGAGAACTGCAACGAGCCGCCACGAGTACAATCGCTCAGCGCTCAAGGCTTGTCAGACTCGAGTATTGCCCTTACTCATACTCAAGTTGACTCAGCACTTCGGCCGCGAGTCGACGCAAAGCCCCTTGTTACAAAATCGAAGTTCTGCTGCGTGCCGTCATAAGTAAAGTTCGTTCGGTAAAAATACTTGCGATTACACCTAGCTTCGGCCGCGAATCACTGAAAGTACTTGTTGCCGAAGTCAAAGATCTGCTGCGATCTGTTACCCATCGCTTGTACACAATCGACACAAGCACACAAAAAACAACAGGTGCCGAAAAGTTTTGGACATTGCTGGGAAATGGCTTATTTTGACTCGTGGTTTGAAAAGCTTGTTCATATTATTACTCGTACGAAGCAAAGAGCTTACTCGTTCTGACTCAATGTGCTTGCGATCATTTCGAGTGTGTAGAACCAAGGCGACGAGTCCAACCAAGCCAAGTAAACGAACGAGTGTGATCGAACATAAGAGGCTTGTTGCAGGTCTCTGGTAAACACCACCTGAGCCGCAGCCTCCACAGTCCGTTATAGTGGCGCCTCCTCAAGCGGCCGTTCTGTCCACGCCAGCTGTGGACTCGACGCCCCCTTGTAGCCACTAATTGTTTAACACCAAGCTCCACCTATCAACCAACTTTGAATCCATATGCATGTAGTTGTTCCTGCTCTAATACGCCCGGCAAGTATCTCAAGTCTTTGGAGCTGGCTATCACTAAGATTGCCTATGACTTCTGAATTCCACTTAGTGACTTCAGTTTCAATTTTATAATCCATTTTATTTAAAAATTTTTTGCACACCTATTTTTTTAAACAAACCTCGTCTGTCCTTTAAAGAAGAAATGGATCTTTTTTGGATCTTTTTTTTCTGTGTGAGGTATTGGAAGAGTATGACGATGAATTGGAGAACTATGAACCGCAGCAGACTTGACTTTCGAGAGTGTTACCTTTCGAAATACTACTCCAGGTGACAGCAAATAATGTTTGCCATTTGTTCTTCGACTTCGGCGACAGACAAAATTATCGATTCCTGTGCATCCAAAGTGCAAAAAGGGGAAATTATTGGAGAAGGAATACACTTTAAATGAAATTATTGGAATTTGTTAAACACAGGAACAAATTGGGAGTCAAACTGAAGCTATGCCTTTCAAAGCAAATGGAGGTATGATAAATCAGGTTTAATATGTGGAGCCAATCAACGCAACAGAATGGACTCGGAATGCGGCCGTTGGGCCGTTGGTTTTTGCTCCACCCCTGGCTTTGTGATTATAATCTTACTTATTACTCAGAAAGGGATAAACTGATTAATAAACCAAGAGGGAAGCTGATCGTGGATAAAAGTACCATAAAAGTAGGGGACAGGGTTCTTAAACGCTGTGTTCCCACACAAGCATACTCCGAACTTCGACACAACTGAAAATGAGGTCACTCAAAGGGATGGCAACATCGTCAAGCATACCGATGGGCAACGCAACGGGACACCATACGATAGTCATCTGAAAAAGATATCGAATCTAGATCCGAAAAATCATTTTTTCCCTTCATATCTCTATGTAATGAGACCCTGACTCTTTTGGTTAAGTGTTCCTAGATTCTATTTCTTTAGGTCGTCCAGTTTTCTTAGTTTAGTCCCAAAGTGTCGCTTTACGGCTCACTAGCATAATCCTATGATTTGACATTAATGGTACAGATTAGATTTTTCAGTTGTTAGTTCACGGTGGAAAAAAATGTATACAGATTTTGTATGAAGTAGAGATGGACGCATGATGAAAATTCTGACCGTTTTCAAAGATGTGTCGCCATCAAAACCGGGCCCGAATATTAGCATTCAATCCTGCATTTTATGCTGCATAGTTATTAGCTATACAACAGTATTCCCCAGCGTATCGAACTCGTGTATCACTGAGTGTCAGAGAGAGACATTCACATTTCCCGTCTTCTCTTCTTGGCGAACACTTTTATACCGTATCAATGTTACCAATTTAGCTATTTTTCGACAAGATCTAGTTATTTTGCAAGGTAGAAAGCCGGAAACTATTCAGTTTTGCCGGAGCCTGCAATTCTAGCTATTTCGGAAGTTCAACAATTCTGATAAATTAGACTGTTTTGAAAATGAATTAGCCTTTTCTTGTGTCTGAAGCACATTTTCAAAAAAGCTATCATCACTGTAAATGCAGATTGCTGTGCTACGAGAATTCCGTAAGTTTGTCTAAAAATCGAAGTCCGCTTTTTGTTAGAGATGCGGGTTTTAAATGGACATCAGTTATTACGATAGTTTCTTTAAAAATCGAAATCAGTTATTCCTTAGATATGCGGGTCTCAAACGGAAAAGATTCAGTTTTCGAACCGTTTTTGACCCATTTTTGCTATCGAGAAAGTGTCGGGAACGGATCCGAAAACGTGTATCGAGAAGCGAGAGCGCATGCCGAAGTCGGGCATCTGAGCGTAAGCAGCGCTCTCTTTGCTTGCATTCGATGCCCAGACATCGAGCAGGGCGGTTCAAAGCTGGGCTGTGTCGCTTTGACATCGCACACCAATAGATTCTCACTTTTTGGCCTCGATCTTCTTGAACATCGCTGGTATAGATCGGACCCAGCTAAAGGGAGAGCACAGAAAAATGTGCTTGTGTTGGTGAGCACGAAAGACTGCAATCGATTTACTTGCGTTTCTGTGCTCACAGATTCAAAAATAAACGAAATCGGTTTGCGTCTGTTTGAAAAACACGAATGCCAGACCGAAGGAAGGGTTTGGTATGGATAGTCAGGGAAAACGTACATACATAAGTAAGGTGAATCGACAAAACTAGATGAGATTCCATAAAGTGTTTTAAAACTTAATTTATTAAAAATATAAAGCAGTGATGTCCATTTTACAGTTAATTTTTCTCTTCCACACATTGTACACGACTCTCAGAGAGTGCTTTGATTTATAAATACTCCAACTCATGCTCCAGTCTAATATGCACCTCAAAAATAGATCTCTCTTTAAAAAGCAATCACCCAACTTTACACCTTGATAATCAATTGACCTCAATACGCTTCGCGCCGTGTTATAAAACTGCCCACGCTATTCTCTTCTGGTCCACTCTATAAATACTACATCTGCTTGGTATGTACGTGTGGCATACGAAAACCAAACGAAAACGCATGTTGCCACCAAAATCGAAGGCACTACACAACACACATCTGCACCACCAACATCGGTCGCCGTCATCATCAAATCCCACATCATAGGCAGACGACGACCGACACCCCCTTGGCTACAGTGGTGCTGCCTTGGTCATCCACCATTGGGCCGGCAACAACCACCAGCAACAGCAGTGTCGGAGTCAAGCAACGGGCCGGTAATTTTCAAATTTACCGCCAAACGTGCCGGCAACCAACCGACCGTTTTCTGTACTCACGAAACCCAAGCAGATTTTGTATGGAATTAATCAAGAAACCCACTCAAGTTGTCAATTCTGAATGCAGTTTTGAACGCAGCGGAATGGGATAAAAACTAAATTGAACTAGATCAACTCTAGAATGGATTTCCGGAGTTAAAAGTTTCGATCGAATAAGGGTTTACGAGCTATGGGCCCAAATAGCGGGCCAGCCACTTTCGGCAAGAAGAAGCAGACGGCAATTTGTAGTCGCTAAACTGACAGCAAGTTCAGTCTTGTACGAGCCTTCAACGGGTACACATATCGGTGGTCAGCAAACAACCGGGAAAATTAATCAGCTTAGGCGGGATATTACAAAATATAAAATGAAAAAAAAATATGCTAGGCAGCTGATTAAAAATTTTTATATTATTATTTTATAGACAAAAATTAAGGCAAAATTATGCGTATTTGTTGCTCTGCTACGGCTGCAATGTTGTTGTTGCCTTCTCTCTGCTTTGCTGCCGACTGCTGCTGTACAAATGTGGCAGAGGTTTTTGTTCAGTGTGTGGGAGAGACAGAGAGAGGGCCAGCCAGTCAGCTAGGCAGAGAGAGAGAGAGAACACAGCGTGTGTGTATGTGTGAGTGTGCATGAGTGTGGTGTCTGAGAGATTTGTATCTGTGAGTACGCTTAAATACCTTGCTTGGCCGACAAACTCAAACAGTGTGTTTGTGTGCTTCGTGCGGTACGGTTCTCGTTCTCGTCTTCTTTCCTTCGCATAATTTTGCGCTAATTTTTGTCAACAACTTCAACCCAAATATCTACATACATACTACCAACAGCAATCAAATATACGAGGAATACACACTTCTCTGCTACCAATCCAAAATAACCGTTAAGCGTTATATAATTTTTAACAACACAAAAAAACAACAAAATGTCTGCAGCCACAGAACAACAAAATAACGGCGATGTTGCCATTGAGAAGGTAGCCGCCAGCGATGTTAAAGAGGATCTCAAAGCCAAAGCTGCTGCCGAGGATAAAGGAGGAGCAGCAGCGGATGCTGCCGGCGGTGATTCAAAGGCCGATAACGGAACGGCCAAGGATGGCGAGGATAAGGCTGATGCTGCAACCGCCGCTGCACCCGCTAAGGAAACAGTGAAAGGCACCAAGAGGCCAGCTGAAGTAAGTGATGAGACAGCAAACACACACTATGAGTACAGTTAAGCAAAACCAGTGAATCATTAATGAACAGAAAAATATTACAAAATGAGGCAAATATAAAAGATTCTAGAAATAGATATATACACACGTTTTCCAACTTTTCATCAGGCCGCCTTTTCTAACTAGTAGCTGGCAGCAGCAGCGGGTGAGCCGAAGAGAGGGAGAGAACTTTAGTAGCAGCACTTGTACAGAGCGGCCAGAGAGATTGAGAGCAGCATGCGAGGGAGAGTTGTTTACGATTGTATTAAGATGATTGTGAGTCAGTGTAATCAAAGATTATAATGGTTAGGTTCAAATTGAGGTTAAAGGGGAGCTATTCAATCAATGCCTAGTGGGGAGAGTGGGAGGTGCAGTACAGTTAAGATAGAGCTAGAACAGGTTGATACTGTTAACTTAACATACAATGTAAGTGTATGTACAGCCGGCCGGCTTCTTGGATTTCTTTCGACTTTTTGTGCTATCTCATCAAAAAATTTTTTGATAAAAACCCGCGAATACTTAAATTAACAAATCAAACGCTTTGACAAAAAACATAACAAAAAATGTACAGTTTAACGAAGATACTCTCCCACTGGCGCGCTCGAGCTAGTTGGCTCTCTCCGAGCCACACGCAGTTGGCATAAGAGCATAAGAACATAGCACCCACTCCCTCTCTCTTTCTCTCTCTCGTGCTTCTCTTCTTCTTATGTATACCGACTTATGCTAGTGTGTGTTGTGCTTACATTTATCTTTCACTTTTTTTTATGCGTATTTATTTTGGGTACATGGTACATAAAAACAAGACATTTCTATATACAGGGTGGCGTAATTTTCCTCTCTTTTGTAATGATGGACTTGTAATAGTGGTGTGCATGAGGCAATGGCACTGTGTTAGGTGGAAAGGAAACATAACTTGAGTAGAAACAGTGGTAATTTGGTTACCGAAGCTAGATTTGTGGAGTTGGTGCCTATGCAAGGAAGCTAAGGAAGTTGGTAATGTTTATCTCTTAAGTCTTGAAATTTAAGCAAGTTGGTACTTTTGCTACTTGGTTGGTACCTTTGGATGTTTGTACCTACCTACACAGGTGGGTACTTATGGAAGTTGGTAGCTCAGGTCTTTTTATGTGGAATACAATTAAAATCGGCCTGTTCTTATTGGGAACCCCTTTAGAAGTTAGTAGAGAAGGAACTATTTACCCACGAAGTACCAAAAAAATACTTGCCTACTTTTCCGCGTAAACTCAAAGGAATTTGCGCGCAATTTTCAATCATTCATGAATTTTACTCAGTTAACATAGAAATAAAAACGATTTTATTTGTAAAAAGAAAACAATAATATTTGTTTAATCCCTTGTGTTCTACAAATCGCTTTCGTCCCAAAAACTGCCTAATTTCCATACGATTTGGTTAAGTTTTCCCAAAACTGACTTAATTTCCATGCGATTTGGTTAAGTTTACCCAAAAACGACCTAATTCCCATACGATTTGGTTGAATTTACCCAAGAACGACAAAGTTCCCATAATATTTGGGTCGTTTTTGGTCGAAACTGATTTGTGAAACACATGGGTATATCTATTGAAGCTAGAGAATGTCATAAAAGAAGTATAGAACATGGTATTTCTAGTATTGTTTAGACTAATTTAGTTTTCTCCATTTTAAATAACGAAAAACTGTATTTGAATAGAACTCATATAATCAATAGGAATAAGTTTGTCAAAAACATTATGGTCTCTGAAAGGTGCTAAATGATAGAGCTTTTTAGTTTCAAACTTCTTTTATTCATTTACAAATCAGGTTTAAGTTGGTTTAATGGACCAATTTCGCAATTAAATGTTTCCAAAGGTTAATAGGTATAATCCTCTAGGTTAAGACCGAATATCTAAAGGCTATTTGGAAACAATATTGAATTCAGAACCTGAATTGGTAAATAAATACATTTGTTTTTTTCAAAGCTATTTAACACAAGAAGATATACCCTAAATAGTCTTGAAAATCTATATTTTAATCGAACTTATTTTGATATATTTATTCCATATTAATTTCTGTGTATGTCATAACGGATATACAAAAGTCTGTTCTTGTTCTGAATTTGCTGAAGTAAATCCATTACTTAGCACCAGATCTGACAAATTTGTAAAAAGTAAGTGAAAATAAAGCTGGGTCAATCAAATTTCACAGCAAATGATACATAGCCATGCTCCCATTTTCGCATTTGCAAAAGTTATCCGATCTTAAACCGGGCTTTCGACCAAATTTACTCTCCAAATTGCAAAACTTTTGCGAATGCGAAAATGCGAGCATGGCTGATAAAATTACTTATTAGAAATGTGTGCATGTTAATATAGGAAACTATTAGCTAAAACCAACACATCTATATCCAAGTTAGCATGAAGTTCATGAAGCCTCTAACTGAGTGCAACTTAAGTAAGACCTTTAATCTATCGATAGAAGTATTGGGACGTTACAGGAAGATTTGTCGAAATTGAAAACTGAAAAATTGAACTAGAAACCTAAAGTTAAAAGATGATATTAGAAGGGTATTTGAAAATGATTCAAAAAATCAGATAGCATAAATTCCGGTTGAAAATTGGTATCATTGGTATCAAGAATTTAGAGGATGGTACCAAGATAAATTTGGAATAGGTGGATTCAAAAACTTCTGGAACACATAAGATACCAATTGGGATAAAGATAAAATAGTTGGATTAAAGTTGTTTTTATATTACTGTGTAGCTATATTGGTTCCCAATTTGTTTTGGGTACATTTGAAGCGTTTTTAACTCGATTTGGAGTATTTCATAAATGCACCGCCATATATTCTCCACAGGCAAACGCCAGTGAGAGGCTTAATAGGTCCATCCTGGCCTAATAAGTGAAAGTAACCATAGCTTTAGTTTAAGTCCTAAAAAATCTGTCTATTTAGACAAATTTTCATCGAAATTAGTTGAAATTTATGTGACTGTGTAAACTTATCTTAACATTTGTAAGCACTTTTTAGAGAAAGTAATAATCAGTCTTGTTTTCAATTCCACTTCTGCAAAAGATTTGTGATTTAGAGACCAAATTCACATCAAAAACCGATTTTAAATCACAAAATGTTTGTGGAAGTGGAATTGAGAACAAGGCTGAATGAAACAGTTTCGAGGTGATTATCTGACAACATTTTACAAGTATTTTGATAGCCTGATAACTTCTTAACCCAAAAAGTACCAATTTCATAAAAAAAGTACCCACAAAATAAATATACCAAAAATGTACCTGTACCAAATTTATCCACCTATTTCACACACCGTTTCGCCAACTATTGGAAAATGGTTAGACAATTCTAGAAAAATGACACATGATGTCGTCGCTCAATGAATATGTATGTGTATGTATGCAATTAAGCATCAACTGCAGTCATTTCCAGTTTCATTTCCATTTAGTTAAGTAAAAGAAATAAAATAGAAACACACACATACACAATGAGATGGATGACCCTGTTTCGACTCATGTCTTTTGTTGTGCTTGAGAGAGCGCCGTCGTCGCCACCGACGCAGTCGACGCTGCTACATATTTCGCACACATTTCTACACAGTTATCTTGTTTTCCTAGTTTGTAACAATCAGGGGCTAACGCCACCAGGCTGTACATATTACAAGGGAACGTGACCGCTTATGTACCTATCGTACATACATAAATTTTTTTTATAACCCACGCAGAGGCCTTTAGCGCCTTTTTTTCTGCAGCCGCAGCAGCAGCTGTGTGTGAGCGCAAAAGAAAGGTTCATTCATGCAACTGAAGCCCTGAAGCGGTGCTACTCAGGTACAGTTCGGTTAGCGACGAATCTTTCTCTCTCTCTCGCAGCTGTCGGTCGGCGTTGGCGTCGGCATCGCTGTTTGTTCCCTTCTGCCACTGCAGTGGGTCGAACACGCACGCTTGGTTTGGCTAGGCTATACATACACATTGTTTTTTTCCGCTATTATGTAGTCAGCTTGTATATAACCAGTGTATGTAGGTGGAGTGGAGCGGTGCACTTGCTCTCTGCGGCGAATTCGTTTTATGGAGGCTCGCATTTTTCAAATGCTGCGGCGAACTTAACGATTTTTGGGCTTTGCCCTTGCTCAAGGGGAAGTGTGGGGTTTTGGAAATGATGATAAGGCGCTTAGCTAATGTTTATGCTTTTTCCTTTCCAGGCTAAATCCGCCGAATCAAAGAAAGCCAAAAAGGCGGCTCCAGATAGCGACTCAGATGAGGAGGATGCATTAGAAGAAATTGAGGGTGACAGTGAAATTGAAAGTGACGAATATGACATACCCTATGACGGTGAGGAGGACGACATTGAATGTGATGGTAAGTTAATCCAGAAGCTTCCGCCCAATTTCCACTAATTTCCCATTGGAAATCCTTCCGCCAAACAGATGATGACGATGACAATGATGACGGTTCCGGCCCGGATGATCAGGCGTAATAATAATGTAGTCAAAGATACAAACAAAACAAAAACAATTTAAATTAATAATAAATAAAAAAAAAAACAAAAACAGTTACAAAACCACAAAAAAATCGCAAAAAACGTATATAAATTTTATGTTTAAGAAATAATTTTTTATTTCTTATAATTTTATTTTTAATTGTATTTTATGTGTACTTTTTTTTATAAAAAAAATACAAGAAAAACAACAACAAACAAACAAACCAACAAAAATTGTAATTGAGCATCAAGTTTTTCTCCTCAACGAGAAGAATATCCTCCCCCCTCACATACCTATATATACACACACAAAACCAAGTTCTTTCTTTCCTTTAGAAGTCATAAGTCTCTATCTTAATTTAAATGGCATTATTAACAAAACAAAAAACAAATTAGACGTTACATTTATTATGAATGAGAAATTGAACGAAGGAATATATAAAATACAACAAAAAAGGAAACAGCAAATGCAATTAAATTAATGAATGAAGAAAACAAAACAACAAAATAAAACGTAAAAAATGATGATTATAAAAAAACGATTTACAAGAATATTTATTACCATTTTTATTATGGTTTCCTTGAGGTAGAAAAAAATGGAAAAATTAAATGTTTGTTGGGTTGTGTTACCCAGGTTGCAAACCCCTTTGAAAATTGAAAGAAAATTCTGTTCTTGTGGTACGGTATAGGGGGTGTACCCAAGGTTTTACTAACTGTTTAACAATTATGTAAAAACAGGGATCATATTTATATGTTTTACTCGGATATCTTCTTAAAAGTTTTTTCCTTTTTATAGGTACCAAGCTTCTACCTTCCTGTAGCTAGGAGTAACATTATTTTCGCTCTACCTCTGAAATTCTGCATGAGGTTCGGTCCGGTGGTTCGAACCCATTGTAAAGCCCAAGGTTCGCTTCACGGACCGGCTCCTGGTTTTGGTTCGAACCTTGGCTCGCTTGAACAAAAAAGAATAGTTTGACTTTCCATTTATTTATACGTTGATATTTAATCATAATATTTACTACTTAAGTTCTAATTATCAATTCCGTTAGCTGACATTTTTAGGGACTGCTTAGTTTAAGTTAAGAATCATTATATTCTCCAGGAGCAGTTCATCTAAACTAGCTCTTAAATCGAAGGATCGTTCAACTTATGAATGAGTTGCTGAAACAGTATAATGAAGGCAATATATGTATGTTTTAATCCATCGTTTTTATGACCTTTTCAATATTTTAAAACTTTTCTCGATGTTTGTAATGAATGTTCTCTTGGACAATTTCTTTGGAATGTATAACAACATTCACACATTTTATATTTGATATTTGTTTAGTGCTTTCCAATCAGACTATCACTTGGTAGTAAGTGTGAATCCTGCAGCTTTAAAGAAATTGTTAGAATTTGTCTGCAGCAAGATACATATAGGTAATTTTAACTACGTTCCATTCTAACAATTTTGGATGGAGCTCTCTTAAAGAACTTTGAAAGAAAAATAAGTTAGTTATTGTATGCACAATTTGTAAGTTGAATTCCATTGTGACACACACTCTAGCACTGGCTTAATCAATTTTTCTATAAGCTATATTAATTGTATTTATCCGACCTACAGAAATGTGGTAGGATTGCAGCTTTTCTTGAAGATAGCAGACAGATTGAGACTCGTTTGCTCGGCACAGACACCTTTTATCGGCAGTGTAAATGTGAATCTTGTGATCTATACCGCCTGTTCAAAGTTAAGTAGATTTCACTCAAATAGTTTCTTTCCCGAGAATCTAATAGCCACAATTTATATTTGTCACTTTACATACAAAATTCTTCAAGACTTAGTTTAAATCGTTTATACTAAAATCTCCAGAGATTTCCAGTATCCCTGGATGGAAATATCGTTAAAAAATTTACTTAAATTGGTGAACCGAACCTCATTCTTCGAGAAAATGGTACGGTTCGGGTTCAGGTTCGAGGAGTCAAAAATATAAGGCAGGGCGTTCATGGTCCGGTTCGCGAACCCCAAAATACCCGAACCGAACCGGTTTTCAGCTTTGACTTATATCTTTTTTGCTCCAAATAGATCTAAAACATTAGTTAGGGGGTGACTCTAGATTATTTTCGTGTACCAAACACAATTCTGTCTGTTTTTTCTTTGCGTTTCTCGTTTTCCTATACCCGCAGGTCCAAAATCGGTTCAAGCATGGCAAAATACAACATTATTTTCAACAGGATTACAAGAACTAAAAGGTTTCATTAGAGGTATGATCACTTATCTCTTGGGATCACAATTACTTACTCCTTTATGTATCTAACTATCTAGGGTGATAAGAGCATGAACACAGAATGGTCTAATAATTGGTACACAAAGAAAAAAAGTGTAGTTGTGTATGATAATTTGAATGATTTTGGTATCCATTTGCACTGGATATTAATTAATTGCCCTATTTGGGTCTTAAAATATTTATTTAATATTAAATTGATCTTAGATTTTCATCCAACGGAGCTGAAAGTCGTCCAAACGATATGAAAAATTCATATTATATAAAAAAAAAAGGAAATTTATAACCAAGAGGTACTTAAAACTTTAAATAAAATTCACGAATTGAAATTCGTTATTTCTTTTCTTCGTTTGTAAATGAAATTCTTAATACAAATGCAACACTTCTTGTATTCAGGTATTGAGCATTTTATGTACTTAATATGAACCGAACCTTTTAAATTTATGACCATCTGAACTTGAATGCGAACCTGAACACTTCTGTTGCGAATAAGATTCAGTTTCAAATACATCTTAAGTCACTTTTTTAAGAACTTGTTTAATTTATGTTTAAGTTAAAAGTTAATTTAAAACTCTGTATATTATTGAAACACTTCCTTCTCAACAAAATAATCGAATTATACCTCGAGCCAGCCAAACTCGCTAATTAACCCTTAGAACGGTCGCCAGATACATTACAAATTACCTATAAATGTGTCTTATAGCCCGATTCCACTGAACCCAGCTTCATTCTGAAAATATGTTGCCATTTGACACGAAAAGGGGATTTACGATTGGAAAACGTACTTTAAATTAGATTTTTGTACTTGATTCAAATAATTTCATACCAGACATAGACAACATTTAAAAATTACTCAATTTTTTTCGAATTTGTTCTTTCCAACGACCATTTTTATAAGAAGGTGACACTCAAAATATTTTCTACCATTTTCTATTCTACAATTCAAATTGTTTTCAGAATTTGTTCCTTTAATGATAATTTTTGGGAAAATCAAAAATTATATGACTTTTTTCAAGAATTTCTCATTTTAGTCGAAGATGTTTTAGGAATATCAAAAATTTGATGATCGGGTCTTAAAACCGACATTTTTATTTCTACAATTCAGAATTCGTTGGGAGAATCGCGCCTCATGGAACCGTAATAAAACGTGTCACCAATAGATCTTGTGCCGGAACCGATTTTTATTGTAATCGATATTAATTGTTTTTCTTTTGATAATCGATAGACGTTACTTCGATTCCGGTAATGATTCGAATTTATTACAGTTTTACTCATATATTTATAAACTAACAGCTAAGATACCAAAATATCTATGAATAAATGCTACAAAAGTAGCTCGCGATTCGTCTAAGTAGTTAAAAATAGATGCTTTTTGCTGACAAAGTTCAAGCATATATGATATGGTTTCATTTTGGTTTTCCAACAAGTTCCCTGAATTGCCTGAAAATTCGCGCCACATTTAGAAGAGGGGAAACTAGTTTTTGGTGTAAAAACTATGTTGAATCTGCTTAGAACCAATAAAAAAAATTGATAACCGATAGAAAATCTTTCACTTTATGGGAACCAAATTGATTCATGATTAATCCCTTTTTAAAAGAAGAATTTCTTTTATTTCTCTTTTTGTCAGAATTAACATAAAGACCTGAACTCGATTCCGAAGCGGTTTTGCAGCCTTGGGACATTGAATATTCTTACATTCTCAGTATTAACCCCCTAAAAACCGCGAAAGTTTTTCGTTTTACCATTTGTTAACATTTGTAAATTGTAAAGAAACCTACAAAAAAGACACCATAAACTTTTAATGTTACATAATATTTAGTAAGTCGGAAAACCCCCGTCTTAAGTAATATCTACCCCCACGTTTCTTAAATCTAATGACTGAAATTTGAATCACTCAAACATAAATCACTTGATTATTGTATGCCGCCGCCAAAAACCCATAACACTTAACCCACATTTGACCCCCAGAGCAATGAGCATTTCGGAAAAGGCTTTAAGTTGATGGCATTGATAAAATAAATAAACCTAATACAATATACTATACATACATACATACATATACAATATATACAACAGATAAACAATCCAAAAGATTTGATACCACAATACCGAATGTTGAATCACACACATTTTTTGTAAATATATCGGAAGAAAACGAAAATTATATACAACTACAACAAAAAAAAGTAACCAGTCGTAGTGAAATGGCCACAGAACGAAAAGTCACATTTTTGAATGATGAAATAAATTATTGTAATTACATAAAAAAAAGCCCCCATATTGGCCTTTATCAGAAAGCTGCCAATAAAACGCTCGTTTTGCTTGTGTATGTGTGGGAGGGAGGAAAGGATATTTTGGAAACACGTGGGTAAGCGCCACACCCCAGCAACCATCAGGCACCACCACAGCCATCCCCTAAACAGCGTAGGGGTGGTGGTAGCTCGTCATCATCCCGTATGTATGTAGGTACATAATTCATTGATTTGTGCTGCTCTGTCTCGTTATCCTATCGGTGTATAGTATGTTGTGCATCCCGTTGGGTAAGGGGTTGGATTTTTACGATATTTTGTATTTTTAGAGGGTAGAAAATACCGGTTTATGCACTCCCTAAGCATACGAGGGAAGCTGAATGTTAACAATTCGGTATAGGTTAGGTAAGGTTGTTATAAAACACACAAAAGCACGAAAATATTTATGAGGGTCCTTGGGTTTGCAGAGCATTTATCAGAAACTTTCATATCTTCACAAATATTATCTTAAGATACTTACTTCAACACGGTCATAACTCATAATAAGCCATTTTGCGAAAATCGCTTATAAAGTTCTCAATGGTTTTTCCCCCTACTCTTAGTGTTGGGGCAATCTAGTAGATTATTTTATATTTGATGTGTTTACTAAAAAAAATTATAAAATATGATGTTTTAGCTAGAACATGAAAGTGAAATGACATATTATTATCTCACTCGGAGACTATAAAAACTAGCTATATGAAAATTTTACTCAATATAGAACACGATATGGGAAATATTTCTACGTTATTAACTAAAAAATCGTGTTTTTTGAGTTATGACAGTGTTGAAGTAAGTGAGCCATATATCCATTTTAGTGGAGCAATGTCTTGTGACCGCTGTGCAAGAGGTCGTGGGTTCTATCCCGCCTCGGAACATCTACACTAAGAAAAAAACTGCGGTCAAAAATGCAGTCCATGCGGACTCCTTTTTAAACCATTTTGTATATGAATTTTTGTTCACAAAGCAAGTCCGACGTTCACGGCAAGACACCAGCTTTGGTCACACTACATTATAACAAACAGGCGCGTCTGTTTAAAAAGCGAACATTTGTTGGTGTTCTGGTTTTGCATTTATGCTGCTTTGAAATTCCCAAGCAGTTATAGCAATGCTGGCATGAGGAACCTTCTGCTTCTGCCCCAATGATAGAACCGGGTGGTTCCATAACCTCCTGTTCAGTTGACCAGCCTCCTTTGTGGTGTGTTTGACTATTAAAGTTATGTGAAAACAACATGACCTCTAGCCGTCTTAAACTTGCTAGTTTAAATATAATAAATGTCTTAAAATCAGTCACATTTTATAATCAAAAGGCTCACAATAATGGACCAAAATTGTTCGAAAATTGAACCCAATGTGTTACCAAAATGAGACCGCGATGGTCCCAAAATAAGAACCAAAATGTTGCCAAATAGAGACCCAAGTGGTCTTAAAACGTTACCAAAATGTTTCTAAAAGATGACCGAACGTTTGTAAAATGAACCCAAAATGCTCCCAAGTTGAGCCCAAAATGGTATTAACGCAACACCTAAACGATAATGAATATCGAACAACGGGTTTTAAAATTGCGTTCATGAAATGACACCGCCGTTCACAGTTCACAAAAAAGCGGGATTACTCTACTTTTGTCAACGAATGGTCTTGATTTCGCTAGATTTTGAACGGATTTTTTTCTGAGTGTAATGAAAAGTTTTTACTTTGAATAAACTTACACACCCGTTCACCCCTCCCTTCTGTTGGCGCCAACTTTGAAGTAACTAGCCATGAAAGAGCTTCTCGAACTTCCGTTCAGATTCGACGTTAAACTGAAGGTCCCTTTCTCTGGTGCGAAAATTAGAAGCACACAAACCGAGATTGAGAGGAGCACGGCTTTTACCCTTTGTGTTGTTTAATAATGCTCAAGTGAGACATTTATAAAACTTTAAAAGCGCTTTTCTCGAAAACCACATTTTTTGTCCTGTTGGCGACGATTACGAAAGTTCTCAGTTCAACTAAAAATTATTTTCATCACAGTACTTCGTACTTGGATCAGAAATTTTTGATGTCAAAAGTACGTTAAGAATGAAAATTCTTGATCAAAGGTCCAGTTAGAGAACAAAAAAGAATTTCATATATTGAGAAAAATCAAATTCTAAAAGTATAGACATCCGATCGGCCCATAACGATCGTCCAATTTGCCTTTGAAACCAATCCTCTTTCGTTTCTAACTAAAATAGAAGAAGAACACTTCAAGAAGTAGATTCACTATTAATGAGATTTTTATATAGCCAAATTAAAAATAATTAGTACAAGGAATCTTTAACATTTATAAGCATTACTTGGCATCCGTGAGGGCAGCCAATCCTGGCAGTGTTTTTCCCTCGAGCAGTTCCAGCGAGGCACCGCCTCCAGTGGAAACATGTGACGCCTGGACATCACCATCACGAAATAGCTCATAAGCCGTGGCAGTATCCCCACCTCCCACTATGGTGGTGGCACCATTTTGAGTGGCGCCTAAGACCAAATCCAGCATGAGTCGTGTGCCACACGAGAAGTTGTCAATTTCAAACATACCGGGAGGTCCATTCCATACAATTGTCTTCGCTTCACAAATGGCTGAAGCAAAGTATATTATAGATTCCTCACCCACATCCAACCCCTGCATGTCCTTTGGCACACCCTCTTCCACATCAATGAGTAGTATCTCTTTGGGTTGTTTGCCCTCTAGCTTGGCACAGAGAAAGTCCACGGGTAAAAGTATTTCCACATTCTTCTCCTTGGCCTTGGCCATTATTTCGGGAATCATTTGTGATCCCTTCTCATCGTACAAAGATTGGCCTATCTCCATGTTTTTGAGTACTTTCAAGAAAGTATAGGCCATACCACCAGCTATAATCATTTGGTCCACATTATTCAGTAAATTGTTTATCAGGGGTATTTTATCGGCTATCTTGGCTCCCCCTAATATGGCCAAAAATGGTTTCTCCGGATTATACAATGCCTTGGCAAAGTATTGCAATTCCAGATCAAGTCGAAATCCCGCCGCTCTCACCTGATAGCCCTCGCCCATCATTGAACTGTGCGCACGATGTGAGGTGCCAAAGGCTTCATTTACATAGATCTCACCCAGTTGAGATAATTTCTGGCGAAACTCTTGGATTTTCTCCGGTTCCACTTTGATCTTCTTTTTACCATCTTTTCGGCTACCCGTTTCTTCGGGATAGAAACGTAGATTTTCTAGTAGTATGATGGATCCATCGGGTGGATTTTTGAGGGCCTCCAGTGTATCCTCACCCACACAATCATCCATAAAGCAGACGGGCTTATTTAAAATCTTTTGTAGTTCTTTGGCCACTGGTTGAAGTGTGAATTTCTTATTCTTTTTACCATCCGGACGACCCAAATGACTGGCCAAAACCTGAACAAAAATGGGTTGTGGTTAGAATCGCTCAGCTACTTGAAAATGCTGTTGGTTTTTGAAATTTATATAATTCTAGCAATCTGGGGTCCTAGATCGAACCTCTTTGGTATCTGATCGGTATTTTTTCAAACTTTCTAAGCTAAGGCAGTCCGCAAAACGTTTTAAAACTCATTTCTGATCTTGGATGTCCCATAATGTAACCATATCTTAACTCTTAAAGCATTTTTTGAGAAAAATTCTTCTGTTCAAGGCGACCTGATTAATTTAAACAGTTGTGTTTCGGGGTAACTAGGTGATTTTTTAAATTGTTGATTGTGTCTGGTGAAATGTAAAAGAACGAATTTTTATATTGCAAATTTGGTATTTAAAAATTTTGCCTACTCATAAAATGAAAATGAAGGATTCTTTGGATAATTGTTTGGATAGTTTTAGACATTTTGTTATCGTGAAACATTCGTCTATAATGTTATACTATTAACAGCTAAATAAATTGCTCCTATTTCTTTGCGGCTAGCAAAACCGAAAAGTAAAACGTGAAATATTCGTGTTCTGATTTCCACATTGAGAAACTCCGACCAGTTCGATAGGCATTTATCGTGTATAGTTTGTTAAAGGGCTGCCAGACCATTAGAAAGTGATCTCTTGTGACTAATTATTTCAATGTGATGGCAACCAAGGAGATACAATAGTTTTGGGTAAAGGTTGTTCATTTCACTGAACATGTTCACTTGTTCTTTTTTCAAATTGAATCAACTCACTCAAGTTGTTCACTTGTTCAATTGTTCAGTGTTGGTTTGAAATGTAGGCCGTTTCGTTGGATCTGTGCTGTTCCAATTTTGGTCACCTGGGCATTGTGACGATTTACAAACTAATTTTAATCCTTTGTTGCTTACATTGAACAATCAGACACGCTGACAAAAAACAGCTGAAGAGTCACTAAATTAAGTGAGCAAGTCACTGAACAACTCTCAATGAACCAACCACATAACAAAAGCAGCTGAACAAGACCAAGTGAACAACTCACAGAACAAGAGTGAATGAACAAACAAATGAACAACTCTGACTTAACAAGAAAAACTCACAGAACAAGAGCGAGTGAACAAGAACAACTGAAAAACTCTGACAACAAAAATGAACAACTCAATTTTGTTCACTCACTCATGAACAACCCAACACTAAGATACAGTTTGCTCGACTGTATTGCACAATAAACTCACAGTTTAAGTTGCTAAGTGCTAGTATACTGTGAAATGTAAAGTAAATGGCAAATTTGGTATTTAAAAATTTTGCCTACTCATAAAATGAAAATGAAGAATTCTTTGGATAATTGTTTGGATAGTATACGTTGCAGTCTCACAAAACTGGCTCTAAGCTGAGCGTTATTTGAACCTTCTGCAATTTTGAACTATCAATAGTTAAAGCCTCTGGATTTGTTTGTAGAAATATAAACAGTAATGCTTTTCTTAGTGTTCTAATCAGAAACGGCAGTGGAAAAAGTACAAAATATTAGAAATTACTTTTGAAAAGTAGTAAGGAGAACAAGGCGAAGGGGTCCGTTGGGTGCAAACCATATAAGTATAGTTTGGTTTTAGAGGTTTACCTAGGTATTGTTGAACCAACTTCGTTTAACGTTTTTCATGGTAAACAGTTTTTTAAATATCAAAGCTCACCTAAGGTATCCTTTCCTCGAACTTTTATTCCAATATTTGAAATATGATTTCTAATGTGAATATGCGACGTTTGAACTATTTCAAAAGGAGATTCCTAGAGAAAATTTGAATATTCCATAATGATTTCACTTTGAAAACAGTGCTTTTGGCTATAATCGTATTGAGGTGAATAATGAGAAGATCGTCTCGTAAAGAAAATGGGATACGCACTCATACATCTTACGAAAGATGTACAGGATCACCTGTTCTAAAATGGTTGACAGCTACCATATTAATTCAAACCGATTTCTGACCTTTAATCAATAACTAATTTATCTGTGCTAGCAGTTTTTGAGTAAAACCCTTTACCAAACTGTCTTGCCTCCACTTTAGAAATACCATCTACACGGGAATATAAATAGCATACTCACCAAGGACTTGCACTTATTATCCAGGGCATAATTTATACTGGGCAGAGCGGCAATTATACGTTGATTATTTGTTATTTTTCCCTCCTTCATAGGCACATTAAAGTCCACTCTGTGTTGAGAAGATTAATATTAGGTTTCTTAGAATTAACAAGTTGGAATGTTACCTACCTCATAAACACCTTCTTGCCAGTAACATCCACATCCTTTAGGCTTAACTTTTTGGCAAACTTGCCACTGAAGACTTTGTGAGATCTAGCATTTGGTAGCTGAAGAGTTTTCACTAGGCTTAAATTCAAACATTGCAAACGCCACATTTTGATATTATTTTGTTTGAATTCTGAGTTTATCATCAAAGTGACATGATATTCATGGGGTTCTTATCTTATCGATTGTAAATCGATTGGGTAAACATGAGTGAAAATACATTACAGGGCTGTGGCCCTTGACGTAAACGGAAGAGAACGACAAAATACGACAAGACTGTCCAATTTCCAAATAGATGTCGTACTTATATGTGGTATTTCTTTATAGAAGTTTGCAAAATTTGAACAAATTTTGAACAAAATTATTACAGCTTTTGCTGGACGTAAACCTAAAGCTATGGTTCCATATTTGTTTATATATTGCCAAAACGTTTTCAATTTTTGCATATCTAGTCAAATTTTTAACAAAATTTGTCCAAATTATTTGCCTGCGAGACCTTAGCTTATGGTTTAAACTAGGCATGCCTTAAAAAGCATACGGCAGAGCACTCACCAATACTCAAACAGAAAAGCACGTGGAAATTGGGTAAGGCAACAACAAAATCACACAAAATTGTTGTTGGTCAGTTTCCTTGCGACAATCAAAGAAAAGAATTAAACCGGTTTTTGTTCTACGCGACGCACATATACGAAATCGTTTGCATGTGTGTCGCAATTACAAAAACAGAACGTATCCAAAGAGCATAAAGCAGGGCATCGCTAGTTAAAACATTTCCATAAAAAAATTACAATTTGTATTGTTAAATGTTTCCATTTTAATGTTCACACAATGGGTTTTCTTTTTTAAACATAATTTGGACTTGGAATACAACTTAAAATCTCTCCAAATTGAGCGGTTTACAACCGTTAAAGGATAATGAATAATAATCTATAAGGAATACAAATTTTGGCTATAACAAAACACATTTTTTCATATCAGTAATACAGGAGGAGAGTATACATAATGATTCAATCGAAGCTGATAAGCTCAGCGGTGGCTGGTTCGGGTGCCTTGGCTGGAGTCGCGGGTTCGGGTACCTGCTGTGGAGGTGCAGGAGCAGCAGCGACAGCCTGGATTTGAGTGTGGGCCACTTCATTTACTGCAGGAGGAGCAGTTTGTGGTGGTTGTGCGGGAGCCGGGGGTTGGGTTTGTACAATTTGTTGTTGCTGTAGCATGACGTGACCCAGGGGAGCTTGGACTGTGGGTGGTGGTGGGAGTTGCTGTTGTTGTTGCGGTTGAGTTGGAGCTACATTAGGCGGCTGCGGCATAGGCATGGGCATGTTCGGTGGTGGTGGCTGCATTGCCTGCGGCTGTGGCGGTTGTGGCAACTGCTGTTGCATTAAATTTGGTGGCATCATGCCTGCTGGATTGGTGGGCAGTCCCGGATTGTACATGCCCGGGAACGGTGCATGCCCATTGGGTGCTGCATATCCCCCAGCTGTACCCGGAGCCGGAGCATAGGGATTGTATACATGGGAAGGTGAACCATGCTGTTGTGGATTGGCCTGTGGCAAATAGGGAAATGGTGCCGTCTGTCCCATTAGATATTGTGCCTTTTGCTGCTCCTGACGCAGTTGCATCTCACGCTCTTGCTCTTGTATTCTCTGTAAAGCCAACTGGCGTTGGTATTGCAGGTATTCCTGCTTCTTCTTGCGCATTATATCCAGTTTTTGGGCCATTTGCATTTGTCGCTGACGCTCTTGCTCTTCGGCCAGGCGACGCAATTTTTCCACATGCTCCTGCCGCAGCACATCCAAAGCGGCACGTGAATCCTTAATCTGTGCCAGTTTATCCTGCAGCTGCTCATACCACATGCGTTTATCGTCCATCTCCTTGATGTAGGACAACTGCTGGGAATGCAGCGAAGTGAGTGTCATAAATAGGGTCTGGACAGAGGAATCATTGGAGATGCTACGGCCGCGACTGGAATTGGATTTCATGCGATTGACAAAGATTTCCACTTGGGTACGCATATTGGCCGCAAATTCATCTATTTGCAACTCATCTGGACTCTTGGACTGCAGCGAGGGGAGCGGCAACTGTTGTTGTGGCTGTGGTGTGGGCGGCATGGGACTTGGAGCCGATGGACTGGCCATTGAGGAGGATTCACTTATTTTACGCTGCTCCCAATAGCTGCGATTCAAGTATTTGGCCAAATCGGGATTGGCCAACTCCTCCGGCTGGTGTGGCTGTGCCGCTGGCGGCGCCTCGGGACTGGGTGAACGTTGTTGCATGCGATAAGCATTGGCTGCAGCTGTCAAAGATTGTTGCTGATGTTTCTGCTTCTGTTGCTCGGCCTCCGATTGACTCAAGGCCAAGGCCAATTGCAGTTCCTCCTCTTCCTTGAGTTCCTGTTCGGTCTTACGTGCCGGCGTCTAGAAAAAGATTAATATAAATATTTTATTTTCAGTTTCCAAGGTTTTACTCACCTGTACCTGTTGGGCCAACGAACTATTCAAGTATTCCGCTGGCAAATCCGTTTCACCGGCTGCACGTGATCCCGACTTGCCGCTGCCACTGCCAGTGCTACTGCTGCTGCTGCCACCACCAGCAGCTGGACGTTGTAGAGCCGCAAAACAGCCATCACAAACGCGCACATCCTTCTCAATGCCATACTTGGGCAGTGTACACTGCTTGGCCGAGCACTGGCCACAAAACACTTGACCACAATTGCGACAGTGATGCTTGCGATTGGTAAAGGTGAATTCCACACGACAGCGATGGCACACCTTGCCATCAGCCCAGTTGGGTGCCGTATCAGCCGTAAACATGGCATCCGCTTCCTTCAACTCGGGAAATGTATGACCCTTGGCCTTTAGTATGGTCATGGTGTCCTAAAAGTAAAGGAAATTATTAATTGTTAGCGTATATCAACAGTCCTGGAATAAGGCTTTACTATAGCATCTTCTTCTAGACTTAGTTCCTCCTCGGAGCTCATTTTCAGGCAAGTTTTTGAATGAGAGCAAAACATTTAATGTTTTTGTTCACTAATTAAATTAGTTGCTGGGGAAAGTCGACGCACTGTGGTTCAGGCCTTCGGATAAAAACCGCCCCAAGTTAATTTTTGCTAAATCGACAGTTTAAATACTCACATTAAGGTAGCTAAAATATTGCTTAGGCTGGATTGACACTTTCAATGAGGAAAAGTCGTTGATATAAGAGATTCAGATAATGCCTGAATTGGCCACTCAATGTTTTTGAAGAGTCCGAGATGATACACAACATCGACTTTTGTACATTAATGAAAAATTGCGACAATAATTGGCCCTACAAATTGAAAGTGTCAATCCAGTCTTAGATATGTTTGCGAATATAAATGTTACAGCCGCATAATCTTGGTAAATTTTCTCGCGAACCGAAAAATGTAATAATTTTAGATTATCAGCCAAGTTTGACTTATCGTATCTTCGGCTATAGTGAATATTTTTAAGCTGTTAAAATTTTGTGGATAATACAATTATTATCTTTTAGAATGCTGTGTTCTGGCTCGGGTAACCCAGATCTTCAGTTAGAAATTACCAATAAACATATCTTTTAAAAAAGGGGTTGGACCGGGTTTAGTGTTACGGAAGGGGATTGATACCAAATAAAGTGGGGGAATTAGGTATCCGTTTAAAACTGGAAGTCCAAAACGGAAGTTTATCAACATTTTCTATGACTGATGATAGCATCACAACCGCGTTTCGGCCGCCGCGCGCCCCACAAAGGAAGGCAACTCCTTTAGAAAATATCTCCGACGATCGTACCCAACTGTGAAAATTAAGACCTTAGTAGAAGTCAAGGTTATGGTACGCCTACCGTCGTGGCTTATTTTGTGTTCCATAAGCCCGGGCCGGAGAATAAAATCGCCGTTAGTTGAGCACAAGACAATTTTCAAAATTTCTCTAGCACGTCAAGTTTTTAAGAAATCAATGGTCAAAATTGTTAAAAGTGCCTAAAAAGGCAACTTTCAAAAATAAATTAAAAATCCATCTTAATCGGAATAATGCGCATGAAAATTAAGATGCATAGAGTGATCTTTACTCTATGGAGGGCCATAAACCAAATCACTGGTTGTTGGGCAAGAAACCGAGCAAACAAACGAACCTGATTTTGTGTTAGTAGGCTCTTTTCTGACGCTTACTGCGTCTCAAGTCGACTCACACCTCCCCGTGGTAACCCTGGTAACCATAGCACGTAAATAACTCTCAACCTATATTTTCGGTCTGCTCTGCTCACGACCGCAACCGAAAAAGTAAAAAAAAGAAGGGCTCGGTCTTCCCTCAACCGATTGGTGTGCTGCTTTTGCGCATGCTGTTACGCGGCTGTTGTTGTACACCCAGGCTGGTCGGTCTGACATCAACACCATAACAGGCCCATTTTAGTCAAGCGGTCCTGAAGTGTGAGTTATTTGAAGACCGAAAGACCAAAATGTTATATCAAAAAGGTTGCTGTGAACAAAGTCAAGTGGAGCAGAGTGTAACAGTGTGAGAGAGAATGAGAGAGCGCACATAGTTTGTCGCATACATACAAACATGCGTTAATATCGGTAGCCTAAGAAGCGCACACTGATTGCATACACACAAAAAAGACCTTTTCGGCAAGCGGTCTACCCCAAACGTTCGGCAAAAGGCCAAGAGCGAAAAAAGCAAAAACAAATGTGTTTCTCTTATCTCACGACCGAAAAAAAAAACAGAGAGCGCTGTTAAAGGTTGCTTCCATCCTTCTTTGTCAATGTGCAGCACGAAACCAATTTTTTTGTGAGAACTGCAAAGAGAGGAACGTTTGTTGCAACCTCTGAAAATCAGTTTTTAGTTGTTTTAAAATTAATCACAGATACCGTATTTTGTCTAAGGCAAAACGATTCTGAACCACTGGGCGACGTGTGACATACGATTACTCATCTTTTGAGCTAAATGTTCTTCAAAACATTTTGTTGACATTGAACGTAGTTTACATATTGGAAAGCGAACACAGATTTATCTCTATATGATCAGATCAGATTAGAGCGAGGAGGAAAATATTTGCAAGATTACTTTTAATTTATAGCTATCATTAATATAAGTTCTTTCGCGATTGTTCAAAATGATCAGCAGCCATTGTTCGCCATTCATTACAACATTGAGCTTCGCTTCGCTATTAAATAGCAGTTCTGAAGTTTTATACACCAGTATTGTTGCTGGTTTTTTAATCAACTGTCGCATTTACGCAAAATGCAAGCACAAGTTTAGCTCAGGTAATCCATTTTTAATGTGAATTGTATAGTTGTGAGGTGTTTCGTGGAAACAGAAATATTTTCTTGTTTTGTTTCTATCCCACATGCTCCTCATAACAAAAAGTAATGTCAGAGAAACTTGTCATGCACTACAAAATTTTGTTTTGTTTTTAATATTAAGTCGGCAAGAAAAGCACTTGAAATTGCCTTGCATGGAAGCTGGCATGAGAAATTTGTTAATGATTTGTTTCTTTTTCACTTTAAGATCGGTCGTAACGAGCGAAGACAATATATAGATGGAATTGACTGTTGCAAAATCCCTACTAAACTCCCAATAGGTTTTCGCTTAAAAGATATTGCTGTGGGCCAAAAGAATGCGTCAAACTTATAATACAAGGTGCGCCAATGTACAGGTTCCCAGTCTATAATAATTGAAAACAATGTCCGCGTACCAGTTACAGGTGCTTGCAATTCGTGCTCCAGTACCTGTCCCAAACCATGACTCACCTTAATGGCTTGATATTTATCAGACGAACGAAAAGCATATGCCCAAGTCTGCACCAATTCCAGCATTTTCTGACGCACGTTTTCGTGGGGTGTCGTCTCCAAGAAACTGCTAAACATTTCACAATTTTCCTTGGTGAAAACCTCTTCATGCACCGGAGCTCCACAGTTCTTGACAATGCTCTCCAAGACCAGCAGAGAATAGCAAGCAGAGTGCGGATTGGGAGAGTTCATTTTCTTCTTGATGGCCACAAAAGCATTTTTGGGTCTGAAATGGAGGCAACCAATGATATCTCAATTTGTTAGGGAATCATCTTCTGCTGCTTACGTGACATCCTTTTGATTGATTTCATCGCAAATCAAGAGAATGGAAGGCCAATCTGGCTCCAAGCGTAGATGGCTGGTGGCATTCTCTGCAAAAATTTAAAGATATTTAGCAAAACGCAATTCTTTTGTTAAATTAATCAGTTCATTGGCTTTGTGATGAGTCACAACAACACATAGACACTTTGTTGTGTCTGGCTTAAGGTAGGGTGTTAAAGCATCACTTACCCAGATTCTTGTCAAAACTGGAACGAAACATGTTTGCTGTAAGCGTTTCAGATAAATTTAAGAATTTTAATTGTTTATCAATTGGTAAAATTTAGTTTTAAGAATGTAGAAATTTTTGGCTGAGGAGCTGAAAACTCAAGCGTTGCCACATCTATGGATATTGCGATAGAGATGAGCTTAACAGTGAGTAGCTGGAACGAGTCAAACTCAGATCACGAGTACATTGGGTATTCGTCAAAAATAGGACTGATTTTTTTCAAATAAACATTTTAATAATCAGAGAAATTGCTGCTGCGGAGTCAGAAAAAGACTGTTTGTTTTCACTGTCAGTCTCAGAGCTAAAAAGCCCACACTGTTCTATAGAAAGGTAAATACATAGTCGGCAGCAGTTGCTAATTTAGCGATTTTCCTCATCGATGTTGCCTGAATTTGAGGTACATAAGTAGCTAAATAATAAAAAAAAAAAATCAAAAAAATCTTTGCTATAAGTCTGAACTTAAAATCCAACAAAAACCTTACAAATTATTTACTTTTCAATGAGTTAAGACTTCAAAAGTACTTAGAAAAATATCTGAGTGTCCGTGCTAGTCCTGAATCGAAGGAAAAGTCGGGGCGTGTGGCGATTTACCACGGGCGCTCACAAACATATAATTTTTTTTATATTTTAAATCAAAAACGTATCACAGCAAATATTTAAAATAACTCGCAAGTAATATAAAAAAGTCTCGCAAAAGATACCGCTGAACGCTCGCTAACCGTATTGCTTGCGACTATTGTAAATGATACTTTCACTGCCACAAACTGAACGACACATGAATCATTTTACTATCATTTCCCGACCCGAATGCGAGAGTTTTGCCGGGTTAACTCACGCATTTCACTCGCTTGCGATATCGTTTGGTTTGCTGGGTTATTCGACTCAAATTACTTCGGCCCTGTGCGGCAAATAAACAACTGTTTCTTATGAGAAAAAACATATTTCGGTTTTAAATTATTTGTACAAATTTAGTGGACAAATCGACAGTTATTAAAAAAGCTAAATAGCCAAACAAATGGTTATTAAATTATTCGACTAGTTTTACCATTATTTTGTTTAATATTATTAATTTTTTTTATTTTTTAGATTTATTGTTTTCTTGCTGGTTCTTTTGTTACTGTAAACTTGCGTAAGAATATTAATAGGCATAAATTAGTAATCGGAAATCGGATTTATCTGCTGAATACGCCCAATGATCTGAAGTCAATCCATTTCTTAAGGCTGAGGTTCGATCCAATAACAAAAAATTAGTTTTATTATTGGACTGCCTTACCTTCGGGACTTTATACTTAAGAATGGGTTTAGGGATTGAAAATCGGCGATATTAAAAACGATCTTTGAAGAGACATTATCCTTAGGTACTGGCCTTAAGGGTTGAGGTTTTCATGAAAAAATCGGGTCGTTATACCTAAGAATGGGCTTTAGGCGTTGAGATTTGGCAGAATTTTTACGGTCTACCTTACCTTGCTACTAAACAGCTAAAATGGCAGCACGGTTCCCCACCATAGGGCTTCAACAGTTGGCAACACTGGTTGACAGCACTAGTCCCAAGCTGCCAGACCCTAACACAGTTGGCGGGACTTTCAAATTACCTACCTTTAGTAATAACTTCAAAAAATTTTAAAACAACAAAAAAATATAATTTCACAAATTTTTTTATTTATCATTCATTATAAATACCCATAAATTCGACATAAAAAATGTTCTTTTCTATATTTCGCATAAAGTTCGTTTCAAACTTGACTTAAGAATATAAATGTTAACTATACAACTGTTGCATTTAACATACATTTTATAATGTACACACAATCATATATCATATTATTCGCAAATACAATGGTTGCACATTTTGTTAAATTGTTTTTGTTAAAGTATCACACGCCGATAAGAATAATATAAGGGTTGGTTCACTTTGTAACTAAGCGATAAGTAACGTAAAAATCACATTCAATTAAATAACCTATGCATATATAGTTAAATGCCCGAATACTACTTAAACTCATATCGTTTTAATTTTACGCTTCAAGGCGAAATAGGCCAGTATTTTGAATAGTGCTATTTGGCACAATATCATCATGATGTTATAGCCAAAATCACCGTGCTCCATGCCAAATTCTCGTAATACAGTTATGGCGTTTCTGGAAAAAAACAAATATTTACTTTAATTCAAAAAAAACTTGAGAAAAACTTACTTGAAATGACAGTAAAATTGAGAAGTAGGACATATTAATTTATCTCGTTGGTTCCCATACAAAGAGATAACCATATTTTCCAAAGCATAACGCAACGGCGATAGAGTAGCCACAAAACGTAGGGCGACGGGAATGTGATTCAAGAGTATGAGAAAACCGGAGAACATAAGCATAAAGCAAGTGGATACGGCGCCCACAAAGGTTCCATTCTATAAGGGAAATTTGTTACAGTTGAGATGTAGCGAAGAGTTTGCTAAATGCTTACCACTGGATTGAGTATAGTGCCAAGAAATACACCTAAGCCATCAGCGCAAATGGTGACAACGACAGCGGAGAGCAAAAATTTAACAAAACGATCCATTTCTATGGGTTGTTCGGTCATCAGGTAGCCAATGGTTATATATACCGTCGAAAAAATGATCTGAAATGAAATAAAATTTCGTTCCATCAATGAAAGATCTTAAATTATGATAATTTTTTCACTTACATGCACTGGCGTTGAGGTTATAATGGTGGCCAGGTAGTACGTTCGCAATTTGTACCAATTGTTAAAGGTTTCTTTCTTAATTATTTCTATTTCGGAAGGAACTGCAAGTGGTGCATTAATTAGATACAACTCGAACATGTATATATATATATAATTCTTACATCTCAAAATGCTTGGCATTATAGTGGTATACCACAGGTAGACGCAGTGTATCATAATCATGCCCACATTGGAGATTTGCTTGGTGGCATTGCTGCCGGAATCGCCAAAGAATAATCCAATCAATACCGCACAAAGGACGTGAATGCCTAGTTTGAGGTATGTGAGGGTCTGCAAAAGAAGAATCGGATTCAGTTATATATAATTTTTAGTCCGTATATATGCATACCCAATCTCTAAAGAACTGCAAGTGACAGCGTCCAATCAACAGCCACAATCGCATCCATTCTCTTGGTGGATAGGTATGTCTGGTTAATTCCTTGGAAGAGTCCAGTTTTTTCAGTACTGGTTTCGGTTTGGTATTTGACTGCAATTGAGACTCGTTGAATTTGGCCAATTGTGCCTCACTGGGAGGCTCCGCCTCATCTGGCATCAATTCTTGATCATACCGCCATCGTGTGTCCTGTGCAGATTGCGTTAACTCCTGTGTATGATCTTCTCCAATGTCTCCATTGACACACTCTAGCACTGCAAGAAGATAAAAAGTTAAGTTATTTATTCATTTCATATGCTTTTACATAATTCAATAAAGTTTGATCCAAATCCGCTTGACTCGAGATGAGCGACGCGCTATTTATGGTATTGTTGGTGGTTATCGATATATGAGCATCGATATGTTGTTGGCGGTATACAATGGCGGTTAATTCAAATTTATCGAAGTCGCAACGGCTATAGTCTATAGCTCATAGTTGCTATGGGAACTATCGGTTCGAAAAAAAGTTGTAGTGAAAAAAACTTTGTTTTTAATGGAAACATTTTCAAATTTTCATTTATTTCTCTTAGCTGCTATTAGATAACTCTACAAATTTTGATTAAAATCAGATGACTGTAGCATTGGCTGTCTGAGGAATCGCTTCGAAAACTAGCTTAAGTAAGAAAAACTTTTTGATTTCAATGGAATTTGCGTTGAAACTTCGCACTGCAAGGAATTTTTAAAATCGCATGACTGTAGCATATAGCTGTCATAGGAACTATCGGTTTGAAAAGTAGTACGAAAAACTTGTCTGTTTTCAAACCATCCATTTATTCATCTTATATGTTATTACAAATTTCCACAAATTTTGTTTAAAATCTGATGACTATAGCATATGGCTGTAACAGGAACTATTAGTTCGAAAACTAGTTGAAGTGAGAAAAAAGATCATATTAAAACGATTGGTCGAAAGTGACTCTAGTAAAAAAAAGAAAATGTTTGCTTCTTCAGCTCAATTTTGTTCGAGTTTGGTAAAAACCAAATAAATATATCTTAAAGTTTCCAACCGCAAGTGGTAATGATTTCTCTTTTTACAATTTTTAATATTAAGAACGTTTGTGTTTAATTATTAAGTATTAAATGAATTAAAAAGAATAAGGGATGTTTTTAATTTAAAGACTAGCTACAATTTGGGTCTAAAAAGTCAAACAATTCTTAGAATGTTCCAAAACCTTTTAAAATCAAGTATTTCGGTAAATTGACAAATTTGTATCTAAAATAAACAGCAACAGGTCATATTTTGAAGGGTTGGTAGTGATTCTAAATGATTTTCGTGTGCTAAGCAAGACTGCGCTTTCAGAAATTGTCCATCACTTCGAGATTTTTAGTAATTCAAGCTTAAAGTTGCTAAAAGTGCCCATATTGACCCATTTTAGGAGCGTTTTTAGGGGAATCCATTCCATTGTTTGGACTCTCTTTTATACCATCGGAAATTACCACTCCTTAGCTTTGAAATGAGCTATCCCAAACGATTCTGCAATTTTTTTCAATGGAGATATACCTCTTTTAGCACTTGTGTAAGAATCCAAAAATATCTTATTTATTGCTGGTGCCCCAAAGTATGCAAAGGGTGGAAGAGACTTTTATATATTTTTATACCCTTGCAGAGGGTATTATAAAATTGTCCGGATGTTTGTAACGCATAGAAGGAAGCATCTCCGACAACATAAAGTATATATATTCTTGATCAGCATGACGAGCTGAGTTGATTTAGCCCTGTCCGTCTGCTTCTATGCTATCTCCTCCGTCAGTTTTAAGGCTATCCTCACCAAACTTTGCACGAAGTCTTTTGGTACAAATACGCTGCACATTTGTCGGAACCGGCCGGATCGGATGACTATAGCATATAGCTGTCATACTATAATTTCCCATGATTTCACTAAGTTTGGACGAAATCGGATGACTATAGCATATAGCTGCCATAGAAACGATCGGTCGAAAAACTAGTTCTAGTAAGAAAAACTTTTTTGTTTTTGATGAAAACGTTCGTAATTAACAGTGTATTATGCTTTTCCATGATTTGGCCAAGTTTGGTCGAAATCAGACATCTATATAGTAGAAAAGTAAGGTCCAAAAAGTAGTCTTTGTTAGAAAAACTTTCTTGTTTTCAATGGAAGCTGCAAGGGTATACAAAACTTCGGCCGAGCCGAAGTTAACTTTCCCCTATTTTTGTTTCTCACTGAGCGAAACACTTTTCTCGCACCTCATGTGTTTTCTGTTAAGTGTTTTCGGTTGAGCAAAACAAACGTGTCGGTCATCCGACAACCTCCGATAGTAACTGTTTTGAGCGAGCGCTCACTAAACAAATGTCTGCAAATGAGCAGAACACATTAAGAGTCTACGAAAAGTGTTTTTTGTTTTGTTTTTGCTTTGTGCGTTTGGTAGGCTGTTTGTATGTGTGACGCTCGTTATAAAAAGACACACACGAGCGCAACACACAAGCACATATACATACGCAAAAAACACTTCGGAAGTATGCTCTCCGCGAAAGTGTCAGTGAAAGACAGGAGAGAAACAGGAACGAAAAATGCGATCTTTGCTTTGAGCGCAACAGAATTGAGCAAAAACAGAACTGAAACTGAACCAAACTGTTTTTTGCCGACACGTTGAAAGTGTTGAGAGCTATTTGTGAGCTCTGCCTATAGTTTTAACCCCTTGTTGATTACCACACTATAAATGATCATTTGTTCTTTTTCCGAAGTGAGTCAAGACACTCAAATAGCTAAGATGCTCAGTAGTTCATTTCTTCATTTATACTTTTATTCAGTTGTTCAGTTCAAGGTGGATTAATATAAGGTATAGAGTGCTCTGACTCTCAGAGAAGCTGACATCTTAGTCGAGAGAGTGAGGTGAGAAATTTAGGGCCCTCACCACTAAACGGAATACGTCACCTTATAAAAATCCACCTTGGTTCAGCTCTTCAGTTAAGATTCAGCTAAGATGCTCAGTTGTTCACTTAAACAGTTATTCGTTGGTTCTGTGGTTCAGTTATTGAAATGTTCAGTTGTTCAGCTGTTAAACAAGTTTCTGAACAAAGGAGAGCAATTAATAAAAAAATATCCATTTATTCAAACAACTTCTCTTTGTTCACTAATTCCTAAGCTACCTCAGCACTATTGACACTAATTTTACTTGATTCAAGTACAATAAAATTTAGTATATTATTTACTCACAGAAATCGGCTGGATTATGATAGGCAGGGCATTCCAGTCCAATGCTACTCAAAAACCTGATCGTATTAAGAGGTGTGCCCTGGTAGGTGCATTGCCCCGCACTCAGAACGTAGATCAAATTGAAGAGATTGTAAATGTTCGTTGAGGGCTGATGTATTGTACAAACAATGGTGCGCCCCTCATCGGCCAATCCTCTCAGTAGTTGTATGGTATCAAACGATGAGGAACTGTCCAGGCCGCTGTGTGTGGAGAAAGGTTTCAAGTTCAGGTTCAGATATACAGGTTCAGGGTTAAGCGAACAACACAACAGGTTTCCTTTACTCACGTTGTGGGCTCGTCTAAAAATAGCACTGCAGGATTGTCTATCAATTCCAAGGCTATGGACAGACGCTTCTTTTGTCCACCACTCAGATTTGAGCATTTGGTTTGCCTCGATTTGGTCAATTTCAGAGAAGTTAGCACATAGTCGATCTGCAAATTGTTGGTTTAATTTAAACAATAATTTCACACTTTCTTGTGTTTACTTACCAAATTTCGTTTGTCTTTCATGCTGACACATTTGTTGGCAATTTTCAAGGTCGCTGCCATCATCATCGTCTCCTCCACCGTAAAGAAGGGGAAAAAATGATCATCCTGCATGATGTAGCCACACAATTTACGTGCTTTGCCCATCGCAATGTTGCCAGTGACGCCGGTTTTTGTTAGTCCGGTCAGAATGTTGATTAGACTAGATTTACCCGCCCCCGAGGGGCCCATAATGGCAGTCAATTCTCCAGATTTAAAGGTGCCGCTGATGCCCTTTAATACGGACTTTTTTTCTGTTGAATAAAGTCAGAAAAGGCGAAGTTTTTAATAAAACAAATAAAGAGTGGAAGAATTTGTATAGATAAATTGTGGGTAGAAAGGCTTGTGTCTAAGCAAGTTAACATTTCTATTCATTTATTTGCCTTATTTTCGCACCATGTTTTTACTTCTTCTTGTTCCAATCCTCTAAAATCTCTTAGCAAACTTTTGTCTTTAGTTGTACCTTGAATAGATCTTTGAACCTTGAATTTCTTAAAGCTTTAATAATTTATTGCCCTGTTAATCGTTACACTTCAACACTTGTCTCCTTCACCTTATTAACTTCTGCTTCCCTTTAGTTGACACCTTGACAGGTTGAGTATGTAGACATATCAACATAAGTATCATACATAAAAAACATATCACTCAAACAATTAAATTAAAGTTATTTTTAAGCTACATAACATACTTAACCCAAAGGGCAACTTTGTCTACCTACACTTAAAAACGTAAACTTTAAACTAATGGACTATAGTGCACCAAATAGTTTTATTATTAGCTAACAGAGATTTTAGGTACATTTCCTCATAAAGGTATGCTAATTCCAATTACAAACATTACACAAGCTTACAAAAATAAGGCAGCTTTTGCACCACAGAAGGTAGCAAACTTTCCCAATGTATTTTTGAAATAAAAAAAAAAAAAAAAAAAAATAAAAAAAAAAAAAAAAAAAAAAAAAAAAAAATTTTAAAAAATATAAAAAAAAAAAAAAAAAAAAAAAAAAAAATATAATAAATAAAAAAAAAAAAAAAAATATTAATAAAAAAAAAAAAAAAAAAAAAAAAAAAAAAAAAAAAAAAAAAAAAAAAAAAATTAAAAGTTGGACCGAATGCTCGGAAAATTAGTTTTTAGTGAGAGAACCAATTTTTAAACTCAAAACATACCAATAAAAGATGCTCTCAAATAGATCTTCAAGCTTTGGAGAATGTCGGATGTCTACCAAGAATCCTTAAATGTGCGAACTCTAAATGTACCGACTTTTGATCTTCGGCCTTTATCTTAAAGTTCCGAGTAATTTTGACTCTGCACTCTTTATGACAAAACTTCTCAAGCGAGTTCTTAAATCGTTTCTAGGAATTCTCAATCCTTACCAATTCCGACTAATCGAATTCGGAAACAAGAACTAATCTGTATATCTTTTTTATGTCACAGTCGGAAAATGGGTTTTAGTGTGAAATTTTTTTTTCAGTGCTAGCGCTCTTTAACTCAGCAATGATTTATATTAGATGCTTGCAAACAAAACTACCATGTTTCGGAACAGAGGTAGTATATAATTTTTTGATCAGCACCGACAGCCGAGTCATTGTTGCTAAATCATAAGATCATAATATTGCTATAAATAGATTTAAAATTTAATTTGAAAATTGAGGAAAAAAAATTGTTTTTAAGACTAAGGTGCTAATAATAAAAATTCTTCAAAAAGGGACAGAAAATCTGAAATTTTTTTTGGGAGTCCGAGTTAAACCGGAAAAAGAGCTCAAAACGTATTGGGTTCTAACCCTGAATTTTCTGATCTCAGAATTGAGAATTAAGTATCGGATATTAGTGATCTCTTCCAAATCAGCAAACACAATTTTTGCGTATTTTTAGCACATTAAAGATGAACCAAATATTTTAACGACAAGTCATACATTAAGAAAAAAATTCGTTCTAAATCTACCGAAATCAAGCTCATTCGATGATTCGTTGTACCCCCGGGCCCGGACTTCTGAGAGGGGCCCGGATTCCGGATTTTTGGCGAAAACTTAAATAAACTGTGTACAACTTGAGAAAAAAATCTTATTAAATGAGAGCCCGTGATCCCCTTCTGACGGCATTCGGACTTAAATTTTGTAAACAGGGCTTGGAGTGAAGTGGCCGAGCTTCTTCGAAATTAAGATCAAAATTTATGCGCTTGCCATTAATACAAAACACAGCTGGTTGAATGGTGTGACCCACTAACAGCTTATTTAAAAATGCCATGAACCTCAAACTTCGGGGTAATTTTGTGTTAAGTCTGGTCACACTAGGCACGTTCCACGTTGACAAAATATGTGTAAGCTAAATTACTTACGACGGAAGTTCGTCTAGGCCATTAGGCATAAGTTTAAGTACTGAATTGCATGAGTTGTGAATCTGTACTGAAATCGTTCAGGAGCTGGAGCTATAAAAATACCGAATTTGTTAAAAATAGCTGAAAAAATAGAGGAAAGTTAATTTCGGCTTAGCCGAAGTTTTGTATACCCTTGCAGCCTCCATTCCAAACAAAAAAGTTTTTCTAACTTAGACCAATTTTCGGACCTTACTTTTCTAAGTCTATCAGGCCTGCTCTCGTTTCCGATTTCGGTCAGATCAGATCGAAAAACGATCAAGTTAATCGGTTTCAAAGATTTTGCCTAAGAGTCAGTGGAATGAAAAGTAAATGACAATTTTATTGGCAACGGTGATTCTTTTCATCTTGTAAATATTTGTATTGTAACATTTCTAATATTGTAGAGATTTTGAAGTATTGATTGATATATATTGCAGGCAGTCCCCAACTTGGATGGTAAAGAACTTACGGAAATCGGATATATATGTCTATCCTATATATCTACCGGTTTGATCATCACAGACAATGCTGTTCGGAAGTTATGATACAAAATCTAAACTCATCTTTGAAAAATATTAAAAAAGTTTCTGCTTAAACAAGGAAGAAAGTCAGTCAAGCCCGACTATATAATACTCTGTACAAACGAACATAAATTTTGATGCTGCAGTGGCAGCGATAAACAGCGCTGCTAATGCGCTTCTGCAGCATACACTCTTTTGATCATATCTCGAGAATCGTTGATCCGATCTTTATGATATGACGTTTTTCTCAAATTGCGGGGGCGGGAGGGGGCGTGGCCAAAATTGAAAATAAACTTGATCTGCCTGCATGTCAAACCTCTATCTTCAGACAATAGGCTTTTGCAAACACTTACCTTTGGTACAGAGTATAAAAATACTAAAAATGTAATTAATGTAAGAAATATCTCGTTTTCTATGCAATATTCTGTATAAGGCTGAGTGCAAATAAAACAGTTGTGCTTCCATTTTCACTTTCGCAACTTTTTTGACCAAACAGATTTAAAATTGAATAATTTTTTGCGAAAATGAAAATAGGAGCACTGCGTTACCCTCACAACCAATTCCTACCCTCCCCAACCCACTTTCCGTTTTCTTCTCAATCATAGTAAATATGTCGTTTAAAATGTAAATTTATTTGTTTATTTTGGTAGAATTTCATTTGCCTCTAAAAAGATCTTCACAACATCAATATTATTCAAGACTTTTTTGCACAATTTTTTTTTCTGTTTTCACAAAAATCAGCGCAGACATACAGATTAAAAACTTGCTTGGAAATGTTATGAATCTATAATTAATTATCCATATGCAAAGGCTGAAATTTAGAAAGCACAAAAGGTGAAGAAATTTCATTTAAAAATCGAAGTCGTTAGAGAATCCATATACTTTCGCCAACACTTGGTAGATACACTTTTTTTTTTGGGGTTCCATCTCTTGCGATTCCTTTTGGATTCTCAAAGCATTTTGGCAAAACATTTTATTGACCTTTGAAGAAAAGTTTATTATACAATTCGACACACTCCTGCTTGCGCATTAACTTGATCTGACCGTAAATAGCGTTGCAACTGCCTAATGTAATCATGAGAGTGAGTTTGAATAGTTTCAAGTGTTATGGGCTCTTAAATGACTACTTATGCCTCTCAATTGATGCACACGACTAACTTGCACTCAAATGATTTTAATAAAAATATTTCACATTTCCTTTCCTCCATGCCTTCGGAGTTGAGCACCTGTTTCTTGGCTCCAAATGAATCACCTTTAAAAACCTCAGCGAACATACAATTGAAATAATCAGTTAACACATTGAATTTTAATAAATAAAAAATTTACCTTTTTGTTTTGGGGCATTAACCTGATAGACGAGATCTTCGAAGTGTATATCAATGCCATAAACGTTCTTTAACAATTTGCTGCTATCCATTTTGGTTGTTTGTTTTGATGATTGTTTATATAAGGTCACTTCACTTGAGAATTTCACAATTGGTATTATTTAATTTGAGGGCTTTGCAATTTGTTTTTAATTCCACTTTCAAGGTGCATCATTAAAATGGTTTTGGGAAACAATGATGTAAACCCTTTTTACATCGGTAATTAGAGCGCGTCTTGAACTTAAGTCCCTGAACCGTTGAAAGTTTTACTGTGAATTGCTTTGCGCATGCGGTTCGCCATGCGCTAACCTAGACAGCCAGCTGATAACTGCGGAAGACGCAGTCGCAACTGCTCCGGCTCTGCTCTGCTCTGCGCGCAGCGAACGCCAAAGCGGCGATAAAAGCAAAACAACAATGTACCATAAATTATAAGCAACAACAATAACACGCATTAATTTATTTTTTGGCAATGCAAAACGCGTCAAAAATTTCAAGTTTAAGTTGAAATTTTAATTTCAAATTGCTATTTGAAATTGTGACTCACACACATACAAATGGTTGTTTACTTTTTGAGAATCATAATAATTATAAAAAAAAAACCATAAAAGAACTAACGCACAGAATCGGGCAGCGCCAACGACCTTGCCAAACAAATAGCAGAAGAGCAAAGACAAAAAATAAAGAAAAAAAAATTATGCGAATGGCTGGGCATCTGATGAAAACAACAAATAGAAAAAAAATCAACAGTTGGACATTAAATATAGCTGTAAACCGAATTCTGTATACCCATACAAAGAGAGTTACAGCATCTTTTTTAAATGAGTTGTAATCTTTCAATCAGAGTAAGTATTTTCTGCAGCTGTCGACTAGCCCACTAATAGTTTGGTAATCAACGAACAGCCAAAAGAAAAGTGCACAAATTGTTTCCTGAAATAACAAATGTGAGCACTAAGAAGCGGTTTTGTACAATTCAAGTTTCGAGTGAAAGAAAATGGCTGTGAAAATTAGTTTGGTTTGGTTAATGCAATTAAACAGGGATCTTTATATGTTGCACCTTTTTTACTTGATGCCACTTGTCATCTTCGCTTAAGGGGGTTTTGCTGCTTGGCAAAAATTTTTTTCGATTTTTTTTTCATATTTTTATAGCTTGGATATTTGAGAATATCGTCCTAAAAGGATTTTTTAAAATTCGAAATACTTTAGAAGATATAGCCCTTTTAATGACCCAAAGTGACCCGATTTTCCAAGCAACTGCAAACTTTAAGCGCGTTTATCTCGAAACCACGTTTTTCGAGCTGGCGGCACTGATTGCGCCCGTAGTTCTGAACCGATTTTGATGAAACAAAATGCAATCGACGCAGAACTCTCACCATTATGGCCCCTTTTTCAATCATAATTTTAAAAATTTTTGTACTATTTTTTTTTACACTAAGCTACAAAAAAATTGCCCAAAATCGATTTTTCATTTTTCAATGGCCGTGGTTTTGTAAATAAGGGGCCCGAATTACATCTTTACTGAATCTAACGCCGTTTACTTTTTCCATTTCAGATGATCCGAAGTGGAGTTATCCGAGTCGCTAGCAGCATACCTTTTTTTCGACGTCCTACTTTGACTGGCTGACAACTTTTTGAACAGCCCTCTTACAAAGAGAAAAAAAATTGTTTATTTAATTCAATATGTTCTTAATACAATAAAAAAAACAGAACTTAAATAACTATTTCCGTTTTCAAATAAGATTTTTTTAAAAATGTTCAAAACAGCCTTCCAAGCAGCAATACCCCCTTAAAGAATGAAAGAAGCTTAGCATATAATAAACATTAAGATAAAACTACAAACTTTTTTCTAAACACACGAGTCGATAATATCAAATATTAAATTTTACAAAGTCGATAATACATATAACGAGTCCACAAATTATCGATAAATCATTAAAAACTACTGAATAACTTTTTACGCTACACGCTGCGTGTTAGAAACGGCTATCCTAAACGAATCGTAGTTGGGCCCAGCTAAATTTTAAACTCTTAATGTAGTAAACAGAAATTTACACGTGGCATGTAGAAAAACAACATGCTACATGTGGAAATTAAAAAGTAAACGAGGCATGTAGAAAAGCTAAATGCTGCGTGGTACATGATATGAGAAAATCAAATGATTTCCAAATAGTTTGTGCATTTTTCATACTGCAATCTGAATACCACACGAAAATTTAGGATTTCTACTAGGGATGTCGAAAATAAAATGGATATATCGAAAAATCTATATTTTTGTCCAAAAAATACGATATATCTTTATCGAATACTTTTCCGAGCCGATATATCGGATATCGAATATATTATGGTGATATTTTTGATACAGCTTTTCGAATGCTTTATATTGAAATATGCTGAATTTGAAAAATAAACACATCTTTATATTCAAAGAATTGAGCTGATGATATGCGTGCTACATCAAAAAATATTTCATTCAAATTTGAATTCCTCGGAGATTTTTCATCATAAATTCGTAACAAGTTTTAAGTTCTTATGTTAGATGTTATTATGTTCTTATGTCGTGGGTTCGATCCCGACTCGGAACATCTAATGAATAGTTTTTTCTTTAAATGGACTTACACACCCGGTCGCCCCTCTCTGCTGTTGGCGCCAGCTTTGTAGTAATTAGCCATGCAAAAGCTTCTCAAACTGCCGTTCGGATTCGGATTCATTTCAGTTTCACCAACTAAGCCTTAGTTCGCGAACAATGGGCATTTGTAAACTGGACCCAGAACCGGACCTTCTAACTTGTTAACAAACCAAAACAGACCCCTCTGCTTGGAGAAAAGGTTTGGTTCTTTCAGAACTTATAAAACTATCACAATTTACTGATCGGACAAAAAATAATTTAATAGTTCTTAAGTCAAGTTGTGGCAAAAAAAAATCCATGTCGTTAAGGTTAGGCCAGCTTTAAAAGTCCAGGTAAAGGTAGAATAGTTTTTTATTTTATACTTATAATGATTGAGGTCCATACGGATATTGATTAATGTTGTTAATAGTTTTTTTTAGCTGGACGCTTGCCTATCATCAAATATATGTCTTATTTGTATTACCAAAAATGTCTCCGTGGTCTAAGATTCCGTGAACTAAGCTTCGAACCAAACCCTTACGTTTAATAACTTAACCTTTGACTTTCCAACGGATTCGAACTCCCGAACCAAAGCTTCTCTAGAATTTCAGATGTTCGCCGCCTTGATTATTTGTAGTGTCTTGGAACTTTGATACCTAGATTTTGAACTCAGTTAGAACGTAGTTTTTAAACCGTGTCGAATGATATCTAAATTATCTTAATGACCCAATTATTCTAAGGAAATGGCTCTTTTTGGAAATTTCGAAAATATCGATATTTTTTATACTAAAATATTTATATCGAAATGATACTTTTTCAATATCGCCAAAAATATCGATAAAGATATTTTTGAAATATCCGACATCCCTATTTTCTACATTTACGTGCGCGTGTAGAAATTCTGCTTAAAATCAGTACAGAATAGTTAGATTTTGCAAATAGAAAATTTTTCTTCACACGTTACATATTTCAAATGCTAAATGATACACTTAGAAAATCAACACGAAACGTGCTGTTAATCCCATTTGCTCATCGTCGCTTGTCCCTTCCCTTTATAACTGTGACTTGCGGCATTGCTGCGCGAGTGGTATGGGCTAAGATGCCGACATTTGTGCTTAAATTTTTGAGTAAGTAAGTAAGTGAAACAAAAAAATGAAGTTGTACGTTTTCAGAAGGAAGGCCTTGCTCTCTCTGTGCCTCTACCTCCCATTCCTTTGTGTAAATAGTATAAGTAGTACTTTTTTACGTGTCGTGTAGAAAAGCTACAAGCCGCATGTAGAATTAAAAAAAGTAAACACGGCTTACAGAAAAGTTATAAAAGTGTAGGGGGTGGGAAATCCCTGTAGGATTTTCATGTAGTTTTTACATATTTGGTTTTCTCTGTGTACATATACTCTGTGTACCTCTGGTACAGGGTATAAAAATAAATCGGTTAAACTAAGAACAAACTTAACTCTCTTAACTTAACTTAACTCTCTTTAAGGCAGAACTTCTTTTGATCGGTTTGCTTAATTACTTTGAACAATTTTAGGCGTCAGAAATATTTGTGTACCTTTGAAATTTCGAAACATTGACGTATTGATAAGTTTTCATTTACAGATGCCTTGCAAGAGATTGAGTGACACAGAGCTAGTTGTAGATAAACAAAGATTCTGGAAGCTTAAACAGGTTCAGCAATAAAAGTTGGCTTATTAATTACCAGTAATTAATTTATGAATAAACATTTCGTCCGATGATTCAGGTTAGGTTGGGTTAGGTTATGGCAAAACAAAACTGATAATTCTATTACTTCAATTTTAATTTATCAATAGCTGTTAGTTCCCTTAGGAAATTTTATGGTTCTAGAAATAAATGTTTCATTTTCCATAACTCATATCCCTTGACATGTCTAAAGAGTATACGCATAGATGTTGAAGTGGATGACCGTCCAAACAACCATAGTATGGTATAATGACACGCAAGAGATGATAAACAGCTAAGAGTTTTGTTGTTGTAATTTTGGCCATTGCATTTACAAATTACAACATTGAAAAACATAAACAAGAAAAATAAAAGAACCTAGAAAAAGACTTGGCTAAAAACGGTCAAAAGAGAACGTCGACAAAATCTGCGTAAGCTGCGCGCAACTCAAGCTTCAAAGCCAAAAGACAAAAAGTGAATCTGAATCTCAAGTGTTTGCAGGCGGCACTGCAGTTTCTTGTTTGCCTCAGTTTGGGCCTTGCCTTGTTGTGCAATTAAATTCCTGCTTCTTTGAATGGAGTCAGCCTCGGACTGGCTTTAGAATTATATTTATTACGTGACCATTGAATTAAGTAAGGCTTTAAGATTTATTTTTAAGACTTTTCGTTTTGTGTGTCTTACAAGAGTCATCTGACAGGCAGGGCTAAAGTTCCCATATTGTCAATTAAAATGAGTTAACAACAAAAGTTGAACTGCTGGTTTCACAAGTCCAAGTACAAAATGCCACTTTAACAACAACAGGTCGATATTTCTTGGGAATATCAACACTTGTCGGGAACTTAACAGTGGAATGCCACCTCCAATCAATTAAAATAGATTCTAAGTACCAATTATTGTCTGGGACTATTTTTCAAATTGGGTGCATCCTTTTCTAATTAATTGGCAAAATAATGAACTTGTTAATTTACTTTCAATGAGAAGGCTGGTTTATTAAATCGGACTAGGGGCGAAGTCGATGTTTTAATACCCTTGTTATTGTACATATTCTCATTATAAATTTAATAAGATTGAGGGGGTTTCTTCTTCTATAGATAAACTTAATTTACTCTGTTATTTGTTTGTAGATGTGATCGATGGTGTTATGTAGAAGAATTGAAATCGGCCCTAATTAACATTCTGAGCTCTCATGTAAGTTCTTTGACATAAAATGTACAGATACCTGTGTTTTTTTTAGGGCCAACTTATGTGAGAAATAAGACAGCGAATATATCCCTTTAAAGTCTCCAAAAACTATTTGCTCTTTGCAGTTCCCAATTGCTTAATGCAGTGATTGCTTGGAAGGAGTCATGGCAAATGCCTAATGAAGATTTAACTTGGACATCCATGAAACCGTACTGTTTAGGCATCCATCTCCTTTTGGTGTTTCAATACATAAGTTGGTTACAGTTGTGAACAAACGCAACTTTTTCGACCTCGAGCCAGCTTAACACATTACTAATTAAACATTGGAAAGGTCGCCAAATAAATTACAAAAGCTTTTATGAACCACTTAAACTAATCAACCGTAATTTTCGAGCGGATTGGATTCTTCACTTTGATAATGTCATTTTGCATACTTCCAATGGTAAAAATATTGACTTGGGAATTCCAAAGCAAATTGCATAGTAAGGTTAGGATTGGCAGCTCGGCCAAGATTAATTTGATGCCTAATAAGAGGGAAATGGTGGGGCGGGATAGGAAAGGTAGGTAAGTAAGCGCATTTATCTACACAAAGAAAAAAAAAGATATTAAAAAATATCCATTTGATGATTTTCGTATCCATTTGGAATGGATATGTCTTAAATATCCTTTTAATCATCCAACGGAGCTGAAAATCGTCCAAAGGATGACCATTTTGCATGTTCTTTGGACGATTTTCAGCTCCGTTGGATGACTAAAAGGATATTAAAGATGATTAAAAGGATATTTAAGACATATCCATTCCAAATGGATCTTTTTTGGATCTATTTTTTTTCTGTGTAGTTATACCATTTTGAGGAATCGACAAAAAGAGCCAGGTCTTCAAGGGGCACATTTGCCAGACTGCCCAAGTCTTCAAAGAAAGGATTACTTATATGCTGGGTGCATTTTTTATGAAGAAGTTGTTTACTGCATTCTATTTCCTCCTCGTTCCCAAAACTATGACAGAAATCATGGTGGAGCACGCGCATCCTGATGGCCAGATGACCTGTGAAGCAGTGCTATAAGAAGCACCCTAGTTCAGTCCGGACAACGAGAAGTTCAGTGGAAGGCTACCTGGTTGCCACATCTCCCGATCACTCTGGCCATCAAACTCACCCAAAAGAACTTCGCAACCTTTACACTTTAGCAATAACAGAGTGATCAGGAGATGTGGCAGCCAGGTAGCCTTCCACTGTAGTTCTCGTTGCCCGGACTGAACTATGGTGCTTTTTGTTGCTTTTGATGAGAGAGCCCTAATGTCAGCCTGGCTGTCGACCAAAATTGAAATGCTCCTTGAAGTTTCATACAAGGTGTATATCAACTTGGCCGTTTGCCAGACAGCATAAAGCTCTGCCTGGAAAACGTTACTGCAATTCGGTAGACGGAATGAGAGCTAGTTTTTCGGAACTACCCTGCTTGTAAAGGGTGATTTTTAGCTATTATCTTTTTGGCAACACTGGTTTAAACAGCTCACGCACGTTTCGTGTTTTGTTTCATTGTCAAACATCTTCAGTTTGGTCTATAATTTAACCATGAATAGTCTTACAAACGAATAACGCTTGCAAATTATTGAATTTTATTATCAAAATGCGTGCTCTGTTAAGAAAGTTCATCGCGCTCTTCTTCCATTTTATGGTCAGTTTAATCGACCCACTGAAGCGGCTATTCGGGCTATTGTGACTAAATTTCGCACCAATTTTGACCCAATTTTACATTGTTGGACATTAAACCACCAACACGCTTACGTAGAGTGCGAACTAAAGAAAATATCGCTGCTGTATTGGCCAGTGTTAATGATGACCATCAATTATCGATTCGTCGCCGTTCGCAGCAATTGGGCCTCTGTTACTGAACTACATGAAAAAAATTTATGATTTTAGGTGTGAAGCCTTTCAAAATACAGCTGGTGCAAGAATTGAAGCCGAACGACCTACCGCAATGTAGAATTTTAGGTGAATGGGCTCTTGGAAAGTTGGCCGAAGATCCACTTTTTTACCGAAAAATTGTGTTCAGCGACGAAGCTCATTTTTGGCTCAATGGGTACGTAAATAAGCAGAATTGTCGATTTTGGAGTGAATATTAGCCAGAAGCATTGCAAGAGCTACCAATGCATCCAAAAAAAGTCACAGTTTGGTGCGGTTTATGGGCTGGTGGCATCATTGGATCGTACTTCTTCAAAGATGATGCGAATCGTAACGTAACTGTGAATGGTGAGCGCTACCGTGAGATGATATCCTACTTTTTTTTGACCAAAATGCAAGAGCTTGACTTGCATGACATGTGGTTTCAACAAGACGGTGCCACATGCCACACAGCACGCGCAACAATGGACTTATTGAGAGGCGAGTTCGGTGAACATTTTAATTCACGTTCGGGACCGGTCATTTGGCCGCCTAAATCGTGCTATGTTAAAGCTCATGTCAATACAGACAAGCCCGCTTCAATTGACGCATTGGAAGACAACATTGAAGCATTTATACGTGAGATACCGGCCGAAATGTTGGAAAGAGAATGCCAAAATTGGACTAAGCGGATGGACCATTTGAGCTCAGTCACGGTCAACATTTGCATGAAATAATCTTTAAACATTAAGTTATATGGACCGTACTATCGATTCAAAAAAAGATTTAATGCATTTTTCTGAATTTTATGTGTTTTTTTTTTAAACTTTCCTATAGCTCTTACAAAATTATCCTTTAGTTCTTCTTCTGCATCTGTATTTATTACTATTTTCTTTAGAATACTGATGTGGCCTGAAGTAGATAGGGATCCTGTAATTCCCAAGCAAGCTGTTCTTTGAACCTTATGGAGGTTGTTTAGGGGGGATACCAAAACAGCGCTACATAACTAAGGATAGGTCTGACAACCGCTGTGTATAACCAACGAATGATTTACGTTTGCAGTCCCCGAACGTCTTTTTGCATTACATAGTATATAATTCAATTTATAAACCAGAGAGCTAGGTGTAAGAATATTTGGAGAGACTTTTAGGTAGACCTGCTAATTGAGTTGAATTGTTAATTTTTGAAATTAATTCAAAAAATTTTATGTTTTAACTTTTTTTTTCAATTAAAAAAAAGAGGTACAGTTATTTAACTAAGCTTAAGTCCTACCCCAGTTTATGAGAAATTTCTCTTGACTTAAAATCGATAAGAAAGCAAAGGTCCACATCAAAGTCAACTGAATTTAGAAATAGCTTTTAATTTCCCTATTTGATTGTTGCTATTCAGTTTTAAATGATAATGTACCTTGAGCTTGGATTATATACTGACAGCCCGGAATTATATTGTCCTATCATTTTTAAGTGATTGCACATAATTCCCACAGTAAATTATTCTGCAGTACAAAACTTGCCTGATTAAGTTTTTCATGTCATTCATCAGAAAGATCTTAAAGCATTGCAATTATCACCTTTTTGAGTAGGTGTCAAGTTTTAATGTAGCAGAAAAATAAGATGTCAGCAATGGCTTGATCAGGTTTCATGACAAGCATGCAAAATTTAGCTGAGGGCTGGGCAATGAACTCCAGCGCATTGGTTGAAAACAATCCTATGTAATTTTGTAGTGAATAAACCAACATACACTGTAAGCTTAAAAAGAAGAGTAAAGAGAATCAGTTACTATGCATGATCTGAGATATGCTACGAAATAATCCCAGTCAAATAAGGTTTTTTTAATTACTAGTATTCCACTTTCAATGGCTGTTCAAGTTTATAGTCACTTTGCATAATGAATTTCGTTAAAGAGGATATACTTTATGTGGTCGGAGATGCTTCCTTCAATGCGTAACAAACATCCGGACTATTTTATAATACCCTGTGCAAGGGTATTAGAAAATGATATTATCTGTCAATGTTATATTTTTTCATATCATTTAAAAGCCGATATGGTAAAGTTGAAAATGACCTGAAATTCATATAAAAGCGAAATGTTTTTCAAATCAATTTGATACATTTTCTGATCAAAAGTATATTATTGTAATATAATAATGATATTAATTACTAAAAATTTAAAATTCAATGTCAAGTTGATATTATTTAACTGCAATTTGACATTTTTTTGCATCAAAATGAAATGTAAAAATTTATATTTGCCAAATATCAATTTAACAAGCCCAAATCGAATTGATATTGACATATTTTTTTGTGTGTATGGAATACAGTGGAACAGCATATCAGCTCTTACAAATATATTTCCCAATTCAAAGGGACGTACCCATTCAAACCCCAAAATGGTTGCTGACGTTCACAAATAAATAAAATTTTTCAAAAACTTTCATTTTAAGAGAAAAAATTTATTTATTAATGATGATTTTCTAATATACAAAGACTTTTGCCATCTGGTTAAGAAAAACTGGCAATATGTTTTATAAAAGCTTGGGTCGATCCTTACTGATTTTAGTTTAATAGATTTTGATTAATTTTACACCTAAGTAAAAACTTAAGCTGATTGAAGCTTACATGAGAAATAATTGGCTTGTGTTTAAAAGACGATGAAATGCGCTTTGTTTAAAACTAAGAAGCATCTGGAAATGATTTTCAATACGATCGATATTTCCAGCAGACCAGAAACGGCAGCTGTTTCAATATCGAGCTACCACTTTTACAGCCCAGAATATTCTTAGTTTTTAATTGCAAAAGCTGGGCGAACGCTTTATATAAAAGTACATGGAATACCTTTTACTTGAAGTAGTCAAATGTTTCGTTTAAATAACAACTGCCAACCTGTCAATCCAAATCATGTTGTTACTGCACAGATTTTGTTTATAGCACCAAACAGTTTGTTAGGGGAATTTTGTAGCCATTTTTCATTGAGTGGCCATTTCTCAGCCCACAAATAATAAGCATGGTGATGAAGAATCTTAAACGAAATTTCGAAATTAAAAAACTTAAACGAATTTCGATCAATTTCAATTGAAAATGTTTACATCTCGAATAAGTGCCAAGGATTTCCACCTTTCTTAAATTGGGAGCGTTTAATTTAAATAAAGTTTATACCGTTGAATATAATAGAAAATTTTCCATACTAAGAACAAGTGATTTAATGGTTATTTTTGAGCAGTAAGTTTATGTTTGGAATCGAATCAAATTATTGTATAAAATTTTAATAATATTAATAGTTTTTTCGCATACAAATCTTCTAAGGAAGTTGGTAGCTAATTTCCGGACCTCAGTGATCCCTTCGGAGTCTGTAAAATCTGCTTAGCTGTACACAAAAACTGCGGCCGTCTCGGTACTCGCTCAGTGCTCAGGGCTTATCAAGCTCGAGTGTTGCACGTACATATACTCGTGTTGACTCAGAGATTCGGGCGCGAAGATCTAAGTTCTGCTGCGAGCCGTCATGAGAAAAGCTCGTTCAGTACAAATACTCGCAAAGACTCGTACCTTCGGCCGCGAGTCACCGATCTGCTTCGAGCTGTTACAATCGTTACAAGCACACAAAAAACAACAACTTGTGAGATCAAAAGAGATAGCATGATGGCCTATTTTTTGCACTTGTATTTTGCTTTCCCTTTCCTTCTTGTGGCGTGTTGTTGTTTGAAGTTTTCAAAGCACGACAACAATTGCATAAGAGGCTTGTCGAAGCTCGCCGTCAACAAGCCGAGTAAGTTCGAGTAAATTTTGTTGCGATTAAGCACGAGTGTAGCTCGAAAAGGCTTGCCCATTGCTGGCAAAAGGCTTGTTATGACTCGTGTAATGAAAAGCTTAAGCGGGCTTGTTCATATTATTACTCGTGCGAAGCAAAGAGCTTGCTCGTTCTGACTCAATGTGTTTGCGATCATTTCGAGTGTGTCGAACCAAGGCAGCGAGCCCAACCATGCCTAGTAAACGCAAAAGTGTGATCCAACATAAGAGGCTTGTTGCTGGTCTTTAGCTTTTATTGATAACTATGACTTTCCATACAGTGAACTTTTGTTCGAAGTCCCCGAGAAAGCTCACTTATACATTCTCATTTGTAGATTCATCATTGGGAAAAGTTCTTTTCATATTCTAATGAAAAACACAATATCATAAATCATATTATTCCACCCGATGACCCATATCATATTTATCTCAAACAAAAGAAATCATGCGCAAAAACTTAAACTCTGCTGATTAAATAAAATTATTAAAACCAAATTCGTGACGAATTCAAATATTAACTAAACCAACTACTCTCCCCCTCACCAAACCGAAATACATACAACAAATACTAAAGTGTTGATAAACCAAAGATATTATCATAAACGTTCACAAGTGGGAGCAAGGTTAGGCGTATAAAAATTATGTACAAAAGCAATGTATGTAGTATGTTCGAGCTTCTCGTGTTTTGTGGATCATCCATTTCTGTTGATTAGAGAGTAGCGCCATTCCCAAGGCTATTTCCGATGACATTTCCTATGCGATTTTGTGTATGTACGATAAGTCATTTTCCAGATAAGAACCACACCCACTCACATGCTTCTGTTTCTATTTGCGTTTTGTGTGCCCGTGCTGGGTCGCGAACTTGGAGACTTTATGCAAACTGAAGGAGAGTATTGCATTACAAATTGTATTTATACACACCCACCGCTTCAAGTACTCTTTTTTGTTTTGTTGTCCCTTCTAGAGTGACAATAACCATGATGATTGGGCGGGGGGCGATGCGTTGCCTTGGTTTAGTATGGACTTATTGTCTGTGCGGGGTGATATCATCACAATTTTGGCAACATTGGACTAATCGAATGTAAATAAGTTAACAACAGGAAAATGAGATTCTAATGTGTAACAAATATTTGCAGGTTGTAAAAATAAAATACAAACCCCAAGTAAAAAGGGGGTTGGCGTATGAGTAATGTAATACACTTGTGAAAAAAGTGAAAGAACCCAAACTCATAACTTTGTTTGAAAATATGTAACTGAAATTTGAAAAGATCGGTTTCAAAGTGCGTAATGTTTTATAATTTTTAGTAGTTCAGAGTCATAGAAGTTACTTCCCAATCATTATGATCTTTTTCTTAAGATGGCATGCAAATTTAAGCTCATGCTTTCGTAAAACAAATATGAAAGTCGATCAAGCCTTACTCTACGCTAAAACAGCTCAAAATGGTATACAGGAAATGCCAGAAGAAAAGAAAAGGAAGTTTCTTATTGCTCGCTTGCATCGCTTAGAAACTAGATGGATCTACTACAAATAAACCAAAGCCGACGGGCAAATGAACATGGCGAGTCGGTTATTGTTAAAACAAAATGGGAATAGAAAACATGTCTATTATTTTGATTGTGTTCTGCTAGATTAGCTAAAAATTCCACTGTTTATTGGTGCGTAGCTAGATTTCTATTTTTGGACGAAATAATAGCAAATTGAGGGACCCTTTTAAATCTATGACGTGGTCTTCCAATTGTTTTGGATGAGAAAGACTGGGAAAATGTTCTCAAAAAAAGTCAAGGATGGTTTTTCATAGGTCGCTGGTTCAGATCCGACTCAAAGGACCAAAATGATTTTCAAAATAGTTCGAAATGATTGCAGACAGTTGGAAGGCTGTTCGATCTCTTTTCTTGGCTTACTTTTATTACAATTTCTTGCCCGTAGTTAAAATTATTTTGCGCTTCGGCTTGGTGTCGCTTGGGCCACTTAAACGTACTGTGCATTGTACGTCAACGTCCATATAACGTACATATAAGTACACCCGGAAAGATACGTTTTATTAAACTTATTGCTCGATGATCCTATCTTACCTAATGAACTTGTTTAACTTTGAATAATTAGCTAAAACTTTGAGACAGTGTAAGAAGTAATAAAAACAAAAATTAAGAAAATCAAGCATACGATTAATTTCATTTTTTGATCCAACTAATGTAATCTTCTCATAGTGTGACCGTTCATAAAACATTTTGATTAAGTTTACTTTATAAAGGCCCAGTCGGACTGACGACGTAACGAGAAGTTTCATACAAAAATTGAGCGAAGAAGAAGCAGGCGTAACGATTTTCTTACACTTTACGTTTTCCCCGGTTGGAGTCAAAAAGTACTTTTGCGCTTAACAGCGCTAAGCAGAGCTTAACATCTTATACGTGGACTCTATGTTAATAGGCTGTGGGCCTTATTTTGCGTTGCTTAGCTAATGCAATACTGTTGCCACCAGATGTTACGCGCTGTTACTCTACATGTATGCCATCGATCAGCTGGACTTAACTAAAATAAAACAATGGCAGAAAAAACAAAGCGAAAGAGCCGATTGGAAATGTTTTCGCATGAAGACAAGGTTGCGCTGATTTTGTCAGTGAGAGACCGCGATGCCATTTGCAATTTAACCAAACCCCAAACATTTGGACTTAAATCTTGTTAACAAGGCTTGGAGTGAAGTGGTCCGAGCTTGCTAAAAAACAAGGTTTGGAACATACTTATGTGAAGAAAGACAAGCACTTCGGATAAATTGGTTTATATTTCTACAAATATGTGACAGTTGCTAATTACCCAACTCGATTTAAGGCTTTGCGAGAGAGCTATTGCTATCATGGCAGAAGCACAAGCGGAAAACACTTGTCATCAAAACAAAACACACCTGATTAAGCAGTGTGACCCTCCACCAACAAATTTAAAAATGCCAAGAACCTAGACAACGCGATGCAGCGGCGTAATTTTTTGTTAGTTCTGGTCACACCGGGCATACGTTCCACGTTGACGCAATATGTGGTGGCGTAAGCTGAATTACTTACGTCGTCAGTCCGTCGGGGGCTTAAAATGTCAAACTTTCCAAAAAACATTCAAATGTCAAGGGTTTTAAGGCTGTCACTTGTTATCTTAAATGAATTGGCAATAAATAACATTAGGAAGTAATGAGTTGGCTGTACAAAATCGCCTATGAGAAACTCAAATTGGCTTTTTCTCTTATTATCAGATCAATTTTGGAGTTTCTATTTCACTAACTGGGCGACAAATATATGGGCGAGACCTACTTTGAAGAACGGTACTGGCTTAAGTTATTTTGAGAGAGAAACACTTGACACAGCCCCAAAGGTCCAAAGCCGAGCTCCTCTCAACCTCTTGGCAGTTTGAGAAGTTTTTGCTTGGCTAATTAATACAAAACTGGCGCCAACAGCAGAGAGGGGTGACCGGGTGTAAAATTTATTCAAAGAAAAAACTTTTGATTAGATGTTCCGAGGCGGGATCGAACACACGACCTCTTGCACAGCGGTTGCGCACACTAGCCGCTGAGCCACCTGGCCATTCTTAGGGCTTATTTTAAAAGTCTCTAAAGAATTATTAATAAAAATGCCCTATACTTCCTGACAATTTAAAGGCTTTTGTGTTCTAGGGTGCTTACATGCTACTACACTTTGTGCTAGATTTCAGAATGTTAAAAATTTTGTTGTATACAACCGAAAATTTAGGTTCAGCAATTTTCCCACCATATATTTGGCTTACAGTTCGGTTAACAGTTTTAAAAAGTCAGAATTTCGGGTTCAACACGGTAAGGTTCGGTTCATAGCTGGTTTGCAAACCTGGTATAATAGAGTTTTCAAGTGGTCGAACAGCTGTTTTTGATGAGGAAAGGTAAAGAGGCCAAAAAACATTATCACCAAGGATTATTTGCTTATCTTTATAGAAAAACTCCATAAATTTTTCTTCAAGTAGATGAAACCTGATTTCTCTAAAAAATTTTCAAAGTAATAGTCTTTTGTTTTCAAAAAAGTCAAAGATGTTTCTTTCATTTGGTTTTAAAAGTGACAAGCACCTTGAGACAGTGTACTATGGTCAAAAATAACAAAAAAAAAGATGGCATAACGTCCGTTTTTCATGTTTTCATCTCAAAGTCGCATCTTTTAATAGGTGTACATTAAGAGTATATAAAAATGTTTAGTCAAAATAGTTTTGAGGTCATGCGTTAGCTGATTGAGTACTTGCCTCCCTTATCAAAAACCGGTCGCAAATGTTGATAAACTTTGCACGTGTGCTGTGCCTTTTGCATTTAAAATAAGTGTATAGAATGATGTGAACTTAATCTCTCCTGTCCGTTTAAGCCACTGCAGTTCAAAGTTCGAAATAGTTTGAAGTTAATATGGCTTCAAAAGCAATTAAAGATTGGGATTCGGGGGCAGATTTGAATAATGTGATGGGTCCTTCAGCAGGAAGTCCAAAACATATATTTAAATGGAAGATATAAAATCTACTGTGTCCTATTAAAAAAATAAAAATCAAATGCAAGACTTTTTTCAAAAACCCAAATTGAACCGATTTTATCTGTAATCTTTAAAATAGATATTCGCTTAAGCTTGATTAAGTTTAAGTATTCAAAATTTGCTTGTATGGCATGGCATGGATCGGTGTCCGAAATTAGGATCTAAGCATAATATTTAAACATTATTTCCTGCAGTTGAAAAGATGAATTTATGTAATAAGAAAATATGCAAAAAGGTTACTTAAGCCCACTTTACACCACCTGATCTCTCAGCTGAGTTTTGTATGTGAGTATCTGTTGGCCCGTGTACACAGGTATTAAGCTATTTACTCAGACAAACTGAATCTTGACCTAGCTAAAAATACAACTTTTTACGCTGAAGTCCCAGCTAAGGGTACAGTGTGACTGATCAACGCCAAAATACCACCAAATGTCAAACGGTCTCACTGCACTTTGTTTGTTTACCAAATGAGATTTGATTACAATTAAATTGATTTAAGTAATAAAAGTGCATATGCAGGAGTATTTGGATGATATTTGGAGTGCAGAAGTCATGGGCAAACCCTTAGTTGTGAATTCATTTAGCAAGGGTAACTTGTTAAATAATTGCAAGTCATTTCTTTTGCTTCTACCTAACTAAACCTATAGCTAAAGCTATCAGCTTATAGCCAGTCAAGGTTGCGGCGCCACGAGTTTTTAGCTGGGCTTGAGCTAAGGCATTTAACTTGTCTGAGAACGGCTCAAGCTAAGAGGCCAGTTAAAGTTTTAGAAAGCGTTTAACTACCGTTTTTATACTCTGTACCAGAGGTACACAGAGTATATTAAGTTTGTGCAAAAGTGTCCGTCCGTCTGTCTGTCCGTCTGTCCGTATGAACAAACAGATCTCAGAGATGGTAAGAGATAGAGGTTTGACATGTATGGAACATATGTTTCTTATACTTGCAGGCAGATCAAGTGTATTTTCAATTTTGGCCACGCCCCCTTCCGCCCACGCAATATCGAAAAAACCGTCATATCTCCCACAGTTTTATAGATAGAAGGTTCGAACCTTCTGGACATATTTAGTATTCGGGATTCGTTATCGATCCACCGAAGAAATTTTAAAGATTGGATGAACAATATTCGAGTTATACGGAAAACAAACAATTATGGGCAGCACCGGTCGCAACGGTGATGGGCAGCACTTCACAGGTATAGTGTATGTTATAGTCGAGCTTGACCGTCTATCTTTCTTATTTATATGAATTCGACCCCAGCTAAATCGATTTAGCTTGTCTGAGTACATTGCTTTAGGTGTAATAGAACCGGTTCAAATTGAACTATCCGCACAGCAGAGCGCTCAATGAACCATTGGTTTTGTAACTGACTCAACTAAGCTTTTCAGTCATGAGTAAATGATGAACTAAGTTGCTCAGCTGAATTTTTTGACACTTAGGTCTGAAAAACTTAGCTGAGCGATCAGGTCGTGTAAATTGAGCTTTATGCGTATATCTGAGTAAGTTAATACTAGCAAATTAAATGGCACATGGTAACACTCAAATATATTTGCCATAGAAAGGATCTATTCATTTAAGAGAGAAAAATCTATAAAAGCTTCGTTTTGGACAATCTAATCACAAAATCATTTGTCAAACAACAATTTTTACAACAACCAAGGCTATAAATCTCAAAATTTTTTTGTTTTGTTCACCAATAATGTTTTATATTCGAAAATTTAAGGTTCAAGGATTTTGATTAAAGCTTTTGATTCGGCTCGCGTTTTTCACAACTTAAATAGACAGTCAACTAATTTGTAAGGTAACACAATAAAATACGCAATTTCTTTATACTTGAATAAGGTTGTCCAACTAAGACTTGAGTCGATGACCATTTAGAAGAATCGAAGACTTGGCTGGTTTTACTTATTTAAGAAATCTTTTACCAATCTACATATTTCCAATGTGTCGAGAAACTAAAAACTTAGGATATATTTCGATCAAATTATGCGGAACTGGAAACTCCAACCTTTTTCGAATACGAACTGAGCGATTCGGTTTTTATCGTCTAATTTTCATTTATCTACTTTTAATTGATTTGATGGCTAAAACTTCAGCCGATTTCTTTAAACCAATTTCGATCGAATGAGTTTGAAAACGAGAGCCTGGCGATTCTAAGACTCTTTTGTATTATATCGATCAGATAACAAAAAATCACTAGGAAATAGCTCAGATATTTAAATGTGCAATCTTTCTTAAACATTTGGTTTGGTTCACTGGGAAAAATATGTCGGAATTCTTTGTTTGAACCGAACCGATTTAAACCCGGTTTGCAGGTCTGACTACAGCATTTGTGCTCTCAGTGCATATGCTGTGGGCACCACTTGATAAAAACGTTTTCTTATTCGAACAAAAAAGGAAGGGTATAAAAACTTCGGCTCACACACAAACTAATTTGGATTTTTGGTCTGATATATATAATCTTTTTGCGTGGCTTTGATTTATCCAGCAACAACAGCAACACCAACAATATATAGAATACATTTCTTTATTCCCAAAAAAACATCAGTTCTCTTTCTTTAGTTTATTCTTCATTTTTTTGTGTTTTTTTTTTATGTTGACATTTGCCATAAATTTTGCACATAAAAAATGTTGTTCAACTGAACTTTGATCTACAAACGAAAGAATCATTTTTGTATAAATTTAAGAGGCGCTGCAATTGTTTTCACACACTTGTGTGGGTATGTGTGTGTGTGAGTGTGTGCTCTATTTTCTGTATGATTTCGTTACAAATGCCAAAGAAATTTAAAAAAAAAAAGTGAAACCGAAACTGGAACTAAAGCCTCAAAGCCACTTAAGTTCAATTCAAGTTTGCATATTGAATTTAGTTTTAATTGAATTTGTTATTTTTAGTTATGTTATTTTGTAGATGATTCACATGCTTTGCGCTTGATATTGAAACACAAAAATTTCTAAAGATTTTAATATACACATGTTCTGCTGTGTCGGCACGAACCGAAAACCAGAAGAGCAATGAATTTTAGTAAATTTTTTTATTTATTTATTATTTTCGTAAATACCAAGCAGAATTATTCTTGTTATTATTTTTTGATTTGTAACACGCGCGTTTTAATTCTTGAAATTTGTCGTCTACTACGTGTTGGTTGGGAAAAAAGGCTTCCGAATCGCTTGAAATACGACGCGAGACTGAGACAGCGGCTAGCTTGAGCGCATAGTTTTTTGTTTTGCTTAGCGGCGGCTGTCAGCGTATTGGGAGAGCGGAGGAGTAGACGTTACATGCAATCGCACTCTCATAGGGCCCAGTGTTCTTCTAGTGTTATTAATAAACCAAATACATCTCAGAGAATTTTTAGAGAGGACGTCTGGTTTCTATTGTTTATGGTTTCTTAATGATTAGTGTGGGGAAATCGTATATTTTTCTGAATGAGAGATAATTTGATAGATGAAATGCAAATGCTGCACTAATCTCAGGACAATCTCCGTGGTTTAGCAGTGTCAGCAATAATGCATTATACTTAATAGTTTTATTTAGTAGCTAAATATCTTTTGTTTTACTGCACACTCATCTTTCGTATTAACTTAGACGAATTAATTGGTGGTTGTGTTTTACAAGTTGATGTATCAAACGTTTTGAATACCCTTTTGAAACTCAAACTATTATGTACATAGAATACTCATATCTGTTGCTTAAAATCCGTTTTATAATTCGAAATTGGGTCACTTAAAAATATAAATATTCTCTAGTTTCAGGGTTGGGAAGTGGAAAGTACAAGAATCCGGTTTTCCCTTACACACAGGCTTGGCCAAAAATTTATTTAGCATCATCAAAATAAGTTACCTATTTCTTTAAAATATGGAACCAATGTTGTAAAAATCAAGAGCGTGTCAATAGAACAACACAATAACATACAACATGTTCTTGGTTTGGGCACATGATATTCTTACACAATGCCCAGTATGTTCTTGGAACGAGGTTCTTGAATTTCCAATGCAGACTATTTGTACTCTGAACCAAAGATACACATGGTATGTTAAGTTTTTGCAAAAGTATGTAACAGCCAGAAGGAAGCATTAGCGATCATAAAAAGCATATATATTCTGGATCAGCATCAACAGCCGAGTCGATATAACCATGTCCGTCAGTACATCTGTCCATATGAACGCACAGATCTCAGATTAAAAAAATTTTTTTTTCATATTTTAATAGCTTGCATATTTGAGATGCAAACTTTAAAAGCGTTTATCTCTAAACCACGTTTTTCGAACTGGCGGCACTGATTACGCCCGTAGTTCTGAACCGATTTTGATGAAACAAATTGCAATTGACGCAGAATTGTCACCATTATGCCCCCTATTTCAATCATAGTTTTAAAAATTTTTTTACTATTTTTTTTTACACTAAACTACAAAAAAAAAATCCCCAAAATCAATTTTTCATTTTTCAATGTCCGCCGTTTTGTAAAAAAAAATCGCAAAATTGTGGTTGAAATAGGGGCCCGAATTATATCTGTACTGAATCTAACGTTCGACGTCCAACTTTGAAGGCAGACAACTTTTTGAACAGCCCTCGTAAAAAGGAAAAAAAAATTTTTTTATTTAATTCAATATGTTCTTAATACAATAAAAAAAACAGAATTTAAATAACTATTTCGGTTTTTAAATAAGATTTCTTTTTAAAAAGGTTCAAAAACTGCCTTCCAAGCAGCAATACTCCCTTAAGGCAACTCAATATACGACTCGTAAGTAGAATTTTAACCGTGTGACAACCAGCGTGTGTGATAGCGCAACTGGTGTAGATGGCATCCCAATTGTGTTTAAGTCCGAAGATCCCGAGTTCGAGTCCTCTACAGAGTAAGTAAAACATTTATAAACATTTATTTAATTTATTTCATTCGTAGTTTTTCAGAACCAATTCTTAGAGAACTGTTCTGCTCTTGGATTTATTACAAAATAAATTGACACTAGATTGACTGGAAAAATTGTTAGGGGAAAAAAATGTTAAAGGTTAGTATTGAGAACATTTTAATTTTCCTTCAGCTGTCAAATTCCATATAAAAAAAAATTACTTAAAGAAATTTTTCCTTGACTGATTTTGTTGTTTGATACTCAGAAACAAAGCAATACACATAAGTATTTAGAAAATTGTCACCAGAGCTGGGTCTGCTGTTGTAGGTTTACGAATTCTATTATTATATTTACGAATTCCATATTTAACGCTAAGTCAATGGTGAGAATAGTAAAATCAAAGTGTAAGTATTAAAATATCACAGCATTTTTCCCCGAGTGTAGGTATATTTCGCATTTTAAGAACTATTCGGCTAACAGTAAGTGCTCATTGTTCTTATTTTGCTAACATTAATGGTAATTTCGAAGTTGAGCATGTTTCTTACTTAACTGAAGTAAGACCAAGAGAAACCATACATGAAATTTGAATTATAAATTGCATCCTGATCGTACTATAGCATTGACAGTAGATTTTCAAAAATTGTTAAGCATATTTAAGAGTTGTTGGTGATTCCAGATGTGATGAACACGAATCAGTGTTCGGGAATAGTCCTTCACGTCTAGATTTATGATAATTTGAACTCATAATTGATTAAAATGCCTATTTTGACTCTATTTAGACACTTATTATGAAAAACCCGTACTATCGTTTATCGTATATTAATCCTTAGCTTTAAAATAAACTATCGCAAACAATTCTGCAAAGATATTCCATTTCGAATCAGGGATGAAAACCGGTTCTGAACCAAACCGAAACCGAACCGGTAATTCTTGCCGATACTTCCAAAGAAATGAAGAACGAATCGTTCTTAGTTTTTTTTAAGAAGAAATCTTTTTGGATCCAAGAAACAATCGTTCTCGACTTCGAGCTTGATGGCGAGGCAGGTGCGGGGAGCCAAAAATCGGAGCTCGAGCAACAAATGAGAACAGTTCTTTCTCTTGCTCTCAGCACTGGCCGGCACAGACACCGTCAATTTATAATAAGACTTAGAAGCCGCGGTAAAAACCCAAGGTGTGGTTGTGTTGGCTGAGCGGTGGTGTCAGTGAGTGCAGGCTTTCGAGGTCCCGAGTTCGAGTCCCAGCCAGGGTAAGTAAAAAACAAAATAAAATTAAAAAAAATTTTTAAATTAATCACACTAAAAGGTTCGTATTGTACTACCATTATTCGTTCTTACCTTATTTTCAACATTCAATATTCTTGATATTAAGAACGATCTTCTTGGTTTTTTCTTTTAGTGAAAGATTCGTACTGACACTCAGCAATGCCGAATTGTACAAGTCTTAATAAATGATGATAAACTATTATAAATGAAATGATAAACTATTATAAAATATGTGATCCAGCACATATCCTGCAATAGCCCACCGTCCCTTTGATATACATACCTGTCATCAGACTGCATTTCTTCTTTAATGTTGCTTATTGGTTTTAGTGAGTATCCCCTTTCCTCTCTGGGACGGTATTCTCAATATTCCGTCGTTACTTTCTTGAACTCTATTTAAGGAGCGCAGTACGTATTTCTTTCGTTCGATTTAGCACTTCGTTATAACTTTGCTGTCCACGCTCTTGTGGCAGGCAATCCAATTGAATAATGGACTGATTTCGAAGTGAAATCCGTTTGTACGAAGATCTAATACAAGGTTAATGTGCAAAAAGTCAAAGTATTCGGATATTCGAAAACGGAAACAAACCTTCATAAAATATAAAAATAATAAAAAGTGAACCACTAAACCATACCGGAACCGCGGTTCAATTAGCTCCAAAATCCACCCAACGAACCGAGCCGGCGGTTTCAAAACTGTGTGTCCTTTTTTCCTTTTTTCCGAGCGGTTTGCATTCCTGTCTTAAATACTTGTGTTTCAAATTATTAATGCAAAATTACTATGAAAAATCAATATATGTAGTTGGCTAGTCAGTTGTATTGAATTCTCATGAAAATGTTTATCAACATCCATTGCATATCTACGGGCGGTCAAAATATAGTCAATTTGAACACAAGTATTCAAAATGATATATATTCGCTTAAAAAATCTTAGAAATATATGGGAAAGTTAATTTGAATGCTACTAACTAGTACTTAACGATACTATCTAAACGAGCATAAAAAGGGTCAAAATATGCATTTAAAAAAATCATCTAGAATCACCATCAACCTTTCAATATAATGGACCTTGTTGTCTAGTGTGTTTGAATAGTAAAACTTCTTAAACATGCTTATATTAGCTTCACTTAAATGTTTGTATATACCTAAGCGTGTTAAAAAGTATGCTGCAAAAATCGAGCCCAAATTTCAGCCTACAAGTATGCTGCAAAATTGTTTTTTATTTGATGTTTCTGAGGCGGGATCGAACCCAAGGCCTCTCGCACAGTAGACACACAGACTATTCGCTGCACATCAACCGGCCGAGATCAAGTATGTACAATACCTATATGATATACTTATATGTATAACTGCAAAAAGAATTCCAGACAAAAATAGGTACAGCCTTACATATATTCAATGTTGACTCAATTTGTGTTCCTCCATTTTTAATCGTTTGTTTACTTCGACAATAATTTAATATTAAAATAAGCCCCGGGAAAAAACCCGTTTATCTAAGAATTAGTTTCTTAATAACACAACACAGCTTCTGTTGACCACCAGACAACCGTATGCCAAAACATGTTCTTCCCATGATTGACGATATACATTTTAAAGCGTTCTTATTAAAAATAAATATATTATTTAATTGCCTCTCACTTTTATTGTTTTTCTGTCGACTTTGTAAACAAAAATATGCCAAAAACAAAATTATGTTCTGATTTTTCGATAAATGGAGAAGATCACCTATTATAAAAACAAAATACTCACGCTAATATCAATACATATAAAGTAGGCCTTTTTAAACATTTGTCTTTTGAAAACTTAAAAATAAAACAAAAAACAAAGTCGGTCAATCCGGACTATAATATACTCTATACCTCCCAAAGTTTATGTTCAGTTGTATGAAGTGCTGCCCTTCGCCATTGCGTCCGGTGCTGCCCATCTTAAATATTTGTTTTTCTTATAACTTGTTTACAGATATTACAGAGTATAAAAACAGAAAATTTTTAATAGAGAATAATATATTTATTCACAGCGATATATCAATGCCTGCCATTTACTTTTTTAAGATTATAGCCCCACAAAAATTGTCTAGTGGTATCAAATCACATGTTCTTGGCGGCCAATGGACTGGCTCAAAACGTGAGACTAATTTATGTCTAGCTTATAAATTAAGACATTGGTCACAAAAGATTTAAGTGTATTTAAACATCGGCACAGACGAAGCTAGCATTGCTGTCTCGTTTTTTATTAAATATTTGGTGCTAACTTTATTCTGATTGAACCCCCTTAAAAACCTGAGACTATTACTCCAATAGCCAATTGTATTAAAGTGCAAGTGGAAAACCTTTGTAACAAGTAGACCAAAACATGATAGTTAAACTGCATCATTTAATCAAAGCCTCTTTCAATTATGTGTTAGTGTATTTCATTTGTAAAGCTGAAAGATAGCAGAAGCCATCCCAGCGGCGCAAATTGCCATTACATAATCAATTACTCCTGCATTACTTTGCCTTCAGTATGAAGAAAATAGTCGTACACATTCTAGTTTTCTTTGCCATAGTCATGGACGCTTTGTAAACGGGCTGCGCACAACCTAAAGAAATCAAAATTAAAGTGAGGATCTCCGTAGTCTCCTAATCATTTTTACTGAAATCAAGAGTAAGAGAAGAAATGCCAAAAAAAAAAACGCCTATGGATAATGGGGGAAGGAAGAAAAGCTAACGAAATAGGCATCGGCTCGTGTGGCACGAGTCGTCGTTTCTGTTTGTTCCCGATTACTATCCCTTAAACGAAAAGCAGTGGTTGTAGTGCATTACTTTTTCGACAGGCGTAATGCATATTTTCGACAGAACACATTTAGCTGTGCGCCGCTGGGATGCCTTTGTATACTTATAGGCTATTTACACTAGGAGTGCGTTATGCGTTATTAGCTAACAACTGGCTTTTTTCCATACAAAAAAAAAAGCTGATTGTTGGCTATTACCCTCTAAGGGTCAAAAAAAATATGAGTAAGTGGAATAACACCTAGAACTAGAAAGGTCGCTAACCAACGGAGGTGGAATAATAACTTTAATGATAAAATGTTACTTCCGTCATAAAGTTAGTGTTTGTAAATTGTATTGATTATATTTAATTTTGCATTCTTGACATTTATAAACGTTTGCCGTCATTTATTGACAAAAGCCATCCTATTAGTATAGAAAGCAATTTGTCTGAATTTTATTGTCGTTGTATTAAGATGCTAAACAAAAAGCCGAGATTCGAACTATATGTGCGTATAGAACCTGTTGCTAATTTGGGAGCAATAAAATAAATCAGGTTGTCAGATTCAGTCTGCTCTCGGTCTCCACATTTATCTAAAGTAAAGTATGTACTCTGAAATGTGTTATCAAATAGAAACAATAACCACAAGCCGGCGGGGTAATTTCACTGCCTGGTTTCCATCGCTTCGAACGATCGGATTTGACATTGACATTGAAACTGAATACTGAACACGCTATGAATACCGTCTGAGTCTGCCCCTTCCCCAACAACAGCAATATTAACCGGCTGGCCTTCTTTGCCCAGAAATCAAAAACAACAACCATAACGGAGCATAAAACTAAACCGCTAAAAAGTTAGGTAGCTCCACGCTGTTTAAGCCACAGACATTCGCAAACGCCTATTTGTGTGGTACTGATAGACGAAGTGGGGGAGACGTTCAGACTTGGGGGAATACTGTGAGTTGTCACAGTTGACTGAACTCACAAATGAACTTACTCACTCTGTAGATACTAGATAATTTCATTGAACTACTCTATAAAAACTAACAACTATTTTTATGATTTTTCATAAATACTTAAACTGCTTTTTATTAACCTTGAACTATAGATACTAGCATATGGAAAATGAATGAAATTACTACTGATAAGACTATGGTTTAATAGTAGTAAATCGATACCCAAATGAATGCAATTTGTTTTGATAAGACTATCAGTTGATATTATAATATATTGTCTGAAAGGGCCACTAGAATGTAATTAATATTGGTAATTGATGACATCAGTTTATGAGTGCACTTAGTTGTATTAAACGGAAACAGTTTAATTTCATTAATAACTTACAGCTCGAATTGGAATTGAAATTTATTGCATATCAAATTACCAATTAAATGTGCTAGCATGGAAATGATAAGCCCATTCGCCATGAGTTGTGTTTATTTCAGGTGAAAGGTTAATCTGTTTGGTGAGATATCTTCGATTATTTAGATGGATTTACTGAGAGTATTTGCTGTATGCTTACTTGAACGGATTTATTAAGTCAATAATTTGATGTTTTCAGTGCTCAAATAGGCGAATTTATTGAGTGGGTTCTGGTTTTTACTACAAACAGCAAATATATCAAGTGTTGTATACTCTACGGTAAAATAAAGTGGTAATTAAAATGAAATATTGATTTTTGTTTCAGTGTTTTAAACTATACTTTATTTCTTAAAGTAGTCACTTTTCATACAATTGTTATTTATTTGAACTAACGTTTGTTTTTCAATCACTCATTTTTAAGATTATAGTTTATTTTTGGAATTTTTGAGAATTAGAAATGTTGCTTTAAGATACATTAAATCATTGTTTAAGAACTTTCAAAATTTTTCATTGTTTCGATGTTTCGGGAACATCGTGTACAGATTAAATATGACAATCTAAAACCATTACTAAATTTTTAAAATCTGTAGAGATAATAAAAATAAAGTATTAGGACAACGAACTTTCTATCTACACCACCGGGCTTCTTGTTTGCTGAATGCTTAGCTGAATTCTGTACTGTGCATTGTCGCCTAGCTGAAATCTTTACTGTGGTTTGTCGCACTGTCACACGTGAGGTCGATAGTCGGTTCTTTTGACTTTTGTGTGTTCAGTACAGAGGGTCATGAGCTTGATCCCCAGGGAAGAAAGGTGAAGTTATAAATAAAAAGAATTCTGTAACAAAATAAGACTTCGTTGCGGCAGCCAACAGAAAAAAATCGGAAAACAGCAGATCAATTTTTTCTCATAAATTTTACGAAACTCCTTTCTTAATCCTTGCACATATTATACCTTAAAATGTAGATTATTATTAACAGGGTGAACTAAACCGGTTCGAAACCGGAATTTGACTATTAATTTACTGTGAACCGAACCTTGAACCGAACCTCTTTAATAATAAAAGCTGAACCAGAACCTGTTCCGAACCCACAGTTTCGGTTCGGTTTAACAAAAATGATAGACAAACAAGAAAGATGGTCGGTCAAGCCTGACTATAACATACCCTGTTCCTGTAAAGTGCTGCCCAACACCGTTGAGACCGGTGCTGCCCGTAATTGTTTGTTTTCCTTTTAACTCGAATATCTTTCATACGATCTTTTAAAATTAATTCAGCGGATCGATAAAGAATCCCGAATACTAAATATATCCAAAATGTTCGAACCTTCTATCTATAAAACTGTGGGAGATATGACGTTTTTTCGATATTGTGTGGGCGGAATTGAAAACAAACTTGATCTTCCTGCAAGTATAAGAAGCATATGTCTCATACATGTCAAACCTCTATCACTTACCATCTCTGAGATCTGTCTGTTCATCCGGACAGATGTTCGATATCATTAATAACCCAAATCTGTCTTGAAAATAGTTGTTCTCTGCCAAATCGTAGTTCAGCTTTCTAGTGGCGCTCTGTCTTGCGTCATTCTCCCACCTGAGCCGCATTGTGACTTCTAAACCAGGTCCAGGTCACTAAATAAACATTTTTGTTAATAGAGGACCCTATTTTTTGTTTCGATTTACAATATTTATTGGTTTCATTGAGACTTGTGAGATTTTCGAAACAGAAGTAGAAGTAGTTTTTATAAAGAGTTTTCCATAAGGGACATACACTTTTTTTGTATTTACAATTTTATCTATTTGAATTTTATCTATAAAGAACTCACTGCTCAGTATAATTAGAATTTTACTACTTTTGCTACTAAGTAAAAGTACAGCAATTTGAACACTGCTTTTAATTGACTTTTTCACTGTTTATTTGACAATTAAGCCTTTATGGAATGACTTTCATTCAGTGTTATATAATTTTCTCAATAATTATTCAGCTATAATTAGTAGCTTTTGCTAAAATAATGTACATAGATGTAACAGTGACCGGGTGGCTCAGCGGCTAGTGTGCGCGACAGCTGTGCAAGAGGTCGTGGGTTCGATCCCGTCCTCGGAACAGTTAATGAAAAGGTTTTTCTTTGAATAAACTTGACACCCGGTCACCCCTATCTGTTGTTGGCGCCAGCTTTGTAGTAATTAGCCTACAAAAGCATCTCAAACTGCCGTTAGAAATCGGCGCTAAACTGTAGGTCCCTTTCTCTTGTGCGAAAATTAGAGGCGCACAAGCCAAGAGATTGAGAGAAGCTCGGCTTTGGTCCTTTGCGGCTGTGTCAAGCCATTTTACATAGTTCAAAAGACGTAAGAGTTCATGAAAATAATAAACTAATTAACTATTTCATAAAATAGTTTGAAATTTTCTATTTTACTAATTATGACGGTAAGTTCAAAAATACTTGGTTCAAGTTTAAAACTAGCTTTATTAGTACGTTCTATGAAATTTCCAAATACTTGACTTTACAATAAAGAAAGAGAGAATAAATTGGAACATAAAAATATTTTATCGTCTTCTTGATTTTTTAAGAAGATATCTTCTCGAATCCTAGAATACAATCGTTCTCGACTTCGAGCTTGAGGGAAGTGCGGGAAGCCACAAACGGAGAGCACGAGCATCAGATCAGAACACTTATCTCTCTCGCTCTCAGCATTGGCTAGCACTGGCATCGTCAACTTATAATATGAATTTGACGCCGCGGAAAACATCTGAGGTGTGGGGCCGTTGGCTGAGCGGCGGTGTCGGTAAGTGCAGGTTTTCGAGGTCCCGATTTCGAGTCCCAGTAAGGGTAAGTAAAAAATAAAATAAAAATTAATCCAACAAAAGGAGAGGGGTGGGTGGAGTGGTTGGGATTGTGCTACCGAGATTCTTATGCTTGCAACCAAGAAGATTTAGTTCTTGATATCAAAAACACTAGTTCTAAAAACAAGAATACTCTTCTCGAAAATACATTATTGATTTCAGTATTTTTCCTCTTGGATCCAAAAATATTCGTTCTTACCGTACTTTCGACATCTTGATTCTTTCTTATGAAAATTTCAGAGATTGTCGATATTGGACACATACACTACACTGCAAAATTTGATATCATTAAAATTGCTGGAGTTATTCAACGATTTTTTTTTGGTGGGGCGAAAGAGGGCGTGGCCATAATTTTGCGTAGCGACAATAGGAGCACAATACAAAATTTGGTCGCTCTAGCACTTCTGGTCCCGAGATCTAGATGTTTATACAGACAGAATATATATCCTTTATGGGGTCGGAGATTATGCCTTTTGCCTGTTACATACATTTTGCACGACCTTAGTATACCCTTTTTCCTCTACGAGTAACGGGTATAAAAATGATTACAGGTTATTTCAAAAAACTTTCTAAAACATGATCAATTAAATAACCCAATAGGTCTGAAAAAAATAAAATCAAAGTGAGTACAAGTGGATTCTTTATTTCCACTGACTTGTATGTAATTACAGGTTGCGCAAAATTCATTCTAATAATTGTACTTATTTTTGATTGTATACTTGATCTTTAATTAGTTTTCATTTGTCGTTGTTTAACCTTAACTTCCTGTCGTCCAGTTTGTCTGGTTTACAAGCGGAGCCGCACATGGTTGCGAGACATATTTTTGAATGTAAACCACAATTTGTACAAACTATAATTATAATGAATTTTAGTGCATTGTTGATCGGATAGTGAGACTAGCAGTGATATATGATTAAGAGGGATCAGTCACGTGGTAATAATTTGTTCCAAGTCTACTCATCCCTAATCACACTTAAAGTGTTATGTGGCATAGTGTTAAGTCTTAGACAAATGGAAAACGTTTGATCTATGTTATAGTATCGATTACCTGGCAAACCTCATCATTGTTCTGCCTTACGTCAATTGTATTTATTATAACTATTTATTCACATATCCGGCTAGAGTCAAACAACTCACGTTAGGCTATAATTCACTTTGGATGCATCGAAAGCTATGAACAAAGGGGGCATGGCATTTCCCTAAAAGTGTCTATGCATCCGAATTCCCTCTCTATTAGAAATTCCATGATTAAATTATACCATCTATATGTTGATTCAACTTGCTCACATTAAATGTGTCTGTAAAACCAACACCTTTAAGATTTACGATTACCTGAAATTAACATAAAAATTAATGGGTTAAATACATGATGCGGGATTTTTTAATGATTGGTAATTATATGGAAGCTGTTTAATTATCCAAAAGAGGAAAGAATACAATGCATATCAGCGACACTTGACATTAAGTTCAAGGATCTGATTTGTTAAGTGGAAGAGGACAGACCCAAAGGTGAGTGCACTACAAGACTAAAACTGTTATTAGTTGGAGATTTGCATAAGTAGATGTGACTGTCATGCGAATGAAAATCACATTCTATTTACATGTCGGATCGGTCGATTGGAATTAGCTGCACGTAATGTATTAGTTTAAACTAGCACGTGTAGGAAGAGGGAATGGGACAACTTGTCTGATCGTTGAAAAGTAAAAGTGATAAGATGGGAATCCCATTCCAAATGGAAAATCTATAAGGGAGAATTGTCAACTAATTGAAAATTAATATTAATAAATGTGAGTGTGGTATAAAGTTCAGAGAATAAGTAGGTACTTAAACACTTCTCATTGTGCAATCTTTGATAATTATGATTAATAATGCAGCTTTTATAAAGTAAATTTAGTATAGCTTTGAACTTCCTAGCTCTTTCCTAATATTTAGATCAAAGCTATCCTGACCCAAATTGTTTTTCTAAAGCTTTTCTTAATAGCCGCGTGTCTCCATCTCTTTTTAGGGGGTGTTGTTGTTTGACAAATGATTTGTCTTGATATTTATCCCTTTATTATAGAACTGGTAATTCAAAGGCAAATGAAATGAATAAATCCTATCGGGCTATTAAAAAAGTAATCAATTTTTCACACTTGACTTCCGTACTTGATTTTAGAAATTTTTTTTTATAACTTTCGCTCTCTGGTTTAACTCAACCAGCTGAGCTACATTTCCTATTTGTTTTAAAGGTTAGCGCTTATATGACAACTAAATAAATTATTTACTAGTAGCTGTAATTAAACATGTTTCGTGAACAGTTGGATTATTAATAGTTTGACAAACTTATTAAAACGGGTTCATTTGAATATTCAACGGTTGCTTACGCTTTTATGTATTTAACTCTACATAAAATCAATATTTAAATTTCCATTTTGTACACCTTCTTTAATTGATTTCAACTTTTTAATGTAAATTTATTAAGCGAAAGCAGTATTATTTTAAAGATAATTAACCAAAAGCTGTAAGCGGTTCGAATGTCTACTAAGCTTACGGTTATTTGTACACAAACCAATTGCATGCTTTAGCAACAAGCTATTGTTGGTGTGCAAACACTTATACATAAAGTAATGTTAGACGTAGTATACTTATACTGTTGTTTCATAGCAACACTTCAAGGGTCCAAGTCGACCTTCTCTGGTGGGTTTTGTGGTTTCCAAAAAAAAGTGTTTAAAAAATAATCGCCTTATCCAAATTCTGTAATTTTTATTCCCATTACTCGAAGAGTAAGAAGGGTAAACTAACGTCGAGCAAATGTAAGTAGCCGGCAGAAGGAAACATCTCTGACCCCATAAAGCAGCCATGCCCAGCCGTATGCTCTTTGGGTGCGTTTTGTGCAATTACAAAAACAAAACGCATGGCATGGCTGCCATAAAGTATAAATATTCTTGATCAGCATAAATAGCCGAGTCCGTCCGCCCATCTGTCTGTAAGAGCTGGAGCAGCCAAATTTTGCATGAAGATCTGCACGCAGACCAAGTTTGTTTCAAACTAGACATCGATCTTAAATTTTATACTAACATGTATTTTTGCAATATCTCTGAAATTTTCATAAAGATCAGATAAATAATTAGGGAATTGTACGCAAATCAGTTTTTGCTAATATAATGTTAATATGTTCACATTAACGTTAATGCCCTTTAAATTAATTAATCTATTTAACATTTCATCAACTGAGTAAAGGGTATACCGAAGTCGAGCAGGTACGACTATAACTTATGAAACAATATGGTCCCAAATCCCACAAAAGGTGACCAAAACTAAAAAAAAAATGTTTTTTTTGGGACTTTTAATTGTTGGAATACTTGTAGTGGGTCTTCTAGTTTGTATTGTGTCCGTTATTAAAGGGGAAGTGTCTCTACCTGGCTCAGGTATGAGCTCCGTTCGTGAGCGTCGAGCGTGCTTCATCTTATTTTCGTTCAGAAGCGTACAAAATGGATTCTATTCCGGAAAGTACGAAGAATTTCAATGTATAAAATGGTGATTCATTAATAAAAGTAGAGGTTTTTTCTTAATCACATTCTGAAAAGTCGTGTTAGAAAAAGCAATAAGTCAAAACTCCCATCAGATCCCACTCTTAAACAAAATAGAAATTGTTGTGCAGACACTTCTTCAAAACATATCCAAAAATTAGCTGCATCCAGCTGCGACCTCACTCTCGGTGATGATTTTAGTGACGTACAATAAAATCCAGAAAATCGGGTGTTGGGTGTGCCAAACTGGTATTGCCGAACAGAAGCAGGTTGGAGTTGTTGTTGCCGAGATTTGGAATGGAAAGCCCCCAATTACAGACTTTCATCCGAATCAAAAACTTTTTGCATTCGTCATTTTGTTTTTTCGAATTTTGACTTCGAATTCGTAATCAGCGATCTCGAAGTCCTCGAGTACAGACTTTTAGCCAAATAAAATACGTTCTTAAAGAAACTGTCCACCATATTGGATCCGCCAATTTGTTTTTCTGAATTTTGACTTCGAATTCGAAATCAGTGACCCCGAAAACCCCCAAACTTTCAGCCAAATCCAATATGATTTTCGACTTTTGGCCATCTTTTTGGGATCTGGGACCATTGTGCCACATTATTTAACACTTATATAGCATCAATATTCGTACAGCTTTGCAAAATAAATGGTAAGAATAAGACTTAGGACTTCTTTGGCAGGTAAAATGTGTAACTAGGAGGTTATATATCTTGCGATCTGCCAAATGTATGATATCTAGAGTACCTACACTCTAGTTGCAAAATAATTATTTGACTAATAACTTGTGAATGATAAATATCAGTTTACAAGTAATAAATTCAAAGTGTGATTATACAAGTACGAGGTGTGTTCAAAAAGTATCGCGAATTTTGAATTTTCGCGGGTTACGTATATTCGAATTTCGATTTTTTTGTGGCGTTATGTTGGTACTCACCATTTTGAATGTTCACTTAATTGTTGACAGCTGCTTTGCTTGCACGTGTTTTGGATCGTCTTCGATTTTTACCTATTCAAAAAAATGGATCAAAGAACCTGTATCAAATTTTGTGTGAAAAACGAAATTAAGTGCGCGGATGCATTCCGAATGTTGACTGTGGCATACGGAGAAGCTACCTTGGACCGAAGCAACGTTTATCGGTGGTACAAAATGTTCTCAGAAGGCCGAGAAGATGTGAACGACGAAGAGCGTGCCGGACGCCCGAGCACTTCAACAACAGACGAAAAAATTAATGAAGTGGAGAAAATGGTATTGGCCAATCGTCGAATCACCGTTAGAGAAGTTGCTGAGGACCTAAACATATCGATAGGCTCGTGCCATTCGATTTTTATCAATGATTTGGACATAAGACGGGTCGCCGCGAAATTCGTACCAAAATTGCTCAATTGCGACCAAAAACAGCATCGCATGAACATTGCTAATGAGATGTTAAACTCTGTCCGCGACGACCCAAATTTGCTCCAGAGGGTCATAACTGGTGACGAATCGTGGGTTTATGGTTATGACGTGGAAACCAAAGCTCAATCATCTCAATGGAAGCTGCCGCACGAACCAAGACCGAAAAAAGCGGGCCAAGTTCGGACGAATGTGAAAGTTTTGCTGACAGTTTTCTTCGATTGCAGGGGCGTGGTGCATCATGAGTTCTTGCCACAGGGAAGAACGGTCAATAAGGAATATTACCTGCAAGTTATGCGCAATTTGCGCGAAGCAATCCGCCAGAAACGCCCGGATTTGTGGAAGAACAAAAATTGCCTTTTGCACCACGATAACGCCCCTGCTCACACATCGTTGCTTGTGCGCGACTTTTTGGCCAAAAACAACACACTAATGATGCCGCAGCCACCGTATTCCCCAGATCTGGCCCCCTGTGACTTTTTCTTGTTCCCTGAGCTGAAGAGGCCCATGAAAGGACGACGTTACGCTACGCTTGACGAGATAAAGACGGCATCGAAGGAGGAGCTGAACAAGATAAAAAAAATGATTTTTTGAAGTGCTTCGAAGATTGGAAAAACCGTTGGCACAAGTGTATAATATCTCATGGGGATTACTTTGAAGGGGACAAAATAGATATTCATGAATAAATAAATAATTTTTGAAAAAACACAAAATTCGCGATACTTTTTGAACACACCTCGTATCGACGACGCCTTTCCCACAAGCAAATTCTGGCATAGCGACATAATTCCGACGACATAATTTCGCCCAGTACATTTTGAATCGAAATTATGTCGCTGGAATCGAAATTATGTCGTTTTGAGACGACATAATTCTGATCGAAACTATGTCGTTTTTTTTTGTCGGAGTTATGTCGTTTCCAAAATTTCCCACACAAATTTTCCGAAATTTGAACTTGAATTCGTTTGAAAACGACATAATTCCGATCGAAATTATGTGGTTTTTTTCCATCGGTATTAAGTCGTTTTCAAACGAATTCAAATTCCGGAAAATTCGTGTGAAGCATCGCGATGCATCGGTTGACATAGGCCTTGCTAAACTGCTTTAGTTGTGAAGAATTGCGAATAAAGTAATCGAAGTAGTCAACTGGTGGGCGGCCCACTGAAACTTTATCAACAGGTGGTCTGGACTCTCAAATGGCATCCCAATTGCTAGGACTTAAGTTAACCAATTTTCGGTTGTAGGTAAACCCACAAAAATTTTCGCGTCTCCTGTTTAAGAAAATTAAATATAATATTTGTATACTTAATCTATTAGATGGTTCCTGAGATAATGCATTGGTCCTCTCAATGACATTTGTGGGTAACCGCCATCAGGCAGGCAGAAAAATTATTGCATCAGTCGCTGCATCATAAACCACAATCAGAAAACACAGAGAGCCACGAAAAAAAGTAGGAAACTATGATGATAAAATGTGCAAGCCCAGAAAATCAATGCACAAAGCAGCACCACGCACGGGCTTTGGCAAGGAAATGGGTGGGTGGAAAAAAACCACATACCGCTGCTGTCAACGGCAGAAGCAATGTCAGAGCCAGAATCAGCAGCGGAAGCAGCAGCACAGCTAGGCTGGCTGACAGTTGAACCGCGGCTTCATGGGTTTGGGTTTTGGTGTTTTGTCAGATGCACGAACGCCTTCGCCACTTCGCACTTAACCTGCCAACAATTAGTTAGAAAATTAAATTTCTTCAAGACATTGCATGCCACATGCAACAGAAGAAAGCACCCAAGGCGGTAAGCCGCCATGTTAGTATCAATTCAATGATGTATTTTTGATGGCAGCTGCTGCGAAAACACAACAATCAGCAGAAAATTGAGCGAAAACAAAGCACACAGAAAACATAACCTGTAGCTTCGGGCCATCAACTCCCACCAAAACCGAAATCCAAACCCAAAAGCGAAAGTTCACACCGAAATTGAAACCCCGTAGAGGAAAAATCTGTGTGCCATAATCTAAGGCGCAAAATGAAGATGACAATAAATTCCGATTCGATTTCGTTTTGATTTAGTTTAGGGAATATCATCATCCTATGGATTACCACAGCAAACGATGATGAGGACGCCAACGATTGTCGCCTTATGGCAAAAAGGAGAGTAAACACAAATAGATAAACGAACAACAAATAAAAACCAGCAAAACGAAATGAAAATAAGACAAAGCACACAAACACACACACACACAGCTGACACCCAGGGTCGCGATTCCAGGCGGCAGACACCCAGGGACAGAATGAGAGACATTCACAACCCTCATTGGCAAACACATTCACCAAATCCCGCTCAAGCTTAAGTTGGCTTCGAAATTTTGATTGAAAAAATCACAGAGAGATATTGTTAGTGCGCCAAAGGCACGAAAATGAGAAAACTAAGTCCGAGAAATGAACGACAAATGGTGAAATGTTCGACCATGAATTGCTTGAATAAGTGGAAGTGGTATTGCTTTCGTGGTAAGGTATTTAGCAGCTCATTCGATCAGACTTTCCAAGTATGCAAGTTAAAATAAATCTTCAAATCACTCATACGCAGTGTTACCTGTACTCATTTGAAATAAAATTGCTAATTAAATGAAACCTTTCTCTTAATGTAAATGTCCAAATCAAGCCAAAAGTTGTCGATTGTTCCTTCTTCCCACGTTTTGTCACATATTTGATACGATTTGTAGCAAACGACCAAACAAAAAAGAAGGGCATAAAATTTGTTTTTGATAGAAAGTCATGTCAAGAACAATGTTCAAACTATTGTATGTCATCCTTTTTTGTTTTAGCATTTTGGGTGCACCAGATCCGTCCACTTGAAAAGTGGCGCCCAGCGTTGAGTTTGAGTTGACCCTCATCAAAAGCTAACTAAAAACTTTTCGTTTTTACTTTAGTTTTTATTTCAGTTCGTTTTTGTCTTTTGGTCAAAGTGGAAAATAAATGGTTCCACAGGATGACCATTTGCGTGATGTGGGCAAGTGTGTGTATGTGTGTGTGTGTGTGTATTAGGATCTGTGTTTGGTCAAAAAGTTGAAAGCCGAGCGTCACTTTTTTGCACAATCCGAAACAAAAACAACAACAACAACATCTGTGGCCGAAACAAAAGTCAAAACGAAAGTGGAACAAAAAAAGCCAATAGAAATTTAAACAGTTTGACGCATTAAATACTCATTGGGGCAACAAAGGCCTGAACTTTGTTTGGAGGGACTTTTAACCCCCAACAGACTGTGGGTCAGAGCTTGATTGTGGAAGGCATATGAAAGTTGCAGGTTGATTTTCCTAAATTTTTCAAAAACAACTGGCTAACAGATAGTCGGATTTTCAATCCGACTTTTGGAAGGCCATTCGAAAAATATCCAAATAATTCTGCAATTTTTATACCCTTGCAGAGGGTATTATAAAATTGTCCGGATGTTTGTAACGCATAGAAGGAAGCATCTCCGACCACATAAAATATATATATTCTTGATCAGCATGACGAACTGAGTTGATTTAGCCCTGTCCGTCTGTTCGTCCGTCGGTCTGTTTCTATGCTTTCCTCCGTCAGTTTAAGAGCTATCGACACCAAACTTTGCACGAAGTCTTTGGTACGTACACGCTGCACATTTGTCGGAACCGGCCGGATCGGCTGACTATAGCGTATAGCTGTCATAGGAACGATTGGTCGAAAAACTAGTAAAATTAAAATTATTTAAGTTGAAGCTGTCAGGAGTTATAGCCTATATCTCTCGCCAGCCGCTATTTTAAATAATCACCCGTCTTCGGCATTCTTAATACCTAAGAAAGCTTAGCAAAAAAAATAGTTAAAAGGCAACACTGGCCTCCGAATAGGCACTGAGTAAGCACATTTTTAGGATAGCAACATTTTGAATGACACCCGCAACATATACATACATACATATACATATCTTACTTAGGTGTTATTATTACTAACATATGTGGTCCTTGCAATATTTACATATACATATGTTGCTTGGATAATATTGTTGTTTCCAGATGCGATCTGTTACAAGGGTTGCTTTGGTTTGTTCTATTTATAAGTACCCAGAATATTTGCCTTTCAAGGTACCTGAATTCAAATGCCCTTGTCCAAAATATCTTTGGACATATTGCCAGGGCGACAAATTGTATTTTTACATAAGTATTGTTTCTGCGATAGTGGACTGTAAAATTAATTTTAAGTGGACTGTATTTTTACATACACTCAGAGAAAAATATAGAGAATTTCATACTTGGATCAAGAATTTTCGTACTCAATAGTTCGAAAAGAGTGAACATTCTCGATCCAAGAACGAAATTCTTGATCCAAGTATGAATGTTTGATCCCGTTTTTCTTGATCCAAGAGCTGCAATTCTTGATCCAAATCGCGTACAAAAATTCTTGTGTCAAGAACGAATAAATTTTTTTTTCAAGAGCGTTCGTACTTAAATTATTCGATCTACATTTCTCTGGGTGTAGGTGTGATATCTTTTCTATTCCAGGTCTTTTCTTAAAAATTTTGAACTAATTTTAATTTGGCTTACATGTTTTTTTAAGCCAATTTAAACAATGCCATGTTTGCTAAAACATCTTGCGCCGGCAAAAAAAAAATTATGAAGCTTGATTTTGTCTGATTGAAAAAAAATTTATAAAATGGCATCGATCAGCTCCACTCTATTTTTACTCTGAGTGCAGGATTGCTGCTCTTCTCAGTCACTCCCGGAGTCCGTCTCTCCTTTTGAATATTGTACCCGATGCTGCTACTTTTCTTTCTTCCTTCATTCCTTCTTCTTCCTGATTAAAGTCACCTTTTCTCCTTTTGAAGTCCTCCCAACGCAGCGCAATTCCCAACGTTTGGCAGGACCATGATTTTAACCATTTATTTGATAGCCGGAAACCTAATCACGCAAGGCCGTCCCTTACGTTTGGTAGGTCAGTGTTTTTTGCCAATTTTTTGATCGCCGGAAAACCCCCTCACGCAAGGCAATCCCTTACGTTTGGTAGGTCAGTATTTTTGGCAATTTTTTATTGCCGGAACCCTCCTCTTGAATGGCAGTCCCCTACGGATGGCAGGTCAATGTTCTCTTCTTCCTTCTGATCACCTCTTTAGGTTTTCCTTGAAATACCATTCCTACGACCCAAGCAAATGCCGTTTAATTTAGCAAGTTTGCCTTTCAGGGACGAAGGACCAATGATCAATAAAACGCAATACGCTTGCGAGTGATCCACCCACGCTCAGCTCAACTCGGAGCTGGTGACTGAACTGAATGTTTATTTCGATTGTTGTTCTGTTTTTATACATTTTTAGGATAGCAACATTTTGAATTGAAAATAAACTTGATCTGCCTGCAACTATAAGAAACATATGTTCCATACATGTCAAATCTCTATCTTTTACCATCTCTGAGATCCGTTTGTTCATACGGACGGACGGACGGACGCACAGACGGACATGGCTAGATCGACTCGGCTGTTGATGCTGATCAAGAATATATATACTTTATAGGGTCGGAGATGCTTCCTTCTGACTGTTACTCTTGCGCAAACTTTAATATACTCTGTGTACCTTTGGTACAGAATATATAAATATGTAAAAACTACATAAAAATTTAGTTTCCTGGGATTCGAACTTACAACTTACTTACCTTGTCTCGGGAATTAAGATCCAATTGCCGGCTTCTTAGCCCATACGACCATCAACCACCCGCGCGGCAATGCCGCAAATCACAGTTATAAAGGGAAGCTACAAGGGACGATGAGCGATTGGGATCAACAACACTTTTTGTGTAGACTATCTAAATATAGCAGGTCGAACTACGTTTCGTTTAGGATTGCTGTTCCTACACGCTGCGGGTAGCTAATTTTGTTGTCTTTGTCTTTTTAAAGTTAATTTTTATGTTTTACTAGCAGAATACCCGGCGCCGCCCGCGTCCTTATGATTCTTATGAAAACGATTATACTCAAGATAGTGCTGTATAAACATTTTGTACAGTTCGATCTTTTCCTCTATTTTTCCGTCTTCATGATAATCTAAACCAGCGATGTCCAAAATTTGAAAAGGCAGCCACGCGTGGCTGGCAAGACAAATTCTGCCGGCGTCGCAGTTTCACATATATAGAGAGAGAGAAAGAATATGTGTATTCTATAAATAGAACGCTCGGCAGCTTGCTCTCGTACAATGCGCATGTTCGGCTGCATTTGCTCTTACGACTCATGTGTTCGGCTGATGCTCAAAAGTCAAACGCGCAGTCAATTGCTATGCTGCATTCAATGAGGAAAGACCATACAGCGCATGATTTTTACACTACACCGAAAAAAATGTTTGATCTCAATTGGGAAAATGAATTATTTTTCATTGAGAATATGGATGGTAACGCTCAATGTTTATTGTGCCATTAGGTTGCATGTCGCTTTACCTTTGATGTAATTAAAAGGCACTACCAACTTTGCCACGGGGGTTATAGTGAAACAAAGGGGAGGGAGAGAGATTAAAAAATATTTTATTTTTATTTTTTCAGTGTAAAGCAGTAAAACGTCACACTGCCTTCGTATTTCGCTGCTTCGCACACAAGCGCAACGCTTTCATTGTGTGAGTTTGGACACCACTGATCTAAACTCATGAATATTTTGCAAATTTCGAGACTTTTTTGACCGTTTGGTTTATACCTCCAATTTACAAGTCTACAATTGCCGTCTATCAAATCTTCACAATAATCCAGGCTCAAATCGAACATATGCAAATTCGTGTAATCTACAGCATTCATTTACCAACGCCTGCATTGTAATATAAGCAATAAGCGCTTTCAAAAATACTCATAAGGTTATTTTGCGAATTTAGCGATTGGACCTTAGAAACCTTAGCGGGCAAGCGTCCATCCATTGCCCAAGGTTTCATTGCAATCGAATGTATGGTAAAGTTTACCAAATTCCGCGGTTTTTGGAACATTTTCCGCCCATTTCCAATTTAGATACCTTCGCGGGCAAGCGTCCAACCACTCCCCTAAGTTTCACCACAGTCTTCTACTTGGAAACCTTTCCGGGCAAGCGTCGAATCATTCCCCAAAGTTTTAGCGAACCCGTAAATTTTGCATTTTTCGCGGTTTTTGGACTATTTTTCGCAAATTTCTTCAACTCAGAAACGTTCCCAGCAAGCGTTCGTCCATTCCCCAAAGTTTCATTGCAATCCGATGAACGGTATAATTTTGCGAATTTCGCGGTTTTTGGACCATTTTAGCCTATGACACTTTTCTGATCGACATGAACATAATGTGAAAATTTTTGTGAAGATCGGTTCAGCGGTTTAGACGCCCATAAGGGACAAAAATAAAAACATACAAACATACTTGCAGTTTTATTTATATGTATAGATTTTTGTATCTTTGAGAAAGCTTACATAATTCAACACAACCCAATGTTGTTAGCTTGCATCTCTTTTTGTTTCATTTGCGGCTTATATGGGTTAACGGGCAGAATACGCACAAATCTGTTAAATGTCAAGCAGGTTTAGTTCGTCCTTAGTTTTCCCTTTTGAGGGTTACCTTAACCAAATCCATATTTAATCATTTCTCTCTGCTGCCGGGCATGCATATTTCATTTAAACTCTTGCCACCTTCCTGCCCTCACTCTGTCTACTTAATTATGATTCCGTGCTTATCACGATCATCGCCTTCATCATCATTGTCTTCTGCTACCAGTGTCAGTGTGAGAAGTTGAAGTTCCACTTCATCAGTCAGCATCGACGATGTCGTCGACGATGCTAGTTCCGCAGGCCCTTTCCTGTTACCACCTGTCCTCTTCAAATTGGGAAAGGGCCACTGGGAGAGAGTTTACTCCTGCGAGTGTTTGTATGTGTGTGTGTGTGTGTGTGCATGTGTTTGTGTGCTTTGAGGCTACTCCCTTTGTTTGCTCGCTCGGCTCTGATGTTGATGCTGGAGGGCGCCAAAGGCGTTTCACAGATTTAACTGGACGTGTGCGGCATGTGCCGTGTGGTTTTTGGTGGATTTTCCTTAAGGGAGCATCTCTGCTTGGCTTAGCGTTTAAATGTGTGTCGACGCTAGAGATGATAGTGAAATTTTCAAGCACAAACAAACTTAATAATAATATTCAATATTTTATATGTGATAGCCATGAAATTATTGTTTCGAAACCTTTCGAAACGAGGAACTTAAAGGATTTTTAAAACTTGGCAGTACTCAATATAAAATACCTTAGAGGAGGCTGGGAATCCGCACTCATATATATTGGTCACGGTTTAGCATTGGATAGAAAATCTCTGTTTACTACGGAAATCAAACTGGCATACGACTCTGTAGAAATGTCACTTGGTTCAAGATTTGGTGCAATGTTATCTTTAGTTTACATTGTAGCACTGCATTAAACCGACGTCAACTAGCTCACCTTGAGACGCGCAACAAACTATACGAAACTCTATTCCAAAAACATTTCACGCAGCCATCTCTAGTCATAAGTCTGGCTTTACTGCTGATGGAATTTTAATTAAATACTCGGGTGTCTATGTTAATTTATATGCGCATATGCTTAGCCAGCCCAAAAACCCAGTCTCTGTGGCCTCTCAGTCCTCAGTCCCAATTCCATTTTCCACACTGATATGATGAGGCTGGCGATGAGTTGGCTGGTGACTGGCTGGGGATAAGGACTCGGCATCGTTTTTGAAGTGGTTGCGCATGTTTGTGATTAAGAGCTTTATAGTGCCGCGCCTGTCCTTGTCCTTTAACTCAGTTTCATTGTTTAAAATTTAATTATAATTTAATGCTTAGTAAGCACTATTTCTCGCATGAAGTCGTGCCATTGCCACCAGCCATGCTCAGGTCTGTTGCTGTGGTTTTTCGGCTTTCTTTCTTCTCTTTTTTTTCCCAAAGCCACTTGATATTATCACTTCAGCCATCCTTCCCCACCCTCCCCAGTCTGTCTGACTGTTGGGTTTGTCTGTTGAATGCGTCCTCTGTGTGGGTGTGTGTGAGATTTCTGGGCTTTTGTCTGCATTTTGTTCGTCACCTGGTTTTCGAGATGAAATGCGAAAGAACTTGATATGGCTATAATTTGTTGTGCGGGTGTGTCGGGTTGTGGGATTTGAGGATTGCTTAAAATACTACGTGCCGGCAACAGATTGACATTTTCACATTCAACTTAATTATTTATATGGGCGGGGGAGGGTGCTGGTTAACTAATTGTGGTTAGATCTTATACAGGTTTCAAAGGATTATGACAAGATTTAGAGTTAACAAGTTTCTTAGGTTATTAAAGGGCGATTTTCAATGTTCCACGTGTGTGTTGAATCTTTCCCTGAGTCTCACAATACCACACGGTACCACTATAGACTCAACTTTCCAAAGCATGTAATAAAATATTCTTAGGGTCGTTACCTCATGTTCCTGTTTTCGCAAATCTAGGTGGATTTTACGCATTTGCATGGCTGTTGCTCAAAATGAGCAATGCAAACTTTTGGTAAGTTAGATTTGCAGCTAGATTTGTCAAAACATGATAAAACGGCCCTTAGTTTACAATTTTGTCAGATCTGTTGGCATTTGACTCGGTTAATATACGATTTCTAGGGTACCTATATAAAATCAGGAGAATGCAAAACAGTTTCAAACCTCCACAAACTTCAAAAATCAGTACCTTAGGAAGATCAGTACCTTAGGAAGATTTGTGGCCGGGTGTGGTGCAGAGGATAGTGTGTATGTCTGCTGTGCAAGAGAACGCGTGTTTTATCCCTTCTTGCGACATTTAACAAAAAGATTTACTTAAACTTGCACACCCGGTCAGCTTTACTAGCTATTGGCGCCACCTTTGAAGTAACTAGTCATGAAAAAATTTCAGACATAAATTAAATTTAGACATATTAGAGATTTTAGGCTCAAGATCGCTGATGAGTGAGGATTTGGATTCTCATGAAACGCGTCCGATCAAACCTGAAGCCTCCTTTGTTGTGGTGTGTGCCTCTTTTTAAAGTTATGCCAAAAGCATAGCAAGACCTTGAGCCAGTAAAAACTGCAAGCTAATTTATTTATTTAATAACTCATTTTCTGAACACCTAAGATTTCTTTGTGTTTAGCAAAAGCGAAAAGTAAAATGTGAATAATTCGTGATCTAAATTCAACATCGCGGAAGCTCCGAGGGTAGAGAGTCTATAAAAACGTGATAATATCGTAAAAATTCATGTTATATCTCCCTGTGACCCAGTGACTTAAATTTGATGACAAATTAGGAGCTAAAATGTACTTTGTTAAATGATCTTGCATACGTCTTTAATTATGAACACATGTGTCACTTATGCAGTCACACCCTTTATAGATGCATTAAAAATTGGCGTCAACTATTCCTAGCTGTGAATTATCGTAGTTCCTGGCATTTTTTAACACAGCAGTGTCTCAGACTTATCAGTCGATAAGCGACTGTGGAACGACTGGTTTATAAAAGTAGTTCCGAAGCAATGTGGAATTCAGCACACAAAAATGAAAGCATTACGGAATTTATGCGGTATTACTTTTGAAAAGTAAGTGGAATTAAGAATTCCAATTGTTGTGGTTGATTTCGTAAAGCTCTTGCCTCTTGTGAATGAGAAGAACTCAATTGCGACTTAGTTACGCGTGCATTTTCGTTTTTTTTTTCATTGATTTGTTCGTCTTTTCTTTTTGCTCTAATATTTCGCATGTTTTTTGCTGCGGCCAAAATAGCCCCACCTACGTCTTGGTGGAATTGTTCACTGTAACACACACAGATAGACCAAATTGTTAAAATTACTGATGGAAAGCAATATAGTATTTAACCAACCTTTCACAATGTTCTTATGGTATTTAATTGTGAACATAAGGCACAGAGAGACACAGATAAATAGCTTTCTGCGACGTCAGCTTTATAGTATACACAAAATGTCCGTCTCACTCTAACCACAGTGTTTTCCTATGACTGAATAACTTAAGGTTATTCAACTTAATTTCTTTTTGAAACAGAGGGTCACCCGAATCACCTATACGAATATAAACAAAAAAATTTCTTGTAAATCGGTCCATCCGCTTCGGAGGAGTTTCTTAACTAACATGTGACACGAGATTTTTATAAAAGTCATAATTTTTTTAATTAAATAAATTTAGCTAAACATTTTTTCACCTTGGAATCGGGTTTCTATTTCATTTCACTTATATTTACTTCGCAGTGAAGGTTTTCCGACATTGTAATATTGTTTTTCCATTAAACTTGCATATTACTATTAACCAATTGGTCGATCAAATAAAACCAAGATAAAAAAAAAATTTTCTAAGTTCTGATTTTTCAAAATGCCGTTTTGGATTTCTGTTTCCTCACATATGCAAGCTGCTGTGCAAGTGTCAGCTATTCAACTCTTACCATTTGGGCCGTGCGTTGACTCTGTATTAAAAATCAGTCAGTCACGAAAAATTTCCATCATTTTTTTTATTAAATGTATTTAAAAATATATTTTTATTTTATGTTGTAAGCAGTGTAAATTTTATAAATCTCATGTTGTTCCTATTTTTCTATCTAAACATACATTTATTCCATACTTCCACTACCATTATGTAAACGCATCAATATTCACTTTCATTTTTGCCAAATTAGCACGACTCGTGGCATGTCCGGGCTGCAGTTGCAGTGCCTTCCGATAACAATCGACGGCCTGTTGCTTTAGGCCACGCATTTGTAAAATCGCACCCAGATTGGCATGGGCATGTGCAGCCTGGGGTTGCAGGCCAACCGCTTTACGATACCACAACTCTGCTTCCGGCAAACGATTAAGCTGACGCAGTGCATCCGCGACCCCAGCCTGAAGGGCAAAGTCACGTGGTGCCAAGGTAGCAGCAAGCAGACGCTGAGTTAGTGCCTCTGGATGGCGCTGTTGTTGTTCTAGGAAATCGGCTGGAAAAAAAGTAAAAAAGTTAATCAGAAAGGGGGGAGAGAGAAAATGTTATGGCTATCATATAAGTTTACGCAACAAATTATCGTATTTTTATAAATATGATAATAGACTCAGCAAAAAATTCTTATTTTTCTAACTTTTCCGAGGTTTTTTAATCAAAATGATGTAAAAAACTATTAAAAGAAATCATTAACTTCCGTATAAAAAGTCAACCAGTTACTTAAGTCTGAAGGACTAATTAGTTCAAGTACTTACTACCTTTCGTACAATATAAACCTGCTTAAGCCAGGTATGGAGGACTCAAAAAAGAGCTCGAAATAAACTCCATACAAAAAAATCCTGAGAAACTGTTCGCAAAAAGTTTGACGGTAGCCGTTTTGCATTGTGTACGAAGACAAGCAAACAGGGTGGTACACAAAGAAAAAATGCGTTCCTAATGTACCAAAATCATGACCATTTGGTGACGATAGTCTGCTAAGCCCACAATATCTCACTTCATGAACATATGTTCATCTCGGCCAACCACAAATATGGCAACTGAGACGCAGGCATCTGCTTCTTGTATTCTCTGCTTCTTTCTCTTTTAATGCGATTTGTGCAGCATAAATACAAACTAGAGCTTTCAGATACAAAATCTGTAATATAGGGGGAACAGCTGCCCTAGTAGGATTGTTTTTCCTCATCAAGTTTATGTAAACAAATAACTACTGGAGAAAAGTGAGACCGTACTTAAAAATACCATATTTGGAATTTTTGCTGTTTTTGGCATTTTAGGCTATCTCAGCACACTATTTTGTTTTTGGGATCCACTCGCGTAACAGTTGGGTTTTCCCCGTACCTGGCTTTAGAATCGCTTAAGATTTTCATAAGTTATGGGCAAATTTATACAAAATTTTAGAAAATCTAAAAAAATTGTATCACATAAATTTCTTATTCTCAATTCATCAGAAAAATTCGAACTCAGCCAGGGAGCATTTTGACTGTTGCTTAGTTTTCTTAAGTTGTTCCGTAGTCAAGCATTTGTATTCTTTTACTTTTCTTTAAAGTGCTTACCATAATGATGATGTGCACTGGGCTCCAAAGGCGCTAGCTGAATGGCCCTTTTGAACCATAATTCCGCTTCTGCATAGCGGCTGCTCTGTAGATAAGTAAAATACAAAAGAAATAAAACTTTCCATATCATTCTATTAATATTTCTATAAATTTATCACTTACATTTCTAGCCAGCGTCTGACCAAAGCTCACATAAGCCGATCCTTGTTGCGGTAACAATTCCATAGCCAATTTTTGCTCGAGTTCTGCTAGTTCCCATTGCTGCAGCTTGGCATAGATTTCACCTAATCGAAGATGTAAAGCAGCTCTTTGATCGCCATGGAGTGAGACCAACGTTTCCAAGGCTTCTTTAAGAATCACGATGGCTAATTGGGGTTTTTTAAGTGCTCTATAGAGAGCACTTAGTTGTAGGAAACAGTTGAGACGAGCCTTCTCATGTGCCCAACGATCACGTACACCATATCCCTCCAGGCGAGCACCTGTTAAAAGTATTGTGGTGGCTACTTCAGGCTGGCTTAGAGCTTGAAGAGATATACCCAGATTTAAATATGCGGAAGCCATTTGTGGACGTAATTGTATGGCACGACGATAGCAAGGAAGGGCTGCAGTGTGGTTTAGCTGCTGTTGATGCACTAGACCCCTGAAAGTAGGCAATGAAAAAAGTACTATTTTCAAAATTTTAAAAAATTGCAGCGCTCTTCTCGATAATATATTAAACAAACTTCCAAAAATCCTGCATTTGCTGTACTTCCTTCACTTTCTCTGGGTGCCTTTTCTTAATTAAATGATTCGCACACTGCGGGTCAGTAACAAAAATAAACATAAAAAGAAAAAAAATTATACTTGAAGGTCAAAATTCTCAAGTATTTGAGCTCGCGCAACTGCAGCAGCAATTAGGTCGCTTGAGAAACCGCAGCAAAGCGAAGGCTAAGTTAATTTACTACCCCACACTTTTCAGTACAACGCCACAACGTTCAAGTCCAAGTCTATTCCCTTGAGTTAAGTAACTAAATGTATGCAGCTTTTCTCTATAGGATTTTTTTGCCTTCATTTGCTTGCATTTTTGAACAACATTTTTGCTTTATGAATTTGTATTGAGGTCCTTTTTCAAGGAGCATTTTTTGTTGTTTTAGAATTTGTAAATGTTTGCAGCAATTGCAGGGAAGAGGAATAGAAGAGTTCATTAAGCTATGGAAAATTGTGGCAGAAAGTTTTTAAACAAAATTGTGCGAATGTGGCTAACACTTACGAGGCATTGTTGTGAAACTTGAGTTACTCAGATCACGGTACTCTATACTCAGTTCTCGATACTAGTTACTGAATACTAAGTGCTGGATATTCAGTATTCGATACTTAATGTTCATTACTAAGAAATCGATACTCAGTATTCGATGTTCTGTACTCGATACTAAGTACATACTTGAGACCTGCACGAGTAAGTAAAATAGGAATCGAGTAGTACTCAAAACTAAGTCCTCGATGCTAAGTACTCGATACTCAGTACTCTATACTTAGTACTTCGATACTTAGTACTCGATACTCAGTACTCGATACTCAGTACTCGATACTCAGTACTCGACCACCGTTAAGCTCTTTACAACAACACCACAAATATGCCATATCAGCGGGACGCGTGTCGCTGAAATCAGACTTTTCTTCTACTAAAATCTTATTTACAGTAATTGAACATGTTTCACATCAAAAATTAAGAATAATCAAACATTTGTTAATACCTAAAGTTTTCATAGTTAAATGCAATATTATTCTTCCTTTAAATCAGGACATTACCAACCGCTCTCATCATTAGCTTTCAAACCAAGCGGTGTGTCTTTCCCAGGGTCACATCTCAGAATACTTATAAAAGTCTAGAGCCCAAAACTTTAGTGACAACAGAAAACAATTTGCGCTATCAATTTTTAATCAGATCAAATTGATCTGCATTATTTATTGATCCCCCAAGTTTGACAACGATCAGATGAATACTCTAGTTCACTTACACCCTTACGCTATTTAATATAAACACATAAACTTGCTCCACAAAAAATTGGCAATAAATGAATTCAGCACAAAATGAATTGGTAGAAAAAATGTTCCTTTCGAAAACTTAACATTTAGTTAATCATTTCACCCATTGGTGCACACAAATCGCGCTTACACGCCATCCCTCTAGTTTCATCACAGTGTTGAAATTCACCCATAGCGAGAGCATGGATATAGAGCCGGGCGATGGGTAAACAAATATCAATGCAATGCAATACCATGCCGGTTGGCTCTGTCGCTTGTCGTCGTTGTCTGCCCGGTTTATTCATACATGATGTCTGGTTCTGGGGTTTTGTCTTTTTTGGTTTTTTGTTTTTAATATAAACAAAAAGTTCGTCGTCTACACTCGTCGCTCGTATGCATGAATAAGTGCTTTTAAATAAAAAAAAGACAGCATTTTATTTTGCAGCAAAAGCATTGAAAAACGTAACAAAACAGTGCAAAATAAACCTAAGTACAGATTGCATAACATTCACCGACAACAACAAAACAATTGCAACAACAGCAACAACGAGTTAGTCAAATAAAACGTTGCTCCATGAAAATTGTTGTGTGTTGAGTAGCGGAGGAGACAAGGCTATAAAGTCAACAAAGAGGGCTGATTGTAGGACTTTTGGATGCCAATTTCTTTATGGGTGAAAAGCGCAACCTAAGCCAGACAAGTTGAGATGCCTAGAGATGCAGACATATGTACCTTGATATAATGCTGATATTTGTATATCTTTGTTAGGGTATATTAGTTTTGATTACTAAAGTTTTTACTTTCGACAGCATTTATGGACACGACAGTAAATGAAAACGATCGAACTACGAGAAAGTTTTTTACGATGCATCGCGATGTCAGAAACACTATAGAGAGCTGCAATATGGTCGGGTGTGGTGCAGCGGTTAGTTTGTTTGCCTGCTACCCGGTCACCTTCACCAGTTCTTGGCGAAGTAACTAGCCATGAAAAAGCTTCTCAAGCTTTGTCCTTCAGATTCGTCAATAAACTGTAGGTCCGTTTATGTTAATCGAAAAATTAGAAGCACACAAGCCAAGAGATTGAGAGAAGCTCGGCTTTGGCCCTTTGGGGCTGTGTCAACTTGACAAGCCATTTTTACTTACAAAAATTTACTGCACAAATGGCGGGAAATTCAAATCTTGCGTTAAATTTGGGACACCATCCTATTTTTCAAGCAGAACGTACTTATAAAATGATTTAATACACTAATTTCATTTTCGCTTTGAACAGTTCTAGCTGAGTGATTTGCAAAGATGACCAATCATTGTCGCCTCTTCTGTGACCAGTTTTTTATATGTGTGCCACCGCTAAAAATTCGATATATTCATCCGATTTTCATCAAAGTCGGCAAAATTGTGCTGAAGCAGATAATATTTATACCTGGCCAGTTTAAAGACGCTACAATTGAAAACAAAAAATAAAGGAAACTTAACTTCGGCTCGGCCGTTTGTTGCAGTTTGTTTTTCTAAATAAGACTACTTTTCGGACCTTACTTTTCTATGGGAGCTATACTATATAGATGTCCGATTTCGACCAAACTTAGTGCAGTCATGGAAAAGCGTAACAAACTGTTAATTACAAAATTTGGAGGCGATCCCAATTAAAACAAAAAAGTGTTTCTCACTAGAACTTCTTTTTCGACCGATCATTCATACTGTAGCTATATGCTATAGTCATCCGATTTTGACAAAACTTTGTATAATTGTGTAAAAGTATTTAAAATAAAGAAATGCCAACGTAAGTGTCGTTTTCATTAAAAACAAAAATGTTTTTCTCACAAGAGCTAGTTTTTCGACCGATCGTTCCTATGGCAGCTATATGCTATAGTCATCCGATTTTGAACAAACTTTGTAGAATCGTTTGTGAGCATATTAAAGTTTTTCTAACTAAGACTACATTTCAGAATCAACTTTTCGCTGACAGCTATACTATATAGATGTCCGATTTCGACCAAATTTGGTGGAATCATGGAAAAGCATAGTAAACGAAGAAATACAAAGTTTTGAAGCGTTTACATTGGAAACAAAAAAGTTTTTCTCAATAAAACTAGTTTTTCGACCGATCGTTCCTATGACAGCTATATGCTATAGTCATCCGATCCGGCCGGTTCCGAAAAAAGTGCAGCGTATTTGTACCAAAAGACTTCGTGCTAAGTTTGGTGAAGATAGCTTTCAAACTGACGGAGCAGATAGCATAGAAACAGACAGACGGACAGAAGGACAGACGAACAGACGGACGGACGGACAGACGGACATGGCTAAATCAACTCAGCTTGTCGTGCTGATCAAGAATATATATACTTTATGTGGTCGAAGATGCTTCCTTCAATGCGTTACACACATCCGCAGATATAAAAACCAGAAAGAGAACCAAACCTTAGACTTTCCAACGGGTTTGACAGTTTATAACGGGTGTGCTTTACATAAAAGCTGAAGATTTTTTTGGAAGTCTGTGTGCTGCAGTTTACGAAAACAACTGGAAGTCCAAAAATATCAAAGAACTGACCAACAGGATTCGCTTATATATTCAGAAATACGACCCCAAGGTCGTACAGGCCGCCTGCGGATACATTTTCCGGAAGCTACGTCGAGTGGCTGATAAAGGTCCTTTCAACCATGAATTTATGAGTCATTAAACTTAAATTTTCATAAAGTTCGTTGAGAATTGTGGTTATGGCAGCATTTTAAGGATTGTGCAGATTTTTACCCGTTACTTTTGGAAAACAAGAACTAAATTTTCGATGTCGTAAATGCTTTGCGCATTTCTCACGTGGCAATACCAAAAGAGTTATAGCAATTCTGACATGGACTAGCAACTGACTGCTTAAAGTCAAAGCGAAGTATACTGATAAAATGATGGAAGGTTTTCGAAACCACTGCTTAGATGACCAGCTCACTTTAGGTGTTAATGGTTACTTGTTACATATAGTTTTGAGAGCCGGCTAGAAATTGCAAGTAAACCGAAGTTTTTGGTATTTGTATGCAACCTGGAATTTCCAGTTATTTTCAACCACTTTTCTATGGTTGTTGTTGTGTGACAAATGATTTTGTTTCTTTTGTATAGGTCTTTACACTTTCATAAGCAAGGGTATATAAACTTCTCCGGACTTAACCAATCTTTTCTCTATTTTTTATTCAATTCTCCGCCTAAGTGAGCTAACTGATCAATTTAAACTACTTCAAATCCCCTTTGTATTTTAGTTGAATTGAGCATTTGTTTAGATTTTTTTCCATTTTGGTTACGAGTAACCCTATGGACATGCATACATAGATGTATATGTGAAAATTCTCTCACACAATTTCCATCCCACATTTGTATGCTGCATGCGGGGGGGTCTGTCATCCTTCCACCAAAATAACATCTCAAAAAAAGGAAAACGAGAAACTGAATGCATACGAATTGCAATTGCACAGCGGATGGATTTGCTCAACTGAATATTGAGTATTCTATTCTATTCTATACACATACGTACACATATATATATGTAGGATATGTATACATATATTGGTAGAAAAAAAGCCAAATGTTGTTCTATTTATTTTGATGTTTTTCATTTTGTGCAGGTAAGCAAACAACCAACAATGCACAAGCGAACTGAGTGGAAATCAACAACAACAACAACAGCAGCAACAACAAGAACAGCCACAAAAAGAGTGAAAAACAGAAATCGAATTATACAGCTCAGTGATTTTTGGGTTTTGGTGTTTGGTTGCCTGTTACTTTGACTTCCTCTTCTATGCCACCACGTCCCCCCGTTCCTGGCTAAAAATCAAAGCACAATAAATCCACTGACAGCATCACCCATAAAACTCCCTCCCTCGCGTTTTTAAAAGTTAGGTACGAGGGCAGTTTGATGATTCAACTTACACAAAGGTTGCATGAAAACTGAATCTAACCAATGATAGCAAAAACAGAGTGTCTCCGTTTAATAACTGCGGCGCTGATTTATCAAGCTACCCTCGCGCTTGCCTATCGATGGCTTACCTAGTAAACAATACCTACATAAAAACAGCTGCTTATTTCGATCTCTCCCTCTTTCAAACAGGCAGTAAGTGTGACATTGATTTTCGTTTAGAAACTTCTTTAAACTGACTTCAGCTCAAAATGTTTAGCCTAAATGTGGCCAATCTCATTTGGACTTTCGGGCTTCTCTCTATGCACAAAAAATTTCAATCAGACAACTTTCCGATAAGCTTGCAAAGGCAACACTCAGAGAGGCAAGAGACAGCAAATAAGTAGGAACGAAAAGCGCTTTAAACTTTCACAACTCGGAAAATGAAATCTCTACCTGGGCTTCTCGCCTGGACTTAAGCAGAAGGCGACTGCCTGCTTCTTTGTGTCGGATAATAAACTGAAGTCATGAAGCCTTAGTAGTTATGAAGTCATTGACATTATTATAAGTATGGAATTGGAGCTGATTTAAGCATGCTGCGACCCATAATATTTAAGCCCAATACCAGAAATACAAATCCATATTACACATCGCATCACATCAATTTCCATTTTTTTACTGCATTTGATCAAAATGCTGATGCATGAGATTTTGGCATCCGCTGGGGCGTCGGCGGCTACAATTTTGGGGCCAATGACACTTTTGCCATTTTCGCCAAACTTTGGACAACACACACACAAGCGACAGCACGCCAGGCGGCAGCAGCTTTGGTTAGTCATAGTGCAATTTACTCGTTGCATCAATGCAAACGGCGACCGCCAACTGAGCACCCATGGGATTGGGGAATAGCAGTAGCAGCAGAACACAGAAGCAGCAGCAGGATGCAAACGGCTTGGTCGATGAAGGTGGTGCATTTCAAGAGAAGCGCAAACATGCGCCAACATGCCAGCGCTTAACGAATCGCACACAGTGCCACCCATTTTGGAGGAGACTATGGGACTGATTGAGTGAGGAGTGCATTCAATATTTAATTAGTTTTTATAAACAGAAATAAGCGGTCCTTGAACTGAATTTTGTAAATTAACCACCTTCAGTGGACTGACTGGATTGGGTTTTTACAACCGAACCATGATACTAACCTTTTAAACCTAAGACCTCCCGAAACTGAGCCTGAACCGGACCTTGTCCGATTGACAAAGGTTTCGGTTTAAAAAATGACTCCCTTCACTTCATAAGATAACTATTCTTAAGAACTTAATAAGAGAACTATAAAGCAAGGGTCAAATTGTGATACTTTCATACTAAGGTTGCATTGAAAAGTACACAGGTATACAAAACTTAAAATGAATTGTCAAACTATGCAGCAAGTTTTACCCGGCTCGAGGAATATTCAACACCACAAAGCAGCAGCAGTCTTTGCCTGTCAATTGTCAGTCCAACAGCCGTCACTTCATGCCAGCAATGTCATACCTGCTTGGGAATTCCAAAGCAACATGATTGCAAAAATCAATGGCGCTCTCCGCTTGGTATTTTCCCCACAGACTCCCAAAACACAGATTCCCCAAAGAAAGCAAAACCAGTGATAGCCGACTCAACGCTATTCTCTCCTCTCTCAGTTTCTTTACCTCGCTCCCCTCTCCTAAAAACAGTAAACTGAGAGCGAACTCAGATCGATTTCAAAAGCGATATTCTTGAAATTCCAAGAACGAATAAATTTTTTTCAAGGTCGTGTGTAATTAAACTCTTCTGCCTCTTTTTGAAATAATTTCAAGCAAATGTTGCTTCAAAACCAAGAATGATTCTGATTCGTGTGCCGATGATAGTGTAATAGGTCCTTCAGCAGGATCCGTAGTTTTTTTTTTAAAGTAAGAAAACCATATTTGAATTTAAAAGTAAAGTAAAATGGCTTGACAAGTTGATACAGCCCCAAAGGGCCAAAGCCGAGCTTCTCTCAATCTCTTGGCTTGTGCGCTTCTAATTTTCGCACAAGAGAAAGGGGGACCTACAGTTTAACGCCGAATCCGAATGGCAGTTTGAGAAGCTTTCGCATGGCTAATTACTACAAAGCTGGCGCCAACAGTAGAGAGGGGTGACCGGGTGTAAAACTTATTCAAAGAAAAAGCTTTTCATTAGATGTTCCGAGGCGGGATCGAACCCACGATCTCTTGCACAACGGTCACGAACACTAGCCTCTGAGCCACCCGGCCATTTGGGATATGATATCTTTTGAGTTCCAATAAATTATAGGAAAACTGGAAACTGCACTGACTTTATTTTTAAAATATGTTAAAAGGCATCGGAAAATGTACCATTTGAAGCTCCCGGACTAAGCTAGAAATAGATGTGCCGATTTGACATCTCCCAGGTAGCTGCTTAGTGTCAAATAATTGTACAATTTACTCTGCTATTTGTAGGCTTATCTGACATATAGCTCTCTGTAGAAGATGCGAAATCGACAGTAAAAGTATTAAAAGTGGGCTAGTATGCGAGATAGGCGTAGGTCAATCCGTTGGTTAAGTTTGTGTATATTTTTTACCACTGTACATGTGTGTTCGAAAGCCAGTTCTTTTGAATAAGCAGTATGTCATTTCGAAAGCTGGCCTGGCTGGGTCCATTTCTTGCCTCTTTCCAGCTTCAGCAGTCAATGCTCATACGCCCCGTTGTCATTGTTGTTGTCGCCCTGCTTGTTGTTGATTATTGTGTTTGACATAATAGGCTTTACGCTCCAAAAAAAAAAAACCAAACGAAACGAAATGAGAGAGTGGAAGATGTATGCAAGAAATCCTTTCGCTTTGCTTCTTTGGCAAATTGTAGGAAAATCCCTTTTCGCTTGCTTGCCAACTTTTTTCCATGCAGTCCGCACAACAAAAGGAGCACAGGGACAGTTGTGTGCGCCCCAATACAAATAATTGCGCACAACTCCCAGCAGTCGAGGAGGGGCCCAACTGGGCACAATGGGAGCTGGAGCCGGAGCCGGAGCTGTAGTTGAAGCTTGGCTACCTCCATTCATGAATGGTGTAATCATATATTTCCGCCCGCTGCTAAATTGCCTTCGTTTAGTGAATGTGGGGATTGGGGGAGGAAGGAAACTATACAGAGGATGCCCACCAAAAAAACTAACAACAAGAAACACTGATGCCTTCTATATTAAGGGGGTAGTTTTTATGGCCACTATTTAATGCATATTTAAAAAATTTACGAAAAGTTTTTAAGAGCCGCTTTATCTGCTTTCAAATGGGCAAAAAAGATTATCGGATTATGAATTTTATTAATAGTAAATGTTTAATAACTTTGCCAGACAAACAAAAAACTAAGTTAGTAAAAAAAGTTTCTTTTTTTTATAAAATAAAAATTACGAAATTTTCAATGATAAATTCATAATCATTTTATTAGGTTTGAAACTGTTTCCAGCCCACCAACATGTTTTATTTTGCTACATAATCCTTATTTAGTTCAGTGCGTTTAGTCTGTAGTTTTTTCAATTTTTGTAACCTTTTGATTTTATAAATTTTTTCAAGGGCGTTTGTTTTTGATCACCAGAATAGACTCAGTTGCTGAAATTTAGTTCTTGGTTGGCAATGAAATAAAAATGTGTAAGTGTTAGCCTACAGGGAATAAATGAATACAAATATCGAGCAAGAATCAAACTGAGAAAAACTTAAAAAAATCAAGCTTTATCCGGGCGCGGAAAATTAAAGTCTGAGTCCTTGAGTCTATTTGAATTATCGAAAGTGTATAATTAGATTGGCTAAAATCACACGGAACCATTTATTATAAAATCTAAGAAGACTGTCAAAATTATACGACATATTGAATCTTCGCATATTTTTTAAATATTCACCGAAATGTTACAGATTTAAACAGTTGGTAGTTGACAGTCTCAGAGTTGCCCACAACCTAACCTAATGTCTCACAAAAAAGTTCACCTAAGGGTAGCAATTTATACATTCCGGTTTCGTGCCCTAATTAACATCATATCTAGAGGGGATTAGGGACGGCAGTGGAATGCTTCATTCATTTCAGCAATATTGTTTCAAAGCTTGTTTCCGTTTACAACAAAGTGGAGACGGAGGAAAGAGAAATGTGCAACCAGCAGCTATTTGCTGTTGATGGCTGCCGAGTGCATGCAAATTGCCATTCAAAAAGATGCAAAACATGTGCCCGGCCAGGTTCTTCAGAGCTGCTAGAGTAGAAGCTGCTCGAGCTAAAGTTGATTTGTATGCGCGTTGCGTTTTTTTCTGCTCCTTCGATGTTGTCCGAACGTTTTTGTCCAGAGACGAAGCACAGAAGCAGCTGTGGCATTTGGCATTAGGACCATTTGCTCCCCCCCTCCCCCAAAACGCCCCAAGGTCGCGCCCAGCCATTCACTTTGAGCTTTTGAATTTTGAAAAGGCCAAAGGGGGGCAAAAAAAAACTGACATCGTTTTGTGGCTTCAGTTTTCATGTTCGACAGCGGCAGAAGAAAAAGCAAAAGTGGGATGCGAAATGCTGGGTACAAGCATTCGTTTACTGTTTCAAAGGGTTATGAGCTAGACATGGTCGGAAAGGATCGTTTACTCACAGATTAAAGTGTGTTTCGGCCATGGTGAGACGATGGGCAATGGCCGCTTCTAGATACAATTTGGCCTCCGTGTAACGTCCCTGGGCTGTCAAAATGCTACCCAAATTGCCAAGGGCTGAAAGAAATGAGACAAAAATAAAATTTCTATTAATAAAAAGATATTATTTTTTAACAAGAAAGACATAGTTGAAGCATATTTTATGGCAGCTGTTTTCAAGTGAGGTCCTTATCATAATTATAAGACACTTGGTTTTTTCAAAAACTTAGAAATATATATAGGTACTTCCTGTTTTTTCTTGTCAGTAAGCCCCAAATATTTTCAATCGAAGCACCTTGCCCTTTTTTGCGCTGTAGGCTTATGCGAAAGCAATCACTGATCAAGCCATATCCGATCTGCTTGCGAAGTTTTTATATGAAACCTACTTTATCTTTTAGGTAGTGTGCGAGATAACCATACCCTTATCAGTTATGTAAGTCAACTTGAATTTTCACTGAAAGCTCGTATATTAGCGATTCTATCTTAATTCTATCGAACCTTTGAATCCACCGGAACAAGATAGGTTTTGTGATGATGTCTATTCATTCGTTGTTAAAAGTGCCTGTGGAGTCATCTCTTTCCTTAGGCTATGGAAGAAATCTTTTAACATTCCTTTCCATAGAAAAAGTAATAACTACGATCTTAAGAATTTTAGAGGTATTTCCAAGTAGTCCTAAGGCTTTTGAGATAATTTTGACATTTTAAATGCAACATTAATGCTCGCAGAAAAAAATCCGTTCAAAATCACTAATCAAGTCCATTCGTTGACAAAAGTATAGTAATCCCGCTTTTTCGTGAACTGTGAACGGCGGTGTAATTTCATGAACGCAATTATAAACCCCCTGTTCGATCTTCATTAACGGTTGGGTGTTGCGATAGTACCATTTTGTGCTTAACTCGGAAACATTTTGGGATCATTTTACAAACTTTCGGGTTTCTTTCAGAAACATGTTGGTAACGTTTTGAGACCGCTTTTGGGAGCACATTGAGTTAAATTTTCGAACATTTTTGGGACACTTTTGGGAATATTTTGGTTATACTATGTGACTGATTTTAAGACATTTATGATATTCAAACTAGGAAGTTTCAGCTGGCTAGAGGTCATGTTAAGTCTTCACATAACTTAAAATATGCAAAAACAACACCACAAAGGACGCTGGTGAATTCGTTCTACACTTCCTATTTACCCGTCTACAATTATCAACTATCAGATCTTCCTCAGAATCAAAACTTATATGAGAATTTGGCAAATTTTGCGATTTTACGAACCGTTTGATCCACACCAGAGGCAGGCAAGAAATACATTCACATTTTTGCATTGGTGTGTGTGAGAGCAGCGCAAAAATTTCTAGCAACGACTGCGTCGCGAACACGTAACACAGCGGAGCTTTAGCAGTTTATACCTTGTGTGTGGAAGCAGCGCTGCTTTGAGATTTTTCGTATGCACGCCAAAAAGCAAGCTGCCGGCCCCTGATCTACACCATCCGGCTATTTACCCGTCTTCAAATTAATCAAAATTCATATTCTTTTTATAACATTGGAAAGGGTATTACAATTTTGACAGGAGTTCGCTCCGCATAAATTTATTCATTTCCGACCGCATAAACTATATATATTCTTGATCAGGGTGACGAGCTGAGTTGATTTAGCCCTTTCTTTGTTGAGCAGTCTCAGCAGCTCCCTGGGATGCGATATGTTATGCAAATTGCTGGTGTCGGTTGCTCGCCTGCTCCGGCGATTCTGCAGATCTTAACCTAGCCTGCCGCTCCACATGTTCATTGCACCGCGGTTGAGATTTTAGCTCAGTCTCAGGAGCTCGCTGGGATGCAGTGTGCTCAGCGAATTGCTGCCGTCGATTGCTCGCCTGCTCTGACGTTTCGGCAGCTCTCCGATCCGCTTGTCAGCTTACCTGTTGCATTTTACTGAGCACCGTTTGCAAAGAAATTTCTTGACTTCTCGTTTCACTCATATGTTTTGCTATTCTTAAGTCTCGCGACAAATTAGCCAAATTAAAATTACATATTTTAGTAAATCACAAAATTAAAAGCTTAGAATGTTTGAAGTTTAATTGTTTTTTAGCCTTTTACAGGCAGAGCGATTCTACGACTACTATGCAATTTTGCCTGGGTTTTCGTACTGGGTCAATGTCCATCTAGTGCAAAATCGACCCGCGCTGAGAATTCTTTAAAATTGGCTTACATGCAAGGCGAACTTCGAAAAAGAAAGAATGTAGCTCTTTCCCTCATGCCAAAGCAGAGTTTAGAGAGGCATTTTATGAATTTTTTATAAATTTATTTCTTTAACTTCATTTTGCACAACAAACGTCAACAACAAATAGTTTTACTACACATTTTGGAAGGTATCTTATAATTGTGATAAGGCTACAACCAGACAAAATTTTGATGGCTTTGACATGAATCCAACAGTGGATTTCTAAGTGCCACCAATTAACTGTAATTTTTCAACTTACCCTTGGGTGGATTTACATGAATAGCACTACGATAAAGCTGTTCCTCATTCCGCCAGTCCAGATTGCGTTGCATCGTGCGCAGGCTAAGGGCACACAACATCAGCAACAAGCCACAGCACAGAAACACTCTCCCCCTTTTTACACGCTGCCAGAGCTGGCCAAATCCATAGCCCACGAGCAGACAGTAACCCACACTAGGCAAATACAAAAGACGTTCGGCTACTACAAATCCCACATAAAACAGCAGATTGCTGGCAGGCAGAAAAGGTAGTACCATAAGGGCCAAGCATACGAGCGGAGCAGTCGAAGAAGAGCTATTGTCGTGGTTGGCTTTGGAACTTTGCCTAGCTACAGATCGCTCTTGAAGCTGATGATGACACGAACAGTTAAGACAACTGTTGCTGCCCAGACGCTTCAGCAGAGGTAAGCCAATGTCTGCCAAGGCCTTAAAATCCAGCCAGCAAGCACGCAGCTGCAGCACCTTCCCGGCCAGAGTCAAAAATGCAGCATAAAAGACCAAGCTTAGTAAGTTGCGCTCATCCCATAGATTACGGATGCGTGGTATGGCATCCATGCTCCAATCAAAACTTAACACTTGAGGCCACAGCAGTAGACGGAAATTAACCACAGGCAGGTACAAGAAGGTAAGTGTTCGTGACCACCAACAGGATTCGTAAGCAGTGGGATTATCAGCGCGGGCAAAGCTAGTGACTGGGCGGGGTAACAGCCTCAGACGGCAGTAGAGAAAGGCAATCAAAGAAATGCTTAAAATGCCCAATGAACGCAGGCGAAGCTGAAAATGTAAAGATAAATCTTTCCAAGTCTCAAAAATCAGCATCAGCATCACTCACCTTATCTCCATATTTCACACCCCGCAGCACATCACACAATCCGCATAGTACCAAAGCCGTAATGGCCGTTTCCTTGCATAATAATCCAGCCAAGGCCCAAACTATAGACCAAACCAAAGAACTGGCCTCCCGTTTTTGCATATGTTGGCTATAGGTCAAGTAACTGAATAGACAGCACACACAGGCCGCCAGATCAGCTCGACCCACCAGACCTGCCACCGCTTCGGTATGTACCGGATGGCTGGCAAAGAGTAGACCTGCCACCCAAATACCTTCACGAGTGGGTAGCAAAGTCCTACCCACCAGCATCACCAGCACCGTAGCCAAGACATGAAGCAGCACGTTGATCAGATGATAGCCACCACCCAACAGGAAATTGAGACGAAAGCTCAGCACGCACAATGGTCGCCAGGAGCCATGGGAGCCACTGTCCGCCAGCGGTGTGCCCCAATAATCATGCTGAAGCAGCTGAGCCAAGGACCACGGACTACTGGCTGTCACGTCTGCATTGCCCAAGATGGCGCGTCTGCAAAGATAGAAAAGGGAACGTTTCGAATTACTCTTTTTCTCCCTTGACGCGACACCAACAGCAACAACAACAACCTGTGGCACACACCTGTCCTATTAATTAAAATGATTAATTGCCCGGCATTGGCCTAGGGGCAAAATGGAAGGCGAGTGCCTAAGGGTAGGTGTACGCGGCAAATGCCTTCACTTCACTTCATTTATCTTGAGTTTCCTGTTTCACGAAACCTGAGCTGCTCAAAATGAAACGCTGGGGTCTCTGTACCCACAATGAACATTCAAAACAAGCCGGTGGAAGTTTTTCTTAAGTGAAGAAACCGAGGAACCAAATTTATAATACATAATACGAATTTTTAGAGGAAAAGTTTCGATTTTTGGTTATCTGCACCATGGAGATTGGAGAAATTGGTAATTGTTAGAGAGGGAGAAGCTTAATAGAAGAATAATTTGATATCCTACTAGCTGACCCGGCAAACGTTCTTCGGCCATATAAATTGTTTCTAGTTTATATTTTGGTGAATACTTCGGTTGATTAATAAAATAGTAAAAGTAAAATGACTTGACACAGCCCCAAAGGGACAAAGCTGAGCCGCTCTCAATCTCTTGACTTGTGCGCTTCTAATTTTCGCACAAGAGAAAGGGACCTACAGTTTATCCCCGAGTCCGAACGGCAGTTTTGAGAAGCTTTTGCATGGCTGATTACCACAAAGCTGGCGCCAACAGCAGAGAGGGGTGACCGGGTGTAAAGTTAAAAAAAAAAAACTTTTCATTGGATGTTCCGAGGCGAAAACGAACCCACGACCTCTTGCACAGCGGTCGCGCACACTAGCCGCTGAGCCACCCGGCCACGAATCTATTGTAAGTGTGTACGGATGGGATCGAGGACACGCCACGAATAAAACATGGTGTGCCCAAATCTAAGCCGCAAACTGACATTGTTTGGCCTTGCGACTTATTAATTGTCATTCCGAATGCCAATCTAATAGGAAATTGGATTCTTTTGAATTCAACTGGGACGTCTGCAAAAATCATTGGAATTTGTGGAAGCAAAACATTTTCGGCTCGGAGTTTGTCGTTCAATATGGTAGGTTTAAATACCGAAATAAAATAACCGGAGATCCAACTTTCAGTCGTAGAAGGTGTGGTGACATGCCTGGCAAGTCCAGTGAGTTCACAAACTCTGTTGCATAATTTACAGCTTCGTTGGCATCGCAAACTGCATCGATCGATTTGTGTGATACCAAGTCGCCTGACAACGACTGCTGTATCTTGAAGTTTATTTCGTCGACGTCAACATTTTTTGCTGCCAAAATGGCTCTTCTGGCAGCCATGCATGATTATTGCGTGCTTACATCTGGAATTGGTGGGCAATTTTATGCATCCAGTATTTTCATGAACAGAAACTTTTCCTTCGCCGATATCTAGCAATTGGTTGGAGAATGGACTTTTTCAACATTTGGTAGTGTCTCAATTTCCGGTAGTTGCACTTTTCCTGATACGTAACACATCCTTGCGGTTTCATTTTTGAATTTGAGCGCATGACAACTGGGACATTCTTTGTCGATAGCACCAATTAGGACTTTCGGATTAGGAGAATATCTGGCTCATACTGGAATGCGAGACGAAGGAACGAAGCAGATGTAAATGCTGGATGTACTTGTTGGCGTTGTCGGTCAATTTCTTCTGCGTGTGTTAACATCTGTCCCGCGCGCTCGTCTTTGCTGCAATTGTTGAGTTCCGAAAGCTCGTACATCTTGGGATTGAGAAGAATGCAGTAGGGACATTCCGACATGCGTAATTTTTATTTATTTCATGTAATCGTTGCTCTGCTCTTGCTAACATTTCGCTTGCTAACATTTCGCATGTGTGTTGTTGCATTCGCTCGACGGCCCAAATAGCCACCCCTACGTGTTGATGGCATTGTTTATATTCTGACGATATTCCGATATTTTAGTAATTTACCAAATTTTCACAATAATAAAACACAAAGTGGCACCTATAAGCAGCCTGCTGCGACGTCAATTCAATTGATTGTTCTGCAGAGGGACACCCAAATCAACTAGCTTTACAAATTATAGTCAAAAACCTGTTATACACCTGCCAAATTAATACAAAACCAATTTCATTTAAGTCGGTCAGGCCTATTCGGAGGTGTTTGCTAACAAAACTTGTGACACGAGATTTTTATAGCCATTTTACATTAAGCTAATAAGTGTAAATATGGGACGTACACTAGAGTGAAGCACTAGCGTAGTTCCCATAGCACAACAGAAATCGCAGTTCGGTTCGCTACCAAAACCATATTGTTGTAAATCGACACGTTAGTTGAAAAACTCTATAAGCCAGCGGTAGGTGGCGCATAAGCGAGGCTCGAGTCGACCAGCGAGAGACACACAGCATATGTATATTTGTTTTGGCATACGACTTGATTGCCTACTCTGCACTCGTTTCGCTGAGTGAGTGTGCACCGAGCTGGAACCGTGCGCCGATACTCAATAGATTTGTTGTTTTAACTTACTTCAAAGCAAGGCAATTTCTTAGGCGTCTGAGAGACGCCAGTTGACGAAAAAAACCTCTCGGAACAATGGAACAAGGGCGTGCCCACCGCTGATTTAAACACATTAACAATAGGGTGGACATCGATAGAAAACCATGGAAAATCTTAACTATTAACATCCTAAATGATAGCATTTATAAAGAAAATCTTAAATTAAAAAAATCAAAAACTTTTCTTAAGCTTTGCGGTAAGTTTTTAAAAGTTATAGAAAAATTACGTATACGCCTCATCGAAATTTCCTTTACGATATCATTTCCAGCACAAGTCTTTTTTTGGGCCAACTAACCATTCAAAAAGTTCAAAAATTTTCCAGAACCTTCAAACTGCGTACTTGTAAATAGAATGGGGCGGTCGTCTTACTGATTGCCCTTTTAAATTATTACTGGTCGCAATGTTTGGTCCACCTTCATAACTCGTTCCGAGAACCATTGACGCACTGCAATGAATAATATGTTTTTGTAGTTTGGCGTCGTTGTTGCAATAGGAATCGCTCGAACGTTAGACGTAAGGCCGCGTCGGCTCTAAAAGTGAAATTTGTGGGGGTCTACGGTGTGTTGCTGCTGAAAAACGAGAAGCCAGGGGTTGCGATTTTCGGTTTCTGAGGATCGTAAAAAAACCAGATCGATTGAGTGATTACTGTGACATCAAACCAAGCGTCCAAACTAATTCCGAGAGTTCAGAGATATCACCGGCTTATGCGCTGGTTTGGTGGGGAGCTGCCTATGATGTGGTCATCAAGCTCCATTCAAAACTTCGGTGAAAGTATATCAATCTGACGTTTTGGAAAAGGTTGTGAAGCCTCTTAACACGACGTTATTCGCAAACAAGCCGTGGACATTTCAACAAGACTCCGCTCCAGCTCACAAGGCAAAAACGACTGAAACATGACTAAAAAACCATATACCGAACTTTATTTCTGTAAGTGGCCGGGTGGCTCAGCGGCTAGTGTGCGCGACCGCTGTGCAAGAGGTCGTGGGCTCTATCCCGATCGGAACACCTAATGAAAAGTTTTTTCTTTGAATAAACTTTACCCCTCTCTGCTGTTGGCGCCAGCTTTGTAGTAATTAGCCATACAAAAGCTTCTCAAACTGCCGTTCGGACTCGGCGTTAAACTGTAGGTCCCTTTCTCTTGCGCGAAAATTAGAAGCACACAAGCCAAGAGATTGAGAGAAGCTCGGCTTTGGCCCTTTGGGGCTGTGTCAACTTGACAAGCCATTTTACTACTTTACGAACTTTATTTCCACGGATGATAGACCTGCTGGTTGGCCAGGCCTGCATCCATTGGACTACAAACAGTGGTCCTTTCTCGACGCTATGGTTTGCTCTACTCGACACCCAAATATTTAGTTTTTGAAGCGCGCCCTTGACCGAGCAGTGGACAATTTCTCAATGCATAAGGTGCGCTTTGCGATCGATGAGTGGCCAGAGAGGCTTGGGCGTTGCTGGAAGAAACAAGGCGACCATTTCGAATAAGTTGTTCTACGATTTGCATTTAATGACCTAAAAACCGTGTACCAAAACCATTGCGAGTGCCAGGTATTAACTGAAAAAGTGAAATTTTGCTTTACGCTTAAGCTATTTTAGGTAATACATAGTTCTGGAGCTTTAGAAGTAGTCAATTGAATTAAGGGCTTTACAGTATGAAAGTTCTTATCAAACGCATCAAGATCTTATGGAATCATTTGGAGAAACTCTGGCATTCTGACGCAATACGTATAAAATCATTTTGCAGCAAGAAACTAAATACCATATATTGCTCCCACAAATTAAAAATTGATCCGATTATTGACTAATGGCTTCTCTGACCAGCACTTGTTCTTTCAAATAAAACAATTAACCTCTTCAAATCACCGTTTATTTCTGTATATTTTCATACTGCAAGGGTATGCCAAATCGTTTATTTCAGTTTTTTCAATTCACTTTTGTTTTGGCACTCGGCATATAAATATTGTTAAAGTGCCGAGCGACAGCGGCAGCTCCCTCTTCTCCCTTGTATCCTTATCCGCCCTCACTTTGCACTTGCCACTTGATTAATTGCCGATTTGTTGGCGTACTTTATGTCGTTGTTGTTCTACAACACATACATTTGCAGGCACATACACACACACACACACCCATACACCATTGTCAGGGTGTAGTCCACGGCTCTTTGGTAATTGCCTCACCGTTGTACCGAGTTTACTTGTTGTTCTAATCGATTTGCTTGACTCTCAGCCTGGTCCTGGACCCTGGCTAGTTGTTATCGGTACGGTATTGTTGTTGCTCTTGGCCTATTGTTATTGTTGCACAGTTTGTTGAAATTTATAGTGGGCTTGCAATAATACCGAAGCTATTTTATGCATAATTAGTTTTTAGATGTATACTAGTAAATGTCATTAATTAACTTTCTAACTTTCGCAGAAGGATGCAGAAAGGGTGGGAAGAAGGAAAATTTTAATGGCTGGTGATTGAGCGAAGGCTGAATAGGGGCATGGAAAAAGCTGATAAATTTTTCATAGACTTAATCTAGTCGATCTTTTCTGCAACTTTTTTCTATTGTATTATAAAAAGCCAAAGTAAAGTCACTTCCACTATTTTAAGGTAAAACCATTGAGAATACAAATGAATTTACTTATGCCTGATTCCTATCTGTTCCGAAAATCTTAATAAGATTGCACAAAACACAGAAATCGCATGCAAACAAATTAATGAAATGAAACAAAATGAATTGTAACTTAATGATTCTTAAAAAGAAAACGGAGTCTTCATCGAATTTTCGGCTTAGAGTTTTTGAACCTGTTGTTATGTTTTAAGTTCGGTTCACAGAGCGCTCTTCAGAGCACAAGTAATTGGTTGAAACCTTGGGTCACATTTTGACTTTGCAATATTTTGCAAACTGTTTTTTAATTTTGAAGTACTAATTATGTAACAAACTTTTCATATTTTACAGATTCATACATCGGGTGCTTTCAGACACACTGGCAGATTGGCATATATATATGTGCCAGTTATCTGGTAAGTCTGTTCAGACATGAGAGTTTTGACAGATTTCTGTGACCATATATGGCACCAGTCTACTGGCACTACACTGGCAGGTGTTTACACGTGTATGGCAGCAACTGGCTCATATAAATATGGCATCCTGCCAGTGTGTCTGAACGCACTATAATTCGAGTGTTTAAATACGAATATTGATTTTTGAAAGTTGTCCCCAATATATGGCTACCGAAAAGGGCCTCTTCTTATAGTCTAATGCCACTGACACATAAATGTACATTTTGAAATTGTCGATTCTATACGAATGTACATTTATGTAAATTTTGAAGTTTGGTGATTCCACTGGAAATGTACATTCTCAACCGATAGCATTACAAAAAAAGCAGGCGTGTGTTTAGTTTCTTGATTTTGTACACAAAAAAAAATTATTTCAAATAAAAAAATGTACATATATAGGAGGCCTTGTCAAATATATGAGCATTTGCTCGAATGTACATATATGTGTCAGTGGAATCAGGCTATTACATCTATACCTACATATAAACCTACATATAAATGGATCTTAGTTTGTTTGTAAGCGGAAAACTTAAAACCGACTAGACCAAATTGGATACTTCTTTCTGCGGGTTTGTTTGTAATAGCTATGCGAACGTTTGAAAGAAAAGAGAAGTCAGAGAATTCACAAGAAGTTTCACTGTAGACGCACATTTCGAGTTAACCGGGGGTGTCCCAGAAATCTCTATAGATTTTCGTATAAACGATTAGATTTTGAACTAAACTAGGGGCAGTTTATATGTAAAGTGCACTTTGACATGTCAAGAATAATTTCGCCTACTAGATTATAGGGAAGGGAAACCGTACGCTTTAAATGTACTTGGCGCTGAGCAGTCGGTTTCAAATCTCTCAAATTTTGTCATCTAATCTAGTAGCCTTGCATTTTGGAGACAATTCGCATGTAACCTCAAGCGGTTGTAGTTCGTAACGAAACCGTTTATACGAAAATCTCAAGGGATTTCTGGGACACCCCCGATTAGTTCAAGACTTTCAATCATTTCTTTTCGAGCCGAATCCCCTTCTGTTTGAAATGCTGCGAATTTCCGCGTTGCATTCTGCGACCAATGTAAGCACGACATCTTCATGGCATCGTTACAAATATCAAACTGTAAATGATTCCTACTTTTTATGAATCGCTCATAAAGTTTCCGCTAATCAATCATTTTTCTTTTAAATAGCTAAAATACAGAAAGCCAACGAACCAAAAGATGTAACTGAAAATTGTAAAACAACAGGAAAATAAAAAAAAAAAATCTGAAATAAAATATGCTAAGCTGTCGAGTAGATTGACCAACTACTGTAATTGAATTAAACAATGCCTTCAATTGAGTTGCTGCAACACTGTTGAAGAAGTGGATCCTGCGTGCAACATTTCAAAGCAATCAGCAATCATGGCTAAAGTGTTGAAAAATTGTAAATTGATCATTTCGGATGAGTGCACGATGGCGCACAAGCGTGATGATACTGTTGGCGATTGACTTCCGACAAACGCTTCCCGAGATTCCGTTGAAACGAAGACGAAATCTTTAATTTTCCAGTGGAATCCTTAAACTCTTTGGATTTGCCTGGCATGTTGCCTCATTATTTGCGTCTTAAGGCCGTCTAAGAGAAGAATACCTAATTCCACAAATTCCCTTGACTTCCACAGAATGAACGATGACCATAAAGAAGGGCACACTGGAAGGAAGGGCAGTCGCTAAAGGTGTACGGCATAAATTTAAAAATGTCATGCTATATGTAGAGTGTTCCCGAGTTGGGAAAATATCCGCATTCTTAATAACGCTTCGGAAAACATAAAATATAGTGTATCGTGCAGCCTTAAATCGAATAAAATCATTATTCTATTCTCTTTTTCAGATTTGTGTCATCTTGAAAACGATAGCTAATTTTCGATCACAAAGCAAATTTCGTGTGGAATCGTGAACGGTCGAATTCAAATCAATCATTTGGATTGGTGAGGTCAATTTCTGGTAAAGAAAATATTGCATTTCACATAAATTGCACACTTTGAAAACTGTTTGTTTTCCAAAAATTCCAATATTGAAGTTGATCGCGATCATGGTAAGGTACATATTCTCTTTCGTCGGTGAAATCCAGTCGATAAAATAGTTAACAAGTTTGCTAGTTAAGCTTAAATGCTTACAAAGTATTGGCTTATTTGCCTTCGCCTTTTTCAACTAATACATACAATAGGCATCAACAGTCTATATACCTTTAGTTACTTCACCTGCTTGTCTACTTTATGGCTTTTCCCATTTTTCACTGCTCTAACCAACAGGTTACACTACATATTTCACGTGATCCCTTAACAAAACAATAAAAAACACACCCATTAAAGAGACTTTTGCCATTTTCACATTTTTAAACAGCTTGGCCTACGTTGGTCACCCAAAATTCACACCTACAACTTGATATATTTCATTTTTACCAAAAATCCAAACAAAAAAAAAAAAACAACAAAGCAAAATTGCCTCTACAAAATGTTGCCAAACAGCAACCCAATCTGCAGTCTTACAATAATTTATGTGCCGTATTAAAAGGACAGCGACAACAGCAACAGCAACATTACGTATACGTAATTTTGATGGCACACTCCTCGGGCGGGGCACAGGTATTTTGTGCTCTTCTTTTTATTATTTCATTTTATACATTTATATATGTAGGTATATATAAAATCGGAAATTTTCACTTTACATAAGCAAGGGAACAAGCGTAAAGGGGAGTGGCAACCGGCTTGAAGAATGGTGTCCACATTTCGGTCTCCATCTCCACATTTGCTGATGCTATGATATATTGTCTTCAACAAGAAAGCCAACCACAGTCCTGCTGCTGGTCTGGCTGGCTGAGTATGCTGATGGTGTGTGTAGGTGCCTCTCGAAGCATGGCATAGTGTGCTGAAAGTAGCTCATTTTTTAAAGAGTCCCATTAAGATAAAAACCTCCAAGGCAGATTTGAACCATTTCTGTTACAATAATTTAAGTATTTCTTGTTATGTTTCGAAATATATTCAAACTTTAAGATCAAAATGGAATTTTTTGCATTTGCCCTGCCCAATGTGCAGCTTGTGTTGTGGTTGTCGTTTTGGTGCTCATGCACTTGTGCTTCTGCTCTTCCTTGGGTCTCACCCTGGACTGGTGCTGCGAGTGAAAAGTGAACGATAACGGCAGCAACATGCCGCACTTGTAAGCTGCTTGAAGCTTGGGCATTGTTGTTGTTTCCTCCTGCTGCTGCTGCTGACAAAGTGTTGGAGTTGTTGGTGTTGTTGATGTTTTCGTTGTTGGCCCCGCTATTGCTATTCATTCACTAGTTACGATGATAAAGCACAAAAAAGAGCACAGCGGAAATTCTGCTGATGACGATAATGTTGACGCTGACAACAACTTTTGACGACGAGAAATTAAGCCCCCCACCCCAAATACATACATTTAAGGGTAAGCTCTGCGCCCAAGGCTATGCAATGAGATTTTCTTTGCCATATTTGCACGTTTTGCAAATGAGGTGTGTAGAGCATTTTTTTGGGGGTGTACAAATTGAAGCTGCAATCTGTGCACACACACCCACACACCTTCAATTCTGCCTTCTACTTCATCTAGAACTTGTGCTTTGTGCATTTCCGATAAGAATTTTGTTTGCCACTCGACTACTCGTACAATTTTTGTGGCTGCTTTCGCAGAAAGAAGAAAAATGCCAATTGAAATTGAAGTAGAAGAAATGGAAAAAAATGTGCTCACCACCCAATAATATTGCTTTATAGTTCGGCACGTCTCTCAGCGAATTTGTAAACCCAATTTGTGGTCCTCCTGCTCCTTGAAATCTTTTTTATGGCCGCATTCATGCATGAGTGGGGAAAAAATAGAAGGAAAAATTACACCACAATTCAGACATATTTTCCACTGGAAAATATGCTCAAAATAAAATCTTTAATCGAAATATGCATTTTTTTAGTGACTTTAGTAGAAAGCAGAAAACACTGGCCGTCAATATTGAAGTAAACTCACTATACTCTGATGAAGTGTGTGATAAGAAAGGGTTCCCCAAAAAAAAGAGACAAAGAGAAAACTAAATTATTCTTAAAACTATAAAGTTTTACAGGCCCTATTTTAAGTTCTGAATTGATGCAAAGTGCAAAATACAATCTCAGGTAAGCAGTCGACATGACGTCTGCAACCATTCGGTCCCAGCAGGGGCTATGATTGCAAGTGCTGAACTTTTGATGAACAAAATGATACAAAAAAGAAAGTAATTTCAAAATGTGATGACCTTAGCCTTATTGACTAAAATAAGTACCAAGCAGGTGCTTAGATTACTCACATTGGAACATAGACTTTTATAAGAATTTTACTTTACTAGTAAGAACAGTCGAAAATAATTGATTGCAATAAAGGCAAATGTATCGGATTTAGTTTAAAAGGGGCACAATAGAACAAAACGCAAGGAAAAAGAAAAAACAGCAGCGTTTAGAGGGCACTTTAATACTAGCAGCACAAAGATACAACATCTGTTGCTGGTTGAAAATAGATGAAAGCTAAAATTTTTAAAAATCCACCAAAGATGAAAAGGTTCACTGCAATTGTTATGCTAAATTCCTGCCTCCAATAGACATGTTGACTCCCCATAAATAAACTTAGAAACTCGATTATATGGAAAACCATTCGGTAGAATTTTCTGATCTTAAATTGATTGAGATACTGACCCATAAGACGTGCAGGCAACGAAAAACTGCGATATGGATTAGCACATTTCAACACACCCATTATCGAGTCCATATAGGCCATAGAGATAAAAATAGAAGTAATTGCGTTTTTAGATTTACCAAAGAACCCTTAGTTTGCGAACTATTCTTTTTTTGAACTGGCAAAACATTTCTAATTTCTCTAATTCTTGCCGAAATAAAATCAACTAATGGGATCGCATTGTATTGGTTGGAGGCAAACAGTTCATTTAGCGTTTAAGCGTAAAATTACCCAAACGAATTGTGCAACATAAAAAAAACACTGTTGAAACAATGCCAAATTATCATCTGGGATGAATGTACTATGGCACACAAACATTCTCTTGAGGCGTTGAACAGAACATTCAAACACCCAGAGAAATGAAGAACGAATCGGCGAGAACGAATTCTTCTTGGTTTTAGTATTTTTATACCCTTGCAGAGGGTATTATAAAATTGTGCGGATGTTTGTAACGCATTGAAGAAAGCATCTCCGACCACATAAAGTATATATATTCTTGATCAGCATGACCGTCCCTCCATCAACAGCGACTACGCTTCCCAGGTAGCTGAATTGCTGAACTTGCTCAATTGGCTCTTCGTCCAAAACCAGAGCCTGGGATTGTCCGGAACGGATGCTGAGCGCTTTTGTCTTCTTTGTGTTGATTTTGAGGCCTGCCGATTTGGCTAAGGTGTCAAGGTGGGCTAGTGTATTAGTCAGGTCGCTTAGCATATTCGACAGGAGGCATATATCGTCTGCATAGTCCAGATGCCGCAGTCTTGTAGTCATTGACCACCCTATGCCGCTGTTGTTGGGAGCAGGTCGCATTGTAGCGAACACGTCTGCAACCACCATTATAAACAAAATGGGCGACAGAGCACATCCCTGCCGAACGCCGCTCAGGGCTGGAAAAGGCTGCGATAGCATTTCACCGCGAAGCACTCTACCTTGGGCGCTGTCGTATGTCGCTCTGATGAGGGAAATAAGTTTTTCCGGTATCCCTCTCCTTCGCAGTCCCTGCCATATGCACTCCCTGCTAACACTGTCGAAGGCTTCAACGAAGTCCACAAAGGCCATGTGCAGGTCTGAGCTAAGTTCGGTACATTGCTCAATCAGAATGCGCACAGTGAGTATGTGATCCGTACACGACGAGCCCTGTCTGAATCAGGTTGGCTCTTCTTCTATGGTGTCCATTATGGTGTCTCTCAGGCGATCCAGAATTTTTTTTTGCTATGAGCTTCGAAATAGATGGCAGCACGCCAGTTGTCGCATTCGCGCTGGTCACCCTGACAACAAAGCAGCAGGAGTAGACGGCATACTGGCGGAGTTCTTCAAATGCCAACCGACAACCGCGGTGAAGTTACTGTACCCGGTAATACAACGCGCACGGGAAACTGAGGAGCTCCACTCGGAATGGTTTGAGGGCATCCTGGTGAAAATACCCTTGAATAGTGTATTATAATTTTGCAGAGAAGTTTGGAACGCATAGAAGGAACCATCTCCGACCACATAAAGTATATACATTCTTGATCAGCATGGCGAGCTCAGTCGATTGAGCCTTGTCCGTCCGTCTGTTTGTTTCTACGAGAACTACTCCCTCAGTTTTGAAGCTATCGAGCTGAAATTAAGCAGAGATTCATCTTTTAGCTGCACACTGCACATATGTCGGAACCATGCGGATCGGATTCTTGAAGCTGCCATAGGAATTTTCTGTTCAAGTGTATTCAAACTTTGGCTTTCCTTTTGCTTTTCCGTTTTCTTTTGAATTCATGAGCAGACCCGTTTGACAAAATATGTCAGCATTATTGAAGTCAATAGTTGCAGCTTTTTAGCTTTAAGGTTGACCCTTTAAAAATATGTATAAATTTTCCAACCAACCTAAGGCTTTACTATTTTGTTACGATTCCAGAGCTGATTCCCCTTTTACTTAAAATGCTAAGACACACCCACTAAGCTTGCTTCTAAAAAACAGCAAATTAAACAATTTTTTTTTATTTTAACTTTTTAATAAGTCTGGGATATATTCAAGCTCGAACTGTGTTCCTGAAGAGAATTGATTTTAAATGTCAAACATTTTGTTTTTACTATGAAATCAAAAGCTGAACTTGTTGGTTTCAACACATTTAAAACAAAAGTGTCTCCACTTTTCAAAGAATTGTGTGTTTGATTGCATTTATCTGAATTGCATTGGGTTTATTTTGTTTTATTGTTAGCTCACATTTAAAAGCATTACTTGACTGAGCGCCTTGATTTAGCGTTCCTTGTGTTTCCCAAGTCCTTATTCCGTTGCATTTGTTACAAAAGGAAGATGCAAAACGACTTGCAGTGCGACAGTAAAGAAGTCTGCTGATTAGAGAGCCGGGAGGCCCTTGAAACAGTACTTTTCAGACAACTTTGATTATTGAATTATACCTTGATTATACCTTGAGCCGGCAAACAACTAAATACTTTGAATGAAATTTCACTGATTAGTGATGAGGCATTTCGGGTTTTGTAGCTACTTTTCTATAATCTTGGCCCTGTTCCGCATTTCGAGTCGATTTTAGTATTTTGAATCCAAATTTAATATCGTTTTTTAGAAGTTAACAAATATAACTACGGTTACTACAACAGGTAAAAAAAAACTCGTAGTTGTTTGAGCAGCTGAAAGCGATTGCTCAATTCCAAGTGAATTCACTTCGATAGAAAAGAACACCGGAAGCTAGTGACCAGAAATTGGCTTGTCACTTACATATAAATGTATACAACTTGCATACAAAATGCAAATGTTTACACAAAAATCGACTAGGAGTTCCGAGCAGGGCCCATTGTATATTGTTCTGTAATAATTTTTCCTCCTGTTGTTTCCCCAAATTGGATGTCAACCCAAAAACAAGCTTTATTCTGGCTTAACTAATTCCATTTATCAAAACTTTTGCAACTTTGATTTTATATCCGTAAAACTTATTAAAAACTCATATGTATCTCCCAAAAAGGTATTAACTTAATATATTTCTTACAGAACAATTCGCATTATGCGTCCCCGCCATTCCTCCCTCGCACCGGTACTAACCAATTCATGGCTGTTTGGTTTTGCTCCTTTTTTTCCAGTTGATAGGAAACAAATTGAAGGGAATGCTGCCATTTAATAAATCATGTTTTGTTTGGCTTTGGCTTGACAATAATAACTTGTGCTCATGTGGCCACTGTGGCCATGTTCTGGGGGTGACCACAACAACAACAAGAACTGCAGGAGCGGTAGCGGATAGGTAGGCCCTGGTGGTGGTGTTGGCAACTGCGTGAAAGTGACCACAGGAGCTTCGGCTAGAGCAACAAAAAACATAAACTGGCAAACAAGTTTTTGTACACGAAAGTAGAAATGGGGGAGGAGGCCAATGGATATGGATGGTGGTGGCTACTGAGTCCTCAGCAGTTACATAAGTTGCGTTTATTATTTTGGCTTGTGTGTGTGTGTATGTTTGGGTAAGTTTTGTGCTTGTGTTTCCTGAACGAAACCGAAAAACAGGCACAAAATAACAAGCTAAAAGGCAAAGAGCTAAAAAAGCAATGAAATCAGCGATGACAGCGTGTCAATGCAATTTAAATTGATAATTTTTTTCAATATAAATAAAATATCAATTCCAAATATATTTAAAAAGCTTTCCTAAGTATGAAAACGGAAAGTATTATATCTTTTTGAAGTTAATGCTTTATCATTTATCAGCTTCGCAGTTCAAGTAAGTCCCCTAAGTATTAAACAAAGCTACTTTGTTAATTCAAACGATTTGGAGAAGTCGACCAGATAACTAAGCTTATACGGGTTGTCTGTAATCTCAATCAACTCAAGTATTTTTATCACGCTATCACCTCTAAAACCGTGAACAGCCATAGCATCATCATCTCTGCCCCCAACCACAGTTTATTCTTTGAAAGTTACCAAGAAGCTTTACGGGTTGACTCCGCTTTTCGTCTACGGACCATGATGGCTTTTGTGTGTGTCCAGAACTTGTGGACTACTCCACACTCCGTGCGGCAAGTCCTTGGGGAAATTCCTGTCCATTGTACATGACTTTTGATATTTATGGGTAATTTCGTTTTGCGTTTCCAGCATTTCAATGCAAAAGGTGAGAGCCAAAGAGTGCGAGGGGTATTCCCATTGTAAGCTTGGGCATAAATCAACGTTTTGTTTTTTAATTTGCTTCACCGTCTGATTCTGACAATAGACCCAAAGCTACTATATACTATACAAAACGAACGATAAGTTTACACATTTTACTGTAAGTTTTACAATTAGGCAAACTGGTGAAAATTTATTATGATGATTTTATCAAATAAATTGCCAGCACTTGGCGCACAATTAATAATAAAGTTTTCTTTGACCAGGCCAGAAGCTGGTGCTGGTGCTGTCGCCATTTACCTTCGTCAACTTGGCTGACATATGGAATTTTTAATTCGCTTGGGGTACACATTTCTCTCACCTGTCATCGTAGACAAATCCAGCGTTTAATGTGTTTAGGTACAAAACAAAAGCCAATGTCGAGCATCCTGCGAGGGCCAGACCCATACTGCAAATAAAAAACGAGACAAACAAATGAAGAAAATATGCATAAATTTAAAAGTGGAGTGTCATAAAAATATATGCCTGCAAATTAATTCTCACACAAAAGCACTTAATCCTGGACAGAGAGGCAGAGGCGGGGACAGAGGCCTGAAGCAGCTGGGATATTAAAGCATTTTATTTTAAATATTTGATTCCAAGAATTATGCTTTAAGAGCAAAATAGCAATTTGATTGATTTTAAGACAATTAAATATGTTTCTGGATTACTTTATTGTTAATATAAGTGGCAATTGTTGTTTAAGTACTTTCAAAAGCCTAAAACGAATGATTTAATACCGGCAGCGGGATTAAAATATTAAGTACGAGTAGGCTTGATATTGATCCGAATCGGGCTAGTCTTCCCTTCAATTAATAATATGAATTTGCAGGTGCTGAAGCCATCCGAGGCGTGGTGCCGTTGGTTGAGCGGTGGTGTCAGTGAGTGCAGTCTTTCGAAGTGTGGACTTCGAGTCCCAGTTAGGGTAAGTAAGAAATCTAATAAAAAAATATGCCCCTCTAACAAAACTCAAAAAAAGCCATACAATTGTGCAGCAGCTAAAGCCAATTGACCATCCGAATCGTCTACAGTTCGCAAATTGGGCGGAAGATCCTCATGAAACAACGGAAAATCGTTTGGCCGAAGATGGTGAATTCGGATGAAGCACATTTCCACCTCGGTGGTTATGTTAATAAACAAAATTGTCGCATCTGGGGCACAGAAAATCCGCATATCGTCAACGAGAAGCCAATGCACCCACCACGTCTCACTGTTTGGTGCAGATTTTGGTTTCGGTTTCATTGGTCCATTTTTCTTTGAAAATGAAGAAGGAGCCACCGTGACCGTGAATGGTGAGTGCTACCGCGCAATGTTAAGTGATTGGTTCTTCGAGGAAATTAAAGCGGAAGACTTGGGCAATATTTGGTTTCAACAAGACGGCGCTACGTGCCACACAGCGCACGCCATAATCGATTTTCTGCGCCCTTTCTTCAAAAATTATTTTTGGGGAGCGGACAAGGACAAATGTTACGCAATCAATCCTGAAACAATTCTCAAAAATTGGGTGGATCAAATGGGCTACGTCCAAGTCAGCCGTGGTGGTCACTTGATCGAAATTGTTTTTCATAAATAAATGCCATGAACCAACCTTTCCAATAAATGTTTAATCTTTGAAAAATATCGAGAACGTTTTTTTTATAGCAAAATTAAATTGCAGGCAGATCAAGTTTATTTTAAAATTATTTAAACTTACTTAACTATCGAGAACGTGTTCCGTTTTCGGTCCGAAAAACTATTACCTGTCGCTCAGTTTGTGGCAGCAAAACGTAAGTTCTCGATACATGTTTTCGGATCCGTTCTCGACACTTTCTCGATAGCGAAAATGGGTCAAAAACGGATCGAAAACTGAATCTTTTCCGTTTGAAACCCGCATCTCTAAGGAAAAACGTATCTCAAACTTAAGAGAAACTATCGGAATAACTGATGTCCGTTTGAAACCCGCATCTCTAACAAAAAGCGGACTTCGAATTTTAGAGAAACTTACGTAATTCTCGTAGGTCTGGAAACATACGAGAAATTGTTGGGTGGGTGTGCTTAGCCTAATAAGTTTTGCTTCTAAATGGTGGCATTAATCCAGCATCACACAGTATCATTCTGGTGTATGTACGATTTCAGTGAGTTCTATTCTACCAAGTAAAATTTATTTAAACAATTCATTTTTCATAACACCTAAAATTCACCGCTTCTCACGTTCATGCCTATAAAACCCCAATTCTTATGTCATAACTGCCATACCAAAATACTTGTGTTTTCGCCCACTATTTGTTGTCGTCCGGCTTAAATAATGAGAGCAATCAGCAATCAAAACTGTTGAATGCAAACAAACCGTAACGCACGTACCTAATGATTATTGCTGAAATGGAATGGAAATGGAATGGATACGGCATCATGGTCATCATCATCCTCACCATTGTCTCTTGTATTCGTATGTCATTCTTCGTTTTATATTAGCCGCAGACATGTTGTGTCTGTGTTTCTGTCTGCTTCACTCTTCTCTTCCTCTCTCCCCCTTCGTATCACTCTCCTCTCTCACAGTTAATGCTTTTCTGTGTGTGCGTTGACGGAAATTAAGCGTTACGAGGACATTTTGAATCGTGTGCCCAGGCTCACATACAGGAACATGCAACTGGACTGTGGGACAGCAACAGAATGCAGAATTGAGAATGCAGCCGCTTTATAATACACACTGAAAAAAATACTTTGAGCAGGTGATTTAATATTTTTGTATTAGCTTCGATTTCAGATTTCAGGAAGATATAGAGCAATGCCCCCAATTTCTCATTCGGTGAAGTCTTGCGATTTGGAGAGCCAAATTGCTGTCAAATCGCAAAGCGTTTGCTAATGCGAAAACGAAAGCATGGATGTATACCTTCCTGAAATTTCGTTCAAACCTCTTTTAAATTAAGCTGATGCTTTGATGAAAACTCGCTTTGAATTTCGTAAAACTTTTGATGAAACCAAGATAAAGCCTGGCTAAAAACTCTTTGAAATCTCGCTAAGATCTTAACAAAACCTCTTTGGATCTTTTTTGACACCTTGTTAAATTTACATTAAAGCTGTGATATATTACCGATAAAATTTCTCTGAAGCCTTGACCCAAAATTGGTTGAATTTTTGTTCAAACCTCAACTAAGTCTCTTTAAGTCGATTTATAAGAAGTTCAGCTAAGAATTCCATTTTGATGATTTGGTGAGCAATTAGTAACTGCAATTTTTGTTGATTTTTCGAGTAAACTCACTGGAAACCCAGTCGAAATCCTTCTTGAAAAACGGCTTCTGTTCTTAAAGTAGCAAGTTTTCCACGAAGTTAATGTGCTGCAGTGGTCAGGCAAGGTCTACTAAAGAAAAAATCAAAAGATTCTACAAACAGCCTACTTTCTGATAGAGTATGTGCCTAGCTTCTAGTTATGAGCAAATATATCTTGTATGTCATCTCGCAAGAAGGCTAATTTTCTTAAATAATCTAGTTTTTGAACCACTTCTGATCTAGTTCGAAAGGGTTTCAAACCGTCTTTCACCCTTGAAACGTTTCAAGCTGGTTCGGAAACGGTATAGCCGTTTTTTAAGGAGATGTATTCGAGTCACTGATCTAAATTACTTCTAAGGACTTTCTTTCTGCCAACATTGTACTCTACGGGCCCTGTTCCGGTTTTCGAGTTGATTTTCGTGTAATCGTTAACATTTTGTATCCAATTTGAATAAAAGAATAGAAGATATAGAAGGTGAAAAATATGTCTACGGTTACTAGACCAAAAAAAAATGCTAAGTGAATTCAATTCGAGAGAAAATTACGACGAGATCTAGTAACCACAGATTGTCTTGTTACTAAACATTAACGCTTACAAGAAAATCGAGTCGAAGTCCGGAACAGGGCCCTTCGTCTTTTTAGAAAGCTACTCGCCAGTTTTTCTAGTACTGTTTTCGTTTCCGATTTCGATTGATCGGAATCGCTAAGTGCTATTTCGAAGAAAGGGTTTAAAAATTAGGTGAAAACGATTTGCCATCAAGAGTATCAAAAGAAACAATTGAGAATTTGAAGCGGGAAGATTTAGCATTTCCGAACAGGAACCGGTATGATGATGTTAAACCCAAGACAGAAAACCTGTAAAATTCTGAGTGTTCGGTGCGGTGATTCTTACCCATTGGAGTCTTAAGCTTGTTACTGACCGGTACCCTTATTTATGGAACCGAAGGATTTGGTTCGAATCTTGGTTTATAGATTCTTAGATTATTTCGTTAAAAATTGAGAAATATTTTGGTTGAGATGGGAACGTCCAATTACCAAGCTATTGAAACGTCAATCAATAGTGAAATTAACCTCATTCATTATTGTCATACTTCATCTTCAACGGTCTGTGGTTGGTTTTGCCATTTTATAATTTGAACTCTGTCTTCTCGAAGTCTAAATATACCGAATTTCGATATGCTTTTAAAAAAGCACCTTCAATTGATAATGCACCCATTCTGTACTATAATAAAAATTATTCTTTAGTGATTCTTTGAATCGAATCTTTCACTGAGCTGTGGGGTTCCGGTTAGACCCTGAAAGACAGACAGGTTCTGTAATATAGATGCCGTATATAAGTGAAATAACGTTATTTCATTTTGATTTTGATGTTTGTATCTTTAGAACAGTGGTGCCCAAACTCACACAATCAAGCTTTGCGTTTGTGTGCCTAGCAGAGAAACACCAAGTAAATGTCACAACAACAAGCTACAAGCAAACGAACAAATGCCTCGTAAGAGAACAAAAAGCCGAAAGCACGCGTCGTGAGAGAGCCAGCCTCAGAGCGGGCTATTTATAGCAGGGTTCCTCAAGAAGAGAGGCTCTCTGTCTTTCTCTAACACTCAGTGATGCATTACTTCGGCTAGCATTCAGTGGGAATTTTCGAGTGTGTTCGGCCCAAGGCGCATGGCTGGGAATCACTGATTTATAGAATACACGTATTCTCTCTCTCTCTCCTCTATGCGTGTGTCTGCTGCGACGCCGTGGGATTGGCTTTTGGCATTTTGAAGATCATTTGACGCGTTTCAAAAATCTGCAATCAAAATCTAGAGGTCGCCTCGCAATAAATAATTTGCATTTAGATATATTTTTTTTGTAAAGCATCCCTTTTACCGCGGAGTTCGATTCAGGTCCGCTTTGCTTAAACCACTTTTTAAACAGTTTCGGAATCCACTTCGAAACAAAAATAATAACAATTTTCATATGGCCGAAATGCCCTTGATATTTTAAGTTCATAGCTTAAATATTTGCTGTAATATGGCTCTGAACCATAGCCTATATGTGTCACTTTAAAAGGAAATTTTCTTTTCATTTTGCTGAGTGCATTTCCCGTGCTATGTTCCGCTGTCGTCATCATTCTCAGTGTCTCAGTGCACTGTCCTTTCAGTTTCTTGTTTTTGCCAGCGGTCACCATTGTTGCTGTTGTCTCGCTCCGTTGTCATCATCACCATCAGCGCCATTACAAGTAATGAGTGCGGTTCTATGGGTCTGGCGAGTCAGTGGGGTCATTGCATGAAAATTGTTATCTCGCACACTGCAGACGATTTCCGGCAGGCATTTTCACCATGTACACACACACACACACTCACTGCTCCGGCACCGGCTTCGTCACAGAAATTAAGTCGCACCGTTTGCAAATGACAATGGTCGCCACAATGGTGCACATTGGATTCCAGTGGGGCAAGCACAGAAATGGTCGCGAGTTGAACTGTTTTTGTAATGTTTGTGGTTATTTTCATTTGATTTAATCTTAATTAAGCGAATTGTTTTTAATCAAAGATAAAATGATTTACTTATTCATCGCGGATTTAGCTTCAATCAAGCTTTCTTAGTCCCTCAAGAAAATTAGCTCACATTCAATACCCTTAATAGTCTAGATGGCTTCTTCACCCACACGCATCAACACTCAAGGCACACACCCACACACACACAGATGAAACAAATTCTCGTATATCGTTTCGCTTTCACTTCCTCTTTGGCCTGAAATGACGTTGCTAATGAGGTCTAATAACGATAATAATGCCCTACCAAATACTAAATATAAATACTTGTATATAGATGAAAGGGTCTTCTTGTATAAATAGCAGTCATTTGGGACAAGGCCCCCCTCGGTTCCCACTGCTTCTGCTGTGAGTGTGTGTTGGTGTGCCAAAATTGCAATTGATTGGAGGATGATGATAATAATGGAGCTGATAGTTTGTGTGGAATATGCCACTTAAATATAATGATTTTTTTAACAAAAAAAAGAGGAAAATAACGAGCCAAGTCAGAGCCAATCTAAACGGGAATAGTTGTTTTAGGATTTTCATTTCAAAAAATTCCCAAAAAAAACAATAAATATACAAGAAACTACTCTGATTTCTATCAAAATTGGAAGTGCTTCTTGAATAACTATGCACCAACTGGGTTTCCACCAAATTGCTTATCTTTAAAATCTACCCCACAATCGTTTTGGTCCTTCGAGCCGGATCTATATATGATATAAGATTTTCAAATTGAATGTTTGCTTTGTCTATATTTGAGTTTTTGGTTTCCTAACAGAGGAATTTGCTTTCTGTACGCCAAGCTGCCCTCCATCGAACATTGAACCTCAGAAAGAAATAAATGTTTATTAACTTTTCTCACCAGGAGGCTTTTGTTCTATTTTCATAACAACCCAAACAAAGCAAAAATGTTTTTTTTTTTAAATACAGAGTTCAACCAAAACCCCTTTGAAAGTTCAATAAAAACTCGGGGAAAAAATTTTCAAACACAAAAAGTTGTGGATAACCCGTGAAGAGTTTTTATAGCCACTTGTCTGTAGACTGGGAGTTTTTAATGGGCACCGGCTTCAAACTGAAAGGCCAAACCCAATTCAGACTTTTAGTCAGTTTGCTAAATTTTTGGTTCACAAATAGAGAGTGAGAGAGAGGAGAGCAATGAGCATGCGTTCCACTCATGTCTTGCCGCATGTTGCACGCCATGTAAATGCTAATTTGGAGGCAATGTCTATGACTGGCTTTCTGTTTGTTTCTTAATTGCGTAAACCAAGCAGTTGATTGGTTATTTGCCCAGCACTTGACATTCGAACGATAAGTCAATAAAAAATTAAAGCCAAAGCTTGCCACATCATTCAGGTGCTTGTTTCGGCAAATATTTAATGCTCCTCCAGCCTAATGACCAACTAAATAGGTAGCCACTGTTATTACAGGAGCAACAACAATAGTCTTATTATTACTAAGCGGTCATTGACCCTCACACACCCCCCACTTACGCCAGTCAAGAAACCTCAATTAGGCTGTCAATCAACTCGTCGCGTCAACTGCCCCGCCAAAATAATAGAGCTATTGATTTTGTCCCTTCTAATGGTCCCTGAAGGCGTGTGCACCCACCCACCACAGGCCGTTTGATCGTCCAATTAGCTGCCTATTTTGACTTTGATTATAAGTTGATGGCGCGCAAAAAAAAAAACCACAAATAAACAATGGCAAAAAATGAAATATGGAAATCGTGTAAATTTAGTAGTAACTTTAATGGAAGCTCAAGTATGAAAATCATTGTAAAGAATTTTGTTTATACAAGGCAAAAGGTTTCATTAACAAATAGTCGAATTGAAAAATCAAAGCTTTTTTATTAAGAGGTGGAGAAACTTGGCCTTACCCTAGGGCATCAAAATATAAAGAAATAAAATTACTTTTGTTTTGAGCTAAATAAAGTGCCGGGCTGCCTAAAAATACATTTGTGGATTTCTGCAATTCGGTTTGTGGACTTTCAAAATGCAAATAACAATTACTTCCGTATTAATCAACTAATTATGCATTTTATCAAGAGTCAGCAATAGGAGTAGAGTAGTTTCCGCTAGCAGCTGAGAAAATATATGTCTTCTTGCTTTCTGACTTGCATTATTTTTTTCTCAGTCGCTGCTTAAAATCGTACACTTAAATTCTTACCCATTCTTCTCCTGAGTCTGATGAGAGGCCGATCGTTAGAAAAAATGCTCAGATATTTTAATATTTTCACTTTGAATTAATAAGTTTCACCACTGACTTCGCTATAATTATGAGATTCGCCTATCTAAATGGTCTACACTTTAATTTAAAATTGAAAATAGTTTTTTTTATACCCTTACAGAGGGTATTATAAAATGGTGCGGATGTTTGTAACGCATTGAAGGAAGCATCTCCGACCACATAAAGTATATATATTCTTGATCAGCATGACGAGCTGAGTTGATTTAGCCTTGTCCGTCTGTCCGTCTGTTTCAATGCTATCTCCTCCGTCAGTTTTAAAGCAATCCTCACCAAACTTTGCACGAAGTCTTTTGGTATAAATACGCTGCACATTTGTCGGAACCGGCCGGATCGGATGACTATAGCATATAGCTGTCATAGGAACGATCGGTCCAAAAACTAGTCTTAGTGAGAAAAACAATTTTGTTTTTAATGGAAACGCCTTTAAAGTACGAATTTCTTTGTTTACTATCTTTTACCATGATTTCACTAAGTTTGGTCGAAATCGGATGATTATAGCATATAGCTGCCATAGGAACGATCGGTCGAAAAACTAGTTCCAGTGAGAAAAACATTTTTGTTTTTAATGAAAACGTCCTAATCATTGGCAGACACTTATTTTATATACTTTTACACAATTCTACAAAGTTTGGTCGAAATCGAATGACTATAGCATATAGCTACCATAGGAACGATCGGTCGAAAAGTAGTTCGAGTGAGGAAAACTTTTTTGTTTTAAATGGGATCGTAATTAACAGTGTATTATGCTTTTCCATGCTTTCATAAAGTTTGGTCGAAGTCAGACATCTATATAGTATAGATCCCATAGGAAAGTAAGGTCCGAAAAGTAGTCTTAGTTAGAAAAACTTTTTTGTTTTCAATGGAAGCTGCGAGGGTTTAAAAAACTTCGGCCGAGCCCAAGTTAACTTTCCCCCATTTTTATTAATTTTACTATGCGTTTTTTCCCTGAGTGTACAAATAAGTATTATTATTTTGTTTTATGTTAAAAACTATCGTTAATATTTTTTTTATTTTTTTTCTCTTATGAATATCCGTTTATATCCTTATTGCAAAGACTCAAAAATTGGTACATTTTTCGACCTCGTAGCTTACTCCCTTCACCGTAATTTATTTGCTTAAAATTAAATGTCGTAACAGATATTTCCGGTCCCTGGTTTTTAGTCAAATATGATAGTTTTAGTTTTTACTTTCCGATTTTTAATAAATGGTTGTTATTGTTGTTGTATTTTAACTAAGCGTTCATTGTCCTAAACTCCTCCATTTCTATTTAATCAACTCTTCGTACTACCTCCTCTTTTGACTTTGTTTAAGATTTTATGAGGCAAACAACAGCTACGCATGGTTAAAATCCTTTTAAGTTTATTTAAATCTTTGGCAAAATTGAAAAAATTCATATGGCAACTACAAATTTCAATTTAAAATAGATTTTTGGATATGACTACATCTTAGAATCAAATTTACTTGGTCCTACACAACGGGGGATACCAACAGAATATTAAATACACGAATTTTAGGTCATTTTCGCTATAAAAACGTTCCGTAGCAATCAAGTCAAAGTCTAAAATATGCGATTTATAAGTGGTTTTGAAGGATTACTTGAAAGATTCCTATACAAGGAGGGTCAATTGTTTCATCGACCTTAATTGTTTTTACGATATGTGCTCCGATAGTGCTCCAATGCTGTCTGCTCACCAAAATGACAGGTATAAATAAAACAGATTTTTTTTGCTTCTCTAGTGATTTCTGTTTCATGGTTGTCAATGAGAGACACACGAAGCTGTCTTAGGCTCTCAGCAGCTGAGCATAAGCAACAGAGCAAAGCGAGCCAAGTTTCAGTAAAAAGTGTCTTTTTTTGTTGTGGCGTTAAAAGCACACAAGCACGCATACACACTTGCAGTTTACTGAAGCACAAGCGCAACAAACATAAATGCAAAAAAAAAACACAGGTAAAATGTCATTTCGGTTCCCTTGATGTTTATTTTCTGTCTGTGAAAAGGGACCATTTTTATCGAGCTCTGAATCTAAGTTAAGGTTAAAGTTATTCAATCAGTTTTTATTTTTCTTTCTAATGTTTTTTTTTAACCTTGTCTATCATCGTTTTCTCCATTCTTATAATCTATAATTTTCTCTATTATGGAACAAAGCTAATTCAGAATCTTTGCCAAGAAAAACTAGTCTCATGTGTTCATAATAAAACCTTCAAGTTGAGTGTTTTAAAATGAATTCGAGGGCCACTTATATGCCACTTTATCTACACACAGACACACACAAACTGAAACACAGCACCATATCCGTTTGTGCTCATTCAAATCGCATGTAAAAACTATGTAGAATACCGTTTTTTTTTTGTTGGCAGACACCAAAAAGTCAGCTCTTGGATCTCTTCCAGAATGTAAACAGGCAACCAAAAAGAAAAAAAAAACGGAATAGCAGCAGCAAAAGCCAAGCTAAGGCGGAAGCGCATAGCGCCGAAATAAAGTGTTGCATACTGTTTTTTTTTTTTTTTGGTTGCAACAATAATAAAATATTGCATATTTTGCGGCTACACAAAATCCAGGCCATAACGGTTTAAAGGGTAAGCGGGTATATTTACTTACGAATAAGAAATGAAACTAAACTGAGAAAATTCTGCAAAAATTTATTAAAATTGTTATAAGAAGTGGTTAAAATCCTTTGAATTATTTATTTGAAAATCTTTGTTAATATAGTGTATGTTCAACTTCGTCTAATTCCGTCTTGTTTATACTACAGCTGTTGTCAACGTGGCTGGGCTTGGCTTTTGCCAGTTTCACCCTCTGTTTCCAATTTCAAAGTACAAAAAAAAAAAAACTTTAATGGCAACAAATGCCACTGCTTCTGCTCCTGACTTCTGCTCGCTTTTATATTTGATATTTTATTACATTATACATTTCCCTGGCTTATTACATTTTGGCTTTTAAGCTGTTGACACAACTTGATTTCCGCCATTCAACTCCCAACCCCAAAAACTTCCCGGATGGTCAGTGCAGTCAGTGACACCCACATTGCTTCGGTTTTCACTTTTGGGTAGCTTCTCCTTCGTCGTTTGTCTGACCCAGAAACAAAAGTGTGTCTAATGGGTTTTTGTTATGTTTTTTGACATTTTGAGAATAATGTTTCCGGTTCCGGGTTAAGGTGTGCCTGGTATATGCAATTTCCGTCTGCAGAAATGGGGCCAAATGAGTCTCTTTGGGATGATTTAATAAAGTCGAAAATAAGAAGTCGTTGCCAACATCAAAAGATGAGGGAAACACAGATACTGTCAGCTAATTTTCAGCAGCGTCAACATGACAACGTAATTGCTTTTATCTGCTGCTCCTTGACTCTGATTAATGATGCCAACATTTGCATGCGAAATTGAAAGTAAATATTTGCACTTATACCGAAAATAAAAGAAGTAACATTTTTTGTCCTGCTAATTGCACTTTGACTTCTGAACCGTAAACACACACACACGGGGAACAAGGACGCCAGCTGACGTCACCTGTCAACGACTCAGACTTTCAATGCTGCCATTTGATTAAAACTCCCACTCGTTTTTTTTCGTCTGTTTTGTGAACATTTTATTTAATTTTGTCTCACTTCTATTTTCAACAATCCAAATTAATTGCAGCTCTTCTTTAGTCAAACTTTCCCTTCAACACCTAGCGGCTGCTGGCGCTGGCCTTAAGGCTGTTGCTGTTTAAAACTTGAAATTCATAAAATCAATAGATTTGATTTTAAAGCTAGCAGTGGATGTTTTGACCAGAGAATTTAAAAGAATTTGCATGTACAAGTAGAATAAAGTTTGTTATGCGGAAAAGAAGAGTTATAAAAAAAGTTCTTGCACTCATCAGCAGATTCAGGTTTTTATGAAAACTTTTTTGTTGTGGTCAAAGAAACGTTAAACTTTTTATAAAGACTTTTTAACACTGCACAGTGGGCCGCCAAAAAAGTCTAGCTAGAAAGCTGACATTTGGACAAGATGTTCTTAATAGAGCGATCTTAATGTCTATTGTGTATAAGGCGTATAATAACAATTCAAGATATAGATAGTTCAACCTAACGTTGCAAAAGTGTTCAAATTTTAGTGATCAATTATTGGAACTGCTTTTGCTTGTCTTATGCCCCTGGTGTTTTCCCAGGAGGTGGTTCTAAGGATATTCTCTTCCTTTCTAATAGCTCGCTAATGGTGTGTTGGCCTATGCCACAGTATGGTTCCAGTCCTACCATTGCGACGACTGCACCCTTGCGTGCCAGTTGGTCGACTATTCCGTTTCCGGGGATATTGTTGTGTCCCGGTATCCATCGTAGGGAATGGTTGTTCCTGCTGCCAAATAGGTCCAATTTGTTCTCTGTCTCTAAAACTAGCTTAGAGGTAAACTTATTACCGAAAAGCGCGTTGAGCGCTGCTTGATTATCCGAGAGGATAGCAATTTCTCTAATATGATAGTGATTTTACCATATTAAGGTCTAGGCATCATGAGTTAACACATACTTCGGCTAAGCTTGTAAATTTTCCCATTGCAATGCACTGACTCAAACCGTTTAGTTCCTGCTACCTCAAGTCCAGCTCATTGGGCTGTGTACCGCTAAATTGTGTGTGGTTGTATTTTATATGCTTTTTTTTAATGAGATTCAATCTGTCTTATTACTTTTGTGCAAGGTGAAGTTCCTGCCACCATTTCGTAACTGGGTTGAAGGATTATAGGGATTTCCTTCTCAAACTTCTCAGAGTCCTTTAGGCTTATTATGTAGTCCCAACCTACCCCTTCTGCTGTCAGTCTACGCAACGTTGCTTTTTTCTTCAGGAAGATGGTATGGTGGAGTGGTGTTAGCTCCAACAAAACTTCTAGGGCAGCTGTCGGGCAGGTAAGCATGGCTCCGGTTATGCATACACATGCCAGCCTTTGCAGCTTCTGCAACTGCGATCTTTCAGTGGGGAGATTTGCTCTTTCTCTCCACACGACAGCTCCGTACATGATCATCAGTCTCACCACCTTGAGGCTATACCATCTCCACCGGAATATGTGTGGTGTCATGCCCTCCTGCATGTGAACAGTGCCCTAGTACACTTACTGAGTGTATACTCTATGTGCTTGAAGACTACGCCAAGATATTTGACCTCCTTTTCCGGTGTTATAAGACAACCGGATAGGCGTATTGACACCTTTCTACAGAGTTTGTATTTTCTAGTGAACGGTACTACGATGGTTTTTGCAGGGTTTAGGTTGAGCCCAACCTCCTTGCACCAGAGCTGTAATGTAATTAATACTTCCTGTATTTTATTACTTTTCATTACAATAATCTCGATTTTTCAGATAGTGAAAAAACAATTCCTGATTACGATTTTTATACTCTGTACCAGAGGTACACAGGTATTAAGTTTGTGCAAAAGTGTCCGTCTGTCCGTCCATCTATCTGTCTGTCCGTCTGTCCGTATGAACAAACAGATCTCAAAGATGGTAAGAGATAGAGGTTTGACATGTATGGAAGATATGTTTCTTATACTTGCAGGCAGATCAAGCTTATTTTCAATTTTGGCCACGAACCTTTTGGACATATTTAGTATTCGGGACTCCTTATTGATCCGCCAAAGGAATTTTAAAAATCGGATGAACGATATTCGAGTTATAAGAAAAACAAACAATTATGGGTAACACCGGTCGCACTTCACAGGTACAGAGTGTGTTATAGTCGGGCTTGACCGATCAAGATAAATTTAATTGAAAATATAAAATGAAATTGTAAATATTTTTTGAATAAAATGGAGCTTATTTATATGCAGTTGGGTATTTATTCCAAAAATTTAATGAATGAGCATTCGAACTAGTAAATAATTTCAGTTTCAGCAAGAATTACATGAATAGTTGAACATTTCAAGCACAAATACTCAATAATCCCCCTTTACAGGTACAATAACTCAAGTAATTGTAAAGTAATTATATTTTGTTGTATCACTGAATAATCACAGATAATCGTATTTTCAGTTACAATTACGATTACTAAAAAAGGATTGTATAAATTACGAAAAATTTATTGTGTTACGCACACGGGCAATTCTTCTATTTTCCTCTGCAAGGATCACGATGTCCTCTGGGCCCTAGCTGTTATGCCCTAGGATGCGAGTCTGAAAAGTTCAAGGCGAGGAGAGTAGGGCATTCTCTAGTTGTGGTTACAGTGATGGTTTTTCCACCTACAACTGGAGAGGCTTCCCTGCAACGTACAAGTATATCTACCATATCCATCTGACTATTGTGGTTTTATTCCTCTTCTGATTAGAGAATACTTGGGATGTGTTGTCAAAAGCTCCCTCAATATCTAAGAAGGCGCATAAAGCCAACTCCTTTGAGAAAGATTGTTTGTTTAAAGTACTATAGTAAACAAATTGCTTATGAACTGTTAACCCAAAATTGTACTGACTTTGACTTTCGATATTTTCTACAATATCAATATTGATAATATCAAAAATGAAAAATTTACAAAATCACCATTTGATAAACCGAGTACACAAAATAACGTTATTTCATAAAACATCCATACAATTTTAAGTTGAGAATCTAATAGGGTTAACTGAAATTTGGTGTTTAAAAATGATTAAAAAATACAATATTTACACTACACAGAGAAAAAAAAGTATATTGAAAAATATCCATTTGATGATTTTCGTATCCATTTGGAATGGATATTTCTGTAATATCCTTTCAATCAGCTGAAGAGCTGAAAATTGTCCAAAGGTTGACCATTTTTCATATTCTTTGGGACGTTTTCTGGTCTTTTGGATGATTAAAAGGATATTAAAGAAGATTAAATGGATATTTAAGAAATATCCATTCCAAATCTTTTTTTTCTCTGTAGGACTGCGTTATGCGTTAATAGCCAACATTTGTTTTTTTTTTTTTTGATTAGAACAAAGCTACCTGTTAGCTATTAATGCATAACGCAGTCCTAGTGTAAATGGCCTATAAAAGTTCTTATTGAAGACTCAGGTTGATTTAATTTTATTTGTACAAGTATCTTTTCTGCGCCTTTTTTCGAGAGATCGCTTCCAATCAATGTGACCAGAGGTTGATATCGAGTATCGATATCTACCAGGGCTACGTATACAATATTATTATACCATGGATACGTATCAGGCCTGTCGAAAGGGGATTCCGGGCCCGGGGGTTTTGTGTAGTATATAGTTTACTTAAGTTCAAAGTCAAAAATCCGGGCTCCGGGCCCCTCTCAGAAGTCCGGGCCCGGGGGAAACACCACGGTCCCACCCTCCACTCGACGGGCCTGCTACGTATACAACCTTATATTATTAATTAATCGGTGCCATTGCCAGCCACAGCTGAGAGCGAAAGAGAGAATTGTTTTCATTTGTTGCTCGCGCTCTCCTCAAGCTCGAAGTTGTGAACGATTGTCTTCTTGGATTCGAGAAGATTTCTTCTTAAGAAGATTTTGCAAATCTGAAACAAACTCGATTTGGATCTGGTATACACCTACCTACATCCAAAAAATTTGTGGCTCTATCTCTTATAGTCTCTGAGATCGACGCGTCGGACATGGCTAAATCGACTCGGCTGTTGATGCTGATCAAGAATATATATACTTTATAGGGTCGCAAATGTTTCCTTCTACCTGTTACATACTTTTGCACAACTTCATGATCCCCTTTTCCCATTTTTAATGGGAACAGGGTATAAAAATAGGACCTTAAAGTTTAACAGTTCAACATAAGCGGAGTGCAACGCAATAAGACTCAAACCTTCTACAAAAATGAACCCAACAGATTATGCCCAAAAGTAAACATGCCCCAAGATTCGCCCCACTTTTGATCATTTTACCCTATTTCCAAGCTTCAAGAAATGTCTGAGGTTGTGGGCTATTTTAAGAAGCACCTCGACTCTCACTATAAATAAATTACTATAAACATAAATAAATAAGGTGTAGTCACTGGAGGAAATCTTCCAGAATGTCATTCGATCCAATTGTTTACGTCTACTCGTAGAGGAATTTGTAATCAAACAGTTAGTTCGCTGGTAAAGCTTGGATTTAAATCAGTTATCATTCATACTTCACGGAAAGAGGTCTAAGTGTTAGAGGTAAGTTGAAATTATTTAATTAAAACTGAGAGCTGCGACACTTTTGCACTGATTAGAAGTAGAAATGCAGACTGCCTTTTGCGGTGCGTCCATTTATCGATTAGCGTATGAAACCAAACCCATCACCCTTCTACATTACACAAGGCAATCAAGTGTGGTGCGGTATGATGGAGAGTGGGGTCCACAAGCAAATGACGCTGCAAATGAAAGCAGGAAACGGTTGCCGCATTCATTCATTTTACACACAAAAGCCATTAACCGCTTTGATTCTATTGTTTTGTTTGTCATCATCATCATCATCATCATCAACAGGAGCAGCAACATTACGACTACATCCATTCCTCCTCGCTCCGCTAGCTATTGGAATGGAAAGGGGTCAGTCGAGGGCAAGGGTTTTCAGCAAGAAGTCAAGGCTGTGATTTACACAATTTGGCATTTGGTTCTCTTGCTGTTGTTTTATTTTTGTGGTGTTTAATATAAAATTAAATTCCAAAATTAAAGCTGGCTTATTTCGGTACAGAAATTTCTCGGACTTTAATAGTAATAAGAATATATAAATCCCCTTACCAGTAAACTTTGCTTGACAATTTGTTCAGATTTTTTTTTCTTCGGGAAAAAGATTGAAAGCATTTACTGAATTTAAGATCAATGAAGCTTATGTTCTTAAGATTTCCTAAGTTTTTACAAAAATTATGCTTTTTAAATGAAAATCGTGCGTATTCATCTCCACACAAACACTCACAGGAACAATTACCCAACCGATTAGCAAATTGCTATAACTCCCCTGATTAAACTTTGCCCCTCAAAAATCAATGTTCAATATATTAATGCATTCTCTGTATATTTGACTTATCGACTCATCGATGCACTTTCACCCAATTCTCAATTGTTGTTGTCGTTCCTGAGCCCCAATATTATTCTTATTATTATTGAAAGACTTTTGCTGAGCTGCGGGTTTTATAAAGTGCTTGCGGCGTTGCTTCCGTTCAGTCACCGACCATCGACCGTCCAGTTTGGGCAAAAGAAAAAAAACGACTCTTGCGGAAAAATCAACATTGCACAAAAGTTTTCCGCCAACCTTTCCAAGCCACCCAACACTTCCCTCCCTCTGCCATTCACCACCATCGTTCATTCTGCTCCCTTTTGGTTTTTTTTTTGTTTTGGCTTAGCGTTGATGATGTATGCACTTTGAAAAGAGTTGAGCAAAGTGGTTTTTCGGGTTTGATGAGCTAACGTCATGCCCCTTTCCATACGCCTCCCCAGCTCCCAGCAATCCACAAAATATGAGTGTGTTTGAATTGCGCGCTAGATGCATAAAGTTATTAATGGACTTCAATGGCGTTTCAATTATGCAATTTCTGCGATTTGAATTTGAATGATATTTTGATTGTTTGCCTTGGTGGGAGTTCTCTCTAAGTTTTAGTTCGTTGTGAAGAGTTCATTGTTTTAATTTACTTTGGCATTAGTTGATGGTGATGGGTTTAAGTCTCAAAGAGATAATCCCATAAAATAAAGCAATTAAGAAATTAACATAAATAGTTAAAGTTGAAGTAAGAAAAAATGATAAAAAGAAATGCAAATATTAGAAATATATAAAAAGCGCTATACTGGCTTACTGTACTCATAGTCAGCTAATAAAAAATATCTACAAATGGACTCAAACACGAAACTCAAGCGGGTGAAAAGAAGAGCTTTTAAGAATCATTTTATAACATTACCAGTCCGGTTTCCGTTTCCGAATTTGATCGATCGGGATAGGTTCAAGTTCTAATTGACTAGAATCATAAAAAATCATGAAAAGTCGAAGAATACCCTTGTTCTTTGTTCCAGAACATTCTAGAAATGTGCATGTTTTCTTATTGGATTCCGTTGTATGCAATTGTCAATCAAAGTTCGTCTTTCACTTGTCAAGCCGCATGATCTCTTGGTGGTTATAGCCAGCTTTCCATATGCATTCATAAGAAGTGTGGTGTCATTTTAATGTTCTATTACAAAGAAAGCAAATTTGGCGCTTACTTTGGCCATACACAACTCAAGGGCATTGTCAATTTTCAGATCCTCTTCCCCCATGGCAACGCTATTGTCTCTAGAGTTGGGCGCGTGTCGTGTTTTTCGTTGTGTCACTAGCACGCACGGCTCAACACATGTTCGGTTTGCAAGATCAGATTTCGTGCGTGCATGTGCGTGTCAGATTTTAGTCAAAACACGACAAAACACGACCCAAGCCAACACTGCTTTACTTTCCAGTATAAATAATACTAAGTCAACATGTCAATCGAACAAATACATATAGGTACTAATAAATACTTACATTTTCCCTGTAACCACTGCTGATCAGACTAATTTCAAATCTAGGATGTGTGGAATACTTTTAGCGCTGTGTGAAATACTTTTCTTTTAACAATAACAAGACAACAACAATAACAAGACTTTGTTTTCGTACTCAAATAAAACTGACACAGGCGTATTAAAAGTCACAAACGTGGTTTTCAATAACGAAGAAGAATGTCAAACAGAAAGTCGTAGATGATCTTGAACCAAAGCAGTTAGCTTTCGTTGCTAAGGACTTACAGCCATTGAGTGTTATGAAAGGTTTGTTAAAAAATTTCGTAAAATTTTCAAAAATATTTAATGAAATCCAGCTGCTTATTCTCACTTCGATCGATTTCAGATAATCTAGTATTAAATCATTCATCATTAACGTGATTGATCAGCAACCGAAGTATTTGAGCATAAATATTTGTTAAAATAGTAAAACAAGATTTTTTTGCTCAGGACTTAGCTTACGTTATACATTGGGTCCAAAATTGCCACTTGAAAGCTGTTCAAAAGGGATTTTCAAGCTTTTTATTTCTGAACGAACGATTCGCTAGAGAGGACGTATTTTTTAAATTTCCCGTTTGCAGTGTTCAAATGGAATAAAATCACTGAAACTAGATTTTCGGTTTGAAGCTTTTGTGGTATTAGCTGTTTAAATGAACGAGTATTCCGATATACGAATGTCGTGTCGGCGCCGTAGTTGAGAAATGTGAAGATGTTACCAGACGTTTTAAGCCTTCTTAGAAAAGTGCGAACGACATAGGTAAAGGACGTCTTATGATTTCTTTTCGCGTTGCAAACATCTGACCAAAATTATGAAGTTAAAAAAAACCGAAACTGTACCGGTACCATTTCAAATACGGGAGTTATGTTGCCCCACTCTGTATATTCTATAACAAAGAAAGACAATGAGGTGTTTATCTTGGCCATGCTCAATCTATGGGCGTAGTTAGTTTTCAATAAAGGAGCCTATAAACTATTATCTCTCTGCTAAGACCCTCTTCCACTGAGCTAAAACCCTCTCCGCCCATGGCAACGCCACTGACCAACAGCTAATCCTTAATTGAATTCGATAGCATATCGATAGAAAATCTAGCTTTTTGCGGAAAAGGCTACCTTATTTAGTCTTTGGCTTGGTCATTCGTCAGGGATATCTGCCGTATGGACATTTACGTCTTATGAGGAAATACACAGAAAGAATGAGGTCATTTGGATCACCGAGAAAGACCTCAAGAATGTGCCAGAGGAACAGGGGTATAAGTCATTTGATTGATTCGAAATCGAAAACAAGAACAGGCCTGTTAAGAACAGGTATGTTTTGAATCAGGGATTGTAGCTATTATCTAGGAGGGTATGTACACCAAATTTCAAGTCCATGGGTCTATTGGTTGACGAGTAATCTCCAAAAATACTAAAACATAAATAATGATATAACCGGACTCATATCACGTTTTACCATGCACAGTTGATCGAAAGTTTATAAGGTTTATCGTATTTATCCTTTACGAAATTTTCAGATTTGACAATACCACGGAATTTTTACAGCTGATGTGTCTTTTAACCAACTAAACAATACAAAAAAAAAATCAGATTTTTTAAAGTGGCGCAACAATGTCAAATATACAAAATAACATAAAAATATATATATTCTAGTTTATATGTATGTAAGATAAATATGTGTCTTTATTATAGATAAATGAGAGTGTGTTTGAAGTTTAGTTGACGGCTTAATTTCCGCTGATTTACGACTGACGGCTGACGTCTGCTGATCACGGCGGCGGCTGCTGAACGACTGATGACGATGACTGCCGACCTATCGATAATAACGTCTATCGCCTTAACAGGGATGCCACCTAGGTGCATGCAGGTCCCTACAGTTCGGTTTTGTTAAATGTAAATAAGTTTGGATAAGATAAACTCTAACCTCAATAGTTATTGTTAACATCACTTCCCGTGCTTTGACATGGCAGAAAAGTGTTCAAGTTGCAAATAGGCAATAGGAATGATACAATTAATTGAAATTGTAATTCTCACTGATTTTCAATTTTTGGTCAAATTAAGTGATCGAAATAAGGTCACACTACACCACGGCAAAATAAAATTAATCACATCATTCGTATGGAAGCTATATGCTATTGGCGTTCGATCTGTCTAATGTTAATTTTTTTGGAAAGCTTGATCGATGTAATGAACATTTGTCAAGTTTCATTGATATAGCGTTCAAACTGACCAAGTGGCGAAGTTTTTAATTAGGGCATATTTTTATTTGTTTATAACTTAATTTATTAATATCGTTTAACCTATAGAAGTCTCCAAATTTTGGAAGATAACAAATTGTGTATTCTTTTTGTGCAAAACAGCAAGTTACGTTTTGGTGGGCATGTCGAGATTTAATTTCGAAAATAATTTGGTTCAAATCAAAAATGGTGATTCCGGAAACTGTTCGGGTTGGAAAAGAATGACCCATATACGATAACTCAATGAACTCAATGAGTTAAGACAGTCTGAGTTAGCGAAAATTACGGGAAATTCTCTAATTTCAGTAGAGAATTTTTGATTTCTTTTTCTGAGTGTAAATTGTCTGATATTGTCTACTTTCTAGGTTCAACCGCCAAGAAACTTACGAAGACATAGTTTAAGATTTAATCAATAGTTAATTTAAATCTGTAAGACCCGCATGAAATTAAGTCGGTTGCATAAAATATAACAAGTTTTCCTCAGCGAACTGCTTCCAAAACCTTTCTTTTGAGAACAATGTGCAAAGTGATGTACTTCAATTATACAAACCTACAATTGATTTAATGGTTTCAATATTCAACATTCCCTTTCTTATAGTTCCATTCCACTTGACCCTAATTTAAAGAAAACTGAATTGCATCGCTTGTAAGGTCCGCGAAGCTGTCAACTAAGCCATTTTTTCAATCTGGTCACACTTTTTAGTGTGTTGTCGAGCAAATCGTTACAAAGCAAAAGCCAAGAAAAGTTAAAAAATAAGAAGTGAAAATGATAAGAGTCAAGTGGGTTAATGACAAGAGTGACAGTTTAACCTGTCAACATCTACATCAAGTTATATTTAATAAAGGTGTCGTATTCCATAGTGACAAGGGGCCTTATTTTTCTCACCGCTCTCTCTGAGAGTCAAAGCACTCCACATTTGTTATTGTTATTGTTATTGTCGTCTCTCGACCACGTTTGCACTCAGACTCAAAATAAGGACCCTTGAAAGAGGGCAGCTGTGTTGAATACGACACCTTCATTAAATACACCTTGGTCTACATTTCATACATCATTGGACAAATTTCAGAGCCGAGTTTAAGGAGCGCTGCCAACCACTACATCTGATGCAGAAGAGGGCCAGGAAGCAGGAAAGTGAAGAACCTAATATGTTGGCTAATGATTTGGCCATATCCGATGATAGCGAAATGGAATTTTTGCCCAAACCGCTGGCGCCGTGTCCATCCACTGATTTGCCACGTCCCTCTGATCTTGAAGTGCTGAATATATTTAAAGATATAACAAAATTGGCAGCTGTGGAGAAATATCTTAATATACTCTATCGGTAAGGTGGAGCTGTGTTATATATATGAAATCTAGCTTAACATTTGTCATCTCCAGCCCATTTAGCTGCTTTGTAAGCACGAAATGCACCTACAACCTAAGCGAATTGGAGCTTCTCATACCCCAATCCAAATATGATCCAGATCGCCACTCGGCCCTATACATCAATCGCCTTCAACCCGTCTGCAGTTTGAAAGTTTACGCCAATGGAAATATCTATTGCCAAGGATTTAGCCGAAGCACCGCTCGAATGGGTCTCATGATTTTTGTCAATCTGCTGAAGGACTTTGACTATAATGCCAGCTCACGTCATTTAAAATTCAATGTGGTAAATGCCACATTTTCTATGCCATTCCATTTGAATCTGAAGCGAATGCATGAGGAATGTCAGCCGTTTACCCTATATAATCCCAGGGGTCGTCCATTCTTGACATATAGAATGCGTGAAATGCAAATTAAGTTTGCCATATTTCCCATGGGATATGTCTATGTAATGTTTGCCACCCATCCGAGATATACCAGAAAGGCCATCAGTTTTATAATGCCAGTTTTGTATAGATATAAGGTGGTGAAGCAGCAGCAGCAGCTGCTGCTGGATACTAAGGAGGGGGCTTTTATAAGCCGTGGAGATATCAATTTCAAATTGTTGTGGGAAAAGGAATTTCAACGTGAAGATGATTTTTCTGTTGAAATTTAAAGAAGAATAGAATGGATAAGATATTACAAATGAATTAAACACTTTTGTTATGGATTGAAATTTAAACAAGCTGAGAACATGGATCGATCTCGAACTACTTACTGTTGTACTTAAAATAATAAAAGACAATTTTTAGTTTTGAACTATGAACTCTAAGTATTTTATTTCCAAGATAATTTAGTACCAACTCAAGCGCCTTGCTCCCATTTTCGTATTCGCAAAAGTTCTGCGACTTGAAGACCAAATGTGGTCGAAAATCGGTTTTAAATTGGCGAGCATTGCGATTGCGAAAAGGTTTGCTTGGCTGATAGACGTTATACTGAAGCAGACGTGTTAATACGTAACTGATTTGAAATTAATCCTCGGTTTCAGTTTTTTTTTTTTTTTTAATATATATAGAAAATATTTGGTTCAGAGAACCTAATCTATTTACAATTAGTTAAGATGGAGTACAAATTTAATACAGGACTAGAACAGCATGGAAAAAGCATCACAGACGCTGGAGTTGCGTTAGCAGATCAGAGCCAAGTCTATTGGAGTGGGCCACCAGACGATTATGATATCTGCGGGTATGCATATTTACGTGGGCGCATAATGGCAATTGGTCCAGAATGCGGTAAATAGTTATATGCCTCACATAGAAGGGAGCATCAACGATGCGCTGCAGGACTTGGCTTACATTAAAGCTTCTGGTGGGTTAAACATATACGTGGGGACTAACAAAATTTCGGTAAGTTGGTGACTTTTTAGTCGTTTTTTAAAAAACCAAAAATAGCAAATCCTTAGTAATTGTTTTACGGGACTTGGTTTCAAATTTCAGAAAGATCGGTTAAAATGGAGACGAGAAAACGCAAAATAGCTGAGGGTGACTTAGATAAAATTCCTCCACAAACGCAAACAGTTTTCGGTTTTCGGTGTAAATTAAAGCCAGTTTAAATATTTGATGAATGCCAAATTGCATACGGGACGATTGGACCGTCTCTAAAATCTATTTCAAAGTGGTTCAAAAGATTCCACTCGGGACAAAAGGTCGACCAAAATCTTCGAGCGACGAGATAAACGTAGCCAGGGTTAAAGCTAAACTTGACGAAGACCCTCGATCAACACAGGAAATGATTGCTAATGAACTGGTATTAAATGCCATGGCCGTATCTCGAATATTGCATCATGATCTGCTGTTCACGAAGAAATCTGCGAGATGGTAAATACCGCACTTTGCCCAAAATTTCCTAAATAAATTTGAAAATGGGCAGTCTAACAACATTAATAAAGTCGTTACTGGTGACGAAGCTTCGTTCTATGAGTACGATACGGAAACCACACCAGTCCATAGTATGGTGCCCAACTGGAGCAAACCCACCTATAAAAGCTAAGCAACAAAAGTGATGATATCAGTTTACTTAACCAGATCAAAAATAGTAGCTGCTAATCCCCTGGAAAAGGGTCAGACCGTAACTTCTTAATGGTATACCGAAGACTGCTTGCCAAAAGTTTTCAAAAATTGGTTGGAAAACCAAATGGAAGAGGAATTGCGGCACCATTTTTATACTCTTGCAGAGGGTATTATAAAATTGTTCGGATGTTTTTATTGCATAGAAGGAAGCATCTCCGACCACATAAGTAGCATTAGCAGAAACTGTTCTCCTATATCCGGAAGTGCCTTGACTGTTTTGCCGTCGACATCGTCTAAGCCCGGGGACTAAATGGGCTCAAGCTGTCGGATCTGTACACGCACTTCGTCCAGCAAGATGGATGTAATGGGAGAGCGTAAGAGACCTGATTGAGCGGAGACAACATCCTCCGGCGAAGCTAGACTGAAGAGGGCTAATCGAACCTCCAAGTTGCTAGCAAACTCCTCGACTATCTCCTGATCATATCGAGCCCAGGCGCCATCGCCCCGCTGGACCACAAATCTCTGTAGGGGTTACCTCTTGACATGTCGACTGAATTTCCATAAAGAGAAGCCCCGGTCCTGCGTTGGGTCGATATTGCGAAGTTTATCCTCTATATATTCAGCCTTTATATCAAACAGGAGTTTTCTAAATAGGTCTGCAGAAGAGCCCTGCATAAGTGGAGTGAAAGTGACATTTGATTCATGTTTTAAAAAAGGTTAGATCCAATCAAGTACAAAATTAAGTCGCCCTTCCTCGAAGAGCGCTGCTTCAATGTCGTGCTGAGGTACAAGAAATTTAATATATGTCCCCAAGGAAGTGTAATTGGCCCAGTTATATACAAACTGCACACCGCAGACTTGGAGGCTCCAGACCCCCAAAACACACTGATAGCCACTTATGCAGATGATACTTCCTTGCTGGCGTCCAGTCGACCTGAACCTGGTACTATGACTTTTCCATTAAAACGGTCGAGACATGGAGTACAACATCTTGCAAGTGGAAACTGTTATTTATTTGTTTCTCACCATTTCCTCAGCATTAACTTTTTCACTATATCTGTTTACATGCTCGAGATCCTCATCGCCGATGTGACAACATCTTGCAAACGTGGAAACTGTTATTTATTTGTTTCTTTTCCTACCATATTAATTTTCTATGTATACCCGTTTTTCAGCCGAAAATTGTAATCATTTCATTTGCGGGGAGACAATAGTAATTCTGTAATTTTGTAATATGGGATACATTGCGTCTGTATTTTAATGCTTCTTCATCGCCCAAGATTCGTGAGAAGAAGAGATAGAGGTTTCATATCTCCACAGTATTCAGTTTTATAGATAGAAGGTTCGTACCTTCTGGACATATTTAGTATTCTGGATTCTTTATCGATCCGCTGAATTTTTAACATCGGATGAACGATATTCGAGTTATAAGGAAAACACTCAATTATGGGCAGCACCGGTCGCAACGGTGATGGGCAGCATTTCACAGTTACAGAGTATGTTATAGTCGGGCTTGACCGACTTTCTTTCTTGTTTTTTATAAATGTGTTTGCGCAGTGTTCTTTTGAAGTGCAAGATAGCTATTGCCCTCCAGAGCATTTGAGGCTTGTTCAAAGTTTTCCAATATGCTTAATTTCTTTTAGCTTGTTAACCTTTAAGTCACTAATACGGGCTTGCTCTTTTCTACTTATTAGAATTGAGCATATTTTAGTCCAGTTCAGTTCCTTAATGTCCTTAAATGTTTCATCATGCCTCATGAAATGAGCTATAGTTCAGTGAGTCAATAATTTTGTGAACTATGACTAGAAGTTTATAAGTAGATAGATCAAATCAATAAGAAAGTCAAGGGAAACTTTGATTCATCCCATGCAGGGCTCTAGTTAGTCTGCAGCTTTCCGGTAGTCAGCCTTATCAAGGGGACAGCGTCATCTCAACCATCTCTGACGCAACGCTCTCTGGCGCCTCACGAGATCAAGAACCTCAGGGTTTAAAAGTGTCTGAAGTGGACCTCGGAGGCTGTGAGCGGGTCTACCAAGCATTGCTTGCTCAGCTTACGCACAAAAAATTCAGCCATCGAAACAGTCTGTCCGAGTATAAAAACTGCTCTATAAGTACAAAGTCTTTGTTGATTTTGTTGATTATTAAATTGTATTCAATCAAGGCCAAGACCTTGAGACGACTTTCATCAATGTCGACGTTTTGGTTAAAATCCGTTTATGAAAGTAGTATTTCCCCTTTTATCGTGATTAAGGACAGAAACTCCAAGCAAATATTTAATCCCTCATACTCCATTTTATTTTGTGCAATTTTTTTTTCTGATGAACAAAAAACTTGTACGCTCATAAATGTCGACATGCAGCCTTAAGTACTTGCTCATTTTATGTGAAAACTTTTATGTTGGTTTTTCCAAATGAAAAGACTGTGTGAGTGTGTGAGCCATTTACTTATTTATACAACTTTTGGATATGAAAAACAAAAAAAATCGTGAAAAATATTACAAGTCATTAAATTGACACAAAGTGTCAAACCATTTAAAATTGGTCACTGCAAAAACACTAAAAATCAATCGCGAAAAAAAACAGAAGAATGAAATCGTATATTATTTGCATGTCCTTTTCCACAATCACCAAATGGTCAACAGCACCACCCACTCAGACTCAGGTTGATGCGATTTGACCATCGTTATCCAATGGCATGAAAAACAATTCAGTGTCATATTTGTGTGCTTTCGCATTTTGTGTTTGTTCTCCAAACGTGCTGCAGCTCAACAGAATTTGGTTTTGGTTTTTGGCAGTAACGTTTTGCGGATATGTGCGGATAATTTGGAATCGTCATTTTGGCCACATGAAATGCATACAACACACCCACACACACAGGACTCACAACACAGCTGAGTCATTTCTGTTATTTGCATTTTGAATATTTGCAAACGGTGGACAACGCTCTGGCATGCGTTTCGATACATTTGTATATGCCCGAAAATGCACAAACTTTTTTTTTTGGTTTACTCATTAGGAAATGTGTTAGAGTTTGCTCTAATTTGAAATTCAGCTATGTTTTGTTTGGGTATAGTGATTCGATTGACCAAGAAAAGACCTTAAAACTATTTTTTAAACTTTGAACTATCAGCCACTTTCTTTTTCTAATGATCACCCCCTATTCTTTCTATGCTTAAGTATTGGGAACAAATTTTGCTCTAATATAATCGGAATATCACGAACAATTCTTTTCCAATTAATTTTTGTATCGAACATAATCTGATTGGATTGATATCGAAATTCTTAATCGTAGACAAACCCTTTTATGCTTTAACTAAAAGTACACAAGACAGAAGAGTGGAAGAAGCTTGGCTTGTCCCTTTGACCTACTGATGTCAATTTGCCATGGTAAAACGAAAAATGAATCAATTTTCCTTTATTTTCATGCCTTTCGCTACACACTTCAGAGTATGTGCCCTTGTGTGTTTCAATTATTCCAGACTTTCCAATAATTCAATGAGAAAAGCCGCACCACCCCTTTCTGTCTGTCATCCACTTGTAATTATGTAATAAGACAGGGAATGTTTTAAAGCCGCTTAACGTTAACAATCCCTTGCTGGGTAGCTATGGCAGGAAATGAAAAATAACATGTTATTGCACTTTTCTTTAAATGAATGTAAAGTCGCTGGCAGGCGGCGGCGGCGTCGTATTTGCGGTTGCCTTCACATGTCCTTTGCCCGGGCAGGCGTTATGCGAAAAGAAATGCAATTTCCAACCACAAAAATAATTAAAAACTTTACGCGTTGTTCTGTGCGAGAATGCCGAAAATCAAAGGCAAATCCTCATGGACTTATCAATTTGTGCAAGGACTCCCCTTTCGACTGCTGTATGCCGTAACATTTAATGAAATTGTCTCGTCTCGTCGAAGTCGATAACAACCTGTCTAATGGTTGGTGTTTTGGTCCATCAAATCCAAACTCTTCCTGCGTCATCCACTTTTTTTTTTCATTTTTTGTTTGCAAAGCGTAAAAGCCAAAAAGTTTACGCAACATCGCGCCCGACTTGGCAGAGGTAGGATGGAAAAATCGCATAAAAGTTTAGTTTAGTGAGATCTCTCTCCCTCTATTTGCAACTCTTCTGTCATGACATAGCTTTAACCCATTATAGAGTTGAGGGGTGATTAGAAAACTTAAAAAACAGCCAATCATAATCCATATAGCTGTTATACGTATCAGCTAAACTTAGATTTTACCAGGTATGCAAACCGACTGTGAACCAAACCGTAACCGAACCGCTAATTCCAGCTGATAAACCTTCGAAAATTCTGAACCGAAAGCCACAAAACAAAACGGTTCGGTTCAGTTCACTGACGAGTTTTAAGGCGTACAAATTTGGGAAATTCTATTCATGGCCCTAACATAAGGACTTATCGGGGGTGACACAGAAACATCTTCCAACCACCCTCCAACCGAAAACCAATTCTAAGGTGCAACAGTAATATCTGTCAAACCTCACGTATTTTGTTGGGAGATTTTGGTAAGATAACCAATACACAAACCAGCCAATACAGTTTTTTTTAGTGGGACCATAATCTTATAAACACACCTTTAATTTCGACTTTCGAAAAAGAAAACGAAATTTCTCGAAGTTCTGTGCCACCGACGGATTTTTTGAGAGATTTGCAAACCAACTATCTAGAGATTTCTGAGTCATCCCTGTGTGTGTTTGATTTGCATCTTATATATATAAAGATGAAGAAAGAGTTGATCAAAGAAAAAATTTCCAACAAGGCTTATGCTTCTGCGCTTGGTTTAATTTCAATAAAATTTTAATTGTGTCCCTAACCAAAGTCCTTATCGATGTCCCTTTTATGTTAGGAACCATTTTAAAACATATGATCCCGTAAACCTCCTGCAATTGTCCAACTACCTCTTAATATGCTTGTCCTCAGTTAACATTCCTTCTTTGAAAGTTTCTAATCGATTTGTATGCGTATCCCATTTCCCTTACGGGACGATTTTCTCATTATTCGGTTATGCTACATCACCACAGCTCTCAAATAGAAATCATTATGGACTAGTCAAATGTTCTCTAGGAATTCAATTTGGAAATTTTTGAAGGGCCACATATTCACCTTAGAAATCAATTTTCAAATATTAGAGTAAGAGTTCGAGGAAAAGATAGGTGAAAAAAAACTTTCTATGACAAAATGTTTATATACATATTATGATTAGAAAAACCAAAAGTAACGGAGAGACGAACATGAATATCACGCGTGCTTGTGCACTCGCCGAGTGTAGTCCCTCGGTAGCAATGGGGGCAGGGGCTGGCCCATCGCTGAAATAGGTGATAAAAAAGACCTGTTCCCAGGAACTATAAATTTTGTTTTTATCACAATGCTTCGTATGAATAAGATAGTTGTTCAAACGTGTTTAGTTTTAACAGCTGTGCAATGGTGGTCTATTCATATGAAGTACTGTGTCAAAAATGAAATTTATTGTTCCTGGGAATAGGCCATGAAGCTAGCTCAACATTTTAAACACATTTCCGCGAGTCGTGGTTATGATATTCATACCACCAGTAAAGATCATCATCACCAACATACATAAGTAGAACAAATTGAGTTTTAAGTGGAGCGCGGAGGATCTAAAATTTATTTGAGTCCTTCATTCGCAGTGTTGCCTATTTTTAAATAGTTGTTTCATTTAAAATTAATCGACGTTGATTTAAAAAATCATTTACAAGAGCTGACTGCAAGTTTGACATATTTTCGTTGATTTTTTCACAACTTTTGACGTGGACTATCTTAACAAGTGTGTGTCGATGAACTCAGTTCTTTGATTGGCGATAAAGCACCATCAAAAACCATTGTAAATCGTTGGTAAAGTGAATTCAATCGTGATCATAGTTCTCTCGGCGACGAATTCCGTGAAGGTCGTCCAAAATCGGTAGTTGTACTGGAAACATCAATACTGTGCGTGAACTGATAATGCAAGATCGTTATGTGACATACCGTGAGATTAAGGCAATCCTAAACATTAGTTCCACCAGCATATTTAAGATTTTCCATGAAATTTCGGTGATTAACGGGACGTTTATAAGATCGCTACAGGTGGCGAGCCAAATCCCACAAATGTTGTTCGCGCACGAAGCACTGCGAAGCAAATGCTCGCCTGTTTCTTTGCACGAATGGGTCTTGAGGCCACTGTTTCGCTAGAGCAAGGATGGTCATTTGGTGTGGTACACGACCATTTGTTTGACGGAAGTCATCTGAGAAATTCGCAAAACCAACCGCCAAAGACTAATCATTCTCCATCATGAAAATGCGATCTCTCACAGAAAACGTCAAATTGATGGGTCATCCTATTTTCAATGATTTTTTTTTTATTCCCAAAGTTGTTGATTCGTTTAAAACCCATTTTTTGGAGGTGCCTCAATCGGAGTGGAATAAGAGCTTCGAAAATTGGTTTGAGCGAATTCAAAGTGCATAAATTTTCATGGAGAATATTTTAAAAAACCAAAAGTTTTTCTGACTGTTTTAATGACCTTTATACTGTTCACTTGCAGTTTTTACTGGCTCTAGGTCTTGTTATGCTATTGGCATAACTTTAAACAGAGGCACACAACACAACTTAGGAGGATTCAGGTTGATCGGATGAGTTTTGATAGACATTTCAGGCTCAAGATCGATGATGAGTGAAGATTTGATACCTCATGAAACGCGTCCGATCAACCTGAAGCCTCCTTTGTTGTGTTGTGTGCCTCTGTTTAAAGTTATGCAAAAGCATAACAAGACCTAGAGCTAGTAAAAACTGCAAGTTAAAAAGTTTTTCTTTAAAAACTTACACGCCCAGTCACCTTCATTAGCTCTTGGCGCCAGCTAAGAACTAGCCATAAAATAGCTTTTCGAAAATTGTCGTTCCGATTAGGCGTTAAACTGTTGGTTTCTTTCTCTAGTGCGAATATTTGAAGCTCACAAGCCCAGAGATTGGGAAAAGCTCGACCTTAACACTTTGGGGCTGTAAAGCAAAAACATCGATGAATGAAAAAAATCATCGATGTTTGTAGCTTTGATAAAAATATCGATGCATCTCCAGCTCTACTTTTTCTCTCATTTTCTGGTGGTTGTTGTTACTTGACAAAATTTGGTCTGACACCACTGGCTGAAATCCCCGCCGTCCATTGATCAAAGCACCAGCAATGTACAAGTTTAACCCTTGGCTTGTTGACATTGGTAAACCCCTCGTATCAAAAAAAAAACCAAAATGGGTTAATGGGCAACCAAGGCCAGTGGCCATCTTTAATGGACGTCACATCGGCTGCTCTGCTGTTGTGTGGTTGAAGTTGGAGCAAAGTTTTTGCTCTTAGGCTGCAACTGACTGCGCGGCTCGTAAAAAACATTTGCGCAATGTCAACAAATTTGCGCGCTTATTAGATTTTCGTGGTTGCACACAATTTCGCCAACTAAGACCGCCGCAGCGAGATAAAGTGCAGTCGGTGAAAATATGAATAAAATAACGAAAACGAAAACTTTCGGGGCCGCCAGTGCATGCTGCGTTTTTCGGTTGCGGTTGACCAAACGCAACGCCCTTTCCTACAAATGGCACGCCCACTTGCGACGGTCACGGTCGCCGGTTTTACTAATGAGTTTTGTTGTCAGTTCTTGCTGGTCAAGCAGAAATGGGGAGGCGAGTCCGGACTCCGGAATGCTGGGCTGCAACTCTGTGTGTGTGTATGGAGTAAGTTAATATTTGCTGCATAAATTCCAGGACTTTGGAATTTGCAGCATTTCGTCGTTTTTGTTTTATAAAAATTATGAAATTATGAAAATTCAACCACGCCTTCTGCAGAATGCGGTACTGTGGACTCGGACCAGGGACTAAGACCACATGGAAAAATATTAATTACTTTTTGCAATTTTAGCTTCTACTTTGCGCTAGGAATTTCATTTAAATGAGTATGAACTGATTTAAGTTCATTTTTTTTTTCAACAAAAGCTATTTTTATAAACTAGTTTAGCATTAAAGCTGATTTGATTCGAAAGTTTGCCATGAATGTACAAACTAATTAGGCAGCTAATAAGGTTAGGCTTTTCTGGGTTTTCAGTTTCTTTTCACTTGGGCTCCACAGTTTTAGGATCAGTTTTTCTTTAGAAATATAACTAAACCGAATCTAATCCCTACGCAGAAAAGAATAGATAAATTAATTCAATTAAAAATTCCAACCGAAAATCAATTCGTCAAATAGTACGATTTTGGCCCTTCCACTTGAAATTTTGCATTAGTAATCCACATGTACGAAAATAACCACTTTGGGCCATCACTGTCAGTCATTAGGAGTAGGAAAAGGCAAGTAAAAGTTGGCGTTCCACTTGCAAATCAATTAGTTCATATGCCAGAAAAGTTAAAGAACGTTCTCACTCGTTGCCGGGGCCTGTCAAACGGCAGGTTTTACTAGTCGAACACAATAAAAACTTATTTTGCCCAAGAAACCCCGCCTTTATTTTTTGCAAACACCACTAGACCGCTCCCCCACCCCCAACAAGTGTTCGAGTGGTCTCAGGGGGGCGGGAGGTTACCAAAAACTGGGTTAGGAATGCCAACGACGAGCGACACGATTTCAATTTGCCTTCAAGTTGATAAACGCCAAAAATTAATTCAGCCAACACACAAAATGCTTCACTTTTTATCTATGTATCGCAGGTCGTCTTTGTGTACGTCCCTGTTACTTCGTTTCAATGTGGGTAAACTCGAAAATATTTTCACTTTTTTTTTTAGCTGCGATTCGTTTTGGGTTTCCAACTCACTCACTAACTCACTTACTCACACCCTTTTGGCCATATTTATGTAAAAAGAAAGTTGCCTTTCTTCTGGCTGTGTCAGGCACAAAGTTGCACCATGCACCCCGCCCCTTCCTTTGTACGTAACTGTACTAAATAGTTTCTCACGTGACTTTTACCCATAAAAAATGGCTTTATTGCTGCACACGTATTCATTAATGGCAGCACTGAACTCACATGTGTGCAACTACTGTAGTAAGAAGTAATCCCCCCTAAATACCCCCTCCCTGCCCACCCCACCCCACAGTGTGGCTGTTGTGCAAGCCACTTTTTTGTTGCATTCAGAAATGGTTGCAAGTCGTCTGCACAGGAAGTGCATATTAATTGTGAAAATTTGTACGGATATTTCTTCGAAAAATAGTTGCTGCTGCTGCTGCAGCTCCTCTGATGCCCCAAGTTAGTTAGGCCGGCATTTGGGTAGCTAAACTCTTGGCTGGGCAAAAATATTGCATTAGTTGGAATTCTTGAAACTCATGCCTGGGTTACAACATGCAGTTAGAAAACCTTGGAATGAGCTCTAGTTTTTTACCCATTTTTTATTTTTTTTTGGTGGGGGTAGAGCCACAATTTCTGAAATGTTGTCAGCAGTAAATTGGTTGCACGAGCCAACTATAGAAATGGAAATATGTGTAAGTAACATGGTTAAAAGGGACACATTTCAGCCAGCTTTGAATGGTTTTTGGATGGAACTCCGGCAAACCAACATTTCAGGATAAACTAGAAGAAATTTAAAGGCAATTGTAAAACATGTTCAAAGAAATGAAACATCTGTCTGTCAATATGAACAAACAGATCTCAGAGATGGCAAGAGCTAAGTACTCGAATTGCATGGTAAGTACTTAGGCTTCTTACAAATACTTACAGGCAGATAACTTGCCTATCACTAAATTTTCGCAGAATTTTATAGTTAAATTGCTTGGAGCTTGGAAATAGGATGCTGGGGAACGATATAAAGAGACGGGTTTTAAGAAAAACAAGGAAGTAAGTGTGATTTGCAGCACTTCAAACGGTTCGCTTGGATTCAATTTTAGAAAAACTTCATTACTATAAATAAAAGGTTCTCTGTATAGTTATTTCAAGGGTCTTCGGTTTATACCATTAAAAACTAATCGTTTCTATCATCGATGTACCGATTTTAGAAACGCCGATGTCGTTTTTAAGAATCGTTTTCGTTCAAAAAATATTTCACCACTACTTGGAAAAAGGATTGCTAGCGAATCTGTTGCTCAAGCAAAGAATGAAAATAAAATTTGTTTAAAAAATGGAGGGAAGCTAACTTCGGCATGTAAATTTTCAGGACTCCTACTAAGACTGTTTTACAAACTCAACTTTTCTATGCCAGCTGTACTATACAGTCTTCCGGATTCGATCAATCATAAAAAAGCATAGAAAACATAAAAATACGAAGTCTGATGCCAATTCCATTCAAAACATTAAAGTTTTTCTCACTAAGGGCCGGTTTCTCATCTTCTACATAGCTGCTATGTGTCAGATAAACTTACAATTTGCTCTGTTATTTGTCAGTTTATGTGCCAGATATGCTATGTAGGAGTTGTGAAATCGGCTCTAAAACTAATTTCTCGACCGATCGTTTCTATGGCAGCTATATGCTATAGTCGTTCGATCCGTTCGGTTTTCATACTTGTGCAGCGTATTTGTACTACAAGACTTCGTGAAGATAGCTTTCAAACTGACGGAGGAAATCGATTAGAAACAGACGGACAGACGGACGGGACAAACGAACTTTGTTAAATCAACTCAGCTCGTTATGCAGATCAAGAATTTATATTCTTTATGTGGTCGAAGATGCTTCCTTCTATGCGTTACAAACATCCGGACTATTTTAATATACCCTCTTCAAGGGTATAAAAATGCGTCATATTGGGGGTAACCCAGAAATCTCTAGAGACGCAGAGGGAAAAAACGAGGTCAGAAAATACGATTTCTTCACATCAAAATATGAACAGAATGTTCTCTTAAATATTTGAGTACAAATGTTCTAATGAAATGAGCACAATTCAGCTCACTTCAACCACCCCACCGAAAACTTTATGTAGGCATTCAGACGTGCGTCTTCAGACGCATGGCAATAGCCTAACCGTCTACGACGCATCGCGACGGCCGACGTCGTTATTTGGACAAATTTAGTGAACAATTCAACGGCTATTAAAAAAGCTTCGTAGCTCAACAGGTAGAAAGGACAAAGCGCAAATTTAACCTGTGTGAGTCGCAAGCCCAAACGGACACCTCACTCACACATACACACACACAAACGCAAATGGCTTTTATCTTCTTCGCTCGCGACGATTTGCTCAGTGAATGAGCAGAGCAAAATGTACACAAATCCATTGGCTGTTCGTTGAGCACTGAGCGATTCGTTCATGAGCCGATGTGATTTTATCTCAGACTTTTTGCTCAAAGGGTGCGTAAATAACTGTTGTTCTTGGACATCGAAAAACGGTCAATTGTTATTTACTAGCTCTGCTTTTTACTCTACGAGTAACGGGTATAATTAGAGCTGAGCCTTACCGGAGTAGTTGTCATTGAATCCCAGTGATTAAAAAATATAAAATCACTCTGCGACTAGATATTTTAAGTAGCCGAAACAGATGTTTAAATCAGACGAATAAATCATGGTAAATGTATGGTAAAAATGGTAAAAATAGGGGGCTAAATGCAGGAACTAACAAGTACAAAATACATACAATGTTTGCTGGAACACAAATCACCCTGACCCGATTCCCAGTTTGTAGAAAACGGGTAGCGGAAACCTTCTAAAAATTGCATGGTTTTGCATCAAGACAAATGCAAACTTTTGCTTCTTTTGCTTGAAAAATGATTTAAAGAATTACAAATCGAAGTGATTTTTAACAACAAAAGAAAGTCACCTATAGATACGTTATCGTATTCTCACATTACCCACTGCTTCTTTGGAAGGCAGAAACTCTCCTGTGGCTATGGGGGCGTATGTAGTGAGGTAAAGTTGCTGATCGGTTTGACATGGCAAACCCAGCGCGATCCTGGCTTACTGCGTCTCTAGTCGACTCACGTCTCCCCTAGTAACAGAGCGATGCACCCGCAAAGCTGCTAGCTAACGTGAGCGGCGATCCAACCCTGGGACAAATAGGGGGCGGTACTTCGGGCTTGGCACCCGACTATCGTCTATTACATCCACAATGAAAACTGCGACAAATACATATCACAGACTGTGCATTTTTACAGCCTATGCTGGCTTACCTGCTAAAGAATTTGATTGCAAAAACAAAACCTTCTGCACTTTATGGACACAACCGAAAACTAACGTTACAAAACATTACGAAGGCAATGCACCCATTAGACCAAACCGGTAAATGAGCATTGAAACAATTCATAAAAACTACCCAAAAAAAAGCAACAAACTAAACTAGAGGCAATTTCAGTCGTAAGTGGTGGCCAGCACATGGATCGTCTGGGGCACTTAGGCGCACTTTTAGGCGGCGCCATTGTAATGGGTTTGGTCAATGGTGAAAACGTGTTTACGCTTTTATTATGTAAAGGAACCGCAGGAAGCCCATAAACTTCACAAAATCTGCTCCGGCACACACACACACACGCCCGTTCGTACGTCCGTCCGTCCTTCTTGGTGCGCCGTAATGTATGCAAAGTAATTGTGCGCATTAAATATGTTCTGTTTTTATTAACTGGCTCGGCGAGCTTTTCACTCCTTTTTTTTGACGCTAACAAGAAACAATTAAGACAAAAACAACAACGAGGCGCGTATCATAAAAATGAAAATTATGCAAATGCAAATTTGAAGCAACAATATGAGGAAATGGAGAATAGCGAGCGGGACGCAGACGGAGACTGCGGCAAACTGCAGGCAATTTTTGCTTCCCATTGTTTACATTTATTTTCCCATTCAGAATATGCAAATCCCATAAAAACTCATTTTGAAGCCAATTGACTGCATTGTTGTTATTATTATTATTCTACTTTTCCGGTTTCTCCTTTTTAGCTGCTGAAAATCAACAAAGAAAATAAAAAACGAAAACAATACTCAACTCCAGTTTCAGTTTTCCATTCGGCTGTAATTAACAACGAAAAATCGCGTTTTAAATGTAAAAATTGATTTTGGCTCTTCGACAATGGCAAATAGTGAACCATTTGGGCCAGCGGAACTTTTGAAATTGCACAATCGTTTCTGTATTTATGTACATACAAGCGATATTGTTGGTTTTTAATTCTAGAGATAAACAAAAATTCGTATCAATTTTTGGTTTTTGATATTCAAAATTTGGTTTCCACATGAAAGTGTTGGCCTGATGCTGCTGTTGACCAGCAGCTGGTGTCGCGGTTGCTTGACGGAATGCCACTAATAAGTTTTCTTTGTTTGAAAAATGGAATATTTTGCTGGGCACCTTCTACATACTTGCATATCTGGAAAACTAACGAACAAATTGTATACTTATATGCTTCAACTGCTTGCCACTTCAATGTACACGCATTTTTGTGCATCTACTCTATCTATCTTGGTATGCAGGCATACATGCATAAAACATACATGCATCGGAGTATACGTTCGTATATATACACACCCACAGAGCAGCAGCAGATTACCAAAGACGCAGCTAACATATTTTCCAAGAACTCAAACAAAAAAAAAAATTACAAAAAAGTAGAAGCCAAATAGGAAATGCAAGTGGAGGAAGAAAAAGAACTGTTGCAAGTGTGCTAAAGTTTCATGCTTCATTGGATGCCGACGCCAATGCCCGTCTAGGGGTCCTTGGAGCCCGTTTTCTTGGCGGCGGCGTTGGCACGAAGCACGCGCGCTTTTTCCAAGAACAATCAAATTTGCAGTCAGCTGAATTTCAGTTGTTTCTGTTGCCCCTGGGTATAATATTCCGCCGCATGCAATAATGTGGGTTATTTTTTGTAAAGCACTTTCATAATCGAAATGCCCGATAAACGAACTTGAAAGTGAGCCACTGAAGTTGGCATACCCAGAGGCGTTTTAAAGGAAAGGAAATTAGCTAAAAATGCCAAGTGACCTTCTCTCGTATGCCTTGTGCAAAGGTCTCTGCTCCCCTGAAGCCACTCAAGCACACATATGTTTAACGCTTTCGTTTGGGAATATTGTCATTTCTCCAGGGTTTTAGTTTTGTGTTTGAGCCTTAAACGTTTACTTCCTTTTTGGTTCCTCTTTCTATCACTTTTTTATTTGCATATTTTAATGCAAATTGTGCAGAATTAATTTAGTGCCTGTTTAGTCCGCCGTCTCCCTCCCTGCTTAGGCGTATCCTTATCCTTCTGTGTCTCGTGTTCGTGTCGCTTTTCGTTTCATATGTAAATATTCAAGTTTCAAGTTATTTTTCCCTTCAAGTTCGTCGGTTTTTCTTTATTGTTTATGCCTGAAATTGTGTTTGAGAAGCACTGGAGTGTGGCCTAGTTTCCTGTGGGTTGGCCGGGATGTGAGAGAAATGTTTTATGAGCCATATTATGCAAACTGAATTTAGTTTCTTCACTTTACCTTTCAACCACCAACGAAAAGGACAATTCGCATTTGTAAACTTTTCATTTCTTTTTGCATTTTCATTTGAACCTCTTCAAATATTTATCCAGCTCATTAACTTTTCTCTATTTAACTGCAATTTTTTGAACAAACAGCACTTAAACGTTAGCTGGACATGAATATTCATGCATGAACAGGCGACAAGCCCGTAGAATTATTACATCAAAAATTTCACTCACGTACAAAGGAAATGAAATGAAATGAATTTCTGAGCCTCAACCGTCGTCCTTCATTTTGCGTAGTTATCTTAGCTTCCTTTTACACCATTTTTTTCCACGTACCAACAGCAGCTGCAGCTACGCGAAATTTATGCTGATCATTCATAATGTCAAATACGAGCAAGTCAACCCAGGAGCCAACGAGTGGGTCAGGCCGTCAGGCCTGAACTTTGAAAATGAATGTGCTTAAAACTGGGACAGGTCAGGGTGTAACACAGATGGCAAAAAGGTTGTCCTAAAAGCGACAATCTTCAGGGTAGGCTTTCCGCTTTGTAAATTGGGTTAAAGAGAAGTTTGGTCTTAGATGCAGTTAAATTCAATCAGGATATAATTACAAATTGCATTTCCAGGAACTAGGTGAAAGTTCAAATCTCAAAATAGATCAAAACAATAAATAAATTCGCCAAATCGATATGACTTATCAAGCACAAGAAAAATCGAAAAATCACAGAAAAGTGGTCAAAGAACACTTGTAATAACCTTTGGTAGTGCCCGTTCTAGTCGATTTTTAGGATAGGTAATGCACATGGGATATAGATTTAAGTTTGCTAAATGCCAGCAAGCTTACAAAAATTCTACAACTTCCCATTTTTGTCTAGAGCAGCGATGTTCAAGAAGAGCGAGGCCAAAAAGTGAGAGTGTATTGGTGTGCGATATTAAAGCGACACAGCCCAGCTTTGAACTGCCATCAACGACAGTGCACTACTGGTTTCAAAAAGATGGCGCTCCACCACACACAAGACGCGCTACAATCGGTATTTTGAGGTCATTGTTTCCTGGCTCGTACATACAGTATGCCGAAAAATATAAGAAAATACAACTTATTGGCGCCTTCGATCGATATCGACTAATAATAAATAACTATCAATGGTAACCCTACACAAGCTCAGGGTGGTGTAAGCCGAAAGCGAGCAAAGAATATAAGGACCCAACCGAAATGATTTTAAAATACTTAAAACTAGAACTTAGGACTAATACTACCAACTTATTTGTTGAATATGGGGGAATTGAAAGTAACTACATCTATCATTGAAGTCATTGGTGAGATGAGTAAGTCTGTCGAATACCAGTACGATATTAGCTTGACTGTGCAAGTTTACTGTAGAAAAGTGCCAAAAATTGTTAAGAATCATTTTAAGAAGCTTGTACTGGGCAACTTGGTTTTTTTTAGATGACTGTGGGCTACATCAGCCCACACCGGTGCAGCATAGAAAATTATGGCTTGAAAGATGGATCTATAAAGATACATTTTGTTCTCGATACTAAGGCGCGAGTTTCTGTTTATGAAGGGGTACAGTGTTCGGATAAGAGTGTTTACTTTGTTAAGGATGTCAAGCATTACCCCCAAGTAACGCACTTTCTTTTCCCAGGCTATAATCCAACACTTTTCTTTTTGTTTGTTTTGTTTATGTTATTAATTTGGAATCTGTCCTTATTCAAAACCGATGATAGGACAACGAACGAATTTTAAAATAGCATTGACACTAGAGTACTTGATTTAATAATTATGACTTACATTTGCATGAGATTGACATTAAGGTTAAATTGACTAATTGTGCTATAGATTTAATTTGGTTGTTGTTTTGGGTGAGCTGACGCAATATACTAATCTCCAGTCATGGATCGGGCTGCCTGAACGATAGGCTCAAGGTGCGAAACCTTTTCTGCCTGCGTCTGGCCAACCTGTTGTCTAACAGGTCAATTGCAAAGTGATTTTCGTGGTGCTCCAGACGGTTTATATGCATTTTGCTAAATCTGGCAATCTCATTCTTCACTATTAAAACACATACCATTCAGCACCAACTAGGCTCTTTAAAGACTTTGACTGAAAACTTTGCATTAGAGATCCAGAGTCCACGGATTTTGATGCAGTGCCCCAGAACTGAAGACCGTATGTCCATACTGGCCTTAGAATCATCATATAGAGCAGGAGCTTCTTTGTTTGGTCAAGACCCAACTCATCTTACCACCTCTGATACTCAACTTTTTTTTTTTGACTTTTATGTGCCTATTCCACGTCAATCGGAGGGTCAATCCTTTTAACTTACAATAGTTACCGATTGTACTTTGTACAAAGTTCCTCAAAGTGTTGATCGATATTTGTGACCTCTGTTTTCTCGGGGTTGCCTGAAAAATGCTTCTCAAGCAGCCTTAGATGCGGCCAATTTAAAAAAAAAATTGTTTTTATACAGAAAAAACGATGATATCCGGACTAATATGAACTCCAACCGATGTCAAAACGGTCGTTCGGACTTACTAAAGTACTAAAATACGCTGATAAGATTTTTTAAAACCGAAATCCTGTAATAATCAAGATTAGCTCGGAAACTGAAATTGCATATTAGAAAACAGCCAGATAAACTTTAGCTTGTTATCAGAGCTTTACAATCGGAAACGATTTTTCTGATGTTCCGTGTCTCGAAATGGCTAGGTAAAAGAAAACCACAGATTAATCTGTGTGTCAAAAATGAATTGCTTTAAAATCTCCTGATATTGACTTTAGCTCGATATTTAAAGTCATTTGGATCCAAAAATAACCTTAATAAGGCTGTTTAAAGAACTCCGCAATGCTATCTTCAGTAGACTTTGCCCGCCGACTGCAAAGCAGCTGCTGCCTTTTCATGTCACGATTGCAATAACTGGTAACCATTTAGTGAAAGAGATTTTTGGCTGAGTTTCGAACTTGCTTTTTCTTTTTTTCATTGAAAACCGGTAACAGTTTTTAGCTGTTTTTTGATTCATGTACGAACTTTAGGATAGGTTCAAGCCCTTCGTACTTGTTTCATGTAAAATCTAGTACCACTCGGACTTTAAGTTTCCGAATCCGAAGGTCGAGGCTAAATCAATTTTGTTTAACTTCATTTTAGCTCCCCATTGGATTTCTCTGTAATAATCGTGATCCATCAAAATCGGTTGAGCCATTCACTTTAATCATCTCCACAGACCGCGTGATTAACATTTGAGAAACATTTCTCCTGCGTATACACATTTAAATTCGCGCTTCGCATTGTCGCCTGTGTGTAAATGAGTGAAATCAGCGAAAGCAACACGAAAACCCGTGCACAATAAGAAAAGGCAAAATCAATTTCCGATTTGGCGAAATAATTCCGCAGACATACAAAGAAGTTGGCATGAACCAAACGAAATCCCAGGATGAGCCCAAAAGCAGAGCAAAGTGTATACTCAGGCACGACACAACAACAACAGCTACAAAAAAAAAAGCGATAAGATATTTGCACAAGAATGGCATTCAGTTGATAAAATCCGATTTGAAAATGAGCGAATGCCTGGCAATGAGCAAGGACAAGGCAGCCATCGAAACAAAACAGGATGGGAAGGAGATGAAGGCGATGGGGGAGAGCAGGGATAACAATTTTATAAATAAATATTTGTGCGCCCAGGCAACTTTTCTTACGCTTTTGAACTCAACTATCTGGCGATAAATCATTTGAAGTTGCTTCGGTTTTCCTCCAACTCCTCTCCTCCCCGTTCCACAACAATTGGCCCGGTGACAATCTCTCTGTTGGCTGCAGCTTTACTTTTTACGCACTTTTGGCCCGTAAATCTGTACGAATCTGGAGAGAGAGAAAGAGCGAGTTAAAGCGGAAGCGTGTCTCCGTCTGATAGCCCCCCAATGACTTCCGTTCCTGACGTTTAATGCTTTTTAATGAGGAAGAACTGAGGACATCATGGATATGGGAACTTAATCGATTTTCATTGTTGACCAGCAGTAGACTTCTGGTGTCTAGAAGTCAGTGGGAAATTGAATGTGTGTCACTTTAAAAAATTCATAGCACACTTTTTGGGGCAAACAGAAACTTCTGAAAATTTAGGTGTCTAAATCGTTTCCAAACGACTTTGCCATTCCGATTACTTATGCCAGTCAGGTGATGTCTCCTTAGTTGATTGTTGTTTGTGTGTCTTAAAGTACAACTTTAATTTGTTTTGGCCGAGATTTGCCCCAGGCTGGGGAGCAATATGTCTCTGGTCAAGGCAAAGGAAGCGAAGCCGCGGGCCTTGACAAATGAGCGCCTCTTAAGGTCGTTGCCAGGGTCGCGATTGTTGGGCACTTTTTCTTTCTTTCTTTATTTTTATTATTTGTTTATGCGTTGGTCTATATTGAAAAATCTTTCTCTCTCTCTCTCTCTACGCTGCTGCGCCCGAAAGACAGACAAGTGGCCACAAATGGAGCACACGATTCCCGCAGTCCATGTCCTAACAAATTGTGGGCAATATTTTCATTTCATCAACATTGTCCTTGTCGACGCTGCCCGAGGCAGGGAAGGACGTGGGCGGTGTGCCAACTTTATTGCATTATTGAAAAACTTGTCAAAATATTTTGAATGTGTAGAAAAGCTTTTTTGCTTTTTTTGTTCAACTTTTGCTGTTGCTTCCTGAAATCTTACCTCAATTCTGGGGACTTGCTCTGCATTGCCAATTGACTTGGACTTTGTCAATATTAGCCTTTAGTTTAATTAATGCATTTTGCAGCAACAGCAACAACTCACGTATGTAAACAATTTTATGTATTTCATATTTCATCCAAAAAAGGATTTTTAATAAAATTTGTGTTTATTTTTTAATTTTTCCAGCTTGTGAATTCTTTCAGATTTAATTAAATTGCAGTTTTCCATTGGCTAGAATTGTGGTTGCATTTTATGCTTTTCATTTATTTGCTGTTGTGCCAAACTGGAAAGAGAAGAGAAAGAGAGAGAGAGAGAGATGTGAAAATGGATGAAAAACAAATAAACATTTATTAATTTGATAAATCAAGTTAATATGAAAGAAAATTTTAACATTCTTGGCTTATGAGTTAAGTGAATGCTTATGATTTTTAACATATATAACTTGTGACAGCTCTGGCCACACTTATCACGATCATCACTAGCGATATACCTAACTACATCGCTGGTCAACTGCATTCGTCGCTGGCAAACCTGAGCTGCAAGTAACCGGACACTCGATCGAGTACCAACGTCCACAAAAGATCAGCTACACCTCGAGGCGTTCTTTGATTGGAAAGAGCTGCCAGCCTGAGACATCTACAAGTTCACCAACAAACGTGCCAAACGTGACGTCTAGCTGAAGACTCTCGCATCCGCAAATCAACCTCAACCGAGGCACAATCGATTCTGGTTCAGTCGAAACTACTACGCGCACGTTTTTGAACCTCAAGAGCAAAGCCCTCAATGCGAGGCAATAAAGCCCTTAACGCGAGGCAACAAAGCTCTCAACGCGAGGCAACAAAGACCTCAAAGCGAGGCAGCGACCAAATTCTCAACCAATGCAACATGATTTTGAAACAGAAAACTGAAAACAGAATATATGTTCATGAAAAAGGAAATATTTTAAAATTTGAATGCAGCTTGTGTGGCCGGGTCGCCTTTTTGCTTTCAATAAATTTTACACCCGGGCACCCCTCTCTGCTGTTGGCGCCAGCTTTGTAGTAATTAGCTATGCAAAAGCTACCTCAAACTGCCGTTCGGACTCGGCGTTAAACTGTTGGTCCCTTTTTCTTGTGCGAAAATTAGAATAGCACAAGCCATGAAATTGAGAGGAGCTCGGCTTTGGCCCTGTTGGGGATGCGTCAAGCCATTAAAAAAAAAAATGATTAAAGTCTTCATCCAGATTTTAATTGGCATGAAAGCAAATAAAACTCGCGAAAGGAGAAAAGGAAGGGCTAATAAATTAATGACCACTCAATTTGGTTTATTTTGACGAAAAAATCGTGTTTGGGACCAAAGTGCATTGTAACAAATATTGAAAAAATATAGACAATGTTAAAAACACTAAAAATAAAATAGCATGAAAAAAAAGTTTTCAATTTAAAGCCTTGAATGGGATGCAAATCCATGATCTCTCCGTTGAAAGGAAAATGTCTTGACTTTCGACCACCTGGCGTTGTTCACTGTCATTTCGCCAGCGTCACGCGCGTGACGTGGCGTATGTCCGTCTCGTGAGAGTGCCGAGGTCCTGAGTTCGAATAGAATCTTCTTAGGGCGGGGGAGGAAATGTACGGGGTGTGTCGGGGTCGGGTGGCGAGACCCCCCCCCTCAAAACCATAAAATTTTTAACCAAAAACAAAATTTTTTGAACTAAGAAAACTTTCTTAAACAAACCCAAATCGATTATGAGTGATGAAAAAATGGCATAATGTGCAATGGGTAGCCATCTACATGGCCAAAGATGACATTGTCATCTTGAAGCAGTATTATTTAGAGAGTGTATTAAACTTAAACTATTTAAGTTGATAAATATTATTATTATTGAGTGATGCAAGCACTGACTTCTCATTCGCTAAAATCTTTTAAATTTCCAGTTTTAGTCCCCCAGCAGAAGGTCCTTTAAAAAGCTTTTGCTCTAAAAACTTTAAACACAATTTTCAATCATCAAAACTATCTTATTTCCTTTGTTAATTTCCGCCACATTTTCAACATTTGCCATAAAATTGTCTAGTTTATAACCTTATGTGCGCATGTGTGCATATGTGTGTGGGGTGGAAGCGCATAAATTACTTTGCGCTTTGTGCATTTCGCTTGAATCGCTCGCTTGTTCGCTGACTCGCATTATTAACGCACATAAAACTCACATATAAAGTGATTTAAATTTATTAAATATAAAAAACCATCATCTCCCTTACACACACTCATACCACCAAAAGATGTGAGCGCATAACAATTGCAATAAAATTTAACGTGCATCGATAAAAATATCAAACCATATAAAAACAACAACAACAAAGCCGCCCAGAAGAGAACTTCATTACAGGCTTTTGACTGAAACACCAAAAAATACATACAAACATATGAAAAAGAAAAACTTACAATGGCCCATTCATTTTCATGCCATTCAACAAATGAAGCGCATGAGTCGAGCCATCAACAAAGGCGACCGTTAAATGTTTTATATTTAAAAAGCCAACAACAACGCACTCACATATGTAAGAATGTATGTATGAGTGACGCTCTCTCATATACAGAAAAAATTCCACCGTCATAAATAATTATAATTTTTCAATTTAAGAGAACATTTTCATATTGCAAATGCCACTTAATTGCTTTTTCCTTTCGAATCGATACATGCAATTGACTTGTGTGTCCGGACTACGGAGTTGTAGGTGGGACAATTGGATTTTAAATTGTCAAACCAGCGACCAACATGTTGCTGGCTTCAAGATTCATGCCGTGGATAATTGATGTGCCTATTGGTTACACTTATTTATGCTTGTTCCATGATTTATGCCACACTGGCTGCATGCAAATGAAATGAAAACGTGGCTAATTTTCATTTCGCGTCTCTAAACGAAATCAATGACAGCTGTCAGCACGACATGCCCCCACCTAATCCTCCTACTCCTCTTCAGCGCATTGCGGAGCTCAATAAAATAATAAATAATAGAAAAATGCGCATAGAAAATTGCCATTTCGGTTTCACGGGGTGTGGGGTGGACAGGAGCCAGAAAGGAAAAATTGTGCGTGACACGCTCACAACTCTTGGGCTTTGTTTCGAAAATGGTGGGCGAATTGAAATGGCAGCGATTTAGTGATACCCTTTAATGGATAAAGTAGCTATGTATGTTCACCACAGTAATGCATCTATTTGTCCTTAACCACGTAATCCAATTAAAGCCTATTTGCCGTGAAACGACAAAGGTTATGCACAGATCAATTTAAAATCTTATTTGAAATATTTAACTAAAGCCCGAATCTTGCATTTTAGCGCTAGTCTAACCTAACTTAAGCTTCCGTATCAAAACAGGAGTGGATAATCTAAACGCGAGAAAAGTAAGCAGGGCAGCAAACCGATGTTGAACAGAACCGGTTTGATCGCGGAACTCCGACATTTACAAACTGTGAACCGAACCAAGTGTGCAAAAATAGATGAACCTGAACGTGTTCCGAACCTTAAGTTTCGGTTGGGTTCATCAAAGACGTAAGATCGAAAATACTGCCTAAAGATTTTGCAATATCTGGTCGATATAAAACTACAGAGACTCAGAAAATGAGGAAATCAATCATTAGAGCCTTCTATCTCATTGGTGGAGGACCGTTGGGGTCAAACATTGTATAGACTTAGGCATCCCACTGGTATTCCCTGCCTGGCTATTTTCCCAAAGTCTTTCGCATTCCGTTGGAACACCTTTCTTGCATCCATACAAGTAATATATACAATCCAGCGCAGCCGTTGTTGTTTTAAGCGCTTGACTAGATTGACGCGTTCATACGGACGGACGGACAGACGGACATGGCTAAATCGACTCGGCTGTTGATGCTGATCAAGAACATATATACTTTATAAGGTCGAAAATGCTTCCTTCTACCTGTTACATACTTTTGCACAACTTCACGATGCCCCTTTTCCCATTTTTATGGGAACAGGATATAAAAATGGATTCAAAGAAGACCAAAAACTAAGACAATCATTATTTGGAGAACTTCGTGGAGGACTAACATATAGCTGATCAAAAGATCAAGACTTTGGTACAAGCTTTCGGAAAAAACCTCGTTGAATGAAGGAAGAGAAAACTGCGGTCTGTTATAATGTTGGGGGATTTGTCGCTTGGTAGTCTCTGGCATCAGATAGCAAACAACCAGTAGGGGTATTCTTGACCCATCCTAACCGTGAAAACCGTCAGATACATATTTAATTAGAATCCCTTAATCTTCCTTAAGATCATTTTGTACTTGCTAAATATAATAACAAGAAAGAAAGTCGGTCAAGCCCGACTATAACATACTCTGTGCCTGTGTCACAGTTGCGACCGGATCGATAAATAATCCTGACTACTAAATATGTCCAAAAGGAACGAACCATCTATCTATAAAACTGTGGGAGATATGACGTTTTTTCCAATTTGCGGGGGCGGGAGGGCAAAAATTGAAAATAAACTTGATCTGCCTGCAAGTATAAGAAGCATAAGTCCTATACATGTCAAACCTCTATCTCTTACCATCTCTGAGATCTGTGCGTTCATACGGACAGACAGACGGACAGACGGACATGGCTATATCGACTCGGCTGTTGATGCTGATCAAGAATATATATACTTTATGAGGTCGGATATGCTTCCTTCTGGCTGTTACATACTTTTGCACAAACTTATTATACTCTATGTACCTTTGGTACAGAGTATAAAAATATTTTAACTTTACGTTCATTTCCTGGGAATTGAACTTGGGACCTCGTACTCTCGTGCTTAACACGAAAGTCAGCATCTTAACGCAGTAGACTGTCGACCTCATGAAAAAATTGGGAAATATTGATTTACAAAATAGAATACCTTGGCAGAGTTTACTTTAAAAAGTGACAACCCGACCCACAGATCTCATTGTGGGAAATTCGGGGCGTATACGTAATTTTTAGAGCAAACTTTATGGGCTAGTCGCGCCCATTAATGCCGATTTTTTGTTTGTTTGACGACGTTACATTTATCATTTTACAGGTTCATTTTCTTGTTCCAACAAACGCGACATATCTCAGTTGTGCTGCAATATCGTATATTCTTCAATGATCCATCGGAATTTGAATAAAACATTTCAAATACAAAATATTTTACTAGGATGTTTCAAAACTAATTGAACTATTTTTGCCATGCAAAAGTTTTTCAAACTGCCGTTCGTATTCGGCGTTAAACTGTAGGACCTTTTTTCTTGTGCTAAAATTAGAAGCACACAAGCCAAGAGATTCAGAGGGACTCGTCTTTGGCCTTTTGGGGCTGTGTCAAGCCATTTTACATTTTACAAAATCCTTTGTGAACTTTCAACTCGATTTACATAAAATGGATTATTTTGAGCTATGACAGTGTAAAGGTAAGTGAGCGATATGTTATATGTGTCAAAAATGTAGTCGTTAATCGCTTAAAAATGTTTAATATGCTGATTGCTAAAAGCTGAATTTATTTGCTGAATGAATGCAGTAAATGCAGTGATGTCCGATTGCGATTGGAAAATTTGATAATCACGATTGCTGAAAAGGAGTCGAACAATAAGTATGATTGATGAGAGCTATTAGCGATTGCTGGGTCAGCATACCTTTATTACAAGCATTTACATATATCAGTGTTTGGCGCTTCGCTCTAAGGCAGGTTGTCGTAAAACAGGGGTGCCCATTGCCACCTTATGGCCACGTACTCACCAGTGCAAATAAAGAAAAAAATTCTGAAGAAACAACAACCACAAGAAACTGAAAGAGTAAACCAATTATTGCGCTTTGATACGTGAGTGTGCTCGTGGTTGTCTGATGCACACGAAATCATTCTTGTTGTTTTCTTGAGGTGTGTTCAGATGTGAATTAATAAGAAGTAATGTTAGATTTTTATAAAAATTTTGAAGAAAAATTTTATTTCTGCTTTAGTTCTGTCATTTTTGTATTAAAATCTTACGTTACTTCTCATTAATTCTTATCTGGGTACAGACCTTTATTTTAAAATTACTTCTAATTTCGATGACTGTTCAGCACAACTTACGAAAGCAGATGACGGGACATCAATCATACCTATTTACAGCATACTTGTAGGCTGACGTTTGGGCTCGATTTTTGCAGCATTCTCTTTAACACGCTTAGATATTTACATACATACACGTGAAGCTAATGTAAGCGTGTTAAAGAGGGTCAAACTAAGCGATACTTCAATGCTTTGTCGATTGAAAGGTCCTAACAAAAATATTCAAAAATCTAAAACAGAGTAATCGCAGAGTCTTCTACATTCGCTCTTCATTTTAAAAATACATACATATAAACGATACGTGTACAAGTACAATATAGATTTTAAAATGTGGGCACGCTTTTGGGTTTTTCTGTATTATTGACTGCGACATTTATATGCCAACCAGTCAACCACATGCGCATTTTCACATAATAGATACAAGTACATACATATATATGTAAGTATATACGTATATAGACACATAACAAAACGCGATTGCCACTGTCAGGCACACGCAGTTGATGGTTGACATTTTGACAAAATAAAAAAAAAAACAGAGCAAAGCAAATTGACAACCAATAGATGCAGATATATTCATGTTGCTTTTGTGTGCCAAATGAGCCCGAAAGCCTTTCACTAATTAGACAGCACATTTCAATTACAAACCAAACAAATTCAACAAAATCTATTAATGAGAAAAACCTATAATCGAAAATAATTGCAACATCAAATGTAGCAGAGAGACATTTAATACCGCAAAATAATTAGCTCTAAAATAATTTACTATAAACCAACATTCGAAACCAAGCTACAAAACAATATAAATTAGAATTTTGTTGTTTAATTGGAAATTTGAGCCGAAATAACAAAAAAAAATAATCCATCACGAGTTTTCTATTTTATTTTTTGCTTTCTTCCTCCCGCGGGCAATGCGAGCAAATTGAGCTTTTCTCAGCATATTAAATTTCATCAATATGTAGCTATTATTTTGCTACGGCATCATCGTTATTCGTGAAAATAAAAGAAGAAGCGAACCAGCTTTGAGTGAGAGAATTCCCATGCTTGTCCCCCAATTAGTGGCGACTTGACGAAGGATGAGAGATGTGTTAAATGTGATCCACCAATAAGCAGAGGAAGAACAGCCGAAAGCAAATTGAAGTTAATTTGTATATTCCATTTGAAACGCAATAAAATTTCTTTCTATTTAAAAAGATAACAGCGAGGAGGATTAGACATCAAAATTTATGATGTGAGTAGTCAGCAGTGCATAGCTCATGTTACTGTAGCCACATGACCAGTATTACTAGTTTTTTTTTAACTTTTTTTTTTCGATTTTTTCAAAAGTTGCCTTCTTTTAAACTCTCATAACTTTTTTGTTTCTGCACCTATTGAAAAGTTTAAGGGCAATTTTAAAAGAAGAAACCTGGCCAAAAGTTTCGTTTTCAGACATTATTTCCACCAATTACTCTGGAGGAGGTTCAGTGCCAAATCAAGAACTTAAACAATAAAAAAGCCCCAAGCGAGGATGGCCTTAACAATAGGGTTATCAAAGCCCTTCCAGTAAAAACGGTGCTCTTCCTGGTCTTAATTTTCAACGCGGCATTGCGACTGGGTCACTTTCCTAAGGTGTGATAAAAGGCTCAAATCGTTATGATCCATAAAGCTGGCAAAAGCCCGTCGGAGGTCGAGTCATACCGTCCAATCAGTCTCCTATCCACAATATCGAAAATTTTCAAGAGGTGCATACTAGCCCGAATTATGGCAATCGATGGGGTGTGTGGCAGGATACCTCCCTTTCAGTTCGGGTTTAGAAAGTCACATGGGACCCCATGACATTAAACAGGCTTTTGATAGAGTGTGGCATGACGGATTGCTCTACAAGGTAAAAGACATCCTTCCGCCCTTCCTACTCTCTTGTGAAAAGCTTCCTCACGGACCGGACCTTCTCAGTAATCTTGGAAGGAGTGTGAGGGTAATACGCGCTGGTGTGCCACAAGGAAGTGTCCTCGGACCAACCTTATACTCTCTATACACTTGTGAAATGCCTGCAGGAGGAACAATACCCATTGAAGACCCCCAAGGCTTACTCATTGCAACTTTTGCTGACGATACTGCTTTTATGGCGAGAGACCCATGCATCTATAATGCCACCGATGTCGTTCTGCAATATTTGTATCACTTTAGCAGATGGGCTAAGCGATGGAACATTGGGCTAAACCTGCATAAATGTGCCAGTATAAGATATACACTTCGTCGCAATGAGTGCCCTGGCGTCTTTCTCAATGAGCAGCTATTACGGCACTTGCCTGGACATAAATACTTGGGAGTATATCTGGACAAGCGCCTTACATTCGGAACCCATATCAACGCGCTTGTAAGATCACTTTACGGCAGAGTGAAGAAAGTGGGATGGCTGCTCTCCAGTAGAAATAAGCTCTCACTCCGTAACAAAGTGCATATTTACAAGGCAATTATAGCATAATTATAAACTCCGGAGATCATAATGCCTCTTTCGACATACCGATAAGCTCATAGGATTTTAAGGCCCTGTCTACTTTTGGAATACCAGCAAAGTAGGTCGATTTTGCATGATGACGTTGAGAAGCGCGCAAAGTCTGCCAAAATACGAAAAAACCTTTCCGACACTTTTGATACTAAAAGATATTTTAGGGTGACTTCTTTAATCTATCGAAGTAGAGCTCAAATGCCTACTTGCATATGCCGATGATATTTTCGGCAGAAACTGTTGGGTGGTAAGCATGACGAAGTAACTATTATCAAACAACATCTGATTGAAAATCCAAAGAAGAATTACTCTTGCAATCCGATGTGACGTCGAGCTTAGTAGGGAGTTCAAGAGCAAAGATCTTTCCTTTCATTCTAGTGTTGCAATAAGGTGCTAAAGTAAGGACACTAACCGCAGAGGATGTTTGTGATAAAAGTTCTTCGAAGGACTAATAGACCTTTAAAAGTTGGCAATGCTTTTCGCACCCGAATAAACCACGAACTGTATGAGCTTTATGGGGACTATAGTCTAGGCCAGGGATGTTCAAAAAGAGCGTGGCCAAAAAGTGAGAGTGTATTGGTGTGCGATATGAAAGCGACACTGCCCTCAACGATGGCTGGGCAGCGAATGAAGCCAAAGAGAGCTCTGCTTACGCTCATATGCGCGACTTCGGCATGCACTCGGCTCTTGTGCGTGTAAATAGCCGATTGCGCTCGGCCCCTGGGGGCTGTGGAGGAACATCGCTGATCTAGGCAATAAAACAACAGCGGCTGTGATGTATAGGTCATGTAATCCGTATGAATGAGTAAGCTCCAGTAAATCTGTTTGATCGGAAGGCGAAAGACTTTGGGAAACCAGATTTAAATATGGGATAAATATAAGAAGAGCTTCTTTCGAAATGGTTTTTAAGACAACTGTATTTCTTTTCAGACTCCTTCTTGCCAGTGTGGCTCGACTATGCAGTGTCAGACCAGTTTAGTTCTCGTCTCATACAAAACTTCTTCAGAATGGCAAACTAGTTTGGCATAATCAGCAATTAATTCGCTCAAACTTACATTCCCTTCCGTTCAGCTCCAACTCTCAGGAATAACTTAAATTAAGTAACCAATTTGTGCAGTTTCTGTTAAAAAAAAATTTTAAAAATGAAACTGCCATTTCAGAAACTTTCCTTTTGGTCTATTTTGACCACAAACTCGCCAGCTGCCAGGCTCCCTTCTCGCTTCGCCAGTTTCCTGGTCTTCTTCTTCTGAAACTTCACATAAAGTTGTGTAGTTTTTGTGCACTTGGTTGTCAACACATCGACATAACGGCACATTCGTCCAATTTACACACAGACACGGAGAGAAGTTTTCGTAGTGGCAAGCGGGCAAGAGCCACTCCAAGGACTTCAGCGCCAGACAAGCATCATCATCCTCGGCGGCATTGGGCAAACTTGAACTTTTGTGGCCGACTGTTGCAGCACACACACACATACAAAACTGCCACGCCCACAACATTTTTGGTTGCCAAATTCCTCGCTCGCTCTAATTACATGTTGGGCCAAAAACTGAAAACTCAGCTTGAGGCATGCGTTTTGTGGTCTTCCATTTGCATTCGCTGCGAAAAGCAACTTCGCTTTGGAGTGAACAAGAATAAAATGTTTGTGCTCGGCTCCTTCGGCTGGTTTCATAATTAAATTCTGGCTTGGTAGAGTATCATCTACTTTTCCATATTTTATTTATGATTTCGGGGGTGCTGCTTGCTTGTCACTTGGCCGGGCGATAATTTCCCCGAGTTCAGAGTTCACGGTTTAGTGAGCAGCAACTTGAATGCATTCCCAACGAAGCTTTTGCTAAACTTTATATACACGGTGGGTGGGTTGGGCGGAAAGTCATTTATCAATGTCAGAGAGTGTGCTGCATGCACCAGAGAAGAAGTTTCTCTTGACTCGGCCTAAAGTTTGGGTCTGGGCAGACTGGGCGAAGACTTTGTTCCACAAAACACTCAAGTGATTTCCAAAATTATGCACACGCATAACAAAAACTTTTATCAATATGCAATTTTCACAACAAAATCAAAGCAACAAAGCAGACCAGTAAAAGCCAGAGGGAAAGCATTTAAGATTCATTGGGGAAAATGTCCTTGTAATCGAATAATAGTAATTGAAACTTCATTTCTTCTTGCAGGGCTTTGGCTTTGTCTTTGCTTTACGCTCGAAACTTTTGCACTTAGAACCCTTCCCCGGCCCCCTCCCGCTGTTCATCTCTTTTTAAGCGGTCGAGCGTCTCTTCTAATCCTCTGGCCGCCACTTGTTTGGCTGGCGAAACAAGTTTGCACTCAAAACTCGTAAATAATGGATGGATGGCAAAAAAAAAGAAAAGCGCAACCGCACCATTCATAATGGAAAAAGTTGCCCGGGCCACTTGAAACTATTGCACCAGCTCTGGCCAGCCCCCGTCACCCTTAACCAATCCTTGGACGGTGCAACAGCAACAGCAGCAGCCGCCGCCGGCTTTATTGTCATGTGTACAGTAAAAATAACAAATAACAAACACGTAGCAGGGCTACAGCAAGTCATAAAGGCGCATTCTGTTGGCTGTGGCCTTGATGCGGTTGCATGCCCCAACAGTCGTTTCGAAGCCAAGGTTATATTCGCCATCGCCGTTCGCCGTCGCCTTTTTAATATGCTGTCTGTTCCGGTGGCGGTGGCTGCTCTGGGCTGTTGGCTGAGTGTTGTTTATGATGCACATATCCGGTCAGTTTTTACGTATATATATTTTTTTTATTTTATATATATACAGCTGTGTGATAAATCTTAAACTGCATTCAATTTTAAATACTGCAAGTGACATCAGTGACGGAGAGTTATAGAAAGCGAGTTAGAGGGAAAGTGGCCAGTTTACTTTTTAGAAAAAAATCGAATTTTAATATCAAACATTTATACCCAGGTAACACGACGATCTAGAGTCGAACCAGCAGAGCCACGCAGAATCGGCTCGGCTAGGATTGTTTTGATACGGACTACAGAATTCCTTTTCTAAGTATACCTGCAGTTTTAGCCGGCTCGAGGTCATCTTTTGCTGTCGCAAACCTTTAAACAGAGACATACACAACACTACAAAGGAGGCTAGCTGACCATGCAGCTGTACAACTGCAGGTTTACTTAGCATAAAGCTCGTAAAAACAGTGACATATATACTAACAATAGGGGATAGTTAACTTCGGCTCGGCCGAACTTTTGTATACCCATGCAGTTTGTTTTTCTAAATAAGACTACTTTTCTGACCTTACTTTTCTATGGGAGTAATACAATATACCCTTTTTACTCTACGTGAAACGGGTATAATGACGAAAGTTGAGCAAATTAAAACTGACTGTTTAAAGCCAAGTAGATTTAGGCAGTAGGCCCAAATCGCTTAACATTCACAATCTGATCTAGCAACCGAAGATATTTATACATTGTCACTTTAAAAGGTAAAGAGTATATCGGGGAGTATATCTCTCTCACTAATACGATTATAGGCTAATCACACTGAGTACATCTAACTGGCAAATTTGTATGTGTGTGGCCGGGTGGCTCAGCGGCTAGTGTGCGCGACCGCTGTGCAAGAGGTCGTGGGTACGATCCCGCCTCGGAACATCTAATGAAAAGTTTTTCTCTTTGAATAAACTTTACACCCGGTCACCCCTCTCTGCTGTTGGCGCCAGCTTTGTAGTAATTAGCCATGCTAAAGCTTCTCAAACTGCCGTTCGGACTCGGCGTTAAACTGTAAGTCCTTTTCTCTTTTGCGAAAATTAGAAGCGCACAAGTCAAGAGATTGAGAGAAGCTCGGCTTTGGCCCTTTGGGGCTGTGTCGAGCCATTTTACATTTTACAAATTTTTATGACGCATGATGTTGGATGTTAGATGCTAGATGTGCTCAATGTGAATAGCCTATAAGGCCATTGGGGACGCACACACACAAAGCCATATCTGTTTCTCCGCTGACTTTCGATTTTGAGCGCTTTGTGCTTTGGAATTCCCAAACAGGTATGGCATCGCAGGCATGAAGAGACGGCTGTTGGAATGACAGACAAAAAGTCCTGTTTAAAGTTATGCGAAAGCACAACAAGACCTCGAGCCGGCTAAAACTGCTGGTTTAAAGTAAAAAATTGATTCAACTATCTAAAAAGCAACGAACCAAGGCCCGAGTACTAACCCCAAGTTCGATAGTTTTAGGTATCGGTCCGGGAGTCGAATATTACAATTGCACTAGGCAGAAAGATTGAATGGTTTTTGGTGATTCTGGACTATTTTTCGGTGCTGAAAACGAATCTGTTTTCGAAAATGGTTCATCACGCCTAGATCTTTAGTAATTTGAGCTTAAAGTTGCTTAAAATGCGTATTTCGACCCCTTTCCGGCACTTTCCTATAGTTTTGTTTTGACTCTCATTGAAATAATATTATCGTACAGTTGTAATTCTTAACTTTAAAATAAACCATCGCAAACAATTCTACGATTTTTTTAAGCTAAGATATATTTTATTTTCCATACTTGATTTCGAAATAAGGGCTTCATTGGAAAGTAGCAACTCTTCTTTGGTGATGGGGGCGAATGTAGTGAAGTAAAACTTCTGACCGGTTCAACATGGTAGAACCGGAGTGATCCTGGCTTACTGCGTCCCAAGTCGACTTACAGCTCTTTGTTAGTAACCCCCGGTAACAGAGAGATGTGCCCGCAAAGCTGCTGGCTAACGTGAGCGGCGATCCCGCCCTAGGACAAATATGGGGCGGTACATTGGGTTTGGTACCCGATTATCGTCAAATAAACATACACCAATGAAAACTGCAAAAACAATGCCTCGGATAAAATTGGGCAACTTGAAGTACCAACTCGCACAAAACAGAGGCTAGTGGCGGGCATTAATAGAGCAGTTTTGATTGAAATATCGGGCCAAATAAGAAGACGATATCGAAATAACAAAGGGTATGGCGATAGTTTGAGGAAAGAATTTGGTTATTTACACAAACAAAATTCATTAGGTGTCGCATTTTTATCATAAAAGGTATAAAAACGATATGAGGAAGTAGTATCATGACGTGTAGTAACCACTGTAGCAACCACTGCAACTGGTTAAGATGACATTCCGATTGTGTTCAGTCCAAAGACCATGAGTTCAAGTCCCAGAGTAAGAAAAAAAACAACATTCTTATATCCAAGAAGAAACGCTTTCTTAACTCCAGGCAGAATCTCAAACTTTATCCCTCAGAAGAGACTTTTTTATCCCCAGGAAGAATCGCTTTCTTATCGCTCAGAAGAGATTTTTTCCTATACCCCAGAAGTAATGCTTTCTTATCGCCCAGAAGTGTCGCAGACGAAGGAAGATGTGAATGCGATTGTAATGCGATGTCGCTAGGGTAAGGCGATACTTACTGGAAGAATTGCATTCCTATCTTCCGCGATAAAAAATGTTTGCTGAGATAGAGTTCCAATAAAAATGTTCAACAACGTCCATTACATAGTCATAGGCAGTTCCAATTTTTGTATTTTTAAATAATTTTTCAGTCCACAACTAATCTTTCTGTTGAAACTTATACAGCTCCCAAAAATAGGCAATATTAAATTTAAATGTTTTTCTCTTACCTTTAACAAATTTCGACTGATCTATGAGCTTTTATGTAATTCTTTGATATACAAAACTTGGAAACTTGTAAAGGACAGCAATGTAATTAAAAACGGCGCGACAAAAGCCAAAACGGAAATGGGTTTTGCACACATGTCACACACACACACACGCACCTTCAGACGCACACACGCAATTAAGTTTGAGTCTTTGAGGAATTTAATATGAATTAATTGATGAATTGCACTGAAATGTATGTAAGTATTAGGTACGTGATGGTCAGACTCGCACACGTGCTCATTTTAAATACGTCAAAATACGGTTTTGTCATTTGCCGGCAACAAAACAAAAACACCCACCACACGTGCCGAATGTAACATGCAGACTGAGTACATCTCGGCAGCAGCGACGACAGCAGAGGCAGAGGACCAAGCAACGAGTACTGTTGCAGCCACCAATGAGAGTGCAACCCACTCGCTCCACAATTCGCCACTCGTGATGCAAATTATTATTGCGCAGGCGTTTGCTCTCAGTCTGTTAAGGCACTGTTAGTTGAAATGTTAAGTGTGGGTGTGGTGAGTTTTGATGCTCCTGTTAAAAAGGAGCAACAGTTTGGTGCTATTTGGAATTATTTTGATTTCGAAAAATTGCAATGTAATAAAATATAACAGTTGCATTTTGTTTAGAGTAGGCTAACTAAATACATCTAACTTAGTTTTTTCAGCAATTTAGTGTCTTAATTTTGAGATTTTTGGTTTAACTTTAACAGTTTTTATCCGCTGTTAGCTGGTCTGTTAACTTGCTATAAATTTTGGCTGTTAACATGCTCACAGTTGCCCCTGCCTTAAACAGGATTTAAGTTTTAACATAAACAATTCAAAAGATAATGACTTTTAAAGGCTTAATACAGTTCAAAAAAGATAATGACTTTTAAATTAATTTTGCTAATTTTTCACTAAATTTAGCCACTGCATTTGTATAAATAATATTTTTATTAATAATAGCTAATCAAGGTCTGCTCATAAAACGCGTTTTTCGAACTGGAGCCCATGACATCTCCAGTTATTGATGAAACTAAATGCAATCGACGCAGAATTGTCACCATTTTGGTCTGAACCTCAATCGTAGTTTTTTGTAATTTTGTAATATTTTATTTTTACACAAAACTACCAAAAAGAGGGCCTTAAATCGATTTTTTTCCAGTGACCACCGTTTTGTCAAAAATTTTTTCGATGCTCAGACCAAAATGTCTTCTATACTGATTATAACCCTGTCTTTACTTTTCATTTCAAACAACCTGGAGACGAGAAATCGTGGCCGCCAGCATTATACCTTTTTTATGGACACCCTACTTTGACGGCCGAGAACTTTTTGAGCAGCCCTCTTATCGAAGCAGACAAATTTTTTTGTTTACTTTGATCTTTTTCTAACAAAGTAAAAAAAAAACAGAATTGGAAAAAATCGTTGCTTTTGAAATACGATATTTTTTTAAAGAAGTTAAAAAACAGCCTCGACATGGAGAATCCCCCCTTAAGAAAATCGTAGAATTGTTTGGAATACACAGTTGATTTTGAAATTAAGATAATACTTTAAGATAATATCAAAGAGAGCCAAATCAACTGAAAAGGAACCCCACAAAACGTTTATAAAACGTTTATCAAAATATGAATTCTAAGCAACTTTAAGCTTAAATTATCCAAAATCTAGACGTGATGGACTATTTCCATTTCGAAAAAGTCATCTAAAATCAACTTTTAAGATTTATTGTTTGATGTTAAATTTAAGAATGATTTACACTGAATTAAAGTAACCACACAAAGGAAGCATTCTTGAAGTTTTGAGGATAGATCGGTTTTCAATCCATCCCGTTCTATTTTGAAGAGGAAGCGCTTTCCGAAATTGATCTCATTAGATAAAAACGACAGCCATAGCTTGAAAACTTGAAAATAGCAATTTTAATATACAATTATTTATTAAAATAATAACTATAAAAGAGGTCCAAACAGAATAGTTCTATCTGGTTCTAAGGGGCTGGGTTTTGATTCCGTTTTCAGTAGAAGGCAGAAGCCCTGCGTCATACATATCTGCCGTAAACACCGTTCCACATACTTCAACACCGACATGCATTGCCTTTCACTTCTTTTCATGTCTACGACTCTCTGTCGGCAATTGTCAAATTAAGTGAATGCCGCAAAAGATAATGCGTTTGCTAAATTGGATTCAATTAATGTAATTTGCATTTTGTGACATTTTTAGTGGGCTGAATGGATTTCTTCGTTTGTTTCGTTGACAAAAGGCGGAAATTATGTTTTATTTAGAATACTCAACTTTTGCTGCCCACATTTTCAGTTCGTCTGTTACTTACAAGTCTCAATTTTCCCACATTTGCTGATCTTTATGGGGCCGACTTTACATAATGCAACAGCTTGTTGAGTCCTCTGGCCTCCCCCTTTCTATTCTCTTATGAAGTTCAACAAATTATTGTGAATGGGATTTTGTGTTTTTTTTTTCGGGGTTGATTTGTATGCAGCGCTAAAAGCTTGAAAAATGTTTTACCCGCACGTGTTTCCTGCGCTTTGATGGCAAAAACTTACACAGACACACTCTCACGCACACACAGGCACACACATTCGAGATACATTATATAAATAAAATGGGAAAAGAAAAGCACAACAATGAAATGCCAAGTCTGGGTAGGGCGGGTGACAGCGGCAGTTACATTACAATTTTCAGACGGTGTATAGTGGGGGAAGGGCGATGGGGGAGGCCTGTTCCGCATACAGTGTGTGACATTTCTAGACCGAAACAAAACATAACCAAAAAAAAAGTGTTGCAATTTTAAATACCCATTATATTACAAAATTGGGTATATTTCTTTCATTTTTGGAGAGAAAAAATTTTGTTTAATCCTAGTCAGGGCTGAAAACCGAAAAAATTTTCCAAACCAAAATTTTTCAATGGTTAAGGTTCGGAAATTTGAGGTTCGATTTTTAAGATGAAGGTTTTGGTTCGAGCCTTGGATCAGCCCATGCCTTACACATTGTTCATGAAAAATAGGTATGAGTGGGGCTAACACTCACGGGGCCTTGATGTGAAACATGCTGTGTACGAAAGGCTCCGCCTTTCACATTATTATGGTTGTGTGGTACTATATACTCGATACTCAAAACTCGATAGTCAGTGATCAATAACAGTACTCCATACTAAGTGCTCGACACGACATACTCAATGCGATGCCAATTACTCGATTCTCAGAATTCGATGCTCAGTACTCGACACTTAGTTCTCGATACTAAGTACTCCATACTCAGTACTCGATTAGGCAGTACTCGACTATTAGTGCTTGATACTAAGTACTCGATACCAAGTACTCGATACAAAGAATTTGACACTCATTACTCGACTCTAAGACCTCAATACTTAGTACTTAATACTAAGTAGTCGATACTTATACTCGATACTTTGTATTTGGTACTCAGCAACCGATGATAATTCTCGATACTAAGTACTCGATACCAAGTACTCGATACTCTGTATTTGATACTCGACTCTAAGTTCTCTATACTTTATGTAATGTTAATGTTGTTTTTGTGAATCATTTAAAATCTTTGAAGTCGAAGATCTTAAAAGGCAAAGGCTATTGGGGAATTTATAAGTAATTTTGAACGTTAATCACGACTTTTTATTAAACTTTTCTGTCGATTTTAAGACTCAGTTGCCCAAAACCGACCAGATAACAGAAGAAGTCGCTAGGCAGTAGGAGAAAATTTTTTTTGTCTGTCATTTTTGTTGAACCAAACCAAAACTGTAGGTTCGGAACAGGTTCAGGTTCAGCTTTTATTATTAAAGAGGTTCGGTTCAATAAAAGGCTTTCAGGTTTTCAATCGAGCTGCGATCCTATAAAATAATTTTGGTATTCTGTAAACATTGTGGCATTAATTGACATAGTGACGAACTTCTTGAAAAGCGACAAGTCTGTCTGAGTGTGTAAGTATAGATTTGTAAGATCTAGAGACTTAATACTGTTTCCTTTGAAGCATACAATAAACTTTAAAAGTGCCGAGCTAACTTCGTTCCTGGCTTATATGCTCCCTTAATGAGTATCAAATGTTCGACTACTTCCTTCCAATCTCGTTTTTGTTACGCTCATATGTGTAGAAAGATTTGTTGGCACATTACAGACTCTAATGAATGGCAACACTTGAATGATTTTTGTTTCAACATTTACATTGCAGAGTGGGGGGGTGGTGAGTGCCTCATCGCCGGCAACTGCAACTTTGAGTAGTGTAAACTTTTGCAGATTTCCCCCAGCTGCTGGAGTGAATCCTTCGAGAATGCGCGAGACAAACATCTAAATTGTTAACGTAATGCGACAAAATATTGAAGTCAGCAAGTAGAGCCACACACCCACACACTCGCACACCTGCCACATCTTGTCCCGGCTGCTGTGGACTCAATTCAGTTGTGTGAAACCTGCCAGGCACGAATTCAATTTCGCGTCCACAGATGCCATTCACCTTCGGCACGTACAACTATCAACGTCAACAAGTTACCCAACATTTGGGGGCGTGGCACAAAACTAAAGTGGAAAACAGCAGTCAGACAATACAATTGCTTCCTTGAATGCATCTGAAGACGACGACGTCTCACTTCCTAAGACATCTCCCAATGCTCCTGACATTTTATACTGAATTATTTATTTAGTTTTTCTTTTTCTTTACTTTTATTATTTTTTTCCCCGCTGCCTTTCGCTCATTATATTCCTTTGTGCCATTTTTATTGTTCTGCGTTGACAAGAAAAGTCAACAAGGTTGAAAATTGAAACCGTGCAAGCACTTTGCTCAGGATCAGTTTCTGCGATATAATTAAATGACCATGAAGCTCTTGAATTTGAGAAAAAATTGTTTGATTACCTCCGAGGATTTGAGCGTTGTACTAAAATTAAATATGACTGTGAAATATTTTCAATTTGTGGACACGGAAAGATGGCGCTGTATTCTATACACATTTTGTTACTGCTGCTCCTCTGCGTTCACCCGTGGGAAATTTGCTAACAGAAAATAAAAGTTTCTGGTCAAGTGAGTGCAAAAGTTTTAAGTGACGCACTTTTTCCCTTCTTTTGCTCTGCTTCCTTCATGCTTTCCTTTCATTTTTGTCGTCCGACTTTGGGTTGAGAAAAAAAAATTTGTTAGGCTTGACTTATGGGATATAAATCATGTATTGAATGTAGTGTAGAGTAGTGAAGTGAAGGAAGCGTGTAGCATTTGATTATATTTTGCAACTGGGAGTTGGTTGAGATAAAATTGAGTGGCGAATGAAATTGTAGTTTTCAATGAGTTGAAGCAAAGAGGTGTTGGATAAGAGTGTAGTAAGGTAAGGGACAACTGCCTGGATGTTTTTGTGGTTCTTTTTTGTTTGCTTCATTTTGAAAAAAAGATGTAAGTTAAGAGAAAACGATTGAATTAAATTTGAATAAAAAAGAACAAAAGAATCTTTTTACCAGCTTCTAAGATCCACCTACTAAGGTACTTCTGCGCTCCTTTTGAGATATTCTACTTGTCATAAATCTCTACAAAATCGGTTGTCAAAATTCTCTTCAGAGAAACTCTTATTAAATGGAAGATCAAATCTTTAGGGATATTTGACAATTGTCAGGGCAGCTAAACGATGTCTAAACCTACTAAGTGGAAAGATAAGAGCCAGAGATGTGCAAGAGGCCTGTTTTCTTGACTCGAGGGCACCCGATGTATAAAGCGTATGCGGTATGATTCGACACTCAAAATATGCAGTCAGCTCATTTTTTCACTCATCTCGTACTAGTATTTCTGTGATTGGAGTCAGATTTGTGGTTGATTTTTTTCGAAAGGCAAACGCACTCTCACAGTACACACACAGCTAATACTTAAGAAAGTATAATTTTTTTACTCTTATTCTCTCTTATTTATAAGAATTACCTTAAGTGCAGTAAGTAAAGTCCAAAGTCATACTGGGCACTTATAGCACGTCTAAAACGTAGTTTCCAACAACCTAACTTGTTCCGCATAATGTGACATTTTCTCTCCCAACTTGTGGAAATGTTTCGTGATTTATGTACGAATATTCTGAGCGCCTGTTGCAGCCTGCTTTTCCTATGAGTTGTTGCTACTTCTGTTGCAATTTGTTTGTGTGTGTGTGTGTGTGTGCGTTTTGACAACTTTTTGAGCAAGGTGGTGGTGCTGGGTGTAGCCCTCTATTTTCCCGGGCTAACCACCAAGTACAGTGGCACTAGTTGTTTGGTGGTCGCTTCAGCACTTGCAGCATCTGGATGGTAAATAAATCACGTATTTAAACAAGTTGCCAACTTCAGCAAACTGCACAAACATTGCACGTAGCGAACTTTGGTTTATGACAAATGTACCAAACGAAGAACTACAGGCAGGAGGTATAAAAATGAACAAAATGTAAACATTTCTCAGGAGTGAAGAAGTAAACCCTCTTTGTCATCCTCCAGCTTGCGTTCCCAGAGCAGTTTGTAGGATATGTCACCACAGTGTAGGCCCTGTTTCTCACTGGATGTGGGATAGCCATTCTTGAACTGAGCCAATATGGGCAGAAAGCCTGCAATGGCCGCACGTGTCTCACTGTGTTTCGATGAGTGCAACACCAAGACGTAACCAGTGGGAAATATGGCAAATCTTATGGCAGAATCTTCGACTGTATAGGTGATGAATGGACGTGTATTGGAATTATAAGAAATCTGCTCGCCATGCAGATCAATCAACATTTCCAAATCCAACTTGAAGGGCATACAAAACGAAGCATGTACTATATTCTTGCTAAAGTTCTTAACCTCAGCCTTATAGTCCAGATCCTGTACGTTGCGCACTACCTTGACCAAGGCTCTTCTAGCCGAATCGGCTGTCAAAGCCGATGAAAACATTTTGCCTCCGGCAAAGATTTTCACCAAAGCAGTGGGATGACGTAGTCTAATCGACACCGAAGGATGGCAGCCGGGCTCATAGCGGGCATCGGACATAAGGATACACAGCTCATACATATTGAAACGACAATTGACATCCATGACACAGGTGAAGGGTCTGTAAAGCAGTTGCAATTTTTTCTCCATTTCGCATAGCTTCGACATGTCGTCAAAAATATTATCATAATCCAGATCTATGTCGGGTAAACTGGAATTTTCGGAATTCGAGTCCCAATTGCAGGCTATAGGAGTATATGAATATGTGGGATCCATAAGTTTGCCAAAACTATTTAAGCCTTCATTTTCGGAATCATCTTTGGGCTCTTCCAGAAGATCCAAGGCACCAAACAGTTCATCTATCTTCGCTATTTCTGCAGAATAATCCACTTCAGTAGCTTCTGACGCTGTGATTTCAGTATCGACTGGTACAACTTCTTCTTTTGTTGGTAAGTTTTCTTCATTGCTAGGGGAACATATGTAAAGGTAGGGATTAATATAGAATTGAAAGAGTGCAACAGTTGAGGACAACCTACCTGTTCTCATCAAGACTTAGTTTTTCTAAACTAGCCGCTAGCGAGTCCATGATTTGTGTAATTTAATATTGGTTTTCTATGATTGTAAAATGAAATTTTTGTATACTGACTGAAAAATCACTGCTAGCTTTTGTATACTAAATTTTTTGTATATTGACTGAAAAATCACTGATAGTTCAATTTTAAGAGTTCAAGTTGTATTGAATAAAATACCAAACATATCTAAAAAAGCCTTTGCTCCACATCCAGTTTTGCCGTTAGAGTTCTAATTATTCCTATCCCAAATGCAATTATCATAATCCGAACAAAGCTTTTTATTGCCAAAATATTTATTGTAAAAATTTAGCAATTTTTCTATATGGATTTAGTTTGGTCATTAAATGTAACGATTTGTTGGCCACTTGCCATCGAGTTGACTCGATGCTCCATTTAGAGGTTGCCTCATTTGGGCCGACATGTCGGTACATAAGCTGCAAAATAAATTGCAAAAATTATTTGAGCATATTGGTTAACCATTGGCTCTGGCACGTACGACGGTTGTTTGTGTGTGCATATTTCCACAGAGTAAAAAATGGGACAATATTCCAATGCATATGGTAAAACAGAGTATGTAAATATTTCACAATTCGCAAAACCTTTTATTTTTACGTTCTAGTGGATAAATAAATAGAGCTATGCTCTAAAACGATTATCAATATTAAACTACGGGTATAAGGCCCGATTTCTCAATGTCCGGTTAGTCATTTTAACCGGCAGGGTTACAGAACTTTAGAATAGCATAATCAGAGGAAGAAACTCAACCGCAGCTTAAGCACTGGTTCATGAATGAACGAATTTTTTTAACTCCACGGAATGGAAATGGAATTTGCAATAAATAAATAATGCAAGATAGTACAGAAAGTGGCTTAATTACTTTAATAATCTGGATGATGCCAAAATTGTTCAACGTTTCAGGTTGACAAAATCAACAAGTAAAATAATTCTGGCTTGGATTAGAGATCAAGTGGGTTCCCAAAGAAAACAGTTAAAGAATTAAACTCAGTTGCGACTCAATTTTTTGTGACTAAAATTGTTAACAGGATTTGGTGGCGCTGCGTTCTTAAACATTGCTTTTGATTCTTCGCAAGCAATTTTATTCAACTTTTGCTGGTAATTACCAGCAACATTCAATAGCCCTTTTTTACCATTACAAAAATAACTAATTTGTTGAAAGTGTCTGATCACTCTATTGCAGCAATTGGAATTTATTAATAACGGGTAAAACTGCTGTTGAGAAAGTCAAATGACTTAACCGCTGGTCATCTTGAAGAACAAACTTGACCCCTACTATCGAAGAGGCAGATCAATAGCAACGATTTTTTAATAAGATTTATAATTGAGGCAGGACTAGAAGGACACATTTAGAGCTTGTCTCTTTCTCTTAAATACGGGGATCGAACACTATATGAGTATAAAGAATCTAGTCTCCCGCATATCTGCCCAAGAAGCATTGTTAACGGTGGCATTTGCTCATTATATAACAGCAGGGAGTTGAAAGACATGCTGCATTTTGTAGGGCGTTGCCCTGTTTTAATGTAATTTTGTCTGAGATGGGTTGAGAAATGCAAACTAACAGAAGCCGAGGTACTAATGGCCTTGAATGAAGAAATGAGATGAAAGAATCTGTCTAGATTTACAGAGATGGATTGTTTGTATAAAATATATATATGTCGGAGATGGGATAAGTCATATTGAGCGGCATATTTGAACTGCTAGTGATGTGCTATCTAGAGTTGCCAATATTAGAGTGAGATGTCATAGTAGGCTGTGTGGCTCAGGTGTGTGAGTGCATGGTGGAACTAACTAAGGCGCTGGGGCTCTATAACTATGATAGAAAGAGACAAGATATTGTTATAGCATGATCTTATTTGATTTTTTCCAAGTCCGGGAACCGTTGAGTTGTTCTCGCGCAAACGATTACGGCTACACGTTACCGAATCCCATAAAACAGAGCGCACGATAAGTTTACGACAAATCGAAAATTTCCGTACGCTTCCCTCAAACAGAGAGATGTGTTCAGCTTTTTAGTTCCACCATGTGTGAGTGTATGTCAATATTGTTGACTTGATAAGTAATGAGAGAAAACACACGCAAAGACTCACTGCACTCCGTATAATGTAAGAATCATAAGAGTTGGTAAAGTCTAATAAGCGGAATGTCTGCGACTCCGTCATATAAAAAAAAAAATTTTTCTAAGACTACTTTTTGGACCTTAATTTTCTTTGGGACCTACTACTATATAGATGTCTGATTTCGACCAAACTTGGTGAAATCATAAAAAAGCATAATACACTGTTAACTACGAAATTTGGAGGCGATCCCATTTAAACCAAAAAAGTTTTTCTCACTAGAACATCTTTTTAGACCGATAATTCATAGTGCATCTGTATGCTATAGTCATCCGATTTTGATAAATCTTTGTAGAAATGTGTTGAAGTATATAAAATAAGAATATGCCAATAAAAAGGACTTTTTCATTAAAAACAAAAGAGTTGTCCTCACTCAAACTAGTTTTTCGACCGATCGTTCCTTTGGAAGCTATATGCTGTAGTCATCCGATTTCGACCAAACTTTGTAGAATTGTGTTAAAGTATATAAAATAAGTGTATGCTAAAGTTTTTCGACCGATCGTTCCTATGGCAGCTACATGCTATCGTCATCCGATTTCGACCAAACTTTGTAGAATTGTGTAGAAGTATATAAAATAAGTGTAAGCCAATGATAAGGGCGTTTTCATTAAAAACAAAAAAGTTTTTCTCTTTAGAACTAGTTTTTCGACCGATCGTTCCCATGGCAGCTATATGCTCGTCGTGCTGATCAAGAATATAGATACTTTATGTGGTCGGAGATGCTTCCTTCAATGCGTTACAAACATCCGGACAATTGTATAATACCCTCTGCAAGGGTATAACAAAAGGGTTGACACCCCAAGCCTAGCTCCTCTCAATCTCTTGCCATGTGTGCTTCTAATTTTCACACAAAAAAAAGGGACCTACAGTTCAACGCAGAAACTCCAGTTTGAGAAGCTTTTTCATGGCAAGTTACTCCAAAGCTGGCGCCAACAGCTTGTGAAGGTGACCGGGTGTGTAAGTTTTTCGAAGAAAAAACTTTGCATGAGATGTCTCGAGGCGGGATCGAGAATAGAGCTGGGACAAACACCGATTTTTTTTATCGATTTATCGATATTTCGAAAGAATTGGCTCAATAGCTAAATCGAAGCGTAAACAGTCGCAGAACGTTGAAAGCCCCTTATGGCTAATCCAAGTGGTTCCAACTAGGTGGAACAGCGCATTTTTGATGATGAAGCGCATCATTACTCTTAATTATTATTCTCTGTACCAGAGGTACACAGAGTATAATAAGTTTGTGCAAAGGTATGTAACAGCCAGAAGGAAGCGTTTCCGACCCTATAAGGTATATATATTCTTGATCAGCATCGACAGCCGAGTCGATTTAGCCATGTCCGTCTGTCTGTCTGTATGAACGTACTGATCTCAGAAATGGTAAGAGATAGAAGCTCGACGTACATGGGATAAAAACTTCTTATACTTGCAGGCAAATCAAGTTTATTTTTTATTTTTGCACCGCCCCTCCAGCCCCCGCAATTTAGAAAAAACGTCATATTTCCGTCGGTTTTATAGATAGAAGGTTCGAACCTTCTGGACATATTTGGAAATCAAGATTATTTATCGGATTGGATGAACGGTTGTCGAGTTATAAGGAAAACTAGCAATTATGGGCAGCACCGGTCGCAACGGTGAAGGGCATCACTTCACAGGTACAGAGTATGTTATAGTCGGGCTTGATCGAGTCGGGCTATATCTTAAGTGCTGCTAAATATGCCTGAGGCTCCTCGACCCTTTTTTAGCTTATTAAATTAGCCCTTCAAGAGAGCTAGTGGAACTGCTTTAGCCATTTAACGAGGCCACTGAGCTAATCTCCGCAAATAAGACAGCAAACATTTCACTTGTAATACCAATGGTAAGAGAGCTTAACCAAATGCGCCCCAAAATAAATTCTTACATTTTCTTGAAAGCTCACGACTTAATGATTCGTCGACCGCGTGAGAGATTTTCGTTGCAGAAGAAGTAACAGAAGCTCTGACAAGCGAAATTTGCATCTATTTGTCGTGTTTATGGAGTCGAAAATATCTGCCGAAGCCTCTAAAAAGAAGTACGATTCAATAATTCTGCTAAGGCAATATTTGGGAAAGTTTAAGGCAAAACCAATTTTGATTTTAGAATAACGACGAAGTCTTGAGAAAATTGTGCAAACGATATCTGTGTGTGCCAACCACGTCCTGTGATTCAGAACACATGTTCAGCAAAGCAGGACAACACATTTATGACCGCAGATGCTCCCTTAAATAAATAATAGTAAACAAGTTTTTGTTTCTAAACACAAACATGTCAACTTAATTTTTGGATCACTGTAAAAATTCAAATATGATTTCGTTAATCTTCTTGTTGTATTACTTCAATGGAAAAAAAACATCGGCATTTTTCTTCAAACTTCGATTTTCTCCCATCTTTAATTGCTCAGCTGTCGCACACACAAGCCACTGAGCCGCACCCGGCCACACTCGGAGCGATAGTGCCAAAAAATTAACAGGAAAGTTTCGGAAGAAGATACGGGAGATGCGCGAACCAAAGATTAATCTTCTAAAGCAAGTGATGGTTAATTACTTTTAAAGGCAGACAAAACTGGCTACCATTTCTGATTTGAATTTAAGGTTGGTTTCTACACTTTCTTTGCCAATTGCTTTGACTCACCTCTGGGTTTGACATTTCTCCGATTAAATAATCAAAGTGTAATTATGAGTTGGCATTTCATTTTTGCCGACCTGACTGTTGACTTTTCTGGTCATGAATGAAGTAAGTTTTTTCCTTAATAAAAATGTAATATATTAAACTGACCTTTAATAGTCAACCATCAAATTGCCCGATGTGAAATGGGAGGACATGACACCACGTCGCGTTCCAGCAACTGCTCCCTTGGATGAGAGTGATGCCAGACTGATTAAGGCCTTCAAGAGAGAACATTCACTATATGCCGCTCAAGCTCCTGCAGATCTGGAAATTTTTCGCCGAAGAACTATGTGCCATAAATGTTTGCTTTTCACTCCAGTCTGCCAAACCATTGGAAATCATGTGAAGGATTCCGATGCCGAGTTGCTAAATCTGAAAGCCACATTAAAACCAAGATAAATAAATCATCCAACTTTTTTATTTCTAGAATTAATGCAGTTAAAGGCTGGACTGGCTGGCACACATTTTACAGCTGGGTTCCCCCAAGAGAGAGGCTCTCTGTCTCTCTGTAACCCACACTGATGTTAGCTTCGGCAAGCATTGCCAAGTGTGTGTCGGCCCCCGGGGGAACAATGTTTTACGGATTGGGCTTGGTAACGGGAGTCTTCTTAAACTTAAGGCCCACCTCAGATCCCATCAAACAATGACGCTTGGGTGGCAGTAGCATATCCGGCTTGTTCTTAGTCGAAGGGCTTGGCAATGGGGCATTCAAACTGCTTGTTCTAATTTTGGGTGTGTCGAAGTCCGGGTTTTTAGCTGCACGTGCAAGTTTGACGTCCTCTGCAGTTATTTTGGACTTGCCCGCTAAATCGGCAAATTGACGAGCATCCACCAATATGTCTCTGGCCAGTGCTTTGAAATGAAAATTAACAAGAGGTTATGTCGTGTTGGCTCTTGCAAAAAAAAAAAAAAAAAAACTTACTGTAACTCACGTCCAGCATCACACGACGGAATTCCGGGCTAACTTGAACATTATGGTTTTCGATCATACCATCCACGAAGTCCATGTCAGCGGCCACATCTAAATCGTCCTTGTTTAATTTTACATTTTTATCCATTTTAGAAACGCACGCGTTCGAAATGACTGTCAGAATAAAAATGACTAAGCGTTGCCGACAAGTGCAAACTAAGGAGGAGAGTTTGCTTAAGTAACGATGACTCTGCAATACGAGTAGTTATGGTTACTAGAGATGGCCGCGGCACGGGACCCAAACAAAAAAAGTCGGTGAAATCGGGTCGGAGCAGGATGGACAAATTTTAAGTAAATACGCAATTATTAACTTAGCACCGTTATTCTGAAATTAAATATATAATCTAAGAACTATTTTAGGCAGTTCTTTCTATGATATATATTGAAAATTTGTTAAATCTTAATATTTTTATTTTAAATTTTTTTAGAGAAATTAAATCGTTTTTAGTTTCCTTAATTCAAAGCGGAACTAAAATTTCGCTGAACGTAATTATCACTACGACACTAATTTTTAAAAATATTCTGGCCCACAGCATTTTGAAGTCAACTCTCATGTAAAATTCTTCGCTGAATCCGATTCAGGTGTCTGATTGTAAGAAAGTAGAATAGTTTTCGTGAAATAGTTAAAAAACCATTTGTTCAGTCTTAAAAAAAGTTTACGTACTAAACTCTCAATATCTTTGTTTATTGCGCATGGGTTTTTTTTTAAATAAAAACAAAACGAAAGGCAGTTCAGAAACATTTCTATCAAAATTCAAAAGTTTAACCAATGTGTTACCAAAAAGAGAACGCGATGTTCCTAAAATTAGACCGAGAAGTTCAAAATTTTTTCCCAAAATGTTACCAAGAAGAGCACCAAGTGGTCTTAAAACGTGACCAAAATGTTTCTAAAAAAAGCCCGAAAGTTCCAAAAATGACCCCAAAATGTTTCCAAGGTGAGCCCAGAATGGTATTACCGCAATATCTAAACGTTAGTGAAGATCGAATAACGGGTCTTAAAATTGCGTTCATGAAATGACACCGCCGTTCACAGTTCACGAAAAAGCGGGATTATTCTACTTTTGTCAACGAATGGTCTTGATTTCGGTAGATTTTGAAGGTAAGGTCTTCTGTTTTGTACGAAACTTGTTACATCTATAAAAAATGCTGAGAGCTATATAAAGCTGGGCTTCTAACAATCTACCTACATACAAACATAAGAAGACTTAACGTTTTTTCCAAATTGCAAAGAAAAATCTTGTAAAATATACAATAAATCGTAATAAGCAATAATATATTTATTATAAATATTTTAAATCGATTCAAAACATTTGACCTTTGAACGGCCGTTACTTTCGGCAAACATAAACTGAATTAAGATGACCAAATAAGTGACCATGGCGGCAAACATCTGCACAGAAAAACAAAAGTATAGATAACTTCTTATCAAATTTCCTGCAACTTACCGTACTCAGCAGATGTAGATTGAGGCTGAAGAAATCCTTGGCCGTGATCACGAAACGTTGGTGTAACGTTTGTAAAAAGAATTCACAGACCAAATTGTTGTAACGCTTGCTACCACCCAAAGGCTTGGCCAATTTGGAAATAAGACATCCGATTTGACGACCCTGGAAAATCAAGATTATCATTAAAATTTAATAACAAAATCAAAAGCTTCGCTCACTAGATTAAAACTTTGCTGGCAATGCCAACACATTACCGAAAGCTGCATCGCTGCATTGAACAGAAAAACAAGGTGTACGAGTAAGCCAAAAGACTGCGAATTCAAACTCAGGTCCAGGAACATCCAATACGCATTACACACTATTTCCAGAAAGAAAACTATGCATATTATTAACAAGCTACCGCCATAGCTGAAGCTGAGTTGCTGGAACAAATTGTAGAGTTGACTATATCGTAGCTTGAGACTGATCAAGTGCTTTGTTTGATAGTCCACATTTTGCAATGTGACTTTTTGACTAGCCAAGGATTTTAATTGTCTATAGAGCTTACAAACGCTTGTGTTCTGCTCCACAACCTCTGTGAGGAAGGCTACAAATTGCATTTGCAAGCCCAATGCACTGGGCACAGTTCTCCAATAGAACCTGACAAAGTGTTCGAAGCTGGTCAGCTTCAAATATGTGACCATAACGTGTATCACTATGATGGGCAGCAGTATAGATGCCACAATCAAGGCAACTTTGGGCCCCTCCTGGCATTCCTTCCGTTGAATCTTTCTGCTTAGAAAAGAGTTCAACACCATGCATGCATGCGACATGGTATAAACCACAAACGTTATGTATTCAATCAAACAATCAAGTTGGCACTCATCCAAAAACAATCGGGACTCCTGTAGAGTAAGCGTCCAGATCACTGCATACCAACAGAACCAAATGGAGAGGAGAAAAATATGCTTGAGTTGAAAGTGTGAAGCGAATTTTAAGCCAAATATGCAGAGGATCAAGTGGAACAGTTTAAGTACTAAGCGCGAACCAACTTGTGACCAGTTTGGGAAAAACATGATTACTGTAGGGTTGAAAAAATTGGACTTAAGTTGAAACAAGTGTTTGGAATGCTTTACAGTTTACTCATTCATCAATGTCATAATTAATTGGTTTAAGTACAGTATAATTGTTTGCTTTTTCTGTTGAGTGCAAGAGTATTAAGACAAAAATATATAAATAATGTATCAAATTATAAAGGTAGAGACCTATATAAAGTCTTGGTCTTAATTTGCAAATTTTAATGTTTGTTTATCGCTTCCCTTAAAAGGTTTACTCAGATGAGTTACAAATTTAGTTCATCCCAACACCATTGAAGAAACACCATTGTGCCCGCGGTGATTATGTAAAATGAAACACCAATTTTGTTTAAATTTAACCCCCATCCCCCCCTGGCGACTGGCCAGACTGCAACGTATACTGTAGAATTTGAAGACTGTAGACACATGCAGTGTGAAGTAGTCTCCCACTTCGTCACAATAATAAGGTTAATAAGAATTTAATAACATAGTTTCGAACATAACGGCCGTTCTCTGACGCAAAGAAGCGAACCGTTCCTAAAGGTCATGTCCTTTGTAACGAGTCAAAATAATACCAAAATGCGAAACGCGTCCGAATGGTGCCAAAGTACATAACGCGTCAGCATGGGACTAAAAAATCCCACGCGGGGATTTGGCGACGCTGAAGCTGCCGCCAAAAATGGATCATTGGCCGTGTTCAGCAGAAGGATTGCTCGCTGAGCAGGTACCAGAAAATCATGTATCACTTGAAAGGCGCGTACTTTTCCTCGATACATGCATCGCTATCATGATACGTTAAATTGGCTATCATTGTACCGTATCTCTGGAGTTCAGCTGGAAAATCATTGGAAATGTATAATTGATCAGGGAGCCAGTTCTTCTCCTGAACACGGCCATTGAGTCGGACGCTCGCGGAACGAAACAAGGAAAAAAATAAAAAAAAATACAAAAATTTTATCTCCTTAGTTGCCATCACAATAAAATAATTAGTCACAAGAGCATTGTGCACGATTCTGTACCAAATTATTACTTTTTTAATGGTCTGGCAACCCTTTAACAAACTAGGCACGACTATCGATTGATGATTGCCTATCGAACTGGTCGGAGTTTCGTGGTGTGGAATTCAGAGCACGAATATTTCACGCTTAACTTTTCATTTTTGCTACCCGCAAAGAAATAGGAGGTTACATTTTCAAACGCCTGTTCCAAAATACCAAAATATCGAAAATTGTCCAAAGAATGATCATTTATTTTCATTTAGTGGGTAGGTTATATTTTTAAATGCCAAATTTTCAGTTTACTTTTCATTTCACCAGCCACAAGGCAAAACGTTTGAAACCGCAAAATTAGTTCGATTTGCTTTTACCAGAACACGTATCAATTCCACTTTCGAAATATTTTTGTGGAAATAAAATTGAGAACAAGGCTGTTTATATATCACCTCGAAAAATGTTTGACAATTTCTCTTTTTACCCAATTTATGGTCTAATATTTAAATTTTAACTTTCAATCTACTTACATTTTCAGCTCCGGCATCACCATACCAAAAGAGTGCACTAATGATAGTAGCCAAGGCAAGAGTCGTAGATCCATTGTAGACAAAATACACCGTAATGCGAGATGCGTCATATACTTGCGAGATCATCCAGTAAGCATTTGAAACCAGCTTAAACCCGGTAATCAATTGCAATCCGAGCAAACCCCATCCGTAGCAATCACTGAACTCCCCATAGCACTCAAAGATACGTTCATAGCTGGATCGAAGTAACTGCAAGTGCCTGCAGTCCTGTCTTCCAAAGGGTTGCCAAATATCGTTTCCATTAGCCAAGGCAAGCAGTGAACGACGCATTTGTATCGAACGCTGATTCAAGTCCATGACATACTGCAACAATTGCACATAACGGAACCGCAGTAACCAAATCTGTGGCAAAGCACGGTAATGTGTGGGCGATATAGTGGCTTGGGTATTGGCCCAAGTGCATACGAGATCACAGACAAACAGAAAGCCTATCAACACCAGCAGACGCCTTGCCTGACGACGTGCTCGCGACATGCCCAAACGTTGAAGCTGCAACTGCGATTGGGTACGCAAATGCTCCAAATAGTCGTGGGATTGCTGTTTAACAATGCTCTCACAGAGTATGAGTAGCCCAGCAAGAGATTCGCCCAAAAAGAGAAATGTACCAACAGCATTGGTGATATTCTCTATGGAAGTATACAATAAATCAATACCAATAGTCAAAAGTTTTATGAAGTAGGCCACCCAAAGGCCACGTAGAAGCAGGGCTAGAATAAGCCAAAATCTTTGCGTGGAAGGTGGTAAAGGTACCAAACCCATAAGCCAGTACATTCCCAGTAGACCACGACGTGTTAATAGCTCCAGTGAATTCATGATGAAGTTTGGAAAGGAACTGATACAATAAGTGACAAACTAGTTGATGTCTAGCCCTTAGACCACTTTAGTAAGCAACAGAAAACCAATCCATCAAGAATAGTCATTATACACAATGATTAAACGAAATCATGGAATTCAAAATACATTTGGAATTTAGGCAAAAAAGAAAACTAACCTACAAATCAGTCTTAAGTTAAGCCCAAACGTTAAGGTTGATTCAGGATAAAAAAAAGTTTCTAAGATTGTTTCAAAGTTCATTATATCTAGATTTAAGATTTGTTTTTCTATTTAAAAAAAGGAACTTGATTCAAGTTGTTCGATTGTAGGTGTCCGTTTTACCCCTTACTGTGTAAAAACAAAATCATTTCCCTGTTGTCCCTTGTTTATGTCAATAAAATGCGAATTCCTACAACCACTCATCGATTCGCTAAAAAAAAAAGACATCCATAAATTTAACAGTTTCCAAGTATTTTGAGAGCCAATAAATTTTCATTTTGATAAACCTCCTTTAAGCCTTTTCATGGCCAAACAACACAGCAAACTTTTTTCTTTTTTTTTGTTTGTGATTTATGAAGTTTTCTGCAACTGCTCTGCCCTATTGGCCATAAAACAAAAGCAATCCACATTAACATTTAGACATGGTACCAAAAAAAAAAAAGGGAAAGGAAAGCAAAACTTTGTGTCAAAGTATTTGTATTTTAAAACAACATAAACAAAATGCCATTAAACAACATCACGCTTTTCCCCATCAATAAACTCAAGTGTCAAGGAGCATTATTTTTATTTTTAGTGAAAACATAAAAAAAGATTCTGATAATAAAAACTGTTCATCTGTTTTAATATAATTTTCATAAAAATTATCGTTTTAAATTTTCATCTCGTTTGGACCAACAGCTTGCTCTGATGTTAAGCCATAAGCAAAAATGAGACATGTTTTCTTTTAATATTTGCGGATTTTCGTATACAAAATATGGAACATGTCATCCCTATTCCTGCCTGACATATGCGTCAGCTGGCGATCAAAGTCAAATTAAATTGAAACAACTTTCGGGCCGTACATGTCATGAAATGATGATGATTTTGTGCATATAAATATGTACATGTTCTTTTCCAATTACGCCCTTGTCTCTTTCAAATCGTGCACTTAATAGAAACGTGACCCAAAAGCTGAAGCTTAATGGGCACATCAACATCAAATAAAAATGAAAATATGTACAACAATAAATTAAACTAATTTGTATTGGCTGTAGGACTCTTTCGTGTATCTTTGATTTTTGTCAGCCTTAAGGAATATACTGCAAAAAATTGTTTTAGGCAAAGTATCTTAAATTTCGATATCCGTATGGGCTAAATTTGATGTTACCCTGTAACGCTATTTCGTTTTTGTAGCTAATAAAATATGAAAAGAAATCGACTCAAGGGTCATGAATGTTAAGAATGATATCAATTTTCTACTACCAATACTGAAACTAAATACCATCAATGCTGTTCAGAGGTATTCAAAGGCGTAGCTTGGACACCAAAGACCATGTTGCAAAACAAAATTGTAGACAAACTAGTCAAAATTTAAATTCGCTACGCTATTACATAAGGTACAGCCGAATGAAATAAATTTGTTTAAGTCTATGCCGGTTGATTTTTTAAGATCTCTGCATTCATCGGCTTAAAAACAACCTTTTGAATGATAAGTTTTGACGTTAAACCATCCATTTTCTGATTTCTATAAGCTAAAGAGCGGTGTCTACGCGACGCGGAAAATTACACGATGTAACCTTGCACTGTTTCTTCGCTGCTTAGACCTAAATAAGCTGTTGGTAAACAAATCAAGACAATTTATAAATGTTATGATTTTTAATCAAATTGAAGTCGATTAATGATGCAGAATAATGCAAATTCGCATAAAACATTTGTTATGTTCAATTCTAATATATTATTATAATTTAATAAAATAAAAAGCAAATTACTTGTTCATATACATTATGCCTTATAGCAAAGACCCTTTAACTACAAAGTTGAATAACATAGTATGTTCAATTGCCACAAGGCAGACAACTTTTTTTCGCATACCAAGCGAATTCAAATACACTCGACGAAACAAGAGAGCAGAACGCGTTCGTTTACTCTGTAAAAATTGAATTCTCCTTCAACTAGTTTCCGTATATTGATATTTAGCCACAGGTTTCACAAAGTTTATGATGGCTGAGTGGTTAGGATTACCGCCTTACATTTTTGATTTGCCGGTTCGAGTCCCAGTGGAGGATAATTTTACTTTTTTTTCCATTTCGACTCAACGGATCAGTGAATGGCCGTTCAAAAATCTGAGCATTTTCTCTACTTCAAAGTCGCAGTGGCCACAATTGTGCCACAGCAAAGTCAAATGTTCCAAAAACGAAGACAATAGCCGAATTCAGAAATGAAAATAAAAAGCAAAGTCTCACCCGGAATCGAACACACAATACACAGTCTATGAGACAAGCATTTCATCCGCAACACCATTACAGCGTTGTCGTAAAAATGTGAGTCTTAATGTCATAGAAGGTAATAAAATCACTGAGAGAACACCATACAAATAAAGGTGTTTGTTGGCTATGGCTGCGTTATGCGGTCCTGGTGTAAATGTTGTATTAATGATCTACTTGTGGGATTTTCATAGAATATATTGGATAAAGCAATTCAATTGTTTTTATATTACTTGACAATCTTCAGCCTTCTTTAACAAATTGACATACTTATTTTCGGTTAACAAAATTTTTCGAGAAAAAAACAAAGCATAGCGTTGTTCCCATTTTGGAAGAATTTTCCGAAGAAGATATTGTGAAAATTGATTGTCAATACGATGACTGTCATGATGATGATGATGATTGTCAACGATGAAACTATAAACTCTTGAAGTTAAGTAATAGCTTTCAGAATTAGCCTCACACGCGATTGAGATTTTGTCCTTAGCATGGTCAGGTCAATATTGTAAAATCAAAACTCAGAAATCGAATGGAAGTGAGCACGATTAGCTCAGTAACTCAGTTTAAGTAATAGAATGATAAATATGATATGTGTAATTACTGATATGGGTTGCGTCGACATGCTAAATGCTGCTTCGATTATAAGGTCCCTCCCCAGTTACCTTAAGCTCATAGGCATAAGGATCAGGACGAGGAACTTCATCAGAAAGATGATATATTATATATATTATAATTAAAATCATTATAAAATTACATAATTAAGAAGAAATGCGTTTTTTTCAGCTGTTTCACAAGCTTTTTCCCCTCCCCGTCCCGTCAAAAGCGACTTTTTTTACTCGACAAAAGATAGCAACACTGAAAATAATTGTAGTTATAATGGAATTTATTGTAAATATTATTAATTTCCCAAATAATTGTAATAGTAAGTATGATTTACAGCTCTGGTTCCAAGTGTCATCACTATCGCTCTGTCCTAAGATTGCTCATCTCTATCGAAAGAAATCACGTTTCATGTAAAATCTCCCGAATTCTTTCAAATAAGATGTTTTTGTTAAAGTCGAGTCGCAACCTATATTATTTACATACCTTCCCAAGGTTGGAAGTTGTCCATGCAGTTGACGGATCTGTATGTATGTACCTATAGTCCCAAAATCCAGAGAATTGTGGAATTAAAAAATATTCCCTATCGTTATTGCTGTTCAGTTAAGCAAATTTATTTTCATGTAAGTCTTAAGTTATCTTTGAAGCTTTTTTTGAAATACATATGTGGAATCATAGGACAAACCACCTCCAAATGTGTGTAGTCTACATCATGGTTGGACCAGGTAAATTAGCTGGTGCTGTCCAGCATAAAGCTGCTGGGCAGGAATTGCAGGGAATACAGCTGTTTGTATTCGCTTGACATTGGCCATCTGGAACGCAGGGCACGAACATGACTTGGGTGGTTGCTTGTTGACAATTTAGCTGATTTGCCAACTGTTGCTCACTTCTCAATGTTTCCAACAGCTCCTTCTTCAATTCCTCAACATAACTGTGTAGACGGCAGTCTTCTTTCTCATTCCACTCACTGAGCTTCTTCTGGCAGCATAGGTCGCAATTTTGACTTGGTGTTTCAGTATGACCAGCAGTAGACTGGCAACAAGCTACTTGTAAGCTTTGTTTGCTTTTCTTACAACTAGCAGAGCTGGCACGTTTCGAACAGTCGCAAGCTATATTTTTCTGTATACTTGAAAGCGAAGGTTCGGATATTCTGACACATGCTGGCATACTATTTTGGGAGCTCTTAGTTTTTTGTGAAGAGTTAGAGTTAGAGCAAATGCTGGGTTGATGGTTGGATTTTCTTGGTGAACAATTGCAATTAGTGCAACAACTCTTGCTCGGCCGAGGGCTGTAGCTGCTAGTCTGCAAAGAATGTGTACTTCTTGGTTTACAACGCTCGTCCAGGTAAGCTCTTTTTGGTGCGTTATTTGAGTTCATACACCCAACCAAGCTGGGGTTTTTACTTGAGTGCCGTGAGTTGACGGGACTATCAAAGCGTACTCTCGATCTCGCTGTTCTGGGGTTAACCTCTGCACTGCTGCGCTTATTTTTCTCACAGAGACAACATCTATCAATGTTGTCGCCAATATCCCGAACAGATCTTTGGGATTGCTTGCAACAACATTTATTGATGTCCTTCTCAATTACCAAACTAACCCTCTTCGAAGGTTTGGTGCACAACTCTTTGCTATCTCTCTTTGATAAGACTGAACGCGAGGGTTTAGCACATTTGCAGTCTTCTTTACGCCTATGCGATTCCCGACTATTTCTTTGATTAAGTTCTCTACATTTTCGCCTTGGATCAGCTCTTCGAAAGCTACTTTGATTAAACTTTACGTTGCTCCCACTCGTTGAGGAGCCGCTTAGAGAGCGCAAAGACTTTTGAGAGCTTTCCCTAACATTCCCATAGCAATTCTCACAACATTCCGATACTACAGAACGTAGACTACATCTGCCAATGCTGTCATTATCCTGACGTTCTTGGCAGCTTTCTGTATCAGTAGTCTTGGTATTACTTGATGTGGGTATAATTTTCGGAGGTCCCGTCAAATTGACATCCGTAGTGCGTATGGTAAGGCATACATTGATTTGATCCCTGCCACATTCTGTGTTATCTGTCTCAATTCGATAACTATTACAGCTTCCACTGGGCACTCTGGGCATTTCATAGTCGTCATCTTCTTCTGGTTGTCTGCAATATTCACTTTGGCTTTTACAATTGGCGCTCTTTTCATACTCAACCTTATTTACCTTCGTGCGATAAGTTGGTCTGATACTTGATGTATTTAGCATGGCATACTCCCCATAGTTTTCTTCATCCGTAGGTATTTGTTCTCGTGTGTGGCGATACTTTCCTCCCCTATATACCGTAGGGTACACAACTTGACTTCGTTTTGCAGTATTGTATTGAGCACAGGATAAGACATTTTTCCGTTGTCTTTTAGAAACTCGTTGGTTTTGGTCTACCAATGAAGTGTCACTTCTTTTGGGATTGATTTGCTGTATACATTTCCTACCAATCTTAGATAGTTTGACTAACGATTCGGTGTTACTTTTATGTTTGACTAACGATTCCGTGTTACTCTGCCAATCCGAGCATTGTGTATGAGCATCAAGAAAATGTCGCGTAGGCCTGCAGCATTTCATTAAACGCGATTTACTCTTGAATATGTTGGATTTCTTAAGGCAGAGCCTGGACTTCTTAAAAAATCCCGATATGCGCTGTTTTAGGGTCTTGCGTGAAGGAAGTCGAAATGAGACTTGAGATTCTTCTGGCAGATTTGGTATGTTGTCTTGCTGATAATCACAACCTGAATCGTGTCTGTCAGATTTACGGGTCTTAGGTTTATAAGGTATCTCCACACCCGAGAAACGTACACACGGACGACTTTCCCTGTCAATGTGTGATCTACGATGTGACGATACTTGAGTACTGATTTTGGGTTGTTTTAAGACTTTATGTGGTATTTCAAGATCATCAATAAAATCAAAAATTGGTTTCTTTTTAAGAGGTTGCTTGGAAGTAGAGATATGCTTTTTAGTAGAAGGTTTTGAATCAGCATAATCTTTATCATAATAAAGTTGCTTTTTAGGAGCCTTTGTGATTTTGTCATATAAATCGTATTCCTTAGGATTGAGTTTTGCGGGGGAGGTATTGTCTTTACACTTTTGAGGTATCGTAGATTTTCTGTCATTGTAATTATCATATTCTGAAGTAGGTCTCTTAACTTTATAGTCGTAAGATTCTTTGCATTTTGAGGTATTTATATCAGTATTTGACGTAAGAGACGCTTCCAGTTCCAAGATAGGTGACCTAGACCTTTTCGTTTTATTATCTTTTGACCGTTCATATTCCGAGTTAGGTGACCCAGACCTCTTTATTTCATAATCGTTGGACTTACGTGGAGTTTTTGACCTTTCATATTCCAAGTTCGGTGACTTAGATCGTTTTATATTATGATCGTGCGACTTACGGGTAGTGCTACACCCTTCATATTCCAAGTTAGGTGACCTAGATCTTTTCATATTACGATCTTTGGACTTTAGTGTAGTTTTTGTCCCTTCATATTCGAAGTTGGGTGACCTAGATCTTTTTATATTATGATCGTTGGAGTTACGGGGAGCGCTACACCCTTCATATTCCAAATTAGGTGATCTAGATCTTTCCATATTATGATCGTTGGACTTACTCCCCTTTGAACATTCATATTCCAAGTTAGGTGGTCTAGACCTATTCATTTTATAATCGTTGGACTTACGGGGATCACCTTCATATTCCACAAAACTTTTCGCTTTTTCTTCGTAAGACTTTCGAGGCTTTTTAGATCCTTCATATTCCAACGAAGATGACTCGGACCTTTTCCTTCTATAATCGTAAGACTCTTGCGGCATGCTAGACACTGCATATTCCACGGTAGGTGGCATAGACCTTTGCGCTCTATCGTCGTAAGACTTACGAGGTATGTTAGTCCCTTCATTTTCCAATAAATATGGCTCAGGCCCTCTTTGGTAAGACTCTTGAGGAGTGCTAGCCACTTCATATTCCAAGAGAGGAGACTTTGGCATATTCTCCCTATACTTATATGCAGTTGGTTTTATGTTAGACTCTTCATCTTCGTACAATTCATAGTCCTTTGCAGAAATATTCGGTTGACGTCTTTTCTCATAATATTCGTATTCTTTTGGGCAAGGTATGGATACTGGCTTATAATCATATTCCTGGGGATATGACATAGGCGGTCTTCTGTCATAATCCCTATAATATGGATCGTAACTACAATCTGAAGCATGATTAGCTGAGGGCTGTGGCATCGTCGGAGCATAATAACTATTTTGTCTATATACAGGTGGTGGATATTCGGGAGCAACAGAGCCCGAGACTTGTCTATATTCTTCTTCCCTTGGTGGATATCTAGCATAAGCTGGTATCGTGCGGTAACCCCCATAACGATTACTTGGAGGCGGGGGAACAGCTGGAATTCTCTCCCCATAGTCATAGTAATCAGAAACAGGTATGGGTCTTTGTGCTCGTCGATAATAATCATAGTGAGCTGAATAACTTGGATCCACACTTTCAAAACGCGTTTCTTCATTCGATCTGTAATCCCTTTCCAAGTTGGTATTAGCATAAGAGGGTTCTAAAGCCAACTCTGGTTCTTTGATCTCTGGTACATAAGGTCTTCTATATGCCATATTTGTATCATAATGGTAGTCGGGTGGTACCTCAAAACGATTCTGACTGAATCTCTGCGAACGTTGGTGAAAGTGCCTACGACTGTTGCTATAATCGTTCATATGTCTCTTATGAGACTGATGATGGACTCTTCTGTGACTGCAATTGGCATAGAATCTATTTGGCTCCGCAAATGTCATAGAACTTTCTTTAGCCGACTTGTTTACACCTCCACCAGGATTGCGTACTAACAACATGTACATTTATAGATTAGTTCTAAAGGATAATACACTTTTACTCACTTTTGCCATTTAAATCATTTCGATTATCGTCACGCACTCGCTTTGATATATCGACATTAAAGAACATTAATATCCTTTTCAATTGATCCTCCTTATTTTTGCACTCAAATTGAATCAGACTTTGGGTGGCCATTGTAAATGACGGCATGATGCACCATCTTTGGAGCACACAGTCGTCGCTTGACCCCCACCAACAAACATGAAATTTTTTAAGGCATTGAATATTAAATTTGAATATATAAATGAAGTTTTTTTGTAGGAAAACTCAGGTTGTCTAAAAATGTTCATCAGCTTACAAATAGGCAGAAACGGAGTTCAGGCCAAGCCCAAAGCTGATATTGTAAGATCAGCAAAACCAAAAATTTCAGAAAAATTTATCCATTTTCTGGTGATTCCACAAAACAGACTAAGGGATGAGTTTTCGTTTTCAAAATAGCATTTAAACATTAATACAAATTGATACATTCTAATTGTAGCCCAAACTTTTTAAATGAATTCTAATATTAGGAACAGTTGGGAAATCTCGAACAAAAATATTATTTTAAAAGCTTGGAAAATTTACTTTCCATTAATTAGACGGAAAAAGCCCATTTCCCAAATTGTATTAAATACACATAGTTGCACTAGCTTACATCATTTTCGATCCCCAACTTTTGGGTTTCAATAGTACAAAAATGAAATTAAAAAATTTGTTGGTGGTGCCGTTTTCGAGAAATCGCAAAGGATCTAGTTTTTTGGTTCGGAAGAATATAACTGTAGAAAATAGTGTAAATTTTTTAGTTTTGGTTTATTGATTTAAAAATGCTTACATTTTCTTAAAGGGTAGTTGAATACCGTATTCCTACACCACTTTTTAATACGATGGTGGATCTCGAAGCTATTGAGTGTTATTTAAGAAATTTTGCTTCAAATTTATCAGTTGTTGGAAAAAAACTTTCACCAAGAAAAAAATTGTAAAAAACTTACTTGGCCGCTTGTAAACTTGTGTAGTCAAGGTAATTTTTTTAAACTTTTTAACACAATCCTAAAATATTGAATATTCAACCTTTTGGAGTTGGTTTCTGTAGATGATAGATTCATCTTACCTCAAAACCCCAAATTGATTCTGTTAATAGGTTAGCTATTGTGATTCAACCAAATAAATTGTGAGCAAAGAAAAACATATGCTTTCATGTTTTGAGTAAGTCGCTATTGAAGGTACAAATAAACGCCCTCCCTCGTAGACTTTTATTCCGATTGACTTGAAACTGTGCGAAAATTATTCTAAGCATATTGGGGGGTGTCCTAGAAAGCTCTAGAGATTTTCGTATGAGCGAAGAGATTTTAACTTAACTACGAGTACATTATATGTAAAGTGACAAGAATAATGTAGGCTACAAGATTTTATGGAAGTAAAACCGTTCGCGTCAAATCTACTTTACCCTGAGCAGTCAGTTTTAAATCTTTCAACTTTTGTAATCTAATCTAGTAGCCAAGCATTTTAAAGACACTTCACATATTAAGGCAAGCACATTTTTTCCAAATGGAACCGTTTGTACGAAAATCTCTAGAGATTACTGGGACACACCCGATTGTATTGTTTAAGAAATATGATTTTTTGTCATTACAAATCACTTTTAAATTAAATATAACTTTTTTGTGGAATATAAGCTTTGTTTTTTTTTAAATTAAAACTTAAAATTTTTGTATTTTTAGGCAAATTAGTATTAAAAATCATTCTATCGAAAACTATCGATAGTGATGATGATGGTTTGGAAAAAACTATCGCTGACGATCGATGGGGGCGACTATCGATAGTTCTGAACTATGTTATCGCTAAATTTGAAAAAAATTTTTGAAAGAAACGAGGTTTTTCTTAGCTTCCTAAGGCCCCGTTTTTGATGGTATTTCATATAAGTAGAAACACGTTGGCCTTGCTTTGAGGCGTTGGTGTTAAAGACCTTTCCCCACAATTTGTCTATTATTTTTGGAAATAGCCAGAAATTACAAGGTGCTAGGCCCGGAGAATATGGTGCAGGACGTATTTCTTCGATGCCAGAGAGCGCTATGAAGTTAATTGTTGATTAGTCGGTGTAAGCTGGCGCGCTATCATAACACTGTGCAAACTTTTTAAGGTCATTTTCTGGTTACGCCTTCGGACCTCGATACTTTTAAAGTACGTACCGACTCTAAAAAAATCCCTAAAGGACTTGGCCCCTTCACATCGTAAAGGTACTTTTTTGATACCCACCATTTTTTTCACCCCAACCTGAAATATTGAAAAAAGGACCTCTTTCTTCAGCGAAATTATCCCAAACAACAATATAAACAACTCTCTAATACATGCCAGCTTCATAAGATCTCCCCTTCAAACCGTTTCGGTACTCTGAAAGTTTCCAGTCCTTGGAATACTATTTAGCAGTTTCGGTCTGACCCGTTTCCAAGGGAATTGCAGCTGATATCATCACTTTTGTGGCTGACTTTTGTTGCTTAGCTTTTATGGGTGGGATAGTTCCAGTTGGGCTCCATACCATGGACTGCTGTTTGGTTTTCGGATCGTACATATAGAACCAATCTTCATCACCAGTAATGACTTTATTAAAGTTGCTTGACTGCCCATTTTCGAATTTAAAATTATTTAGGAAATGTTTGGCAAAGTGCATTCGAGCCACTTTTCTTGCGGTATTAAAATGCGTGGAACCCATCTCGCAGACTTCTTCGTGTACAGCAGATCAAGATGCAATATTCGTGATACGGCCATGGCATTTAAGCCCAGCTCATTAGCAATCATTTCCTGTGCTTATCGAGGGTCTTCGTCTAGTTTAGCTTTAGCTCTGGCTACGTTTATCACGTCGCTTTGATTTTGGTCGACCTTCCCACGGGTCGTCCTCTACAGAAAAATGTTCCGTATGAAATCTTTTGAACCACTTTAAAATAGATTTTAGAGACCGTCCAATCGTCCCATATGCAATTTGGCATTCATCGAATAGTTGTACTGGCTTTAATTTACGCCGAAAACCGTAGAGAATCACATAACGAATTCTGTTTGCGTTAGTGGTGGAAATTGATCTGAGTCGCTCTCAGCTATTTTGTATTTTAAACCAAATCCCGTAAAACAATTACTAAGGATCTGCTATTTTTTGATTTTTAAAAAACGACTAAAAAGTCACCAACCTACCGAACTTTTGTTAGCAATCTATAAGACTTCAAGAACTTTTGTACTTTTGATGAATATTCAGTACTGAAAGAAACGATCTTGAAATAAGAATTTTATACTTTAATCGTGTATTTTCGTACTTACCGTGCTTTTGACACCGATTGTAATTAATTAAAGTACAAAGTTCTGGTTTTCTTCTGATTTCAAAATTCTGTCCCAGTATTTTTCAATACTCTGTCAAATCTCAACATTTACAACAAAGGAATCAAATTTTTTTCTGATTCTCAATGTCCCAAATTCTAATAAATATTGTTCTATTGGCGTATACATGCACTCAATATAAGTTGCGAGTGCCACCATTTCGTTTTATGACTCACTTGGCGTGTCATTTGCTTTATTTTAATTGCAGCATAAATATTTTCAGGAAGCTTGGGTAGGCGGAGGACATCGCCATTATTTCAAGAGTCCTAGAAAATATGTTTTTAATGGCGGAAATATTTTCATTTCAAACAAAAAAAAGCAAAAATAGATGGAGATAATTATTCAGAATTGCGCAAATTTTCATCACATTAAAATTTCAAACAATGGCGTGAGCAGGGGAGCGCGCTCACAGACAGTAAAATGCAGCGTCGAGCGTGTTCAAGAGCGGAAATGGCTGAAAATTATTTTCAATGAAACAAAAGTGAGTGCTTTTTAAGTACCCCGCCGAATGTTGAATGTTGGGGTGAAAGGAAGAGACATGAACACACGCCTATAAACAAAATCAGGGGAAAATGCAGGTGATAGAAATATCGCGAAACAAAATTCCAGCAATAAAAACAATTATTCTAAAAATCTAAGCAAAACTGAGAAGAATAGTGGCAATTTGTATTAACTTTGGTTTTCAATTGTCATTCTTTGAATTTACTATCATAATCATTTGTAAGTCATATTTTCAATACAGCCAAGATTAAGTTCTAAAAACAAGCTAAAATGAGTTTGGAAACCATTATCGGTCTTAAGGGTAAGGATTACGTCATGCTTGCCTCAGATACTATGCGATCCAATTCCATTTTCTTCATACGTGATGGTAAGTTAAAAGAAAACCTACATTGATATTCTTCCAAGTCACCTCTCTCTCTCATATTACAGATCAATCGAAAGTCCAACGCCTCTCGGACTTTTCCATGCTGGCCACGATAGGTGATGGCGGAGATTCCCTTCAGTTTAACGACTTTGTTACTAAAAAACTGAGCCTATACAAAATCGCAAATGGTTATCAGTTAAGTTCACAGGGTGTAGTTCATTTTACTCGTACAAATATGACCACCTATATGAAAAACAATAAAAACTTTAAGGTGGCTATGCTGGTCGCTGGTTATGATCCCGATGAAGGTCCCCATTTGCATTATATCAATCGACATGGTGCCTCAATACCAAAGAACACGGCTTGCTATGGCGTGGGAAAATTGTTTTGTAATGGTCTGTTACAGGCACTTTGGAAACCGGATTTGGATCAAGCCCAAGGTTACGATATATTGAAAAAGTGCATAACTGAGGTACAGAAACGTTTAGTGATCAATCAAAGGAATTTCGAGGTGTTTATGGTAAACAAAAATGGAACTGAAAAAATTGGGGATATTAAGCCGGTTAAAGTGATGCCAATAGCAGTTCAGCCAACAAACAGACTTTTGCCCATTACATTTCCATTTGGCAAAAAATGATTTGAATTTATAATGTTAAAAAATTAATTAGTTTTGCAATATTCTTTAAATAAAACCGTTTGTCCTGAACGTCAATGCACAGTCTAAACGGCATTCAACATAAATTAATGCAGAATTCATTGAGGCATATATTTTTGTGTAAAACTCTAGTTAAGCTATGGTGCTAGATTATTTATCAAAGAATAGTTGTAACTTTTAGTTTCTTCACTTATTGCGAGTATCCCCTATGACAGTGAAAAACGAATAGGCGGTCTTACAAGTAGCCAGAAAAGTGTTCAAATGTATGGGCACTAGATTTCCAGCCAGCAATTGTGTCTTCCTCTTGCTGCGTTCCGTAAAGATCAACACATTACTCCAATAGCTTGGGCTTTGGTCCATCCAATTGCTACAGAACACTGAATAGTGCAAGCGTGCAAATTGTTCTTCCACCAAAGTACCAAAGTAACAAGTGGGATAAACTTGCAAGCCGAGTCCAATCAGGAAACTGATGTGATAAAGTCGCTCCTGAAAGGTATCCACATAGAAGATCAATGAATACATGGCAGCAGCTACATCTATGGCTATGACAATAAATTGCACCAGCATGGGCCAGGATATCATCTCGGTGGTAAGATCTAAGAGTCTTATAAAAAAAACATTTTTTAACTTAAGTAATTCTTTGCTCTTCCATGTAAAACCTACTTATACAACTTTTGTTGATCATTGATGCATTTAATTAGCTCTTGTTCATTCTCCTTCTGATTCCGTCCAACATATCCTATGCTCGATATGCGTAAATGCAGCAACTCGCAGTGTCCCGTGATCAGGCACAAAGCCAAAGGTGGAAATATATCATCCACAAAATTTTGAAATATCTGCATAAATACACTTATCACCTGATGCACCAAAGCCAGGGAATAATTCGTCAGCGAATCGGACCAGTCCAGCGGAAACCAAACCGGAAATGGTAAACTCCTCTCACTGCCAATCAGAAAGCTAACCGCCGAGTTCATTAGAATAGCGCTAAAGATGCATATGAAGACATTCGAAACGAAGCGAAACTTCTTTTGCATTTGCTGAAAACACAAACGTTGCTCTGCTCCCTCCACACGATCATCCAATTCGTTTAGAATCCTCTCAATGTGCTTAAGCTTGGCCAACTTTAGGATATAGAAATAGAATTTCACCGAAGTGGCAACCGAACACACCGAAAGGAAAAAGTTTCTTATATTCTCCAGCGGCGTATCAAAACTGAACGAGGGCAGCAATAGCATCAAGGGGAAAGCCAATCCCACGAAAATGTGCAATATGAGATATCTGTTCCAATAATTTCCAGCACTCAATTCCCAGGCACCCAGTAAACGCCAGCCAAGCCAATTAATGCGAAAATGTTGGACACTGTTCACCTCCATATTGCTAGTAACGTCGACTCAATACTAATTGCTGGGTGTGCGATTCAAAGGGTTTTTATAGACACCCTTCGATTGGTTTAATTTGCACTATTACACTCAGGAAAAAAAAGCGCATAGTAAAATCTTAAACAATCATATTGATTTTGACTATGCCCCTTTTGTAATTAAAATTACAAAATTGACTAAAATTGCATTAAAACGTCGAATTTAGTTACCAGTTATATATTCCCAATGCAGCGAATTCCAACTTGAGAATTATGCAAAATGACAGAAATATATTGGTAAATACTTTTCGGCAATTCGATATAAGAAGTACTTTAGCCGTGTAGCAACCAGCGTGTGCGACTGGTTGAGACGGCATTCCAATCGTCTTCAAAGTATGTACAAAATGAATACAATTTAATATAATTCGTAATTTTTATAACCTTGCAGAGGGTATTATAAAATTGTGCGGATGTTTGTAACGCATTGAAGGAAGCATCTCCGACCACATAAAGTATATATATTCTTGATCAGCATGACGAGCTGAGTTGATTTAGCCCTGTCCGTCTGCACGTCTGCCCCTCTGTCTGTTTCTCTGTCCTCCGTCAGTTTGAAAGCTATCTTCACCAAACTTTGCACGAAGTCTTTTGGTACATATACGCTGCACATTTGTCGGAACCGGACGGATCGGATGACTATAGCATAAAGCTGTCATAGGAACGATCGGTCGAAAAACTAATCTTAGTGAGAAAAACTTTTTTGTTTTTAATGAAAACGTTCTTTTCATTGGCATACACTTATTTTAAATATTTTTACACAATTCTACAAAGTTTGACTATAGCATATAGCTCCCATAGGAACGATCGGTCGAAAAACTAGTTCGAGTGAGGAAAACTTTTTTGTTTTTAATGAAAATGTCGTTTTTGTTGGCATATTCTTGTTTTAAATACTTTAACACATTTCTTCAAAGTTTTATAAAAATCGGATGACTATAGCATATAGCTGCAGTATGAATGATCGGTCGAAAAAGAAGTTATAGTGAGAAAAACTTCTTGTTTTAGTCCCATTTAAATTTCGTAATTAACAGTGTATTATGCTTTTCCATGATTTCACAAAGTTTGGTCGAAATCAGACATCTATATAGTATAGATCCCACAGAAAAGTAAGGTCCAAAAAGTAGTCTTCGTTAGAAAAACTTTTTTGTTTTTAATGGAAGCTGCAAGGGTATAAAAAACTTCGGCCGAGCCGAAGTTAACTTTTCCCTATTTTTTATAACAAAATCTTAATGAATTCTGCTCTTCAATACCAAAGGAATTGAGTTTAGGTTGGCAGGAGAAATTTTTTAAATAAAGGATAAGCAATTTTAACAATTTTTAACATTAAATTAAAGTGTTAACGCTTAAGATTTACGAATCTCATATTTAACGCTAAAGAATAAGTAAATATAAAAATATCAGAGCATTTTTTCCTGAGTGTAGCTGAACTTCAAAGAGAATTTAGGAACAAGGCTGAAGTAATTAAGCCTGAAATTAAATCATTATCGAATTGTACAATTTTCAAGGATATCGAGGTGTAACACTTGATTTCAAATGCAAGACTGTCGAATATTAAAGTGATTTGACAGAACCAATTAAAATCGATGTAAAATTGTGCTTACATTATTTAGCTTACATTTGCGGCGTAGTTTTTTAAGATAATGAATAATTCAATATCCAGGAAACAGCTAGAAGCTACAAAGATTCTCACAAGGAGATAGCTAGCCTCCTTATAAGAAATTTCTCAGGCCGCAGACTACATCTACGACTTCATGGCAGCTTGCTCAAATATCTATAAACACATTTTGACAATTGATAGCTTGATAAACAGCTAATTGTATTTATATTCATATATCTTATCTATAATTGAAATTTTGTGGAAAACATATAAAAATTGGCACTTTTCGAAATTTAGTACTACTTAGCTGGAAAACATTTTTGACACATTGCACAGTGGTCCCAAAGTCGATTTTTTTTACATAAATTAATAACTCGTGAACTTGACAAGAATTTGTAGTCTAGTTTTTTGCATTCGATTTTATAATATAAAGAAACTTCGACTGGGAAAAGTGGGCGTGCCACCGCCCTTTTCCCTTATACTTTTATTTGCAAATTTTTTGTTTTGAGAGCTTTCTGTTTCAAATGTTCTGTTATTACATTATTATCTCTTACAAAAATCAAGTATCTATACCATAGAACTCAAGTCGGAGTTGCAAATGTAAATAGATTTTTATAGTCAAAACCTTAAATTTTTTCATTTTTATTATGATTATTTTATATATTTTTAATCGAACAATTCAACATCAGTATCAACTTAGTACTCATTGCCAATATCAGATTCATCCAAGTCAGATTCACCCAAGTCAGATCCATCCAATTTAGATCCATCGGAAGAAGAAGAGCGGGGCGCTGCAATAATTTGAGTTCCGTGAATTAATTTTTTATGGACTGTGGGTGATATGGGGTACCAAGGATACTTTTCCACTAATATGCTGCCTGTTTTTAGTATAATCTTCAAACTTTTCAGTGTTGAACGAAAATTAATAAATCTATGACGAAGATCGGTAGTAAAACTGACGACATTATTTATATGTCTGCAAAGGCTATTCTCACTGTAATACCGTCATTTGAATTTCCACTTCCATTTTGTTTTGGCTTGTCGACGTGTAATTCCAAAGTCCGTTATGTAAATTTTATCAAGCTTTAAACTTGTTGGTCTATATCTTCCTTTTCTTTCAAAATAGGGGCAGAAATTACCTTTGTGAACTCAATTTCGAACAATTAAACCAGAAAACTTTCAGATCACCTTAACTGACTTCAGTAAACATCTTCGAAGACATAAAATTGTTGTGCTTTGGATCCGTTTTGAGCCTTTCTGCCATATTGTTGCATTTTGCAAAGCTGCAAAGTTCCTAGTTTTTTATTTTTATTTCATTCTGCTTGCTTCCCTTGATCTTTTCTAAAATAAAGCTGAAAATTGACGATACTTTGCGGTTGTTTTGGAACCATACTTCAAGCAGTTCTGAATGCACGAACTCAAAGTTCCCTGGGGAAATTTGTGATTATATGAAAACGTGTGGATTTGTGTAAAAAAGAATTAGTGGTTTATAAAGAAGACACTTTAAAAAACTAAACTTCATTAATAGTTACGACAATCCACGACAATCTACTGAACTTTTTCTTCACAAAAGCACAGCACAAAAACACATAAAACAAAAGACTAAATACAGCTACACAAAAAACACATTGACAATCATATAAAACAAACCTTGGGCTATATTTTCCATATTTCCCTTAAATTTTTTGGCTTATAGTCAAAGTGAATGTTAGCAGGCTCAAGGTCGATGTTTGATTATAGTTCAATAATTAACCAGAAAATTCAACAGAGAATACATATGAACATGAACAATAGCTGTGGCTGTGTAGACGGCAGTTTCGGCTGCCGCCATGCCAAAGCCTGACTGCTCATCATAAATTGGTGCAAAATTTATTCCTGCATCTATTTTTGTGCAAAACTCTAGTTAAGGTATGGTGCTAGATAATTTATCATAGAATTTTTAAAAGTTTTAGTTTCTTCACTTATTGCCAGTATTCCCTATGACAGTGAAAAACGAATATGCCGTCTTACAAGTAGCCAGAAAAGTTGTCAAGTGTATGGGCACTATATTTCCGGCCAGCAATTGTGTCTTCCTCTTACTACGTTCCGCAAAGATCAACACATTACTCCAATAGCTTGGACTTTGGTCCATCCAATTGCTACAGAACACTGAATAGTGCAAGCGTGCAAATTGTACTTCCACCAAAGAACCAAAATAACAGGTGGGATACACTTGCAAGCCGAGTGCAAACAGGAAACTGATGTGATAAAGTCTCTCCTGGAAGGTATCCACGTAGAAGATCAATGAATACATAGCAGCAGCCACATCAATGGCTATGACAATAAATTGCACCAGCATGGGCCAGGAGATCATCTCGGTGGTAAGATCTAAGAGTCTTATAAAAAAAAAAACATTATTTAACTTAAGTAATTCTTTGCTCTTCCATGTAAAACCTACTTATACAACTTTTGTTGATCATTGATGCATTTAATTAGCTCTTGTTCATTCTCCTTCTGATTCCGTTCAACATATCCTATGCTCGATATGCGTAAATGCAGCAACTCGCAGTGTCCCGTGATCAGGCACAAGGCCAAAGGTGGAAATATATCATCCACAAAATTTTCAAATATCTGCATAAATACACTAATCACCTGATGCACCAAAGCCAGGGAATAATTTGTCAGCGAATCGGACCAATCCAGCGGAAACCAGGCCGGAAATGGTAAACTCCTCTCACTGCGAAACAGAAAGCTAACCTCCGAATTCATTAGAATAGCGCTAAAGATGCATATGAAGACATTCGAAACGAAGCGAAACTTCTTTTGCATTTGCTTAAAGCACAAACGTTGCACTGCTCCCTCCACACGATCATCCAATTCGTTTAGAATCCTCTCAATGTGCTTAAGCTTGGCCAACTTTAGGATATAGAAATAGAATTTCAGCGAAGTGGCCACCGAAGTTACCAAAATGAAAAAGTTTGTCATATTTTCCAGCGGCGTATCAAAACTGAATGTGGCCAGCAATAGCATCAATGGGAAAGTAAATCCTACGAAAATGTGTAGTATGAGATATATGTTCCAATAATTTCCAGCACTCAATTCCCAAGCACCCAGTAGGCGCCAACCAAGCCAATTAATACGGAAATGTTGGACACTGTTCACCTCCATATTGCTAGTAACGTCGACTCAATACTAATTGCAAGGTGTGCGATGGAAAGGGTTTTTATAGACACCATTCGACTGGTTTAAATTGCACTTTTAGCTGAACTTCAAAGAGAATTGGGAAAAAAGGTTAAAGTAATTAAGCCTGAAATAAAGTCATTATCAAATTGTACAATTTTCAATGGTATCGATTAGGTGTATCGCTTGATGTCAAATGCAAGACAGTCGAATATTAAAGTGGTCTGAGAGAAGAATTGGAAATCGATGTTTGATTGTGTCGTATTTTTAATTTCACAGTTTAGTTAACATTTTTGGCATAGTTTTTTAATGCACAACATCAAAAATGATCGATAATTCAGTTCTCAAGAAACCTAAATTAGAGATGCTAGAATCAGCAGGAAGGCGATTTTAACATTTTTAATCCGATCTTTATGAAAATTTAAGAGATTGTAACCTTTATAGTTTTTCTGCTCCAGTTTAAGTTCGGTGGTTAAAGTTAAATTGTTTCGGTGTACTTTCGGAACTACCAAAGTCTTGGAGACTGACTCCAAAGCGGGTTTTCCTTACTTTTTCTTTACTGACTTTAATAGGAGTTTATTGGAGTTTCGAACTAAAGTTATTAATGCTCGATAAAAAAAGCATTTAATATGGGCAGAGAGGGATTTCCTGTTTTTTTTTTGTTCGAAGATTAGCTGACGTGACCGGCTTAAGCTTTGGAAACATGCCATGGTTGGCTGCACTGCATGTATTAGCATATGTGGCCTCCACTTGTTCTCCGTCTACACAAGTGTGTGTGTTTGTTTGAGTAACAATGACAACACACACACACACACACACGATAGAGAGGCTGGCAACAGCAGCATGCAACGTCAACTGTTGCGAATCGGAAGTAGAAAAGCCAACATGTCTCTATTTCCCCATTTCAACAAGCATTCAGTTCGTCTGTCCGTCCGACCGTCCGTTAGTCAGTCAGTCGTCAGCAAAACTCATAAAAATGAGCACAGCTTGCAACAAAAATGCACTCGCATCGGTCTGTGCGGCTGCATTGTTCCGTTAGTTTAGTTGGGATTGGTAAAGGATTGGCCTGGCCAAGAGTGGGATGCGGGTGTCAGTGTGAGTGGATTGCCCGTCAGCGATTTGTGTTTGTTTGCCAGCCACGTTGCCATTGCTAATTGGCCGCACCTGACAAAGTCAGGCCCATTGATACCAGAAAAGAAATATTATTTTTAATCGCATCCACTTTAAGGCGAATCTCGACCAGATTTTGCGGTCTTCGAATATAAAAGAAGGCTGCCAAAATCGCTTTGCTGGCGTCCACATAAAAATGCATAATTAAACACTCGAGAGGAGGCGAGAGGAATGGAATAAAACGAGGATAACGCAGCTGAGGCCAAACACGTTGACGTCGACTTCCAACAACTTCGAGCCGCATAAATTCGCATTCACCGCATCATAATGTCCGCAAATCCTGGACCTTTGCAATTTTAATAAGCACTCGAAAATGAAAAGGAGTCGAGTCGACGGAGGAGTTAGGTCCTGGGTCTTTAAGGAATTTTAATGGGCTTTTGGTCCCCGTGAAGCAGAAGCTACAGTAGCCGCAGTTTACCTTTTGCATATTTTATGCTTGAATTTTAATGAAAATTAAATCGAAATGCTACGACACCTGTGTGTTCCTGGACGTTGCACTGGTCTTGGACAACCATTACGCACTTGCGATTTATATTTAATCCGTTCCTGAACTACAGCTGACTTGGCTGCATATGACATTTCGAGGGTTGAAGGAATGGAGTGGGCGGCAGCAATGCCTCCCTCAGGCAGCAAATAAAACATGGCACAACGCTGATTGATGACTTTGACTTTTGGCCATAATTTATCATAGATATAGCCAGCGAAACTGATGCCTGATGTTGCTTTTCCTTTGTTGTTGCTGTTGTTTGGTGTGAAAAACAACGTCGTCCCGACAGCTTTGGTGTACAGTGGAACAAGTTGCAAAAGAATTAAAACATTTAGTTTTTAAGTTATTTTTTTTAATTGTTTCAATTTAATCATGAAATCATCTTAAAGCAGGTACAATTCTAAGGTTTTTATACCATGAACAAAAGGAGAAAATGTGGTAAGATTTTGAAGAAAGAATTCTCAGTTTTTCCCATATTTATATCCCCTAAAGTATGCAAGGGAATTCGTTTGCTAGGCTGTTGCGGCTAAGCTAAACCACTGTGCAACAGCCAAGGCAACAGATGACGCTCATTCCGTTGAAAAATGCGCACAAAAGTGTCATAAAAGCAGAGAGAGAGAAAGAGAGACACCGAGACACATCCCCGCCTCCGACTTTCTCTCTTGCCTTTGGGCTTGTGACAGCGGCTGGCAAACTAATTGCAACAAATAATAAAAACTAATAGGCTGTCGAAAAAGCAAGCTCAAATCTACCCAAAAACCCGCCTCCAATGAAAAATGACAACGAAAATGGAAAAAAAGAATGAGAGAAGAAAACTGCAAGCAATGGCAAAAGATCATCATCATGAATCATCATCAGAGTCGTCGTCACACACAAACAGTCAGTCAGACAGACAGTAGTCGTCTCCTCCATGTGGAAAGTTAATGTCCTGTCAAGAAGTCGCTGCCTCGTTGCGCCCTTAAACGTCACAAATTGCTTGGAAGGAGTCGTCATGTAGCATTATCTGCTTTGCCCTTTAGTTGGAGACAAAAAGTTTTTGTACGTACATGCATCCATTTATATATACATCTACTTAAGTATGTACATACTTATATGTATGTACGTATCTCACCCCTAAGACAGGTGAGGGTAACAAGCGCGAAGCCAACAACGCGCTCGTTTGAGACACTCACATGTCAAAACTTTTTACCCTTCTCAGACTAGGGGAGCCCGAACCCCATTTGAAACCATTCAAAACTCTCTCGCTGTGTAACAATTATCCTTTCCAAGTAAGATAAATCAATCGAATTGTCATCAATTTCAATTATACACTTTAGACACTTACTCAACAGTTTTTATTCTTTAAGGCATATTAAGATTTGTTTTCATTTTTCGGCCCTGCCTCCTCCGCAGTTTGCTAAAAACTTCATATCTGCCACAGTTTGGTAGACTGATGTTTCCTACCTTCTAGACATATTTACTTTTCAGCATTATTTATCGATCGACCAAAAGATTGAAAAAGATCGATTGAACAATAGTCAAACCATGTTAGGTAAAGAGTATATTACAGTAGGGCTTGATTGACTTTATAAATTGCTTGTATTACAATTAAATTTCTAATTGACTTAAAGATTTCAAGAAGGTTTACAATTATTGAAGTGAACAAATAGATAATGGCTTCATATCTCAAATTTTAACATTCTATCTGCAAAATTGCCTACCATTGAAAATGCGTTGCGAGTCATTTCGTAAGTAAAACTTTATTTATATCAAGGTAGGTACACTAAAAAAACCCTATCAATACCTTGTCTGGGACTCGAACTCAGGACCTCAGGGAGTGAAATACGGTCTGCTACTTCAATCGCGACGCTATCGACCTCACGCGTGAAGGTGCGCCAAGTCACCACCAATAGAGAATCCAGTCACATGTTGACATTTCAGAATGGAAAAAGAAAGTCGTGAAGTATAAGGTTCGGTTCTAGGACCGGTTCCTCAAGCCATCGAATTTGAGGTTTTGGTTCACAACATTTGAATTTTTTGAAAAATGTATGCCTCTATTTTCTATGAACTACCGCAAATTGGTTAAAATGGAAGCCTGATAAGCCTAATTTTTGTTGAAGCGGACATATTGACTTGTCGAATATACCACAATTATTAATGCTATCAATCAAACGTCCCCTTCCAAAACTCCCTGGTGCTTCTAATAAGTACTCTCAGATAGATATGAGAAGTAACTATTGCCATGCTACAACTTGACTATTGATTTAGTCCTGTTCTCATAGTCGTAATATACCAAGATAAGACATGATATGCAAAACGGATCAAAACGATTCCTACTGAAATATGAAGAACCTTATAAACATTTTTAAAATTCGACTTAAAAAATGATTTGAACCGAATCAGAATCAATCAGAAATGGTTCCGGACCGGTAACTTTGGAAAAATTTCCGGGGGTGCAGATGGTAAGAGCGTAGTTTGAGAATGTCGAGGTGGCGGGTTAATTTTTCAGATTTTATATCTATATTTATCAGAGCTCGGTAAGCGAATGAGCATAGCAAAGAGAAAGAAACAATTGGTTGTTCGTTGAACACTGACCGATTTATTCAAGAAACGATGTGAACGGTTTATCTCTTTGCTTTGTTTTTCCAAATTGCGAACTTCATAAAAACCAAATTTCAATCTAGATTTTAGATTCTTTTTTATTTTTCGCTGGGTTCTTTACCTTATCAAACACAACTAGGAAGTGAACCGAACTCTTTTCCAGGAATGAAAACTGGTTGTGAACCGAGCCGAACCACTTTTTCCAGCTGGTGAACCGAAGCGCAAACCGAACTGCATAACCACAAAGAATAAAGGTTCGAATCGCTTTCCTATAGCCAATGATACTAACTAATTTCGATTTCTTTAAATAATTTTATTTCGACCCTCTATCAAGGGGACCACAGATAGACCAAGTTGATCCTTAAGAGAGATATAAGATATTTTAAAACCGAAACGATTTTCAGTATCGGTCGGGTTTTTTATCTCGGGCAATACGTATATTTCGGCAGAGGTTATATTATGGGAAACGGACAGAGGTTGCCTGTCCGTTTCTCAAATAGTTAAAAAAGGCTTTCGGCCAATATAAATGCCTTGACCGAAACAGAAACTAGTTTCGGTTTTAATCCCTGGATATAACCTTTAATGATGACTTGACACTAATTTTACAACATGTACTCCTGTAAGTCTACCGAAACTGCCAGCCGATCCCTTAATATACCTGTCATCAGTCAGCATTCTTTTCTTGAAAGTTGATTTGTCTTCTTATAATGCACAATAATCTCTTCACCTTAATTTAATCTTAGCCAGGAGAGTTTTTTATCATACGATAAATAGGATGTGTTATATGCATAGTACGTATTCTTTTCTTGCCGATATTCACCGTTTTCGAAGTGCATTCCTAGAACATATAGACGAATCCTACAAATCCAACTTAATAAGTTTTTTACATTCTTATAAGGATCTTAAAGATACTCAAATGGTTTATACGATTTCAATTTCCAAAAAGTCACATTACGAAAGAAATCATAATACAGCCGAAGTTCTCTATTACCAACTTCTCTACAACGAAGTTTTCTTTATGGCGAATTAATTTGCAGAACATGGCAATTTCGATCAATATTCAATCAATTCAATATTACGAATATTCTATATTCTATGTCCCTTTGAGATTCGCTATATAGAAGTTCGACTGTTTTTAATAATATGACATAACATGAACCACTGAACCGAACCGAAATCTCGGTTTAGTTAGCTCCATAAACCATGTTATGAACCTAACCGGCGGTTCAGAATCTGTGTGAACCACTGAACCGAACCAATATCTCTTTTCGAGTGGTTTGCATCCCTGCTTTTTTTTGACAGGGTTTGATTCCGTTCAGCATTTGTAAAATTACAATGGTTCGGTTTGGTAATTCTAAATACGATTCGATTCGCCTAAAGCTTAACATCCTCTTATATGTTATTTGTAATTTAGCTGACTACTTTGCTTCATATTTCATATAACATTTTCAAATAATTTCATTAATTAATACAAAATATTCCTTCTAAAACTCGTGCTCTCTAAATTTTGGCCTTACCATGGCCATGGAAACAATTTTAGGTATCAAAGGGTCAGACTTTGTAATGCTCGCTGCGGATACCATGCAGGCAAAATCATTGATATTTATGAAAGATGGTCAGTTCCCCTACTTGCTCTCTTCCCTGATTCACTACGAAATTCCTCAAATTACAGATCAATCGAAAATCCATCGCCTCTCGGATTTCTCAATGATGGCCACAGTGGGTGATGGTGGCGATACCATCCAATTTACCAGTTTTATATCTAAAAATTTGAGTTTATATAAAATTGCCAATGGCTATCATTTGAGTTCTCGTGCAGCGGCTCATTTCACGCGCAAGAATCTGGCTGATTATATACGAACGAATACGCGATATCAAGTGGCCATGCTATTGGCCGGCTATGATGATAAAGAGGGCCCCGATTTGCATTACATCGACTCGCTTGGCGCTGCCCAATCTATTAACCATGCTGGTCATGGATGGGGCAGTATTTTCTGTGGCAGTATTTTACAGAGCTATTGGAATCAGAAACTAAATCAGACCGAGGCTTATGGCATACTAAAGAAATGTGTGGCTGAGATACAGAAGCGTTTGATCATTAATTTAAGAAATTTTGATGTATTTTTGGTGGACAAGAGTGGCATTCGTCAAATGGAACCCATCACTCCGGGTTCCTTGAACAATGAAAATTTAAGTTTAAATTGGTAAAGCAAAAAAAAATTGAAAGTAAAATGCAAAGTATTGAGGTCAATTGTCAACTACCCCAATCCTTTCTGGCTGGGCAGCATAAAATGAAACTTTTTCTGCAGTTAACACCTACGCATTTGCCTCTGTGTTTGGTTTACAGGTCCCCAATGAAGGTTGGGCACATGTTTTTAGTTATGCAGGAAAGGTAATGCCTTCGGGAAATTAACAGAATAATTTTACAGAAAACCATTTCGTTTAAATAGCTTTTTGTGTGTGTGTGTTTGCTTGCGCAATCCGCATACGTGCTTAACTCCAGAGGAATGAATAGGTAACTCCATGAAAGATTTAGTTGAACTATTTACTGCTTAGCTATAGTACCCAGCTTAATTGAATTGAAGCTTACTTAAATGAAAGTTACACAATAAGGAATCAGTGTTTAATAGGAGTGCTTTAGAAGGGAGTTTACTTAAATTTGCTGTCCAATTCGATAAAATACACTAAAAATATTCTGCCGGACTATTTTTTATGTATAAAATGTATAAGTTAATACAAATTTTAAGTACGAGTAAGAGGCCATTTACACTGGAGTGCGTACGAACGCACTAATACAAAAATAAATCTGTTCTTGAATTTTTAAGAATTTCGCTTTTGAAATCGAGCTAAATTCGTTTTCCTTTTAATGTTCTTAGGCAAGGGACAAGCACATTTGAGATAATACCGTTGTGTGGGGAATGTCCATCAGTTTTTGCACTCATTTTGCTTTCAAATTCTCAAGCAGGTATGCATTGTTGACCTGGAGAGACGGCGGTTGGGCTAACAGTTTTCTGGTGCCTCTTTGTGGTGTTGTGTTTCTCGAGCCGGCTAAATCTTGCTTCATGGTTAAGTCCTATTCTCAGATCAACTAAAAATTATTTTTGCCACAGTACTTCATATGAATAGAACATCATTGCTCGGCTGTTACAACTAAAAACTTTAGAATAACTGTCTTATTCATACGAAGCATTGCAATGCTGACAAAATCGCCCACAAAATCGAAGTCGAGATCGTTTGTCTGCTCGTAAAAAATCAAGAAGAAAAAAATCTAAATTGAAGCAGATTTCATGCTTGCCGATTCTTGCTACATTTCTCTAGGCTCACTCTTAAAATTACAACATATATTACATGCCCAGACCAAGAGCCGATAAATGGCCTATAAATCACTCAGTTTGCTCGCGATAGCTTCAAATTTCCTTCATTTTTGTTCTTTGTTTTTTGTTGATGAATTTGGCAACCAATTGGATTTCGTTGCACTCAACGTGCATAAATCACAGCATCATCATGTTGGGTGGAATTGGTGGGCTGGCTAGCATCAATGATGGGCGTCAGTGTTAAATACCATCGACGGGCATAATTTATGAGACTGAAGCCCATGAAGCGATGCCCCGGAGACAGATGTGACATCAGAAATATCGTGGCCTTTAATGTTATCCTCGAGGCGTGAATGTTTTTTGTGATTTATATTAAATTTTAAGAAAATGTTTCATTGAAATTTGAGTAAATTTACCATTTGTTGACAGAGTTGCTTTATAACCATGTTGATAATCCCCTGACCAAACTCTTTCTCCCTCTCTCTGTCTCTTTCTACATACATACTTCTCTGTGCACTCTTTCTGCCATCGTCGGCACTGCATATGGAGTATAAAAAGGGAAAATAATAATAAAAAAAAAGTTGCAGTTAAACTTTTCAACATTTGTCAGAGTCAGAGGATTTGTTTGTCTTCTGGGGGCGGGGGGCTGGCCAAAGCCAACATTTTGCCAGGCTCTGGGATTGCTCCTCGTGCGTTCGTTCGTTTTGTTTGTTTGTTTGTTTATTTTACGTACGCCCCACTATTTGTTTTCTTTCCAATTTTGTAATTTCAAACTTTTTCTATTGATTTCTTGGCACGCATGAACACCTTCAGCAACAACGACGACAGCCAGTGACAGCTTGGAGGCGAATCCGCATCCGTATCCGAATCCCAAGGCAAAGTTGCCAAGTTTCTGGGCATTCAATTTAAGTTGTTTGCCAGCTGCTTCCCAATGCGATGACCATGCGTGAAGGAAATGCACAAAACACTTTATAAAAACAAAAACTATAAAAAAAGGCGTTGCCGTGTGGGTGGGAAACTTTCCAATGCACTTAACACTCCATTTCGGAACTGCTGAAACCCAAACAAAAACTGTCCAAGGCGATGTGCAACATTTATTAATGTGTCAATCGGATTGAAGCAAAACGATAAAGTTTTTTTTTTGGTGCGAGATTAGGAAGCATTTAATAATAAAGAACACTAGCATTCCCGGCTACGCCCGTGTCCTTGGCATTGTGATTCATATGAGGGCGGTTTTATTCAAGCTTCAACTGACTGAAAGACTCTTTTAGCATTCATTCAAGCTAAGCTTGTTTCATTAAACTCCTTATTATTAACCTTCAGATTTAATTTCAAGTTCATAGATGAAGGAACTTCTGAGAAATGGCTCTGAACCAATTTTGAGCCAGTTCGGAACCAGTGAAATATCTAACGATATTACCAACCCACACACCTAATTTCAAGTTCATAGTCTCAAGAGATGCAAACTGCACATGACTTTAACCTCCAGTTCGGTTCATTGAATGGTTTTTGAAGTTGAGTAAACCACGGATTCGGTTCAGCTTAGCGAAACCTAAGCCCCCAGGCTTATACTGTCCCTATCTGCTATGAAACGAAGCCACAGCTTCGGGCACAGCTCCGATATGTAGATAAGTCCTAAAATTTCCTTGATGTAGAGTAAAAAGGTTATACTAAAGTCATGCATATGTATGTAACAGGCAGAAGGAAGCATCTCTGACCCCACAAAGTATATATATTCTTGATCAGCATCAACAGCCGAGTCGATATAGCCATGTCCGACTGTCTGTATGAACACCTAGATCTCGGAGCCAAGAAGATACTCGCCCATACATACACTCGTACGCAGGTGCTAGCTGACTATGCTAAACCCACCTCTTTCCTACAAGCAAGATTGATTCGTATATAACTTCGCAGTTTTTTTTCCGATCTTACTGTACTTTTCAGAATAGATAGATATTGGGCCTTACATGATATATACAAAGTAACAACGCTCTAACTTAAAAATTGTGGCTCTGACAGTTATAAGCTGTAATTACTATTTCCTCCATACATGCTTCTTTATCATGTTATTTGAAATTGGGCTTACAAGATTCCGCATTATTCGATTTGAGCAGGAAGATCACTAAAACTATATAACTGATAAGAAAGCAAGTACTTCTGGCCATCCAACTCGTTTATAAAGTGAACAGAACCAAATCGGTTTTTAGAAGTGGTTTTTAGTTCGGTTCAGAGTTTTTTAAAAAATCACCGGTTCGGTTAACCAGCTCAAATGGTTGGGTACGGTTTGATTTGGTTCGGTTCAAAACTTATATTGATCCATTTTAACCGCTTTCAAACCGGTTGAGAGACTAGTCACATAGCTATGACTCTCCTAACGACATGGCACTGTGAATATTTTCTGTGACTGAACTTGATAAAACTAAAAGAATTTAGGGAATGTTATCAAAACCTTTGATTTAAATATCATTTTATGTCATTAAATTTAAGCAAAATAACCTCAAAATGTTGGCTTTGGTTCCTTTATTCGGGGCTATTCTTATCAATTGCATAATGAGCTCGAGCTCGAATTTTAAGTATAAGATTAAGATTTTTATTCAACCAGACTTAATATGAGCACCTGTAAGAGTATCCCCTTTTCTATACAGTCAAATCTTCACTCTCAAGTTTTAAAGTAATTGCATTCCCATTGCTTCATATTTTTGATCCACAAAACCCTTATCACTTGACAAACTACTACAAATTATCATCAAAAAGTGAAACACGCAAAAAAAAAACCCCCTTTTGAGTCTACTTATGTGCATGTCATGCTGGGAAATTTACACACTGTTGACCATATTTCATGTTCATTCTGGTTATGAAATTTACAGAGCTGTCAAAAAGAGTTCAGCGACATTTTAGTAAATATTGAAATTTAATCAAGCAAAGTGCAAAACACTTGCACACACACACACACACAAGAATGACATCCCGGCACCCAACCCTTTAGACACCTGTCACCATGGCTTGGCATTGCCTTCCTGTTCCAGGATGACATCCATGTGTGTATGTAAGAGAGCGAGAAAGGGTACACAATGCCTGCCTGCATGAATATGTGTGTGTGTTTGCCGAAGTCAACAATCAATTGAATCGATTTCATTTTACAAATTGCGTTGAATTTTGTGGTGCAGTCAGCTGCAATTGACGGCGAAGCCAGCGGAACAACAATAACGACCACCAGCCCTGGGTTGTTGGTTAGTTGGGTTATTTAGTCGCAGAACCAGGAGAATGTGTCTTATAGACTGATTTTGATGGTCAATTGATGCACACAAGCAACAGCTTCTAATTGGATGTTCACAACTGTGTGGTGGCTGCGGGGAGAACAGAGTAACGTACGTACGAGTACAAGGAACAACAGCTGAAGATAGATGGGATTAGACAAAGATGTGACCAAAATATCGATTGATTTTCTTTGTGTGGAAAAGTTAGAGAAACTATTAGAAATTTCATGTTAATTGGAATTTTGGGATATGCGAATTATTTAAGTATGCAAGGACTACACACACACAACCAGAAAATATTGTCTGTCACAGTTCGGATTCAAGTTAATGTAAGACCTGACCGACTTCAATATACTTATTATACAGGGACAGTGGTATTAATTAAACATTATTTTAATCAATTAACAGTATGTTTAGATAATAGAGCTGGCAACAAAAATGCTGTTAAATACAGAACTTAGATAAGATATTTCCGCAATATATTTCAGATCGAATTGGGTATTGATGCTTAATCTAAAATTTAAGGAGTCGTTGTGGATGTCGAAAATGGTTGCTGTTACCAAGACATGCATCAACTTAGAATTCCCTTTTACTTAGATTAAACCATATTTTGAAATTTTTTTGGAAAACAAAAGTTCTAGAAAATGTATTTTCAAACCAAGCCGTAACCGAAACGATTGTTCCATATGCCGAACCGCGAACCACCCGCCGCACAGTGTAAGGTTTTGGAATAAACAGGCCTCATTGCAACTCTCGCCAAATTACATTTGATAATCTAAATCAGTCCCAAAATTAAAGTCACATTATTTAAGTGATTAAGGGCCGATTTCACATCTTCCAGATAGCTGCTATGTAACTGAAAAACCCTCAATTTACTCTGCTATTTGTTAGTTTAAGTAACAGATAGAGCTATGTAGAAGATGTGAAATCGGCCCAAAAATTACGTCGTGAGTGTCTGGTTTCCCAAAGGTGATTTTTTTTCTAAATCTTAAATAGTTTAACGGTAAGATTTTCAGTTCCGGGTTTTAATACCTTTACTGGAACATTATATTTAATTTTTTATCAACAACTAAAAAGTAAGAAACATTTCAAAAATCATCTTGCTTTTATCGCTAATACTAGTTTTCCGTGTTGCCGCTACATGGTGGATATGCATTTACAGAAATCCTGTTGTTTTTTTTTTCCTTATTTCTGTGTATTTCATTTTATTGGGAAACCACGTCGGGGTCTCACTCGTTGATCACAGGATTGCCCATATCTTCTAATAAAATCGAGAGCGTAAGTTAAAGTCAGCAAGCCCGACTTCGATATACCCGTTACTCAGGGGAATTTATGTATGTTTAATAGCTTTTCTTATGTTAATTAATAGAGTTATAATATTAATGTTGGTATTTTGACATTATGTAAACAGACAGCGCATACTGCGTCGAAAAGTATGCAACGTTCTTTTAACCTTTACAGATTTGTAAGGACAGGCGTCCTGGGGGGCCAACGGAAAGTGGAGTATTTGGATTTCTGGAAATTTTCGTCGCAGTTCTGTCATAACAGGCTGGGTTATGTGAGGAGTTGCACCATCTTGCTGAAACCACACAGAGTTGAAAGGAATTCTTTTTCGGCGTAATTCTGGAGAGAAAAACTATCTCATCATGCTCAAGTAACGGCCTCCAGTAACAGTAACGGTGTGACCGTTTTTTTTAAAGAAGTAAATGTAGCGTGATGAAACTGCACACCACACTGTGACATGAAGTGGATGCAATTCCGTCTCATGGAGTATCTGTGTGTTGGAAGCACTCCATATTCGACAATTTTGTTAGTTTATGTGTCCGTTTAACTCGAAATGGGCCTTGTCAGACATAAAATGACAGTTCATCATGATTTCGTTCTCTTCCACCATTTGAAGCATCTTCTGGAAAATTCCAAGCGAATCGTCAAGTCTGCTGCGTTCAGTTTGTTGTATGGGAATAAGTTTAAATCATTGTGCATCATTGACTGCAATGACTGTCTGCTTATACATTTGAGCAAATAAAGTCCTTGTCGAAGCTACAGCAGCGATTGTTTCCTCCGTCCAAACTGTAGGGTTTCGAAGGTGTTCTTCCAACAGTCCCACGCTCCGCAAAATTGTTAACAAGTCTCATAATGGTCCATCTGCTCTCTTTGAACCAAAACTACGGACTCTAGGTGGTGATAGCGGCGGACAATCCAAATTCTTGTTTCAGTGTCTCAGTTATCCATTTCCCTCAAAGTTAAAGATAAAAAAATAAATTAAGCAGATTCATCGAATAGAAAATTAAATTTTTTTTTGGTAGCGGCTTTCATCAGCCATACATTTGCAAGACGATATGATAATACTGCACCTTCTACATCCAGACTGCTGGCAAAAGAGTTGTTAAAATGCACCCCAAATCTACCCTATTAATTTCCCTTCACTGTCCCTGCCCCACAGCCTTGTCCCAAAATCAATTTTAGAACTTTTTGCAAAAACCCTAAAAATCCATTTGTCATACACGAAATTGCAATTTAGACTTTCCACTCACTCTCTGCACACATAATTCCCTGCTTAAATCGATTATAGACCATAACAGGAGACGGCGATGCCGCCGTTGCCTACGTAGCAGCCCGTAGTCCGCAATTAATATGCTTTTCGGGTGACTCCCGGAACTGCATCTGCAATTTTGTGTTGTGCTGTAATTAAAAGTTGTGGCGCCAACTGTGACCAGAGGATATGGGCGTGGGCCAAGGGATAAGAGAGTGGGCGGTGGTGGTGGTTGCCACTCATTTTAATTCAAATTGAAGTGGCGTTTTTGTGTGTTGTGCAAGTAATTAGAACGTAAAGTGGAATCGAAGCGAAACTCAAATTACATTTGCTGTGCGGGAGGATGATGAACAATTGGAGATAAGTGCAGGCAGGCATGAAATATAGCAAATAAAGCTGTGGCTCGACCAGCCTGCACTCCAAATAAAATGTCGCCGGCACGCAATGTTTTCATTTACATTTACCTAATAGTCATTAAGGCACAAAGCGACGAGCAACATTTCGAATAATTACAATTGCTTTGGCACTTGGGGACCCGGTCCGGCTGGGGATAGGGATCTGGCTGGGCGGGGGATACGGTTTCGAATTGGGTTGGGGTCATGTAATCGTTTTGTGCGGCGACTCTTGCCTTTGTAATTTGTTGGGAAATTGATTAACACACACGGGTGAAGCACCAACACTGCAACAAACAGGACAGAGCACCAAGTGGTTGGAAAGGGAGGAGGGGTTCATTCAGTGATTAGGTAAGTGCACAGGGACATATGAGGAACTGTTTACTTCATTGTCAATTGAACAGAAATAGGATAAGGTAGGTTTAAGTGAAAAAATCTCACTTGGGTTTTCGATCCCGACAAAGTGGTTCGGCACTTTTCGGTTCAGTTTGGCTCATAACCGATTTAAAACATTCGATATATTCTGAGCTTATAAAATAGACACCACATTCAAAGGGTTAATTTATTTTCTTTTTGATTTGGAATATGTTTTCATAGTCCAACACACATACTCGAGCACACACACACACACACATAGAGGGGTTAAACAAACTGCAATAAATACAAAATTTATCTATTTCCAAAACTTGAGATAGGCAAAACTTCATTGGCCAGCGGCGCTTTTTGCCAAAAATTTTGCTAGTATAACCACCAAAAAGTAATGCCTTGTCGATGGCAATTGGGAGGGGGTGGCTTAAGGGATTCCAAGAGAATCCGATTAAAAAGTTGAGCCATCGAAGTTTAAGAGTAGATGAAGTCGTAGAGCAGTAATAGTGAAGGAGGCTTCTATTTTATGAATTATGCATTTGAGCCGGAGGACTTTTTTGCGTTCAAAGCTAAAAATTATCCAGCTTATTTTTTTTTCATTTTGACTTAAAAGGGTTGTGGGTTGGGGAAGATTAGATAACTTTGGTTGGGCGGCATATAAATTGCATAATTCTCTAGCACTTATATATGACTTTTAAATGTGTTTGGGAATGTTGCTGATGAGTCTGACGTGCAGCACTCACCCTTGCATAAAGATTTAAATTTTAAATAAACACTCTGCTCTCTCTCTCCTCTGTTCGTCCTACGCTTTGGGTCTGGCCACAAAAGATTTTACACCAGGCCAAAAAAGGTGTCGCAAATGGACTTTTGCAATTTTAATAACTACTCCAAATGGCAACTGTCAGCCGGTTCGTTAACTGCCAACTGTCAGCGGCTACAACCGCAAGTGTGTAGATGCAGAACCTCTTAACTGGACCACAGAACAAAGCGAAAACTTAATGGAAATCCATTTCTGAGGTGAAGCAAGTGTGCAAATGAAAATTTTACTGGAAACCCAAAAATAATAAAAACATAACCCGAAATAATTGTGGCAAAGGCGAGTGTGTGTGGTAGTTGCAGTTATCTCAAATTTCTTTCATTCAAAATTAACGCCAATTTCGTTTTGGCTTTGGCACTTAATTGGCAATTACGTGAGAGAACACAAAAAATAACAAAGATCCACAGAAACAGGAAAATTGTGGGAAATAAGTTATTTTACTTTTACAGTTAGAGAGGTTAGGGAAAACGAAGGGTACAGTGGGCATACCGAAGTGGGCATAGAGCTTAACTATATACAAACAATGAATGTATGAAATTATCAGGGATGCAATCTGTTTGGATATAAGAACTGATTCCATTCAGTGGCTTTCACAATTGTGGAACCTCCGGTTTGGCACATTACATAGTTTTTGTTTAAATGCTAACTTAACGCACGGTTTCAAATTGATTTAAAAGAACTTTTAATACTTCTAAAGTCGTTATATATTCAAATATAAGGCGGTTGCGGCCTCCATAAGGTTCACTTTGTCGTGCTAGGCGGGATTTGGATGGTGATGGTGATCGTCCGTGAGCTTCCTGCTTTGAAGGAATGCAGTCCGTGCGGTTTAAGGGACGGTGGCTTGGGGCTCGAGGTTTTTCCGGTCTGCGAGTGTGTTTTGACTCGAGTGTCTCGTGTAAGCGTTGAGGTTGATTTGACTCTCAATAGCGTTAGCTATTCTCACTCATCTTTTACTAGTATTTTTGTTACTGGGTGTCTGTGTGAGCTGGAGTCAGATTTGTGGTAAGTGTTTTGACCAGCGATGTTCAAGAAGAGCGAGGGAGTGTATTGGTGTGCGATGTTGCAACGGCCCAGCTTTGACTGCCCTCACGACGGCTGGGCCCGAATGAAGGCAAAGAGAGCACTGCTTACGCTCGTATGCCCGAGTTCGGCATGCGCTCGGCTAGTGTGTGTAAATAGCCGATTGCGCTCGGCCCCTGGGGGCAATGGGTGTACATCGCTGGTTTTGACGGCGTCTTCGGTTAATGCAAACGACATTGAGTTGTTCTTGTAATGTCCTCAAGAGAGAGAGAGAGAGGGGGCAGAGGGGGGGGAGAGAGGAGGAGGGGGCGTCAGAGAGAGGAGAGCCCGGGAGAGAGGAACCTTGTTAGGTGTGGGGCTTTTGGGGACTGAGCTTTTGTTGGCGTTTCGCACAAGCGTTGCGGACTGGCTAGGCGTGAGGACGGGGGGCGTGTTATCAGCGAGTGGTTTCTACCACTGCAAACAGCATACCATGAGTTGGTTAAAGACGCGACATTTTGTTGCAGTGATTTCGACACCCGGGTGGGAAAAATATGAAGAACTTATGCAGTGCACTCGTGCAGATCTCTGCTTTGTACGAAAAGTACACAGAATATATTAAGTTTGTGCAAATGTAAGTGAACCTTGGTTATCAAGATATAGAAGATCAGCAGTATAAACAGTGTACAAAATAGGGCCAAGAACACTTCCTTGCAGGACACCAGCTCGAATAGGACGTAACAAGGATCGCGCTTCACGCACTTCAACAGAGAAAGCTCTGTCCGTCAAAAAAGAGTCAATAAGTCTCCACAGACACTCCGGAAGTAACGGCGTCAAGCAGTATTTCTTTTTCTCAAGGGCATCGAGGATATGAATAACTACTCTGCGAACCTGTTCTAATGCACTGTGACGGCTGCGAAATCCAAACTGGTAATCTGGAAGCGCACTCTCAAAAGAGTCAATAGTCAAAAGCCTTAAATGAAGAAAACGCTCAAAAATCTTAGAGTAGGTAGACAGGAGGCTAATAATGCGATGTGGGTCCTTGTCCTTTTTCGGTACCATGACCACCAAGGCACGTTTCCAAGGGCTTGAAAAATGACCAACTTCCAAAACAGCGTTAAACAGCCGACATAATAAGGAATTTGCCTCATTTGGGAGTGATTTGACTACCTTTCCGTCAAAAGCATCCAATCCAGGGGCTTTGCAATGCTTTAATCGCATTATCTATTCTTTGATCTCTTCCTCATTAATCGGACGGATAGTACAGAATGGACCAAATGAGAGACCAAATCGCGATATGGTGATCTGCTCTTCGTGGCTGGTAGCAAAATCAAAGAGCGTGAATCTATTCTCCAGATCACTCGGAAATTCACACCAAATGCTTGCCGAAGTAATGCATCAGTGGGTGTTAGAGAGAGACAGAGATTCTCTCTTCTTGGGAAACCTTGCTGCAAGAGCAATGGTTTTGGTTCGAGATAGCAATTGCAAAAACTGAGGAGAATGGAAAGTTATATTGGTTATTATTTTTGCATTGCCAACTTGTGCCCGGAGTTGTTCGGGCAGATTTTTTACAATGATCCACGGAGTGAGTCCCTAAAATCGATTTTTTCCATATTTCATATAGAATGGACATAAATTTATCAGCCCTTCACTTTCCCCTTTCGTGTGATCTCTTCGATTTTATGCAAAAGCGAACGTAAACATTGACATTTATGATTCGCAATTGTTAATGTTTGTTGGTGAGGAAAGCGGCAAAAATCTCACTGATGAGCCTACATTAGAACTAGACGAAAGATGTCTGGGAAACCTTAACCTGCTTGTGTCCATATGTTCATATCATTGTTGTTGATTTCTTGAGGACTATTGAATTATAACATGGCATAATATATTTTCTTTTTTATCGAGAGTTTTTCTTTCTTCATTTCATGTTAATTTATGTATGAACGGAAAATAAAAACAAAATCATGACCATTTGGTTTCACATATTTATATATTCAGGTGGATTTCCTACGCCTCCGTTTTAACCACAGTTAAAAGAAGTTTTTTAAGAAGTTCTACGCATTGTTTATAGCATTTCAGTTATTTCCAGATTGAAAGCGTGACAGAAGCAAATGGCAGACACTAAACTCGACGAACAGATTTCAGTGCCATAAACAAATTCGTAATTGCCTTGTAATGCCTTGTGTTGACAGGCGTCCGACAAACAGATAAGGCTCCACATCCCCAACCCAAAAGTGGGCCAGGAGCCGAAAGGAGAAATGAAAACAGAAATTAGCATAAAACTTCGATTTCGCTTTCCACACACACACACACATGGCATAGGGGCAGGCAAAAAATGGCAATAGATTGCCAAGCCATAAACCAATGGGGGGACTTGCATATATATGGCGTTGACTGCAATGGCTCCGGCTTCACACATGATACTTTTGCATTAATTACTAATTTATGTATGCTAACTTTTCCCATTGCATAGACAATGGGTTAGGCAAACGCACAGTTTCTCTCTCTCTATTCAAATATTTTTTGTTCATTTGACTAATTAAATTTTGGGAAAGTTGTCTGTTAAAAATTTTATGAATATTTAAAAACTTTGGGGCGGTTCGACTCGTTGAGAAGACAAAAGCCTTCAAATTGAAAATTCATCAAAAAAGTTGAACAGTTTGTAAAGTGGATAAAATATTCATGCATGCAAGTTGTTATTAGTCCCAAAAAGTTGGATTGGCTAATAATTCTCTAAAAAGCAATTAGCTTTGGTCTTAACACCCATAAAAACTTTGAAATGCAAAAGGATTGGCCAAGCACACAATGTGTGCGATAGAAAAAGTCGAAGGAAAGGAATTTTATCACGCGCTCATCTTCATATGTCAACTGTCAAATCCACATTTAGGCTCTGCCTTTTGCGTTCCTAATTATTTATGCCTCCCACAACCCTGGGCCGGCTCCGAATCTGAAAAGTTAGATTGCATAAAAGTTTCCATCTTCGTTTTTCTTAAGCGCATTTTACAAGCTGGCAAAACTACTTCACGCATATTAAACTGACATTTCACAGAGCAGAGGAAACTTTTTCTAATATGCAAATTCATGCCGAATGCCATAGAACGGATGAAGAAGCGGCTGTAGAGAGGCACACCCTTGAATTAACACGTGCGAGTTGGCATTAATTTGTGTAAAACTGGTGTTGGGGTTGGGATGGGTTGGGGCATGTGGACTTCCACTGGAGAAGAACAGTTTTTGTCGTTAGCTATGCAAATGTTGAGAGACATGTAAATATTGTTTACCACACTCTGGCAGATGCTCAAGATGGAAAAACTATGCCGGCACTTCTTGGCTGAAATTAACATGGAACAACTAAACCAGTCTCTTACATAAATATGTATGAGCACTAGAGGATTAGTACTATACGAGGATTCCATTCCATTTCTTTTGCACGTTTTTTTTTGTTTGTGTATGCTGAGCATATGGAAGTGTGTTTCAAATCTTTGTTGGTTGAGCAACTGTTCTTGCATATTTATACATTTTCAATTTCGGGTTTCGGAGAAATTACTCAACAATTGACACTATATATAATCTAGTCTCCATAGTGCAACTAAAACTCGAAGAAAAGGAAAAGGCCTATACACTTTTTGTTGACCTAGAAGATTATAAATTGCACATGTTGGGCGTATCGACAAGGACAGCAAGATTCATAGAAAAAATATACGAACATACCGAGAGCGCAGTATGGACTGGTACAGAGCTTTCTGATACATTTGAAACAAGGAACCCGGGTCCTTTGCATTATGAGAATGTGATTCAAGTTTCTTATCGACATTAACATTTGAGGGATAGGGAAAATATCAAACTTCATATATCCAGCTCCCACATTAAATTTTAAATTAGTTTAAGTAAATTTTGAAATGTGGTAAACGTCTAACACATATTAAAATCCCTTAGACCATTTTTCCAATCAAAAGGTGTGGACCTGAACCATTTTTGTAGTGGTTCAATTGGATGGTTTGAAGCTTGCAGAATGTGGTTCAATTGGATGGTTTGGAGAATGTCAAACTTTATTTCATTTCATTTCAAATCTTAGGTTCTTAGCTTAAAAACCTTCCATTTTTGAACAGCTTCGAAACTGGCTCTGAACCTGCAAAATACAGACCAAGTTTCAAGTTCATAGCTTAAACAACTTCCGAGATATGGCTCTGAACCACTTTTGAACCGAATTAACCGCTTTTGAACCGGTTTACAGACATGACACCTAGCCAATGACATTTTCCTGATCGAGATGAACATACTGTGAAAATTTTGTGAAGATCGGTTCAGCGGTTTGGACGCCTATAAGGAACAAGCAGCATAGCATAGTACCCGGCGCGCTTCGCAACGCCGCCGTCAGTCTATACTGGATCAGTAAAGCTATTGAAAATAATCACATAGAACCGATATAGGTTTTCTTTTCCGACCGGGTTTGGGTAACATTAACCGTTATGGTCATCGTTATCGTAACCGTTATCTCTATCGTTATTGATTTCGTTATCGATACCGTTATCGCAATCGTTATTGAATTCTTTATCGTTATCGATAACGTTATCGCTATCGTTATTGATATCTTTATCGCTGTCGAAACCGTTATCGCTATCATTAACGTTATCGATACCGTTATCGTTATCATTATCGATATCGTTATTGATACCGCTATTGTTACTGATTCCTTTATCGTTATCGCTATCGATTTGTTTTAAATGGTTCCATCTTAAAAATTGCTATTTGTTTTATATGCTTTCACCAAAATCTACAAAGTTTTGTCCAAATCGGATAATTTTTCAAAATTTGGTCCAAGACCAAGACTCCAAGATCCATGACTATATTTTCGAAAAATGGGTCTAAGTAAAAAAAAACTTTTTTTTTCAATGTTAGCGTTTTTTAACTCGGTCCATAAAATAGCTTTACACTAAGAAACGGGGCCCTCCCTCATCGTTTTTCAAAAGGTGTGTTCAAACTGTCGCTCTTCAATTTATTAATTATAGATAATAATTCTGGTTTTTTAAAATTTTTTGTTGAAACTAGACAAAACTTTCATGTTTATTTAGATGCTCTTGTGGATGTTTTTATAGTCTGGCAAGTCCTTATTTGAAATATTGACGGATTAAATATTGCAGAATCTATTTGAAAGCATTTATTACTTATATAGACAGAGTAGAAGATCGCTAAAATCTAAAACATACAAGTTTTTTCACATAGACCCATTTCCGACTAATCGGTTCTATGGCTGGCATGAATATAGTAATCCGATTTTGGCAAAATTTTGCAAATCTATTTGAAAGCATATAAAATTAATAATGGCTGAGTTTTGGAGCGCTAACATTGAAATCAGAAAAGTTTTTCTCACTAAGACCGAGCTATATCGAGCAGCTATATGCTATACTCATCCGATTATGACAAAACTTTATACAATTAGGCAAAAGCATATAAAACAAACAACTACTAAATTTCAAGGCGGTATGGGAGCTAAACCATTCAGTTGGCCGATTTTCAACAAACTTAGTACAATTATAAAAAGGCATAGAAAAGCAATAATTACAAAGTTTGGAGACGTTTCCGTAAAAACAAAAAAAGTTCTTCTCACTAAAACTAGTTTTCCGACCAATCATTCCAATCGGAGCTATGAGATATAGTCATCCGAACCGATCGGCTCTGACATATTAGGAGTGTGTAGTAAAAAGAAAACCTTGTGCAAAATTTCAGCTCGATAGCTTCAGAACTGACAGACTAGCTTGAGTATAAGAACTGCCACAGCAGTATCTAAATAAAAATTAAAGTTTTGTCTAGTTTCACCAAAACAGCAATTTCACGTCCGATTTTTGCATTTTGCGTTAAAATCAAATCTAAAAAAAAACGGAATTTTCTTTACATGAAAGGCCCCAGGCCTTTTCACATTTAAGCCCAAAAAACCGGTGGCTGGCCATAATTGTTTGTTTTCCTTATAACACGACAACAGTTCATCCGATCGATAAATAATCTTGATTTCAAAATATGTCCAGAAGGTTCGAACCTTCTATATATAAAACCGGCGGAGAAATGGCGTTTTTTCTAAATTGCGGGGGTCGGATGGGGCGTGGCAAAAATTTACGTCGAACCTTTATCTCTTACCATCTCTGAGATCTGTTTGTTCATACGGACAGACGGACATGACTAGATCGACTCGCCTGTTAATGCTGATCAAGAATATATATACTTTATAGGGTCGGAAATGTTTCCTTTTGGCTGTTACATACTTTTGCACAAACTTAATAAACTCTGTGTACCTCTGGTACAGAGTATAAAAACCGTTATTAGGAATTGTTTTTTGATTTTTTGAATAATCAATATTGTTGTAATGACAAGCTCTGAGTAATACTATATTGCAATGGGAAAGGAAAGAAGATAAATAAAATAATTACTTTTTCGGCTTAGAGTTCGAACCGATTTGGTTCGCTTAAATTATAAGAACACTTATGGCTTTATTCATTAAATGCTTGTCTCTTACATATTAAAGTCAGTTGGTCAGCACGGCCACCTGATCCTTCTCCTCATCCACTTGCTCTTTGCGGGCACGATTATCGTGAAGCAGCTTTAGAGTTACCCAATCAAAATTCTCATCGCTGACATACTTCAAGCGATTAAATAGATCGCTGAAACTGCGACGTATATCCTGATAGTGGGGTTCCTCTTCATAGCCCAACGAACGGCAATAGCCCAGATAAGCGGCGAATTCATCTGGAAAGCCCTCACAGAGATCGTCCAGTTTGGTGGATTGCTTCATCTCGGCAATCATTTCATACTTTTGCTTCTTTGGACCTGACTTTAAGCCCTGCCAGGGCAAACTGCCTCTCAGAAAATACATAAAGACATAGCCTAAGGACTCCAAATCATCACGGCGAGAATGCTCACCAGAAAATGCATTGATCGAGGCATAGCGAGCTGTTCCCGTCAGATGAGTGCCGCGCTTGTAGCGTACGTGCTTGTTATTGGCCAGATCCCAATACTTCTTGGCCAGACCAAAGTCGATGATGTAGACCAGATGGCTATGATCAACGCCGCCCATCAGAAAGTTATCCGGCTTGATGTCGCGATGTATAAACATATTGGAGTGAACAAACTCGACGCGCTCGAACATCTGCCCGGCCAGCATGAGCACCGTCTTCAGCGAGAAGCGGCGAGAGCAAAAGCTGAAGAGGTCCTCCAGCGACGGACCCAAGAGCTCCATGACCAACACATTATACTTTCCAATGGTACAGAAGCGATGAGTGCGTGGAATGCCCTGGCCCCCGCTAAGGACACGATACAGTTTGTACTCGAAGAACAGCTGGGGATGAGTGCACTCCGTGTCCTCCAATTTGATGGCCACGCGCTGCTTAGTGAGGCGATGTTCAGCCATGAAGATGTCACCAAAGGAACCGGCACCGAGTTTGCTAATTACGCTATAGTCTCCAAAAATCACCTGCTTTTCGTCCATGTTTTTGCAGTTGGACTTTTTTTGTCGCTTTTCAGTGCCAGTGTGGCCAGACTTTAAGCGTCAAGCTAACGGCAAAATAGAATGAGTGGTTGGCTCATAAAAATGGAAATGTAGGACTAATTCACACTGGCGAATAATTTGCACAAATATCGATGAACATTTTCTAAATTCCTATATTAGCAGATTATGCAGGACTTAAAACTAAAGCTATGGTTACCATCGCAAATAATTTGGCCCAACACGACGAGAAACTTCACAATTTAGGTCTATTTAGCTAGTGGTTAGCGCGTGACTGTGCATGTGCAAGCACAGAAATTCGTGCGTGAGCATCTATGATCTGCGAGTAGAAACCTAGAATATTTTACAGCCTCCTTTATAATTATAAATTATATTATAAATTATAAAAATTCCATTCCATAAAAATTCCATTTAATTTATAACTTATTTAATTTTATAGTTTTGCTCACTCAAATTTGATTATATTGGGCCTTACTAATTATAAAAATAACAACCAAAACTATAATGATTATTTTATGTTCATTATTTTTTCTTTCAAAAATAGAACTCAAAGTCCGACTACGACAATTTTAAAGGGAGCTGTGTCAAAATCTATAATTATTCTTACAAAGTGAACCAAGACGAATGTATAAAACCCAATTTTGAGTTAACAAAATTGGTTGACAATTACGAAATTTCGCAGTGACACCGGCTTTTGATAGAGGTAGAAGAGATAAGTCGAAAATATTTTTGGCAAGATTATCAATTTTCTTATCGTTTTCAAGATATGCGCCTTTTATATTTGAGCGAAAAACAAAATTATCAGACATTAATCAATAATCATTAGGGCCCGAGTTGTTTAGTAACACCCAAAATATAACACAGGCCGAAAAAATGAACAACTTTGTGAGGTGCAGACTTGTCGATGTAAAAATATGATCAATTTATGTGCTCTGATTTCAAGTCTGGTTTCGGTTTAGCTCTATCAGCTCTTATTTCCAAGATATAGTGGAAAAACGATTTTGTCGAGGTTTTGGCACTCTAGGAATTAGAGAGAATTATGAGCTATATGCGACAGAGCACAAATCAATGCATCTTTAAAAATTGAAAGCGCTATACAAGTAAATCGGAAAGTGTCTTAATTGACCTCTATAGTCTGACTATTCTCGTTTTATTGCATTTTTTTAAAAATGAATCATCTCTTTTAAGCTATCGCGGTTATTGAATCAATACTTTAGCCACTTGAACATGTAGTCATCCATTTCATCAAATTATGTGATATTTGTTAAAGTAAAGTAAAATGGCTTGTCAGGTTGACACAGCCCCAAGGCTTGTCAAGTTGGCACAGCCTCAAAGGGCCAAAGCCGAGCCTCTCTAAATCTTTTGGCTCGTGCGCTTCTAATTTTTACCATAAGAGAAAGGGACCTACAGTTTAACGCCGAATCCGAACGGCAGTTTGAGAAGCTTTTCATGGCTAATTACTACAAAGCTGGCGCCAACAGCAAAGAGGTGTGACCGGGTGTAAAGTTTATTCAAAGAAAAAACTTTTCATTAGATGTTCCGAGGCGGGATCGAACCCACGACCTATTGCACAGCAGTCGCGCACACTAGCCGCTGAGCCACCCGGCCACTTATGTGACATTTATGCCACATTAATCAGCTAGTTTGGTAAAGTAACAGCCTGTTTAAGACGAAAATACATATTTATGTCTATGAGAGGACGACTAGATTCGTTCTTTGAATTTGTATAGAAACAATATAATGGCTACTTGTTTGAACATAGAATTTGTGAAAAAGACAGGCAACTGTAAACAAAGAACATTCAGGTAGTACTAGGCTTATTATACTCTGTTCTAAGAAGACGAACTTGAGCAAAAGTACACATTTAAGACTTCACTTATCTAAGAAAAATCGCCAATCACTTGAGCTGTTGTGCTCTTGACCCATTTCCCGTAATACACCATTAATATTGTAACTATACACCAAATTGTCTCCTTGAGTATAAAATAGAAGAAAGTTTTTTCTCTTGTTCTAGAAAAGTCATTTTTGAATTTTCATTTATTATTTCATAGTTATACACTTGAAAAGTGAATTATAATTTTGCCCAGAAGTTTCGAACGCATAGAAGGAATCATCTTCGACCACATAAAGTATATATATTTTTGATCAGCATGACGAGCTGAGACGATTGAGCTTTGCCCGTCCGTCTGACCGTCCGTTCGTCCGTCTGTCTGTTTCTAAGCAAACTAGTCCCTCAGTTTTAAAGCTATCGAGCTGAAATTTGCATGTTCATCTTTAAGTTACACACTGCACATATTTCGGAACCGCGAAAATCGGATGGTCACTTCTTGTAGCTGTCATACATATTTTTTTGTATACCCTTGTGGAGGGTATTATAAAGTTGTGCGGATGTTTGTAACGCTTTGAAGGAAGTATCTCCGACCACATAAAGTATATAAATATATTCTTGATCAGCATGACGAGCTGAATTTTCTTCTCCGTCAGTTTTAAAGCTATCCTCACCAAACTTTGCACGAAGTCTTTTGGTACAAATACGCTGCACATTTGTCGGAACCAGCCGGATCGGATAACTATAGCATATAGCTGTCATAGGAACGATCGGTCGAAAAACTAGTTTTAGTGAGAAAAACATTTTTGTTTTTGATTGAAACGCCATCAAACTTCGTATTTCTTAGTTTACTATGCTTTTCCATGATTCCACCAAATTTGGTCGAAATCGGACATCTATATAGAATAGCTGTCATAGAAAAGTAAAGTCTGAAAAGTAGTCTTAGCTTGAAAAACTTTTTTGTTTTCAATGGAAATGTTTTCAAAACTAGCATGTATTTGTTTTATATGCTCCCACACAATTCTACAAAGTTTGGTCAAAATCGGATGACTATAGCATATAGCTGCCATAGGAACGATCGGTCGCAAAACTAGTTCTTTTGAGAAAAACTTTTTTGTTTTTAATGAAAACGTCCCTTACATTGGCATATATTTATTTGTTATACTTTTTCACAATTCTACAAAGTGTTTTTAAAATCGGATGACTATAGCATATAGCTGCAGTATGAATGATCGGTCGAAAAAGAAGTACTAGTGAGAAAAAATTTTTTGTTTTAACTGTTTTTTAGGCTTTTCCATGATTGCACTAAGTTTCTTCTATATAAGACATCTATATAGTACAGCTCTCATAGAAAAGTAAGGTCCGAAAAGTACTCTCATTTAGAATAACAAACTGCCGGGGTATACAAAACTTCGGCCGAGCAGATGTTAACTTTCGCCTTTTCCAACACTACTGTGCTAGGTCGGCCATTTCTGGGACGGCCCTCGTAAATCAATTGTACCTAATACTTCTGAGAGATTTTTTTTCTCAATTTGAGTTTTCAGAAACTTTTATACAGAAAATTTGTTTTTTACCTCTGTGGATAGCGGTGGCAGTATGGACAGAAGAAATGGATTCTTTTACCAATAAACATTTTATCTCAGTTCTTATGTGTGTTCTCTTTCTTCATTTCATTAATTAGTTCTATATTTATGGGAATTCCTCGGGGACCATGGCCCATTGGCTATTGGCCCATTTAATGATTGGAATTTTTATGTGGCTTGACACTTAAGTTTATTAATATTTTTCTTGTCCTTCTGCCAGCTAGGGGTTATAAAATTGCTATTTTCATTAGGAAATTGGCCAAAGGGGCTGCTGTTTTTTGCTCCTCAAATTTTAATGCAGACATTAAATGGGAAATTAATTAATTTCTATTTTTATAATTTGTATTTTCGTGTCATGTGTCTTTGACATTAAAAATGCAAATTTCAAGCCTCAACTAAGGGCACACTTGAAGCATACTAGAAGGGCGCGCGATTACAGAGTTCAAGTGGGTGGAGGAGGAGGCTGCGGAACGAAGGAGGCGTCTTTTGTTATTGTTGAGTTAAGGTGACTCAAAATGCCTAAGGGAGATGAAGGCGGCAACAAAGTTGTCTTCAAGTGGCCACTCCACTTGGATGTTGCCAAACAGGCGTCGGTGAACGTGCCAAGTGCCACAGCTACAGGAGCAGGACCTGCACCTAGGGCAAACAATGGTGTGCAAATGTGTGTGTGCGTGGTCCTGCCCTGGGGTTAGGGCGGGTTTGGGAAGTAAATGCACTTAGTTTATGTGGATGATGTGTCATCTGGCGGTATGCATGGCGTCTTAGGGCTTAGGGATGATTGTGTATGCTCAGCACTCGGTTTCATCTTTGGGGGGATAGGAAATGAGATGTGGATGTGGGCTGATTATGTGACAGGAATTGCTATTAACTTAATGTTAAAGATCATGTCATTTAGGGTTAAACGGAAGCAGGTAGCAATAAATTGGTGTAATGGAGATCAAACAAAGAAAACATCCATAAATAAAAACTCAAACTTCTAAAAACTGTTCTAAATTTCCTTTGCATGAAGCAAAAGTAACCCTTTTTTGGTTTGATACAGTTTACCCTTATAGTTTACCAGAAAATGCTTCATGTACCAACACATAACTCTTAAGTAAAAACATGTAAGAAAGTCGGTCAAGCCCGACTATAATATACTCTGTACCTGTGAAGTGCTGCCCAAAACCGTGGCGACCGATGCTGCCCATAGTTGTTTGTTTTCCCTATAACTCGACTGTCAATCATCCGATCTTTACCATTCGCTTAGCGGATCGATAATTAATCTTGATTACTAAATATGTCCAGAAGAAACGAACCTTCTATCTATAAAACTGTAGGAGATATGACGTTTCTTCCAATTTGCGGGGGTGGGAGGGGCGTGGCAATCAATGGAAATAAACTGGAAACTGCCTGCAAGTAAAAGAAGCATATGTCCCATACATGACAAACCTCTGTCACTTACCATCTCTGAGATCTGATTGTACATACAGACTGACGGATAGACGGACATGGCTAAATCGACTCGGCTGTTAATGCTGATAAAGAATATATATACTTTATAGGGTCGTTACATACTTTTGCACAAACTTAATATACTCTGTGTATATTCTACAGGGGTATATTTTACCTTTCTTCAGTTCAAGACTTTCAATAAATCCTATTCGACTCTTTTTCAATAGCACATTTCTCTTCCGTTTGACGTGCTGCGACATTTCAGTATCGCGTTGAATTCTGAGAACGCCGACCAATGTTATGGTGAACGCTTCTTAATATTGAAACATTGCACGTTATTTTTCTGCTTCTTCCCAGCTAAACTCAATCAGCTGTCTAGCCAGTCAAGGTTGCGGCGTCACGAGTTTTAAGCTGGGTTTGAGCTAAAGCATTTAGTTTGTCTGAGAACTGGCTCAAGCTAAGAGACCAGGTAAAAGTTTAGGCAACCGTTTAGCTAGCCTTTTATATCCTTTACTCATAGAGTAAGAGGAGTATTCTAAAGTCGTGCAAATGTACGTAACAGGCAGAAGGAAGTATCTCCGACCCTATAAAGTATATATATTCTTGATCAGCATCAACAGCCGAGTCGATATATCCATGTCCGTCTGTATGAACACCTAGATCTCGGAGACTAGAAGAGCTCGAGCCACCAAATTTGGTATGTAGTCTCCTATTGTCTATACGCAGATCAAGTTTATTTCAAATTTTGGCCACGCCCTCTCGGCTCTAGATTTTTCCTTCTGCCTGATACATACATTTGCACGACTTTAGCATACCCTATTTACTCTACGAGTAACGGGTATCTTAATTTAGCAAAATTTATAACTGCCCGTTAACTCCACTTGGCAGCCTTTTGGTCAGTGGAAGCTCATTTTTCGTTTGAAATATTTTAATTGCAAGTCAACTCTTTTTGATTTCTTTTTATTTTTCATTTTTTTTTAGAGTGCCACAGAAACCGGCTCCAAGGAGCAGGTGGCAAGTGGCAATTACCCAGCCGCTGAGTGTGCACTCAAATTGGCAAAAGGATGTCGTGGAGGCGGCATGTTGCATGTTGACAAGGCCAAAATGCATTTAATTTCTTAAAGAGGCGCGTAATTAGTTTCCCTTGGAGTGTCTTGTGCTTTGCTGTGCTGTGCCCTGCTCCTTGTACGTCTACTTATTCAGCGAGTCCTACCTGCTCGCTCGTTATATTGCATGAAATAATGTGAAGGAGCTCCATCATAGGGTAAATAGGAGCAAGGACCACTAATGTGCCTCTTTGAGGTTGCTTAATTGTTGTTTTATTACCTGAGGTTAGTCTCTTGTATTTCAAGCATCTTTTCAAGCCTCGAGCAAAAAGCAAGTAAAAGTCAACGATTAAAATTTAAGGCAATTTATAAAGCAACTAAATTTATGTTTTGGATAAGTACAACAATCTTAGAGAAAATTTTTAGATCTAGTAAACCTTTTAAACATAATAACAACAAATTCCAAATTTTCTGTCTACTATCAAATACTTTTTTTTTTAAATATGGCGGACTACACGAACATCTTTAAATGCCGCAAGGTGGTGGTCATATTCCAGGAAAGCATGCCCACGCTTTGAGCAGAGAAAAATATACTTGATACATTATTTACCAGCACACAACTGAATGTACGAGCTTTCGTATAAAATATATATTTTTTTCTCTTACTTGACGTCACATGTGGGGGAGATGGATATGGGTTGTAATGCAACTGCAGGGCTAAATCAAAAGTGTCTGTTCGGTGTCAGTTTAATTGCAAAACGTAAATTGGATGCTGTCATTTCCTACGTTTCCATTTGTTCGAACCTCCTCCCTGGACGGAGCTGAGCAGTATGACTGGGCAGCAGGACTCTTGCTGCCTGACTCTGACAGACATTTCTGGCAGCTGCACCCAAAATGCAAACGTTGCACAAATCTGAGAGTTTTTGTTAATTGGACTCATTTTAGGAAAACGTTGCAGCTTGTGTATTTCAAATTGGCATTTGTGACAGGCCAACTGGGAAACATTGATTTCGGTACTGGAAAATGGCAGCAACTTTGGGAATTGAGAACAGTGTCACGGACTGGCACATGTAGTCCAAGCTAACTTCACCTGTTTGCACGAGGGAGTCATATATCGAATTGTGAGTCAAGAAAAGGACGAAGGAGGATCACAAAATTAGAAATTATTAAGTGTGTAGGTAAAGCTAGCTGCAGCCTCTACCGAAGTTTTGTAATACAATTGCAAGATCTTGCTTAAACTGATCTTACCGAAAGGATCAGGTTTTTAGACATTTCGAATCATAAAGATTTTGAAAATTGAGTGGGCGACCATCGAAAAACAAAAACAAAAAAAATATACATATTTTCATTAAGACTCATTCTCCTACCTATTGGTTTTATTTAAAAGATATAGCCCACCGATCTTAAGCAGAGAGCTAATTCTACTCAGAGCAAATAGGATACTTGTTGATGATCCATTGGCTGACTTTGTAATCCATTTGCAGAGAATAGTAATTGTACAGACATCAATTACTATTCTCTGCAAATGGATCGATTATTAAATATACATTAAATATTAAATTGGTCTAAGATTTTCATCAAATGGAGCTGAAAATTTTCCATTCCAATGATAACAGATCAAAATGGATCTAGTTTTTTTTTGTGCAGTGCGAAACCTTCTGGTAAAAAGACGCAATTATAGTTATAGAACAGCGGACAGCACCAAAACCTAACTAAACGGCGTTACAACAACATAATTCACACTAAGGCCCGATTTCACAAAGAACAATCCTAGTCACAACAAATTCAATCGCAACTGAAGTTAAGGCTTGAACTTTATCTCTGATCCTACATGTAGATTTTGTCAATCTGAATCGTTGAACAAATTTAGCATCATCCAGATCAGTTAAGTAATTAGGCCTCTTCCAGTACTTCATTGCATTATCAATTCGTTGCTCTGCCTTTTCAAATTCCATTTCCATTGCGTGAACTTGAAAAATTCGTTTATTTTGCGGCAGCAAATAATAAAATATACAAAACCAATGTTGGGGCCCGCTGTTTGTAAAATGATAAAAATATCGATAATTTTATCGGGACTGAACTCGCGGTTAACTTTAACCAGTGCTCTAGCAGCGGTTATTCGGTTAAAATGTCAAGTTGACTAACCGCACATTGAGAAATCGGGCCTAAGACAAGCTGTGCTATAAATGGTAAATATCATATCCAGAACTTTATTAAACAATAAGAAATAGAAAAATTAACAAAATTCAACTCAAAACCATTTTCATATCAATGTCCACCCCTTTAAAGATCCCCAAGTGTTGATTTTAGTGGTACACTTATGACCAATGTACCACTGGGTGTTATACGAGAGCTCAATTTAGACTTGTCCACATGCTCCGGCAGCAATATCTCACGATTTACTTCTAGCGACTGTCCCTTATCCTTCAGGTAGGCATACAAGTGCAAGCGATTGTTTTTAAGCTGTATAACAATATTTTCTACTGGAAATTCACTCATATTAAATTGCCATGACAAAAAGCGTTCATCTTGTGTGCAGTTTGTGAAATGTTTTTTCTCTTCTTTTCTCTGTTGGCGACGTAAGATGCGACAGCACTTATGGACGTCATGTTCCAGTTGATTGACACGCGATTCGTAGTCGGAGCGCATATTTTCAAATTCCTGCGTCACGGAGAGATTTGTACTGGCACAGCTGCTACTGGATCTGGATGAGGCGGCCATTGTACGAAATTTGTAATATAAGAAAGTGAGATTGATACTTTTTTTAGTTTTCTACTCTACAATTTTCATATCTGAACAGGAAATGTGAAGTAAAACACGAAACGACCCGACAAATTTAATTTCCAGTGTTTTCAACTACTTAAATAAACTTGAAGATATTAGAGGCTAGATGCAAGGTTCAGAATAGAATAGCACGCGTTACCGAATTTTCTTTCACGTCAACAACGCTTAACGAAATAAATATATTTACGCCCGTTTCAGGCAAAAGTCTCGAGAGTATGTTAATGATAAGCCAAAAATATTGTATCGATAGGTGTGAGTTTGTCACCACTATCACGCATTGTATTGAGTTGTCATCTCTATCGTAAGATTCAGAAAATATGAAAACACGTTTCGTTTTCTTATATTGAATAAAAAGAATAGCACACGGTTATATTAAATGGGTACACTGCGTATAAATTTGTGACTCCAGGCAATGTCCCAACAGGTCATATTACAATAAGTTATGTAACACACCTGAGTATATACTTAAATAGTTTACAAAGATACCTATACCATAATAAAATAATCTTTCATTCATTATTTAAGTAATTATTGAGTCAGGATTTGAGTCGGGATGTTATCAGATCTTGTGGATACTGGTGGAGCAGCATATCAGCATAGGGCTTGTATATATCACTCCCAATCCAAAGATATGTATCCATTTGTAATCCCCACAATATAGAATTTCATAAATCTTATGATTATTGTTCCAAAATCCATTAAATGTTGAACCCCAATCGGTTGTAAAACTTTATGAAGTGTGAATATTGATCTAAAAATTAGAAAATCCGATCTTACATTCTTTTTGACTCCGTTAGTGCTCATCTTGAGTACTATGTTATCGGCTTTTTCCCTGAGACTTTTCACTCCTTTTTAAATCATTGTGCTTTGAAATTTCTTGTTAGAGAATAAATTTTTTAATGACCCTTACATAACCTCACACTAGCTTTTAGCCTTTTTTAGAGCCCCAGGGATAGATTTTTATATGTACATTGTGCGGTTTAAGAAGTAATATCCCGTGAACCATTAGGGCTTAACGTTTCCTTTCCCGAAATCCGACGGTGTTTTAATTAACATTTATCTTGATAAAGTTTTAAACGAATTTTCTAATCCTGAGAATTCTGAGAAATAAGTTCTCTTATTGACTACGATAGAACCAGTTCGAAAACTAAAACGGATCTTATATTATTTGTGGACTGAAGAACTACAGAGTTGGCCATATTCGTCGGAGCCATCTAGCAATACTTTAACTTTTGACAGAGATGGCAGATTTACTAATTATATAGCGTCGGTACTAATTGAAGCGTCAGTCCAGGTAGATTTTTACCATGAAACAGTACACGCCACGAGAACGCTCTCAGATTGTTGAAATTTACATTCAATATAACAAGTCAATTGTTAAAACTCAACGTGGATTTTAAAGAAGTTCATTTTACGTTGAACGGAGCGGTAAACAATCAAAATTGTCGAATCTCATCTCTAGGAGTTTCAGTAGAGAATAGTGTGTGTGAGACAAGCGAACGCGAAGCCTGCGCTCGGAGCTGGCTGCAGATTGTGCTTCTATATTAAATCTTCTTTGCCCTTTTACAGAAGCACATAAACACGCATATACACCTACAGTTTATTGACACTTTTGGCAGAGTCTGCCCAGCATAGGTTTTTTACGCTCGTTGTTCCATTTTTCTTGGTAGCTGTTTTTTTCTGAATGCTCTGATTAAAATACCAATTTAAAATAGTAAAATTATTGCAAATGGCTGAATGTGCTAGAAATCTAAAAATATTTTCACAATATTGGTGTGGCCTAATTGGTCAATCGTACTTAATCTAAGAAATGGTGTACTTAAGTTACATGAAAATGCTTAAATTTGGAATAAATTAAATTATCTTGTAAAGTTTCGAGGACTTCCAAATGCTTTTCATCCAAAATTAGGTCCAAATTATAATATCCAAGTCTTCCCTCATCTTTATTTGAAATATTTAAATTATGCTGGTACAACTTTTTATTTCATTTTTAGGGTTTACAGTTGACGATTCTGACTTTGCATTATTTTTCCAAAGTTTTTGCCACTTTTCTTTTTGGTTGCTCCACTTTTCCTTAGCCCTTTTTTTTAACAAAAACTTCCACTTAACAACCACCAGCCAAGCCAAAAAAGGGAAGTAAAGCAAAAACAATTGCATGAAACACAAGAATACGATTTTTTCCCCGGCTTCTGCTGTTTGCTGCACATAATTACATGAAAAGAAAATTAGTGTCGAGATTTACTTTGAGCTTCGTCGTAGTCGTCCTCGACAAGTCGACTCTTCAGGTGAAAACTTTTAATGAGCAATTTTCTTACAAAATTTTCAAGTGTTGCCGCATTTAATTTTTTAATTAACAATTTTTTTTTGCCAATCCCCTTGAGAGAAATAACCCTTCGGCAGAAGCATTTTATTTAAGCTGACCAGAGAAATCAGTCCCCAGCACACTCTAATTTATTGGTGTCGAACAGAAGTGAGTGTCCAAGTTCAGTTTCCATGTTAATGGCCAATTGACACGCCACTTGGCTTTGATGCGGGAGGCTTTTAGCTGGGCTCCCTCCAAAAACAAAAAAAAAACCAAAAAGACGAAATGTTTTCGCACGATTAATGTATGGGGTATGTGGCACACGTAATGAGGTGTTAACTGAGCGTGCTGATTGCTGCCATTTTTTGATAAGGTGTCTGCATTAATATTTCTATAGCGTTTATATGCCACAGTTTTGTTCAAGCACTTTGTTAAGAAGTGTGCAGGGCATATTGTATCCACATTTTAAAGGGCCTAATGGGCTGAAAAATTCCATGAAAACCTTAAGATGGGGATCTATTTTTAAACGTGATTCGTCGCTTGATAATAATAAGAAGAAAAATGTATGTTTACTTCGGTGAGAAAGTTGACTTAAACTTTACTTAGTTAAACTGAAACGTATTAGGCTCGATGCTGAAATTGTTTCTGAAATTTCCATTTTGACCATTTATTTACGTTTTCTGTAGACATTAAATATGGATTTTTAAGCTATGTTCTACCCGGTGGCTCAGCGGCTAGTGTGCGCGACCGCTGTGCAAGAGGTCGTGGGTTCGATCCCGACTCGGAACATCTAATGAAAAGTTTTTTCTTTGAATAAACTTTACACCCGGTCACCCCTCTCTGCTGTTGGCGCCAGCTTTGTAGTAATTAGCCATGCAAAAGCTTCTCAAACTGCCGTTCGGATTCGGCGTTAAACTGTAGGGTCCCTTTCTCTTGTGCGAAAATCAGAAGCGCACAAGCCAAGAGATTGAGAGAAGCTCTGCTTTGGCCCTTTGGGGGGGCTGTGTCAAGACATTTTACAAACTGTGTACTGCACTCAAAAAAAATAAATCCAAACGGGATTACATCAATCCGAAACAGGATTGAAAACTGGGTAATCCCGGAGATTCTTAAGGGGGTCTTCTTGTAAAATCTGTTATTTGCCTTTGGTAGGGCATTTTATTGAGAAAAATACAAAACTTAAAAAAAGTCAAATTATGGTGCGGTTAAAAAGTTCTCTGCCTCCAAAGAAGGGTCCCCTAAAAAAGTATGTCCAATGTTCGCACAATTGCGGGAGTACACTACATCTCAGAAAAAAATCAAAAAACGGAGAATTGGTTAGCATGAATGCCTTTATCGTGTGAACCTCCAGAAAAGTATAACATTTTTTTTGTAGAAATTTCAGCCATTTGAAAATGAAAAATCCATTTTTCACCTTTTTTTGTAGTCCAGTGTACAAAAAAAAATAGTACAAAGCTTTTTTCGGCTATGATCGAGGTTCATACAATATTCTGCGTCTTTTGACGCTTATTTCGTCAAAATCGGTCCAGAAAAACTTGAGTTATCGTGCGAACATATATGAAATACGTGGTTTTGAGAAAAGCGAGTTTAAAGTTTGCCGTTACTGGGAAATTTGGGTCACCTTGGGTCACTAAGAGGGCTATATCTCCTTAACTATTTCGAATCCGGAATTCGCCCTTCTGAAACTCGGAAAAATATAGTCACTGTTTTGGTCACTGTTTTAGTCACTGTTTTAGTCACTGTTTTAGTCACTGTTTTGGCCACTGTTTCTGTCACGGTTTATTCACTGATTCGATCACTGATTTGGTCACCGTTTTGGTCACTGTTTTGGTCTTTGTTTTCGTCACTTTTTTAGTCATTGTCTTAGTCACTGATTTAATCACTGTTTCGGTCGCTGTTTTGATCACTGTTTAGTAACATTTTGACCTCGGTTTAATCACTGTTTTTGTCTCTGTTTTGATCACTGTTGTAGTCACTGTTTCATCACTGTTTTAGTTACTGTTTTACTCAAAGTTTGGTCACTGTATTAGGCACTGTTTTAGTCAATGTTTTAGTCGCATTTTTAGACACTGTTTTAGTCACTGTTTTTGTTACTGTTTTAGTCACTGCTTTACTCACAGCTTTAGTCACTGTTTTAGTCTTAGTCACTGTCTAAGTCACTGTTGTAGTCTCTGTTTTGTTCAATGTTTGGTCACCAATAGCCCATCAACACTACCACCGCCCCACACACAACCCACCTGCTGCTATGGCAGATTTTCAAAGACCAAAGCTGCTGACTTTGCAAAGTCAAAAGCGTTACCAAAGAAATTTGTCCAAAAGACTAAATTTTCTCGTTTTAGTGCCGCAGTCGAACGTCCGAAAGTGAGCTTCTCTCTAAAAATGTGGATTTCGTGAACTTCACTTCAAAAGCCAAGGAGTTTATTAGAAATAAGTTTTCATTTAGTTCTTAAATTACATGTCGCTTTTTATTCCACTTCATTTTAAGTATCCCAAGAATTGCTGGTATTGGCATTTCCTTCTATGGAAGTGACATGTCCTCAACCTAATGCTGATCCTCTACTAAAATGTTTCTGGTGTTAATACGTTGCTAAGTGGCCAGCAATTTGGACTTGAGTCGAGGCATTCCATGTGTCAATCAAATGTTAAAAGCTTCGACTTAGCGTCATAAAATTGTGTGCCGAATGGCAGTGGGAATACTTCCTACCACTTCTTACACTTACAACTTAATTTTGAAATACAGTTGGGTCCAGCAATTTGTAACGAACAGAGGGAAAGACAGAGAGAGAGAGAGAGAAACGCATAATCAAAATTAAAATAAGAATCTCATCGCTCAGCCGCAGACATTTGCAGATACATTCCTCCAGATATGACGCTAAGAACAAACGACCCAAACAAATTACACTTTTCTCCATCTCCGTCTCTGTCTTTTTTTTCGCTTTGCTTTATTGTTGGCAATTTATTCGCAGCTAAATTGAAATACACACCATTTACCTGCAGACAATGGCAAAGCAACGCCAGATGAAGCCCGGCGACATTTGTCGCTGACTCCAGTGACACACACAAAGTGCGCGGCGAAGGGGATTTGAGGGCAACTTATACACAACTGTGACATCATTTTTTCCCAAGAGTCATTTGGGTGGAAAATGTCATAAGTTTGACATGCTGGATGTGTTGTTTGACCCTTAAAAGGAGATGCATTTCATTCGATTCACTTGGAACATGTTGAAGCAGCACCTGAACCATTCTCAAACACTCCCAATACCCTGTACGTTAAAAAACCCAAACCGTAGTCGAGTAGCTTGTTGAATGAATTTCCCAACTCGGTTGGAGTTTTTGATTTTAATTTAGATAAAGTGCGCTATGGAAATCAGAGCTGTAACTTTTCGCCAGTTTATCCGCGCTCAAATCGGGCACACAAAACTAAACACTCCATAAATACCACGAGGCAGCAATGGAGTTGGTGTTGGAGTTGAGTTGAGTAGCGGAGTTTAAAGGTAAACTGTAAATTGCACGCTTTCATGTAGATAATTAATCACTGAAAGCAGTCAGCGAATGGGTACTGACACGGACACCGACTTCGACTTTGAATTCCGTTTGAGTTTGGGGTTTCTGCAAATGTTATGCAAATTCATTTCATGATCTTTATCGTATAATTTCAAGTTAAACCACAAATTATTTGAGGGATATTCTCGGAAGTGAAATCAATTATACGCCTTGTTGGCTAAAGGAAATTGCAATTCTTTCGTAATAAATTAAGGCAATTAAAAGTTGGAGTCAGAAAATCAAAACAAAATTGCATTATTGTTGCACAGCTGGGACATCAATTTTTACATGCAAATGGAATAAAAATATTTAAATGTAACTCAATTTCAAACGCAATATGTGCGGCCTTTCTGGGACACCCAACGGTACCCGGTCCTAGTGGATGTGTGTGTGTGAGTGAGTGTGTTTTCTTTCCTCTTCTATTCCGTAATAACAAGATATTTTGATTTGATTTATTTATAAGTTCAATTTGTGTACATTATATTTGCAATATTGAGCTTTGATGCACATCGAAAGCCATGCAGATGCAGCTGAACTCCAGGGAAAAGACAATTCCAACGAAGGAGATGCAAAGAAAAAAGTAAGACAATTCAATTTACTAGTTTTATACTGCAAAAATTCTAAGCGAATGCCAGATGAAGGCATCTGAATATTAACTTAGGAGTTAACAAGAAACAAGTACAGAAAACTAGTTTAAAGTTTTGATCTTTTGAGCATTCATTTTTGGATTCTCCTACTAAATAACTAAGCTTAGAGAAACTTAGAGATACTTTGTATTTGACTTTACAATTACATGCTACATGTAGAAACAAAGAAATAGAGCACAGAGATAAGAAATAAGTAAAAACTATACAGGTATTTTTGTTGTTAATGTAATGAACAATCTGGCATCACTTGAAATATCTCTTGTTCTCATATCACTTGCTCTCATTAAATCAATCACCATTATACACTCGAGTCGCGCTGACGTATTTATTTCTACAGGTTATGGGCCTATGCCAATATCTACAATGAACTTTTCTTTCGAGAAGTTGCGCGGCAGCGAAAACTTTGATGTTTGAAAACGCCAAGCGTTTCTGGTGCTTAAGGGCTGCTGGAATACCGTAGAAGTCTGCTAACTATCTGATTCCCAGGGGGAAGCTGTGTTGGAATCATCAATTGTCGCAGAACCAAGCCTTACTGATTCCAAAAATTTATACGCAAGCTGTGACGAGACAGGGAGTACTACCACTCGTGCGAAGAGACTACCACAAATGATGGCAGAGGAGCTGTCAGAACAGGAATTGCAGCTAAAACCCCTGACTACTTATTGTGTGTGACATCAATATCTGGAGTGGGCGATCCAACGAGTGTGTTAGCAATTAGCACCAGTATTGCTGAAGTCTGGAATCAGCTATGAAGGTGGAAATGGACTCACTCAGATCCAATCTGACTTCGGGAGCTGACTCAGCTACTATCGGGGAAGACTACCATCAGGTCTAAATGGGTGTTTAAGACCTAAAGGAATGTGCTGAGTGAGCTTAAAAGGCATTAGGCCAGACTCGTCTCCCGAGGGTTCTCTCAAAAGGAAGAAATTGACTTCGCAGAAACCTTTGCTCCTGTTGTACGCACAAGTTGTCAGTACAGCAAATGGATGCTGTGACTGCGTATTTGAACGGAAAACTGGAGAAGATCTCTATATGGTCCAACCTCAGCAGTTTGACAACCACACTGGCAGGTTATGGCGACTAAGGAAATCCATTTATGGGTTAAAGCAAGCAAGTCGCGTTTGAAACAAAGCATTAAACGAGGTCCTCACAGGCTTTGGTTTGAGAAGAAGCAAATTTGGTAAATGCGTATACTACAACATCAACGGACAGTATATGATGTATCTGGCAATCTATGTAGATGACATCTTAATACTGGGAAACGACGAATAGATGATCAAAGACATAAAACTCGAGTTATCTTGCCATTTCAACATGAAGGATATGGGCGAAACCTCGTCCATTTTGGAAATGCGTGTGCTGAGAAATACGGTAACGGGCGATTTAAAAATTGATCAATCTGAATATATTACAGGTGTAAAAAACAAAATGCTATTTACACAAGGGAATGTGGGGAGCGGGGTAGTGAGGGGAGGAATTGGAGGAAGGAGCACAAAGAGGGCAAGTTCTGCCTTCTGAAAAACGTACAACTTAATTTTTTTTACTTACCTTGTCAGGGATTCGAAATCACAACGTACTTACCTGGTCTCGGGGATTAAGATAGAGTTACCGGCATCTTAGCCCATACGACTATTAACCACACGCGTGACAATGCCGCAAATAACAGCGACGTTGAGCTATACGATTTGTGTAGATTTTCTAAGTGGAGCATTCAGCATTTGAAATCCCTAACGTTTGTTTAGAAAACCTAAATGTCATATAAATTTCTGTACTTATTTTGAGCTACATTTTTTGTTAAGAATTTCCACACGCGTATGTGGTTTTCAATATCTGAACGTTAATGTAGGAAACCTTAATATCCGTGTGGTATTCAGATTGTTCAATGAAAAATGTAGAAATACTTTGAAAAAACGTTGTCATGTGCCCTTTGCCTTTGTCCTCGCAGCATATAAATTTTCTGCATGCCTCGCTTATATTTTTTATTTCTACATGTTCATGTAGTTTTTCTACATGCCACGTGTAACTTTATGTTTCTACATTGTGAAGTTAAACAGGGTGAACTACGATTCTTTTAGGATGGTCGTTTCTACACGTGTAGTTTTGACATAGTTGCTTTTCTCTGTGTGGGTATACTACTTTAATGCGGTTCCTTACAGAAATATGCCAGCAGTTCTTCTTTGCTTATTAAATTTTAGCCCGTATATTCAAAAATATTTTCCATACTTACAAAAACCATTTTCCCTTAAAAATAAGAAGAAAAACGACTCGGCAGCTTTCTTCCAAACGGTCATTTCCTAGTCAAAATGGGTTTTGCACCCAAAATATCATCATCATCATCTTTTGAGTCTGGTATGAGGAAGCAGTTAGTATAATGTCGGCTTTACATATTCGCACAATGGTCGACCTGTGGGCCATTATCGAAAAATGAAAACAAGGCTGTAGATGATTTTGCCTTCTTCAAGAGACGTTTATTAAAACGACACTTTGGCCGGATGCGACGACAACGACACATCCTAAGGCGGGCGCACAAGCAAAAAGGTAATTTAGATTGTCAGCCCCAGATCCAAGACCTAGTTGACATAGAGGTTAAATAGATTAAGGATATCGCTTTCCACTAAGTGCCGGGGTTATGCACCACACCTGTCCCCCCTTGCCAGCACAGCAACTCAAAGTAATTGCCAAATATTGAGACAACAACATAAAGGAGGAGGTCACCCGCCTAGTTCCTGTTCCTGGAGCACAAAATTGAATTATTAATGTTGCTGCCAGTGGGGTTAGGAAATGGGGGAGAAGGCGTTGAAAGTTTGCCGCGAACTTTTACCTGCTCATTTAAGGCAGAAAAATATAAATTTGTTTGTCCAGGGCGCACAATTAAGTTGTCAGTCATCGTCAAAATTGGGGTTTGGTTTTTGTTGGGGGGCGGTGACTTTCGACTTTGATTGAAGTTGGGCAGTAGACGGTGCGGCTAATGAGTTGAAATATGCTAAAGGTATTGACAAGTGCTAATTACGATATTCAGATTTATACAAAGGAAATACGGTATTCGAGAAATCATAAACGACTGGCAGCATTCGGCACCCTTGGAGCATGTAAGCAAATTGGAAATGCAAATGCAAGACAATTAGAAATTTGGGAATTTTCCCACCAGACACACCTATACACTCTCACAATAACACTCACCCACACACACACACACACCTCCACTCGCATATGAGGTTTCAATACTTAAATGCCAATATCGACTCGGTTGGCTTCACTTATCAATTTTCTAAGCTTTTGATGATGTGGCACGTGAAAAGCCCAGGCATTATGAATGGATGCCTTGAAAGTACACAGAGAACTACACACTTTCCGTAATAATCAAAATTGAGCACGTACGTGGGCCACGTGATGGCAACCACAATTGACATCTGTCCCTACCATCCAGACCACAGTTTCATGCACAGAATGGGCATAGTTTTCAAATTCCTTGCCACATTTGGCATGACACATGTTTTGCTGTTGGCTTGGCTTATTTTATTAATCATACTTATTTTTCCCACTTTTTGTTTCACATTAAATATTAAAAGCCATCAGGACAAATGTGTGGATTATGAGGCTCGCTTTGGGCTCAGTTAAGTTTTAGCTAGCATCAACAATAAATTGTATTTAAAATGGAATACAGTCAGACACAACTTCTTCATTCCGGACACGTGCAAATTCGCTCTGATCTTTGACATGGCAGGAGCAGGAGCAGCAGGCAGGACACGAATGTTTGCCTTTTGACGTTTACAAATTACCCACAGCTGGCGAGCATTGTCTGTGTGGGTGTGTGTGTGGGTGCTATATTAAATGTACATATGTTTGAAGTCCTTGCCTCCTTACTTATCCTGTCCCGAAAAACAAGTACACATAGCACTTACATATGTCATGTGTGTGTTCTGAATGGATGCCCGCAGTTAGTTTAGGATATTTTTTTTTGGTTTTTGTACTTTTACATGAATTATTCATTTCGGCTTTGTCTCATCAAATTGAGCGACCTCGTTAGTCTCTCCAAAGTGTACAACAAACAATTTTCCACAGGCCAAAAACATTTGTTATTTCAATTATTTAAATGTAATTTAACAAATTGCACTTTTCCAACTTGAAAATGTTGGGGCGTGTGTTTACAATAATATATTCCCCGAAGGTAATCATATTTATAAATTACTCACACAGCTCGTGCAATTGCTAACATGTGTTTAAACTTACCATTGAATAGGTAATAATCTATTATCTAATTGAAATAATTTTGTGTACAACTTTTGCATGGGATCAAAATAGATTAAAACATTATTAATGGTAATCTGGATCAGCCATCATGAGCTTTTAAGATGAAAAACTGAGTATAAATCGGTTAGAAATACTTAAGTTAACTGTTTTGGTTTTCACATTCGGATATCTCTTCTCTCTTCTCCTGCTTAAGGCCAAGATAGGCCCAAGACGATATCAAATATTCTCTCTTTAAGCCAGGGGAGGTTTCTCCCTACTGAACCGTTGATAGGACGATAAGTATTTTAATAGAGACGGTATTTCTATCTCAGTTCCTTTAGTATATGAAAGTGTCCAAGATTTTTAAGTCAACTTCTACTAAGAACTGGGCATTGGCCTCCTCTTCCTCACACATGCAGCTTCTGCTGCATACCTACCGAATAGGCTAAGACAAGTTAGGATCCCTACCAGAAGTAATACGATTGAACATGACTCTAGCTACGGCGCAAACCGGAAGGATATTCCAACACTCCGTATACAGAAAAAAACCGATCCATTAGGATCCATTTTAAATGGATATTTGTTAAATCCTTTTCTTCGAAATTAAAATATCCATTTTTCATATCCTATGGATGATATTAAGCTCCGTTTGATGAAATTCTAAGATCATTTTATCAATCAATCCCTATGCATCGAAAATCTCTTTTTAGATCGAAAGTCGGTCAAGCCCGACTATAACATACTTTTTACCAGTGAAGTGCTGCCCATCACCGTTGCGACCGGTGCTTCTCATAATAGTTTGATATCCTTATAACTCGACTATCGTTCATCCTAACTTTACCACCCCCTTGGCGGATCGATAAATCAACTTAATTACTAAATATGTCCAGAAGATACGAACCTTCTATCTATAGAACTGCCGAAGATATGACGTGTCTTTCAGCGTGATCTGCAAGGACATGGTGCTTTACGCGCTCAGTAACCGAATCAGTGACCATCCCTTTCAGTTTCCACGCTGCATGGTGTCCTAGAGTGAGAGAGAAACTGGCCAAAGATAAGGCCGATGCCGTGACTGTGGATATAGCGAAATTGCTGGAATCGTATGTGGATGAGGATGTCTGTCTGTCCAAAAGAACCCGCCAATTAAAAATAAATGAATAAAAAAACCTGAGTACTAGTTGAGTTTTTCTAATGCCCTGTCCTCACAACAACTGCATTTTTGCATTTTGGCAAAATGTTCATTTTCGGCAATTGACGAATTTTCCAATACTAGATAAGGTCGCGCCAAACGGCAGAAGGTTGGAAACTGCAATGAATCTATACTTTCATAATCTAATCAATAATAACTCAATGAATTGCACAAAGTTAAGACACCCAATGTAATTGCAATCGGTGTACAGAGGCTTGGTTAATTGTAAACAAAGAACATTTCCTCTCAAAATGCAAATGCAGAAGCAACACAATGAGGACAGCAATCTGCATTTTCAGTGGTGACGATAACTTTTTTGAAAATGTGCTTCAGTGAGGAAGCCATATAAGATACTAACATTGTTCAAGATTGTGAAATAAACGGCATTCTGCAAGTGAAGGTCATCGAAGATACCTGTGTGTTTGTTTAAATACAGTATTGTCATCAACAAGTCACCTCCAGTTAGTGAAATATCAGTTTAATTCGTTCAGCGTAGCACTGGCTTGCATTCTGTATCAGCTTGTGTTACCCACCCGTTAAAAAGTTGTAGAATTCAATATTAATATTTCTCAACACTTAAAATTACTCCTAAGGGAATGCCCTATATACATTTTGGTAGTATTTGATACCTTCCACAAGTAAAATGCTTCTCATATTTCCAAAATATCTTTGCCACTTTATAGAATTTAATCATCTTGTTATCGCTTGTGGCCAAGACTTTCAATTATCATTTTACTCATCATCCCTGGAAGACATTTTATGTTCTCAGGTTCATCAGTGCAAATGAACTGTTAAGTCACCGGTTCCTGTTACCTGTTTCCCGCAATCTCCCGTGCCATCAGTTTGCGTAATTAGTTGGCAAAATGCTAGAGCACTTGGAAATTTACGTAAATTGTTTAATTGTTGCGCCAAAGGAACTGAATAATCTGCTCAAATTTCATTCATTGCTTGTCTTTGGCTTTGAGTCTTTTTGTTCTATACGCATTCGCATTCCCTAGTTGCGGTCTACTCTGCTCTCCCACCAGCTCCTTCCCCCTCTGGTGCCATGGCGCCATAAAAGGCACTTCATTTGCATAAATGAATTCTGCAAATTTTGAGTAGCACTTGAAGTTAGCTGAGAGGGCCAAGGAGCAGTCGGTTTAAACATATTGCCAGTGCTATCTCCGATGGATGGGATGGCATCGCTCGTTGCTTATCCACAAACCGCAAATTCAATGCGTAGGCCAAAACAAATTGATATGAATGGGCTGAGTATCGCATCCTCAGCTCAAGTTTCGAGTGGAAAATGCATCTGAGTGAAGAATGTTGTGGGGTGGGTTCGAAGTGGGTTCTTCATATATTGGTAACGTCATGCATCGCTTCCTTCTCTAACACCCAGACTCTCTATTTAATTAACATGCTGTTTCCTCGAGCGTATGCGTATTCAAAGGTTGCCATTCAACAGCAGGAGTATTTCATTTCATTTCATTCAATTTCTTTGTATTTTCATGTGTTTTTGTTTTTTTAATTGGTTTATAGGAAGAGAAATCCCTTTTATGCGAAAAGCCTATTTTTAATTAGTCTGACCATTTGGCTTATCAATTTAACTGCCACAATCAATTGCAAAATGCGGTAGGTAATTATTTATTATTTCACATAACCCACCCCAGCCTTCTTTTATACACACCCCCGCTCCCATAAGCCTTTTTTTCAACTTTCTCCTGGCTGCAGGGACATTCAACTTTTATCATTATGATGCGCAAATGGTGAAAACTTTTTCCGCCAGCCGCAAAGTAAATTAGTTACATTTCGCGTTTTGTAAGCGATTTAGTTTGTTGATTAAACTTTTCACATAAACGCCCTGACCGCGCCCGAGGGGCACCTCTCATGAATTATTGTAAATGTTTTAGTACATAACATGTATAACACATGCGACGTTGCAAGTTGGTTGTACAATAGAAGGAAGATTTATTTATGAAACGAGATTTGGTGGCCGGATTCTGTCGTACACTGCATCCCCTGAAGCTGGGCAGCTGTAGCTACAATTTTTTTAATTCACTCATTGGTGGCCAATGTATTCGGCTGTGATAGTTTTTTTCAAAAAAACAAGAAAGAAAGTCGGTAAAGCCCGACTATAACATTTTCTGTACCTGTACCACCGTTGCGACCGGCGCTGCCCATCACTATTTCGACCGGTGCTGCCCACAATTGTTTGTTTTCCTTATAACTCGATAACCGTTCATCCGATCTTTACCATTTCTTTGGCGAATCGATAAATAATACTGATTTCTAAATATGTCCAGAGGGAACGAACCTTCTATCTATAAAACTGTGGGAGATATGACGTTTTTTCCAATTTGCGGGGGCGGGAGGGAGCGTGGCAAAAATTGGAAATAAACTTGATCTGCCTGCAAGTATAAGAAGTATTTGTCCTATACATGTCAAACCTCTATCTTTTACCATCTCTGAGATCTGTTTGTTCATACGAACAGACGGACAGACAGACGGACGGACATGGCTAGATCGACTCGGCTGATGACGCTGATCAAGAATCTATATACCTTATAGGGTCGGAGATGCATCCTTCTGCCTGTTACATACTTTTGCACAAACTTAATATACTCTGTGTACCTCTGGACGGATCTCCCCTATTTGTGGTCCTAGGATCCGAACTGCATCATTACTTTTAGAGCTACCACGAGCCCTTCATACGGATTTTTTTTAATCAAGTTTGCCATTTTCAAGGGAACCACAAATTTTTTGTGAGTATCAAACTTCAGCAAACTTTCTTGTAATGTTACAAGCTAAAAGATTTGGGAACACTCCGATCCCCGATATTGGGGTTTAGAGGGCCATTCGGGTCAATATGTCGAAAAAAACAACATACATTTTTTTGATTTTCTCGGGGTGAGTTTCGTGGAGCAAGATACGGTTTGGCTGTTATGCCAACCAAGACAAAAGGAAAAGAGGGAAAAAGGATGGTGTGTTGGGGGTTTTTGTTGGGGGGTGTGGGTGGGTTTGGTCTGTTCCTTTAAGGGCCGATATTTTCATATAGATCCTACTCAGTTATTTGTACTTTTAAGATGTGCAATAGACGATGGAAGGTTGCCTTGAAGTATTTCTTCAGAAAAATCATTTTAGTCGATGTTTCAAAAAATTGGATGTAATTGTGTAAAGTTTTTTCTTATTAATTTCTCTACATCTATTTTTCTGATGTCAGTTCCTTGTAAGTAAAATAATTACCTAAGTACTTCAACAAAAGGATTTCCGCTTGTCAGCATAAGAGAGAAAGAGGCAACTTTGGGGATTCCCCCTGTTCCCAAATCACTTTCAAACTGTGCACACTGATTCCATATGTCCCAGCCAAATGCATATAAATGCAACAAATCCACGGAATAATATGAATGTGAAAGCTACGGAGCTTTTACGTTTCGGCCAACGGGGATTAAGTGCTCAACAAATGGGGAACTGGGGCGGAAAAGGGGATGGGGAAATGACACATGGTCAGACAAACCTCCGCCCTGTCAGTTGTTGATTAAATAAAAGAATTGTGCAGCCAGCAACGAAAGAGAGTAAAAAACTAAGCTAGAAAAAAGTTAACATTTTTCCATCGATGCCCAGGAGAGCACAAAACAACGAAAAAAAGGAGCAAGGACGAGAAAGTGCAACGAATAAATAATTCAGGCCGAAATGTCAAACAGCGTCGTCTCAGGATGATTTCTGCGGAAGTCCTTTGCCATCCTCGATGTCGTCTGTGTGCACAACTTTGCAGCATGAATAAGTAAGCCATTGTCTGGGCCTGCACATCCTGCCCCCTCTCATCCCCTACTCAGGCACCGCCGGTTCCTCCGGCTCCTCCTGTCTCCTTTGTTAAAAAAGTTGTTGACGTTGATGCTCTCTACGTGTTAAAAAGGTGAACAACATTTGTAGACTCCGACTGCGACTCCGGCAATTGAAGTGTCATCTGTCTGCCGAACTGACTTTTGCAGTTTGCTCACGTCACAATTATTTGCAGCAAGTTGAAATTTATACCCCACAAACAAAACAAAACTTTAGCCCCCACAAAAAATTAATACATCAAATAGCAGCGCCAGGCGGAGCACACAGCCTGTGGCCACGAGCTGCGTCATGGAAAAGGCACAACAAGTAATTGCAGGGGCGGTTGTCAACCCTCCATGTCTACTACCACTGCTACTACTTACTACACACCCCCAACCCGAAAAGGGAAGTTTCATTGTGTTTCATTACTTGATGGCAGTTTATTAAAAAATTTGTGAACTTAATGCCCGAGCCCAACTGCTGGGATTTCAGAATTTAATAAAAACGTCAGGACGTCCAGACACAGCCCGAGGGCAAGAAATCACAACACTTGACGCATGCGAAACAGAATTAGAGATGGGCAAATTCTCTTTTCTAGGGAGACTAATATTCTGCCCAAAAGTCGTGCAAAATGAAGGGCATATTGAGCGTGAGATGATACGATATTCGCTATTTTCAGAGTTTGCAGTACACCTGTAATGCGTCTGGAGAGTCTAAATTTCCAGGATATTCTACTCAACTCAAGCTTTTAAGGCTTGGCCCAAGCCTTTCAAGCTTGATTCATTCCAAATGTGCTTACTTCAATCCCTTTCGAGATCATATGTTCATAATTAGGAAAAAGAGAAGAAAAGTATAAATAGCATTTTAAACATGGGCAATGTGCGATGCCTTTATAACAAAAAGGTGTGGGTGGTGTGTAAGACGAAAAGGGGGGAGGAGTATCTTGTGGGAGCAAATCAATCTGAACATGCTTAAAGTGATCCTGCTAGGATTAAAGAGCTCGAGTTTTCTAAATAATTTAATCTTTATGGAGATTACCGCGGGATAAATTTATCTTTCAGGATTGAAAAAGGGTCAAACATGCGGTAGTTGGGGATACTGTTTTCAATCTGTTTCGGATGATGTAACGTGGATGTTTTTTTGAGTGTACTGCAGCTCGTTTGCGAGGTACATTTTCTGAAAGTGATAATTCTCACATCTTTGGATCTACTTTGAAAATCGGGGAAAGCTTCGGTAATTTTGTAGAACAGTGTGTAGGGTCAAACTCGCTTCAAGTAGTTTCTGTGTGTTTTCTGGGTTGCCGACGGCGCCGTCAGGTGACTGTCGGCCAGCTCCCACACTCGCTCTACAAATGGTTACCACCGCAGTCAGCTAAAGGTCTACGGACGCGTCGAACAGACCCAAGCTCCACATGAGTGTCGACCGCCAGCCGGTTGCACAGTCCGGTCTGGTCCTTCTCGCTTAGCCACCTGGCAGCCAGTTAAGGGTAACCATAGGACCGGCAGATCAGTTCAGCATTACCAGAGACTGTACTTGAAGTGTGGAAGCCAATTTGGGACAGCCGACGGCTAGCACGTTTCTGTTATCCATCCGGCAGTCAGCTAAGGGTAACAATCGGCCTGCCCGATCCCCACAGCTCAGGTTGTCTTAAATGTCAGCCACCGACAGGTGATTAGCAGCCCTCGGCTTGGGTATTTTAGTAAACCATCCGACCGTCTGTAAGGGATAATCGAAAGCCCGGGCGATCCGCATATAACTCCCTCTCAATCTCTTGGAATGTGTGCTTCACATTTTCGCCGTTTCCTTAGATGTCCCGAAACGTGATCGAACCCACGACCTCTTGCACAGCTGGCACGCACACTACCCGCGGCACCACATCCGGAGGTGCTAATATTTATAAAGGAAATTTAGTTTGGTTTATGAACTTAGCAGCAGTGGCGGAGGGCTTAAGCATTTGACTAATAAACAAACAATCCCGATAACATTAAAGAAATTGATAACAAAACCAATTCTTCTCATTTCATTCTTTTGGTTGGTCTGCAAACAGCCTGCCATACGGTTAGTTACGTGCTCCGACCGCTCGGCAGTAGCCTCCGAACTTAATAAGTTGTTATCGATTGTACAATCTTTCTAAATAAGGTCGCGCGGCATTTCGATAGGGTATCGAGTGTTTAAAGATTTCAAAAGTAGACTGTTAATTGCTGCATTTACATTTGGCAATATTTCATAAAAGCTGATTTAATCCTGTAGCCACTCTAAGGTGTTAAAAGGGTCTCATTCGTTATTTCCTTTTGTTAGATGATGTTATTGCTTTTTTTCTCGAAATGCAATTTCACAGGCAGAAGGTCAGTTTTTCTGCCAGTTCTGTAGAATTAACCTTATGTAAATGCTTGAGTAATTGAAAAATAATTGATCTATTGATCATAATCGGTTAGGTCCCAGAAATCTCTAGAGATTTGTGTGTAAACGGTTTCATTTCGAAATAAAACTGCTTGCCTTAATATGTGAAGTGTCTTTAAAATGCTAGGCTGCTAGATTAGATGACAAAAGTTAAGAGATTTGAAAACGACTGCTCAAGGCAAAGCAGATTTGATGCGCACGGTTTTCCTTTCCTAAAATCTAGTAGCCGACATTATTCTTGCCACTTTACATATAAAGTCCTCCTAGTCAGATTAAAAATCTCTTCGTTTGTACGAAAATCTCTAGAGATTTCTGGGACACACCCGATTAAGTTGCTTTATTTATGTATGTAGACATTTCGTGTTGTCAGATGGTTGATTTTCTAAACTCGTCTCCCATCTCTACTAATAATTGCAGTCAGAATTCCCCCTTTGGCCGAAGTACAAACCCAAGACCACCCCCGTGGCAGGAACCATGGCGCCTTGACGCAACGGAAATCCATGCGGGCGTTTTATTTTTTCAAGCATTTGCCGCCGCATACGTTTGACCATCCTCCCAACTCTTCCCTTTCACGGTCTTAATTCCAGTTGTGCAACATGGGGTGACTTCCGTTTGCCCCCCTGCTGTCCTCCCACTTCTGTTGCCCGTATATTGGCTTTTCTAGCCTTGATTTTAGACTTGTTTTCTGTTTTCTGCTTTATGTTGCAACTGTTGCTTCTCTTTTGTTTATTTTTTGTTTTGTCTTCTTCCGAATGTGTCGCATCATTAATTTTGTACTGTTATTTGGTTGCATCCCCACTTGCTCATATCACGCCATAAATTTTGATAATGTGTCAATTTATGAATGGCGACCGCTTGTCTATTTGACCCCCCCAGTAAAATGCTGAGGGACTTTCAGCTGTCAGTGTCTATTGATTGTTTTATTGATGGGCTTGCTTTGCCCGAATCTTGGGTGTTTTATCGCTTGACAAGTGGCTGTGCTCGATGGAAAGATAAATAGTTGTTGCTGAAATATGTGAAGTATGACGAGTTCAGTAATTGTTAAATGAAATTTAAAACGTATTTGTTGATTTTTGAATTTACACCTCAACATTCAATTAGAATAACTCACACAAATTTAGTTGCGATAAAATCAATTCGTGATGGATATTTAATGAAGCAAATTATGATTTGTGTTTAAAATGAATTTTGTTATTATATGAATATGGTCTTAATTTGCCATTCACTGTCCAATGTTTGTCCAATTAAAGCAAAACAAGTGGCTAATTACAAGGTATGGGAGCAATGTTCCCTCTTAAAGTTCGCGTCCAATTAGTAAATTATTTTGGTGTTGTGTGTCTGAAGTGGGGGGAAAGAACATAGTGGAACATATACATGTATACCTACACTCAGAGCAAACGATTGACAGAGTTCGAGTAAATTCTATAGAGATATAAGATATAAGAAAGATACAAAAAATCTTTAAGTTGCCCATATGAAGGAAGTTTTCTGACATGCAAGGCCAGTTCAGAGTTTGTTGATTCCCTGTTAAAACAGTGATCATGCCTAGTCTGAACTTGCTCAATCAGCCCCTCTATGCCTGCGAAGTCAAAGCAGAAAGCATTGGCTTTCACACTAATGCGACAAAGACCATAGAGGAGGCACACACACACAAAGGCGTTTGTCTGTTCAGGCTGTGCGCGCATGGAGCTTTGGAATTCCCAAGCACTTTGAACAAGTTCAAAGTAGGCATGATCACTGATGATTGAGATTGGTGCCTCATGAAAAAGCTGTATGTGTCTCTGTTTAAAGCAGCGATGTTCAAGAAGAGCGAGGCCAAAATGTGAGAGTGTATTGGTGTGCGATATCAAAGCGACACAGCCCAGCTTTGAACTGCCCTCAACGACGGCTGGAAGCCAAAGAGAGCTCTGCTTACGCTCTTATGCCCGATTTCGGCATGCGGTCGAATCGAGTGCGTGTAAATTGCCGATTGCGCTCGGCCGTTTGGAGGAACATCGCTGGCTTAAAGCTAAGCGTAAGTAATACATGACCTCGAGCCGGCTAAAAACTGCAGGTTTAAAACTCTTTTGCTTTAAATTTAGGTATGCAGATTATCAAATATTCCCCAAACATTATTCAAATAGTTTAAAATGTGTTTGAAGTAACCCTAAATTGTCCAACAGCTAATATTTCCGAATTATAAAAACCTCGTATTTAAAATGATACTTGGATCAACTCTAAGATAAAAATTTTTTCCAAGTGTATGGACATATTTAGCTATTTACTTGTACATACATATGCTGTGAGTGTTGTCTGTAGGAAAATAATTTATGTATGATGTTTGTTTTATGTATTCTGCAATTTCCTCACATCACACTGGCATTCGAATTGTATTCATTTGTTTGTAATTAGGGATTAGTTAAGATTACAACCATCAATATCAATTATTTGAGCACCACCTCCCCGCACACACACAGACGCACACGCACTCACGCATTTCGCTGTATTAGTTTGCGGTACATGTGTTCATTAGAATTTATGCCCAAAAGAAAAACATTTGATTGGTGGGGAGGGGCGGAGAAAAACTCCCGAGCTCCCGGAACGAAAAAACAATACATTAAATAAATTAATGTTGATTTAATGGAATGCACATTCATTAGGCAATGCCGAGAACAGTTTTGTGTGGGTATTTAGTTAATTGCAATTAAACTCAAATACACACACACACACAAGGCGCAAAAGCCACGAATGATTCTGTTTGGCTTGGGCCATTTTCGGGGCACCAATTTACTCTCGTAAATCCGCTTATTTGCTGACCAGAAAATATTTATGCGAAAAATATTAAGCCGATATGAGGATTTTTATCTTGTATCGAAAAGCTGGCAGTTGATCGACTGGGACTTTTATTCCATGCTGCATTTAGTATTGAGAATTTGCGATAATTTTGATGTTTTTGTAGTTAAGTCGTATGTACTGAGATCCACAAATTTTTTCATGCACCCAAACAGTCAATTATTTTTGTGTACAAAGCGAAAAAACTGAATGGTGCCCAGCTTATGGTGAAATGGCAAGTTTGGTAACTAAGCGAAAGTGCTCTTATTTTTATGAAGTAATGTGTCAAAACACATTTTTATGACTATTTTGAACAGTTCTTAAAGCTAGAAATTAGAGGTGCGTGACGAAAATTTAAAAGCGTCACGGTGTGTCACGACTTGATCGTGAGCAAGCACGGAGTTTTGTTCCTAAGTATCCGTGATCCGTGCGTGATTCGTGAATGAACTTAAGTCAAACCTCTTGAATTTAAGTCATGAAGAATTCAATTAATTGTACAACATATATTTTGGAATAATAAGTAGCATCATAAGAAAATGTGGATAAAGTCTTATCGTATGTATCTCACTCAAATGAAATGAAGTCAACTTTTTCTGCTAACTGGCACATGCATGTTGATGATGATGAGCGTGAATCGTGCTTAAAGAGATTTGTATTTCGTGAAGCATTCGTGACGGGTAAGAAAATTTGATCAGGCTTGCACCTCTACTTCGAATCTTAACTACTTCGTAACCTAGGTCTAAGAATGGTATTGTTATATTCTGGTTCCAAAATTAAACAGAAAGTAGAACATGACTTCGTTACAAGTAAATGGGTTAGTGTAGGCGTCCAAGTTGAGAATTGTCTTTCACTCACTGTCTCACTGTCTTTTAGCGCTAACCTTGGAATAAGAATAACCAATTTTAACCAGGCTCCGGGTCCGAAGAAGAATTTACCTATGGTTATTGTCCAAATGTTCGAGGTTCAAGGATTTTGAGTGAAGTTTTTGGTTCGACCCTTGGTTCAGCTCACGTTTTTGAATAAAACGACAATTTATTTGTAAAATACATTAAATATTCAGCATTTCTTCATATTTCGATAAGCCTGTCCAACTTAGAGATGTGTCGATGATCTCCTAAAAGACTTAAAGACTCGGATATTTTCACTTTAATTAGCAATAAAAGCATATTGAAGACACATTCACTTGAATTCTTGGACTCGCGAATCATAAAGAAAACTTTGGAATCAAGAATCAAAAACAATCACATTTGGCATTGGTGTGTGTGCACAGCAACAGACACGAAGTTGAGAGCAGCACAAAACTTCATTCCATTTGCTCTGCAGCAATAGCAAAAACGTGTTGCGACGCAGTTAAAAAAGAGCCGAACACGTAAAACAGCGGCGCGCCGAATCATCACAAGGATCTTATTTTGTGTGCGTCTCGACAGCGCTGCTTTTGAGTTTTCCTATGCCCACTGGAAAGTTTAGTACCAGAAGAATACCAGTCTCTAAAAACTCGCTATTGGTTATAATGTATCTTCCGTTTACTCAGACATGTTACAGGCAGCGGACAATGTCCCCGACAGCAGCCATTTCCAACCAGTCTGATGCCAGTTGGACTTTGTGTAGTCTTATGATTGTGCCCAATATGCAACCCATACTGTATGAACTCCACTTTTACGGTTCTTCATGTTTTAAATCACAAATCTTTACACAACCAAAATTCACTGTACATTCATTGTCACATGACACAAACTTTTTCTCTATTCACATTGACTTTATGCTCACTTCTAATTTCGTCAACTTTAACTTATGTGGCTGCAGCTGCGCAGGTCAATGATAAATTTGAAGATAACCACCAAAAGCTTTGCCATTTGCCACTGCGCAGTTTCCCAACTTACCTGAATGTAGCTTTTTGTTATCAGTTAAGATCTAGTTGCTTTATAACTAACCAGTTAGTAGGTAGGACAGTTTATTTTTGGTACTAGTTGGCAGTTTTCTGCAGGGTAGCGAGGCGCCGGCCTCCGATCTAAAACATTGTCTATTATGGGTACCGAATTTAGACCAATCTCTTTGTCTTTTTCTAGAACTTTTGTAGACTCTCTCGCACTATCCCAGTCGGATTTTGCGGAACGTGGTTGCCAAAAGAATGATAGAATGATAGGGAAAGAATGATAGAGTGATGAATGATAGAAGGCATATAATCTGTATGAAAGCTGATGCACGTTCTTTTTGGCAGTAGGATAGAAACGAAGAAGGCTGCACAACATGCAAACGTCCCTTCTAATAGCACGCTTCCAGCATGAGCAGAGAGAGCCGAGCGTTTTTACGAAGTTAAGCCAACAACGTCCCTTCTAATAGAACAGTTCCTGCTGCGTTTCGCCCCTATACAAAAGCGAAAGGAAGATTGCAGGTTTTTGCAACTACTTCTGAGTGGCAAAAGTTGTATACGAGATGTGCTTCTGGCATGCAGTCAAGTTTAACTGGGATATCGACCAGAAAACGACAAAATCACTAAGAAATATTTTAAACTTTCAAATGCGAATTGTTGATAAACCAAACCAAAATCTTGAGTTCGGAACAGGTTCAGGCTTAATTATTTGTCTACACTTAACTCGGTTTACGGTTCGGTTCACAGTGAAAAAATATGTCGGAATTTCTGGTCCAAACCGGATCGGCTCAAGCCGGTTTGCAGCCCTGGTTATGACACAATCGATAAGACTTGATGCGGGCATATTTTAATCTGATTATGGATTGCACTAAACAAATCTGCATCTTTGGCTTTGTATAATCAACTTTTGCGTATAAGATATGGCGAAAAAACGGATTTATAATATTTTGACATGGAATTTTTCGATTCAACACTAGGCGTTCCTCCCACCACCACAATAAAGAAATGCCAGCACGTAATGAGAAGATAACAGTCTGTTATTTGCTACGTAATTGACAATAGAGTGTCAAGTCAATACGTAGTCTTTTTTCGCGTGGAGCAAAAACCGAAAAATCTCTATCTGAATTTCCACAAATAAATGCTTTTTTGTTTGCTTGTTCTGCAGAAGAGCGTTTTTCCTAGCGGTAGGAAGAAATCCTTTCCAATCCTTTGGAAGAAACTGTACCGCTCTCATTCCCCATAAGAAACTATTACTTATCCACCAAATAAAAAAGTTTAATTTTCGCTTAAAATAGCAGGAGATTGGCATATGAATGCGATATGCGATCTGCTATGCAGGGAATCATTCCCAAACGTACAAAAAGCATTGCCTACTTTTCTGCTCGAACTTTCGCATGAATAAAATAATGTAAAAAAAAGCTAATTAAATCTCAAATATCACCGCCTACATTACCTACGAAAAAAATCCAAATGAATGTGCGGATGAGCTTGGAGGTGTGCAATTTGTGCTCCGGCTGACGTGTGGCTTTTATCCGGCTGAGAGGTGTTAATTGAGTGGCTTCATTTGTTCAGCGGAAATGCCCATCAATTAAGGTAATCACGCAACAAAGTCACAAAACGCCCAGCCCATACCAAGAGCCAACGACGAGACCACGCCCACCAGCAGAGAGAAAGAGAGTGTCCGCTGTCTGGGCAGAGAGAGTCTAAAAAACAGACCGACTGACACGCCATATCCCGTTTCCCACGTCCATATCCCGTATCCCGTGTCCAATGTCCACTGTTCATGTCTGGGGCTTTGTGCTTGGCTTTGTTTGGTGCGGTACAAAAGGCAAAAAGTGCTCCTAATTGGGCGGCTAACTGAAAGTGGCTGCGGCTTTTCCCTATTCACATGTCAATCAAAGCGCGGCGCAGGGAGAGCAAGGCTCAGCCATTAGGGGTATCAATTTCAAACAGAAAAGAGTGGCAAGTTTGCCATTCGGGAGGGGGGTCTCCTGCTGGCACAATCAATTTATTACACACCGCTGCTGACAAGTTCGAGAAATGCCAGGGACAGGCTGGCCATAAAAGTGAAGCAAAAAGGGAGATGTGTGAGAAGCTGCTCTTATAGGGAACTAGAACCAAACAAATTTACATCCATTCTCTCTCTCTCTCTACACACACACACAGACAAACACAAGCACAATGCAAATAGGCGAGAGCATAAAATGGAACTTTGAGGAACGTGCTGCAACATCAAATGATGAGATTACCATAAACTCGGGGCAGAACAACCATAAAGCAGGCCTGTCCTGGCCGTAAAAACGCTTAATAGTCCATTAAAGGGATTAAGACACACACACACACACACACAGAAAAACAGAGAGAATGGGAGAACAGGAAAAAGCCTATGCCAATACAAGAACTGTCCAATGACATTTCCAAACCAAATAATAAAAATGGCAAAAATGGCGAAAAAACTGTTACATCAAATATTGAGAAAAATTAAACTAAGCTACGGAAATTGCGTTTCGGTCACGTTTTACCCAGACAACAAAAAATTACTCCATTTCCATTTCTAACATTCCAAAATAAACACATGCATGAAACGCTGCTGAAAATAATGCAATAAAAATGGCATAAAAATAAAAACAACATATCGCCAAATTGTATTCGCCGGCAAATCTTGGCAAGAAATCATAAATGTAATTGAGAAAATTTTATGGGGTGAAGTAGGCAGCAGTTGAAGCTCTGGGAGGGCTGCCCTGCTGCAAATAAAAAGTTGAAATTGTTGTACAAAATTCTAAGAATAAAACAAGGAATTTTCCATGCTCCATATTCCACCCCGCAAGTATGTGCTTCTTGCATGACGTTGACGCTTTCCATTTAAACTTTCTGCGACAGCTGTGGATTGCATGGGCTGTGGCTGGGGCAGGGGCTGTCACACTCACGCACATTTGGCATAGGCGCCCATTCGGTTTATTGCCGGCAATCAATTAAAACGGCAAAGTCATTTGTGACAAAAGCATTCACAGAAAATTTGACTTTTTGGCTGGAAAAAAATCGATACATATATGTCCTTGTGTATGCGTATGTGTGTGTGTGTGTTATTGTAATATTTCAATGTCATACAGGCAACAGCCAGCATTGGCAGGGGGGGAGGTGTTAGACGGGGTTGAATAAGTCGTTGCCTGCACTTGCCAAATTGAAATGGCATTGCCAAGAGGGCAGAGACTAAGAGAAAGGGAAACACAATGGAAATAATTGGTTTTGCAGAAGTCTTGGAAAGTCATATTAAATTTAATCAATCATTTGTCTTAAGTTTAAAAGATGGGTATTAAATTTTTAGAAATTTAAGTGTTGACACTGATGAGTATTTGCTTACTCACAATTTATGGTCTCTGAGATCAAGGTTCTCCAACCAAAGCTCGTAAGTAACCAACAGCACATATTTCCAATATGAATAAGCTAACTTAGTACCCTTGCAACTGATCGTTTTATTATACTGATTTTGAATTAGCTTTTTGAAAGCGAATATTATTAATTTGACCAAATTTTGCAAATACCTTTCAATGCATAAAACATTAATAGTCATCGAGTTTAGCATTAAAAACAAGAAATTTTTCTCACTAAGATCCATTTTGCGACCGATCGTTCGATTCGAAGCTATAAGCTAGAATCATCCAATTTTAACATTTTTTACAATTAGGCGAAAGCATATAAAACAATCTAATACCAATTTTGAAGACGTTACCATTAAAAACAAAAAAGTTTTTCTAACTAAGACTATTTTTCAGACCTTTCTTATCTATGGGAACTATACTATAAAAATCTCCGATTTTTATCAAACCAAGTGGATTGGAAGATGGAGTCGACTGTACTTGTACGGCTTAAGCAACTTACGAACTTCCCACTCCATAAATCGAGTCAAGTATCCCCTGGGTAGCCACGGACTCCGGTTCGTGGCGAGCTAATTGTGAGAAGGCATTGACCTTAGTGCGCCTTCGGTAAGTAGTCTGAAAGATCGCTGAAGCTTGATAACTACAGGGCCTGGAATCTAAGATGGCACCCCCATCACCAGGATAGGCGAGTAGGGCCAGCGACTCTACTTTCTGAACAGAACTAGCTACAGAAACATCAACCCAGCCTCGAATACAAAACCACCCCCACTGATGCCGACCTTTAGATACCGAACAAGGACCACTCTAGGATTCTGGAACGTTAGAACGCTACTTGATGACGGAAACCAACTCGACAACAACAACAGCAACGCCAAATATCTGCAACTTGAAGCCGAGTATTGCAGATATAATCTGGACATTCTTGGAGAAAGCGAAACCCGTTGGACAGGCAGCGCCGAGTATGTTTCCCCCACTGGAATAACAAAGATGATCTACGCTGGAAAAAATGTCGGAGAAAACCGTGAGGCCGGATTAGTATGTTAGACTGGGAGGCAGTGTCTGAGCGGATAATATACGCCAGAAACAAAGGCAAGGCGCGGAACATCAGCATCCTGCAGACATATGCTCCAACGGAGCTAGCCCCTTAAGATAACAAGGACGACTTTTACAGTCATCGTGATGGGAGACCTTAACACCAAAGACGGATCTTGCAACAATAGCCTAAACCACATAAAGGGAAAGCACGGAGTCGGCGACCGAAACGCAAACGAAGTCCGCTTTGTAGATTTCTGCTCAGCGAATCAACTGGTAAATGGCGGAACCATATTCCAACATAAGACCGCACACAAAGTGTCCTGGGTTGCGCCCTCCGGTCAGTACCAGAATCAGATAGATCACCTGGGTATATCAAACAGCTATCGCGGTTGCCTAATGGATGTGCGCAACAAAAGAGGAGCGGACATAGACAACTCCTACGAACATCATGGTAGCGGTCATCCGTCTTAGAAAGGCTGTGATTGCTAAAACTGATATTGCTAGACCAAAGGCGAAATACTTCACCGACCGACTGAAGCAAACGGCGGTTAAGGACAGCTTTAAGAATGCGCTAATTCAGAGGGCAAGCTCAGTGGTGCTGAATGATGGTGCTACAGCAGATGAGAAATGGAGCGAAGTCAAGGAAATTTACCTAGTTAGCATAATTGGTTAAGTCCCCAGAGGTCACCGCCCTTGGATGAGCGAATGGACGTGGGACCTTATAAGGCAACGTGCGCAAACAGGCAGAAATTGCAGTGTCCCAACCCAGTACAACAACTAAAGGCTCTGAAGCAAAAATACCGCGTAAAGAACCGCGAGATCAAAAGAAGCGTGCGCAGGGACAAAAACAGCCGCATCAACAAACTCGCGGAAAATGTAGCTGTAAACGGCGTTTAAGGTCTCGGTATATAAGGCGACCAACGAAATAGCCAATAAAAAGACGAATACGGAGCGCCCAACTTAGGACACAGATGGAAAATATCTTACACCTGGAAGGAGCTGGATTCAGACAGGGCTCGTTGTGTACGGACCATATAAACTGTGTGCGCATTCTGATCGAGCAATGGTCTTAGTGGACTTCGCTAAATCCTTCGACAGAGTTAGCAGAGAGTGCATATGGCAAGAACTGCGAAGGAGAGGAGAAGAAGTGAATTTCAAAAAGCATATACAATCCATAAATAAGAAGTTTGGTGACGTTTCCATTGAAAAGAAAAAGTTTTTCTCACTAAAACTAGTTTTAGTCAGCTGATCCGATCGATTTCGACATATAAGCAGTACGCAGTAAAAAGTTGACTCGATGCAAAATTTTAGATCAATAGCTTTAAAAATGAGAGACTAGTTTTCGTAGAAACAGAGACAGATGACTCAGCCCATCGCCCTGATCATAAATATTTGTATGCGTAGCAAACTTCTGGGCAAGAAGATTTCAAAGCAGTCGTTGATACCATCCAAGTAAGAAGTCTGCTATACAAATTGAACAACAAGAGCTTGTATACACCCAGAGAATTGTAGCACGAGTCCAATACTGAAATCTTAACTTTTCATGCTTACAACCACGATGATCTGTTCTCGAAACCGAGATATCTCGTGCTTACTACTAAGAAGATTTGTTCTTGATATTAAGCCAACTTAATGTACAACCAAGAATATCTATCTATAAAGTCCATGCTTGATTTCAGTATTTTCAGTTTGGACCCAAGAATATTCCATCTTATTGTTCTTTTGAATAAAATCCTTGAAATCAAGCGCGATCTCTGAGTGTACTGATAATTAAAATTTTAAAGAGACTGCATTGTGGAATGGGAATTCACTATCGGAGTGGTTTGAAAGAAGCCTCGGAGTAAAACAAGGTTATTTACTAAGTACAATTTGGATAGACAAAACTTAATACTCTCATGTAGGCAGACGAGATGGTCCTTTTGGTACCCAAGTTTATTGATTGGTGCCGCAACATCTGTTAAAAGTGGAGTCTTAGGACGAAGCCGCGATCAAAAGAATTGAATAAGAGTGGAGCTGAATGGCACGCCTTTAGTTTGAGTGCCAAGGAACGAATAAACTCGTAGTCCTTTTGCCAAGCAGCTAACTTCACAGTCGTCGATTGTTCGTTGTCAAATAAAGTCATTCATCCGAAGTTGCAGCCTTACTTTAAGCGTCGCGTCTATTTAATGTGTTCTTGCTTATGTTGATTTATCTTTTCTTCACACTCCTTTTATGAATCATGAACCATCTTTCTCATTATACGAAAGGTGGCGCAAAAATATTGTCAACGTTATTCCCGTTTGATGTTATATTGACGTGTATTTTTTTTACATTTGAAAGTATTGAGGCTTCTTTGATATGCCGATTCGGTGAATTCAGTAAAGCCCACAAAGTTGTATTTATAGGTAATGCACTTGGAAATGGATAATTAAGCGAAAAAATTAGCGAAGCGTCACAAAATGCAATCTTCTTTAACAAAACAAGGTAAAAAAATCCAAATTCAAATAATAATACAAAGGAATGTAGCATGATGTTATTCTTATAGGTGTGAGCGCAGAGTTACATTTTGGCTGTTCTTAACAAAGCAATAAGCAACAGAATCGAAAAAGATCCCTTGGCCCATATCTTTTTGTCTACCTCCGTTCAAAGTGATCGCCAAAAACACCAAAATGTGGAACGATTTGTTCAAAGAAAAAACGGACTTGGCTAGATCGATGCGGCTGTTGTTGCTGTCGTTTCATACAATCTTAGGTCATCAGTACTTGCTCCCCCCAAATTATACAACTTATGGCCGTTGCAATTTATTTACTGAAAATTAATTAAATTTACCCACATTTCCTCAACCATTTATAGTTCAGTAATTACTACACCAACAGCCCCTTGACAAATAGTTACAGTACAAAAATTGGAAGCCTAAACAGATGGCTTCAATTACCTCGACATACTTACTTGCACGCGAGAGATACTACGTACAGATGGCTGGCAAAGTGTTTTCTCGCCAAACAAGTTCCAGATTGCATCTTAATCTTTTGCCTTGGCCCTCAGGCCCGTACATATTCTTTCAGGCAATAAAAGTTTCTGAGCAATAAATCTGCAAGTTTCTGGAGCGAGACTCGAGAACTGGCGATGGGTAAAACATCTGCAGTTCGGCGATGCACACAAATTGCCAAAGAGTTGAGTTGGTGCGGACAAAACAGGTGGACCGAGTGGGATTTTATGTCTTGCAGGTCACTGATTCACTTGGCCTCCCATTATCAATAAGGAATAGGACGACTGATTCCTGGGACACAGGCAAAAGTGTTGACGCATACAAATTGTGCATTAGTGAAAAACTTCGCTGCTCTCGGCGCATTAGGTGGCAAAAGGCAGCAGCGCCTGTTTGGAGGGGAAGTGAAAATCTGCGAGAGCATCCGCCAGGCATTTGCATAAATGCAATTTAAAATCTGAATTATTCATGAGGTCCCCGCGCCATTTTGGCCATTTGTCTGAATGACCACTTGTGGCTTGCTTTTGGTCCACCATTTGGAAAACTCCACTCTGTGTGCAGACTGCAGTCCCAATTCCCCCTCCGACATTATGTACGTACATATACACACAGTATTTTTTTTTTATGTCGCTTGCATGTGACAACTTAATGGTTTCCGTTATTTGAAAGCAAAAGCATCGAAAATTGCTGATGTCAAATTGTCGATAAGGATTAACTCTTCCGTTTGTGTACATTTAATATTAGCAGCAGTCCACATTTGATTTGGCTTTGGCGACTGAGCTGGCCAGCTGGAGATGGAGTGATGTTGATTTTGGACTTAGAAAATTACTGCATTCAACTGTATGTTCAATTTATTGAACAAACAGCACGGGTCACCGCTCCAAGTTTAAAGTGTATTTGCCAAGATTTTCGGTTTTCCAATGGCTTAAAGTCGGCTTAAAGCCAACCAAAGACTACAGATATTTGGTTTGCATCTTTTGCATAATGTTTTTGGTAAGCCACTAAAAAGAATTGCATGTGTAATTATTTCCAGACTCGTTAAGGAACGTGACTGCCGAATGAATTTCTTCTCTTCTGAGCGCATATTATAATGCCATTTACAATTCTCTTTCATTTTCTTTTCTAATTTAACGAAATTAGCAAATAAAAAAGTTTTTCCGCAAAATTACACAAATGTAATTCAAATGCCACGAGCCAGCAGCCCGCCGCCCTTCCCAGCGCTCGCGCATCCAAATGGTAAAAGTCAAAAGCCCCAGCACCCATTATGGCAGGCAGGCAGGCAGCGAGTGGCGACCGTGCTGAGGTAGGGCGAAAGGCCAGCACTCATTTTCAGCGAAAACTTTTGGAAATTGTATGATAATTTAAATATACAAACAAATTGTGTGGCACTTTCAATAAAACTTTTGCCATTTCTTGTGCCACTTGGACTGGGTCGCTGAGTTATTAGCGTATTAAGTGTGAAAATTGGTGTATTTCACTGCTGACACTTATAGAGTGGAAATTGTTTTCTATTTCCTTTTGTTGCTCGCTCAAGTGTCTGTCACAGAGGACCATGATTGATGGAACCAACAATGCAGCACATATGGAAAACCAAAAAACCCCAAGCCAAGCCCCATGTCAATGCCTCAATCTCGATGCGATGTTTGCAGCACAATTTTCGAGGGCTGTCAACTTCAAAAACAGAAATGCCACATTTGCATGACAGCTCAATTCGTGAAATATTCGCTGGATCTGAATGTGCCCGAGTGTGTGTCAGAGTATGGCTGAGTGTGGGCCGTGAGTTAGACGGCGGGGGAAAATATTTCTGAATTCTCACTTTTATATTGCAACTGTTTTTAGTTGTGGCAGGTAACCAAGGTATATTAGACTTTTTGAAAACTATAGCGCTAAATTTCGACTAAGCCTTCCATTGAAAAAACAAATCTGCTGGTTAAAGTAAAAATTTCGGTTTTTGGTACCGTATTGGTAGTCAAAGTAAGAGCTTTCATTGTTTTAGCGCCTTTCCGATTTTTTTCTACGATTATTTAGGTAGTTGGAACTACTTACAAGGTCTCCAGATCTTTTCTGCTTAGAGGTTAACATGGTATTACAATGAGGGTCTACAAAAATTTCACTAAGGCACAAACTATTTTCAAAGAGACTAGTCTCGCGTTTGTCAATTTTAGAGCTAACAATTTAGTCCGATTGTGGGAAGGTCCTCCAAAACAAAGTGTCCTGTTTGTTGCTATCAGAATCGAAATTGTGCCGGTACAATGTTTAGGTTCTTTTCGGTCTCTTCAGTCCCAGAAATATCGCTTCTTGGATACCGATAAGAAAAATTCAAAGTATCAGTTCCGGTTCTAAGACTTAGTCGGTTTTTTCGGCATACGGTTAAGGTTTTGGTTTCGGTTCAATTTTCTTTATAAAAGTGACTGTTAGTTTTTTATTTTGTGCGTTCAAACAGCTGAACCGATCTACAGAAAATTTTCACAGTATATTCATGTCGATTAAAAAAGAGTCATTGCCCTCTAGTTTAGCTGGAGTCAAGGCACTACCAGGCCCAACGACTTGATGCATCACTGGTGTCAAAACACTACCAGACCTAACGACCTGATGCATCACAGAGCGTTAGTCAGTCGTTAACGACAGGTAATGGAACAAATCGCTAGTCAAAAACATGAGCAATAGTGTGCAAACAAACCCAAACCAAATTCAAGACAAGAACCACAAACTGAGAACACCCGAACTTCGACTGCTTGGACAAGATGTGGTCTCCGATCTTTTTGATTTTTTAATTGCACTGATTATGAGCTAATCAAGTTAGCTGCAGCAGAACAGCTGCTACTGCAACAGCGAAATACTTACTAAACATTCATTTTATTTGTTATTGATTTGGTATTTGGTATTTGGTATTGGAAGATATTGATTACATTGAAACTCTGAAATCAATAGGAACTCTGATAATAACTTGACTAAGCAATTCAGAGGATTCTATAAATATTTGAACATTTAGGTCCGCGCCTCTCTCGTGTACAGAAATACCTTGAGTAGATTTGAAAAAAAAATTTTGAAAATTATAACAGGGATATTTTTGCTAGAAAATGGTATACCTAACCGAAAAAGAATAAGATAAATGTGCATTTGGACTGGTTAGTTTGATATTTTGTCAAACAATATTATACAAAATTATAAAATTGAGACCCAGATCATATCATTTTATTTTTCTGAGTAAGTTTTTATTATATTAAAGTCTGGGTTCAGTTGAATTACTTCTTATGCTTTACTTAAATTTTGTATACTTAATGTAGAGGTACCCACAGCCAAAATCCTAGCAGTTGTTCTTGTTTGACAAAACGTTTCATTCCTAGTCCGATTGTAGATAGTCTTACTTGCAGGGTATCAACACAGTCTTTAATCTGTTGCACACATTTGCTACTTGATTTATTTAACATACTGCAGGTGCGCTATCCATGCCAGCAAAGAGCACAAATCGTTGGCTGTCCATCTGCCCTGGAGTGAATGTGGGCATTTGTAATAAATATTTGACGCACCGACTTTTTTACGGCCCTTCACTGCAGTGGAAACGTTGCCAAGCCGCACTTAAAATGGCAATTTTCGCCAACCAAAACCACAATTAATACGCCGTCGAGGCGGCGGCGTCCGGGTAGGGGGTTCGGGCTTGTGTTCGGGTCTGTGTGTCCATCTGTCAGCCAACTGCATTGCAATTTCAGCTACGGCCAATGCAATCATTCGATTCGTATCCGCAATATCAGCGATGACCTCAAAATCAACATGGCAGGCCGTCGCTTGGCCAACCAATTTATTTGTTGACCCGTGGGCAATGCAGTCAATTTTTCCCCTGCGAAGTTCATGCCCACAGTACTTGGCTTCCAATCTGTGCCAGAAATAAACCTTTGAGTCGCCATTTTTACGTTCGACTGCGGAAGACCACAAAATAATGACAGGAAATTATCTCACAGAATATGGTCTGTTCTTTGGCGACTGTCATTGGCTGAGTTCCAAAACAATTTCACTCTGTTGTGATTTCCAGCTCTTGACTCTCGGACTCGACTCGACTTGTGCCATCTGCAGATGTTGACTGGGATTGCTGCTTTATTGGATTTTTGTAATCAGTTTGGTAGGCCTCAAAGAGGACAAGATTCATATAGGACTCTTCCCTTTGTTCTCTTGCACACATTTATAATTGAAACTCAGGCAGGTTCCTGTTAAGCAGTGGGGGAGAGGTTGGCGCCAAAGTTGGTGTCATAACTTTTTACACCTGAAGTGACGTTCAAAGAAATCGCTGGCAAGTTTTGTACATTTTTATTAGAGAAAAAAAATTGAAAACACTTTGTCGAAAGTTTTGTTTTCTTTCAAGTTTTTTGGTTGTCTTCTGGCCAAAGTTTTGTTATATTTTATTCAGTTTTTTTACACCCCCCTCCCTTTTATGATCAACTAATTTGCAAAGTTTTATGACAAAGCCTAGAGAGTTCAAGAGGTAACTTTGAATATGGCAATGAATGTTTATTGTAGATAATTTCAAAAGTGACAATAACTCATTTTAGCAGCACTTTTGGGTTCTGTTTCTTAAAGGAGAAAATAAGAAAACTAATTTATGCTTCTTTGCCTCTAAAAATTATAGAAAGACGTCAGATTGCCCTCATTTTCTCTCAAATAGAAGTTCAAGTTCAATCATCATGAAATTCAACTTAGCGAATGCTTTGGTAACCCCTCTGAGACGCACTAATGCAGGAAGAAATCAATCAAATGGAAATAATAGACCCTTCGCCAACAACTTCGTCCTAACTAAATGATGCTAATCGGATTTGAAAATGAGTCAGTGAGAAGAGACTATCAGAAACCGCAAGCCCAAATATCCTTGAATGGGTGCAAAGAAAAGGCGGTGCTGGCCAAAAGTGGGCTTGGCTCTTTCACACACACACACATTCGCACTCTTAAGGGTCGAGTACACTCATCTCCTTTGGTTACTGTAAACAAGGCAGGCAACCGCATGGAAATGGACAACATCCCCAGTGTTTGTTTGGCTCGTCATTCAATACGAAATAAATTCCAAGTGATGCGTCTCGATTTGATATTCATTTATGCGCCTCAAAGATAAGCACTAAATAAATAAATCCCCCCCTGCCTCTCGTTGTCTGAGGTTTGAGGTTGAGTGAGAAAATGTAAATAAATGACTGGAAAAATATGGTAAAAATCGAAGGCAAACTCCGATGGCGATTCGTATGGAAATGAAATGACAGCCAGCAAAACTGTAAATTGTTCGCAGGCTGCTTTAAATTACAACTGTCAATCGAATCGACAATAGGGAAAGGGAAACCAGGCTTAGTCATTGAGTATGTGGTGTAAGGCGATGAGGGCGTGAGTCACGAATGTGATGGTGGGGTGCCAAAACAGAACGTGTCACTGTTTTACAGTCGTCACCGTCTGTAGCAGTTTGAAGCATAGTCGTACCTGCGATTTTGATGAGAAGGGGCTAGGAATAAGATAGAACTACCCATAGCAAAATTTCAATGGATTTTATGCCTCGAATCGTCCTAGTATCATCTCGAAAAAGGGCGTGAAGGCAAAGTTTTTGATTATATTCTTGGGACTCTTAGGGAACAATCTTAATGTAATTATCTATTTGAAAAAAGAGAGATATCCAGAGTGGGGAGGACTTAAGTCTGTTATAATGATAGAAAAAATCAGACAAATTTGAAATAGGATCTTATGCTTGGTAATGCTTAAATGAAGTACTTTGATAATTAAGTTATATCTACAAAACTCAAATTCAATTCACTTTGATCTAAGACTAATATATATATGCAATTAAACCAATCTTTTTTGCACTAAATTCTATCCTGTTGTGCTCTCATATCAATCCCGCTTTATGCTAGATATTCGGTTCCCAGAAAAATATCGCTCTGGGTTTTTCCGATTTTATTTGTGCAACATTTATTAATAAGAACTTTAATTTGACTAAAAACTTTTTTGAAAATCGAATTTCAGTTACAGAGAATTACTAGCGGGCTCATACCTGGTGAATACTTTAGCGCAGATAGTAGATTCAATTCAATATAAGTAGTATTTTAGTCTTGATACAAACAGTGTTTGCGGTGTTGCAGCAACTGGCTGAGACGGCATTCCAATCGTGTTCAGTCCAAAGGACCCGAGGTTAAGTCCCAGAGAAAGTAAAATATGTGAACTAATTTATTTAATATGTAGTTTTTCAGAATTCATTCCTAGTTTCATAACAGAATAAATTAAGATTCGGGTTTTAAGTAATCAGTGGTGGCTGGAAGATTTAAAGTGTGGCTTACGCATCTAAAATGACTAGACAATTTAGGGATTTGTAAACTCCACATTTTCTTCGTAGTCTTCGAATCTATTTGAATTATATGGCTATATAAATAACTAGCATTTATCCTGGCGCTCTTCGCTACACCGCCGTCAGTGTATACTGACATCACATAAAACCGATATAGTTTTCTTTTCCGACCGGCTTTGGATAGCATTACCGTTATCGTTATCGTTATCGCTACGCTATCGTTATCATTATCATTATCGTTATCGCTATCGTTATCGCTATCGTAATCGTTATCGCTATCGATATCGCCATCTTTATCGCTATCGTTATCGCTATCGTTATCATTATCGTTATTGTTAAAGCTATCGTTATCGTTATCGCTATCGCTATCATTATCGTTATCGCTATCGTTATCGTTGCCGTTGTCGTCATCGTAATTTCTTATACTATCCTTACAAACCAAGTTTAAAGCCAATCGGAGGAAAATCGGTTTTTGGCAGCTAAGTTTTCCATTTTTTCGACCCTAAGGTCAAATTTTCCAACATCAAAAAATTACATTTCAATTCATTTCACTCACTATCCTTACAAACCGAATTTTAAGTCAATAGATTTTTTGCTTTTCGAGTTTCCCGAGAATTTTCCTTGCGGGCAGATTTTCCGAAATCGGGAAAATACGTGTCGAATTATTTCGTACAATTCGCTTACCTACCCAGTTTCAAGTCAATCGGATGAAAAAAAATTACACATACAAACTTTTCCGACGCTTTTCCAGAAATTTTCCTACCCTACTGTCGAATTTTTCAACTTCGCAGAATCGCATTTCAATTTATTTCACTTACTGTCCTCACAAACCGAATTTCAAGTCAATCGGATGAAAAATAAAAATATACCCATACAAACTTTTTAGTGCTTGAGTATTTAGCTATGTGAAATAATTTAATGGAAAACAATTTTAATCAGCAATCCCAGCTCTGATTTCGATTAACGGTTCCGTTTTCGGTATAAATCCCTGATTAAAAATCAAAACTATGCTTCGACATAGACTTGAATCCACGACTCCGACGTTCTAATGCAATAGAGTCCCCACTGGGCTACATAGCATTTCGCTCAATTAGAGCCTAAATGTTAAGTGGTTATGGTAACATTCTTTACTATGGAATAGTCGCTGGCTCCGCAAGCGCTTGATAGTCGTGTGCGGTAAGATGCAGACCTCCGTGAGTTCAGTCTTCGAGGTTCCGAGTTCGAAAACCATTGAAGCTAAAAAATGTTAAAGGGTAGCTTAAAATCAATTACAGCTTAGAAAAAAGGGGGTGAGGCCTGGATTGGTGGTGTGGTCGGTCGAGTCTTTTTTTAAGGTTTATCAAAGTTGAGTTCGATTATAGGAATTAGTTCTAATTTGGCAAGGAAAAGTATGGCATTAGCTTTAGCCATTCCCATTGTAGCCACCGCTTTGGTTTGATTTTGTCGTTCAGTATAAGTCGTGATTGCTTTTCAACCGGCTCACGCTGCCATCTCTAATAATGTTTTATTTTGCGTGCGTTTGTATTTACGGACATATGCTGCCCGAAAATCAAAACATCATGAAATTGTTTTTCCAACATCATTTTGCTTGGAAAATTTTCCATTTTGCTGGGTTACATACTATTTCCTGGCGTTTACAGAAGGGATATGAACAACATCCGGCGTTTTTGTGAGGGGTGTGGAGGAGGCGGCGGCGGCGGCGGCTGCTGTGACCCATAATTTCTAACAACATTTTACTACTCATTGCATTTGACCAAACAAGCCAACCAACCAGATACCCCTCCATCTGCTCCACCCAAGCCAACCAACCGATTTGGTTATTACAAACTCATATCTTGTGCTCCTGCTGGCCTAACCAAAGTGACCGCAGGGCGGGTCTGACCAATTTCGGACGCTGCTGCTCGAAAAATGTTCCAAATTTGCATTTTATATTAACGGAAACAGTTGTTGGTTGCCTTTTGAAGCACACATGGGGCGCCCGTCCACTTACACACAACTCTAAAGCAAATTTGACGCGTTTATGCTTGTAAATTAAACAAATTTGATTTTAAATATCTTTTGGCAAAAAGGCAAAATCATTGGAGCAGCAAAAGAGACCCTTGGAGCTGAGTAGATGTAGCAAATTATGCCCGGAGAAAGGAAATGTGAGAGATGAATTTATAAGAGGCTCATTTCCAACTTACGAGTATTTTATGCGGTTTTTGAACTTGAGGTTTATTAATGTTAAGCACATATTGAGAGTGGGGAAAGAGCACTTGTTATGCTCGATTGGACACATGTCTCGCAGGGTAATTTTTTGCCGCTTTTCAACTAAAATTGAATGGGCGCTACACTTGATGCAACTTTTTGCACGTGTTGCAGCATCCAGCGAAAGGATTATGAGCTCAAGAATCCACCCAACCACCCTCACCATACACAACAAAATCGAAAGAACATTTCAATTTTCAACACTAAAGTCAAACATACTCGGCACATTGTTGGCTGGTTGGCTGACTGGCTGGCTGCCTGGGCACTTAAAAGTCCATTAATGGCATTAAGTGGACATTGTGCGAGAGTTTTTAAGCACATTCACTTCAATGTTTGCACATTGAAAGCATCTTTGAATTGTCCAGTTGGATTTAAGAATCAATTCAGAGCATAATTTGACGTGCTCTTCACGTTGACTGTTTCGTGGATTTTCGAAAAAAAAAGTTTGACAATGGCTGGCAAAAAGACTCGTCGCTCATTCGATTTTGTGCCGCTGGTTTTGAATTTACAGTTTTTGGCTGGGAATAAAACGCACGAATGCGTCGCGAAAACAAAAATGACAATGGCGGCAGGGCAACAAATTTTTGCAATTCCCAACAGCACTCCAACATCCGGCTGCCACTTTTTTTTCTGCCCCGTTGACAAAAGTTTGCGTTCCGCCATTGAAATTGTGACTCCATTTGAGATTTGTTGGCAAAAAAAAAAAAAAAATAGAAACTAGCGATTCAATGGTGCAAAGAATGGACTTTATGATACCCGATATTCAACAGATTTGGTTTAGTTTGTATATTTATGCACTTAATTGATTTTGTATGATTCTATGCAAACTAGTTTGAGATTTTAAAGCTTAAAGTTAACTGTATGAAAAATGTACACAGAAATAATACACCTTATCTCACTTGTATGCAAATTTTAGTGTCAATTCTTGGATAAAAAATTTAAATTTAAAATCACTCATACGCAGTGGGGCCTTTTATTAATATTTATATTTTACTTCATAACCGTTGGTATAAATTTGATCAAAATATGCAAGTAATTAATAAAAACCAAAAATTTTAAATTTGTGTTTTAACCTCTGTGAAAGCCTTCAAAGATTCCACAAATATTACGTATACGAAACAGATGCCTTTTCAAAATTTGTTCAACGAATTCTCTCAAATGTTGTCAAATTTCAACTTACTCAAGCAACAAAAAAATATGGAGCAGAAATCGGATGTATTAGTGTTTATTAAGTGTTTAAACTAAGAAAGACCAAATTTTGAAATCTTATCCACGCTCTTACCTGGTACAAAATTTTTAGGTCTGTCCATTATGGAAAGTACGACTAATGTGGCTCCTAAGTTCAACCTACAACAACCTTGGAACAAAAACAAAACAGATATTAAATCAATAAGACAACAAAATAAGACATAAGAAAAATGAGTAAACCGATGCGGTTCCTAGGATAGCTCTATAGGAAACATAGAATTCAATCGAGGGTGACACGAAAATCTCTGTAGTTTTCATATAAACGCTTGTACTTCAAACTAAACCTGCTTGCATTTATATGTGAAGTGACAGAAAATTTTTTGGTAACTAGATAAAACGACGAAAGATGATCGCATTAAAACCGACTGTCCTAAGCCAAGTTGATTTTGGCAAGGCTGCAAACCGGTTCCGAAACAAACCCCGAGAGCCGGTCCGGGTTTTTTGGGGTTCTTGAACCGAACCATGAACCGGGCGCCTTATTTTTTGGCTTATCGAAAAATAAGTTGTTCGGTTTACCATACTAAGTAATTTTTTCAACGACATATCCTGGGAAATATTGTAAGTCTCTGGAGATTTTAGTATAGACGATGGCATTTCTAACTAAGAGTTGATGACCTTTTATGGAAAGTAACAAGATGAAGTATGATACAGAAAGAAACCCTTTGAACAGACGGTATAGATGATGAGTTTCACATTTAAAAGCTGGCGATGAAAGAGTACCACGTTCAGTATACGGGCTTAAATCTGACTGCTAACATTGAGAAAGTTCTTCAATCGTACTACATTTCTCAAGGTCAGATTTATAAGTACTATAACCGTCGATAATGGAGCAAAAATGGTTTGAGCAGGAGAACTTTTAAATGCCAATTGTAACATTCAGCTGAATATTAATGGAGTCGATACCACAGTGGTAAAGTCTGATTTGATAACTAAAAAATGAAACATCGATCTCAACATAGTTATTACAGAATTTTTCCAGTCTGATTCATTGGCAATCTATGCAGATTTGAATCTTTGACAATAGTGTACTAGGCCGGTGTTATGGGAAATTCCACGTCCAACAAAAGTGAAAATTACCGGAAAGTTTCGAATGGGTATAATCGGTGGTGTCCCAGAAATCTCTAGAGATTTCCATATAAACGGTTCCATTTCGAACTGCAAAAGCTTGCCTTTACATGTGAAGTGTCTCCAAAACGCAAGGCTTTTAGATTAGATGACTAAAGTTGAGAGATTTGAAAGTTTCAAACTGAAACCAACTGCACAGCACCAAGTAGATTTCAAGCGTACGGCTTTCCTTTCCTATAATCTAGCAGGCGACATTATCCTTTACACTTTACATATAAAGTCCTTACAGTTTAGTTAAAAATCCAATCGCTTATAATATCTAGAAATCTCTAGAGATTTCTGAGACACCCTCAATAAGACAATTCAATAAATATAGAGTTTATGTGGGTCAGAGAATTAATACTGATCGACAGAGTTTTTCAAGCTGAATGCAGGACAATTTGTCATGTTCAAACAGCTTACGAGGCCAGCTTTGGACAAACTGTACTCGGTGTCGCCGCAAACTCCAACCCTTCATCAAAGAAAGGAAGATAAGGATGATCTTCATGGTCACAGCACATTTTAGAAAACGTAGCAGTTATCTAACAGATTGTAGCTTTTGCCTATTTAAAGTACTTATGATCGACAAGAAGTTAAGATTATTTTTGAGCAAATAAGTAAGAAATTAGGTGTGTGAGCTCTGTATACCAAATAGATCGGAATTTAACCCTCCAATTTTGAAAAATACATACCAAAGCTCGATAAAGTCTGTAAAGGTTTAATTCATTTAATAATCTTAAAGCCGATTTTCAAATCTTATAAAGCGGGTGTACTGCTGCTAGTTAATATAATGCTTATAAGAGTTAATCCCTATCGAAAGATGGGCAAACAACGCACAGCCCTATCTACAGCAGTTAGGTTAGCTTAGGTTGAGATGGTGGAAGCGGTGGAGCTTCTCTATTAAGACCAAAAATAGATCCATTGTATTACAATTTAACTTCTAATTTTTATTTTTAAACAGTAAATCGATGGGTTAACCTTTTGAACAACTTTTAGAAAGTAGCAAAATACTTGAGTAGCTTCAATAACAGTTACATTGCTGTAGTTTGAACATCCGTTTCCATTTATGATGAAAGTAAGCTTTAAGAATTGAATTCATCGAATTGGGTTCTTCTTTAAGTACTGGGATTCAGCTATTACGCAGCAATCTACTTAACAACCACTGGAATCAGCTGTGAAGTCATGATGCATTTTCACAAGAAAATTTATTTCACCACGAAGTGAGTAGGTTAGTTCTCAGAACTTTGGTGCTTTGAGTTAAAATTAGATATAAAATTTCGATGGATGTTCTCTTTAAAGTATAATTTTCAGTAAATGTCTGAATTTAACTTTGTGTTCATTTATGGCGAACCATTCAACTTAAATATAAATCAAACGAATGCCCACGAAATTTGCACTCATTAAAATTCTGTTTGATCCAGTCTTGGCTGCACTTTTAAAGGGCATAAACCCAAGTTAGAAGCCTTGCAGTGGCGCATGCAAGTTTTGCATGTAACCAACTAGCCATCGAACTGCAAACTGATGTACTGATGGGGATGTCAATGTTGGAGTACCACAGACGAAACCGCAGCCTCTTGCATTTGAGTGCCGCTTTGGGTGTGGGGCACTGAGGCCCAGAATGACAACCGCATTGCATTTGCATTTCGCAGAGCTCTCAATCAAAATGTCTGGAACAAAGTGAGGCTGGGGCATTTGGGAAAAGTTGTTGGCTTTGCCAAAGTGCAGCCCGTGCAGCACTAGATGGACACAATTAGTAGCAAGAGCACGTCTATCAATCAAATCTTGATAAGGGGCAAATTCAATTTTGACAAATCACAAATAGGCTTTTGTTAACTAAAATTAATGGCAAATGGTTGCCAGGCTTTGAGCCCTGACGATGGTATTCCTGACGTAATTAAACACACAGACGCCAGCCGACAGACGACAGACATCCATTTCGTACTTGTAGATTCTATTTATACATGGCTATTTAATTACATTGAAATGTCATTTGCTTAAGAAAAGGACTTCGCAATCAAGAGATCTCTTATTTAAGTGCAGACTTCAAAGGAAGATTTATCTACAATGAAGGGATTTTCCATAATAAAACAATTTCATTAAAAATGCCCACTCGACTAAAACAATAACAACCATAGTGGTTGATGCCATAAAATCACATGCGTATGCGTGTGTGTTGAGTGCATAAATATTTACAACAATTTCTTTTTGATTTATTTGAGTGGAACTAATTGTGGGCGTTGAACTGCAAAAAAAGAAGCATAAATTGGACGGTGAATAAAAAAAATTATGCATATTGTCAGATTGAATATTCTTGTTCCATTCACCATGACAATGAGTGGGGAAATGCAAATTATTTAATTAAACTATCATCAGATTAAATGCAGATGGACAGGCAGACAGACCGAGTGCACAGTTCGTGTCTATGAAAAATTAATTTCACTTGCCCAGTCAACGTTTTCGTTTCGTTTCACAGAACCTCCCAAGACATTTGCGTGTTTGCGTGCAATTTGTTGTCGTTAAACAAAGAAAACGACGCAAATTTAACACCTACCCCCACACTGCCTTGAAAGTTTCAGAGGGGAAATTGGAATAGGATATGAGAGCGAAATTAAAAGGTCGAATCAACTAGCATGTCTATGTGTTTGTGGCGAGAATATTTAGTGAATGTGGAAAATGTGATAAAGGAGTGATATATGTACTGTATATTTTTTTTATAATATTCTAATGCATTATGATGGCACTTAAGATAGAGAACCATTGGGTTATACTTAGGGGACGTTTTTATTTCACTCACAATTTTAGTGCAGCAATATAGGTAAAATGTCTGTAATATAAGTATCTTATAATAGCTTCTACCCGCGTATTTGATCGCATTTGTGTATGTAGTGTTTCCACAATTTGTGAGTCACTTATTCCCGACTTTTTTGTTTAACTTTGAAAAGAAGAATAAAGCTAATCGGTGGAAAATTGAAAAATAGCCCCACCAATTTCCACCCAAAAATAGTAAACACAAAATATATATTATTTGGAATCCTATCGAATGGAAGACAGAGACAGTTTTTTCGTAAAGTTGTGAATCCGAGATATAAAGAACAATTTTCATATAAAAACAAGAAAAATATTCGGTCAAGCTCGACTATAACATACTCTGTACCTGTGAAGTGCTGCCCATCACCGTTGCTACCGGTGCTGCCCATAATTGTTTGTTTTTCTTATAACTCGAATATCTTTCATGGGATCTTTAAAATTTTTTCGATAAAGAATCCCGAATACTAAATAGTCCAGAAGGTTCAAACCGTCTATCTATAAAACTGTGGGATATATGACGTTTTTTCGATATTGCGGGGGCGGGAGGTGGCGTGGCCAAAATTGTAAATAAACTTGATCTGCCTGCAAGTAAAGGGTGATTTTTTAAGAGCTATAGGAAAGTTTAAAAAAAAAAAAAAAAATTCAGAAAAATGCATGAAACCTTTATTTGAGTCGATAGTACGGTCCATATAATTGAATGTTTGAAGATTATTTCATGCAAATGTTGACCGTGACTGCGCCTCAAATGGTCCATCCGCTTAGTCCAATTTTGGCATACTCTTTCCAACATTTCGGCCGGTATCTCACGAATAAATGCTTCAATGTTGTCTTCCAATGCGTCAATTGAAGCGGGCTTGTCTGTATAGACATGAGCTTTAACATAGCCCCACAAAAAATAGTCTAAAGGCGTTAAATCGCATGATCTAGGCGGCCAATTGACCGGTCCCGAACGTGAAATAAAATGTTCACCGAACTCGCCTCTCAATAAGTCCATTGTTGCGCGTGCTGTGTGGCATGTGGCACCGTCTTGTTGAAACCACATGTCATGCAAGTCAAACTCTTGCATTTTGGGCAAAAAAAAGTTGGATATCATCTCACGGTAGCGCTTACCATTCACAGTTACGTTACGATTCGCATCATCTTTGAAGAAGTACGGTCCAATGATGCCACTAGCCCATAAACCGCACCAAACTGTGACTTTTTCTGGATGCATTGGTAGCTCTTGCAATGCTTCTGGCTGATATTCACTCCAAAATCGGCAATTGTGCTTATTTACGTACCCATTGAGCCAAAAATGAGCTTCGTCGCTGAACACAATTTTTCGGTAAAAAAGTGGATCTTCGGACAACTTTCCAAGAGCCCATTTACCTAAAATTCTACGTTGCGGTAGGTCGTTCGGCTTCAATTCTTGCACCAGCTGTATTTTGAAAGGCTTCACACCTAAATCCTTCCGCAAAATTTTCCACGTTGTTGAATAACAGAGGCCCAATTGCTGCGAACGGCGACGAATCGATAACTGATGCTCATCATTAACACTGGCCGATACAGCTGCGATATTTTCTTCAGTTCGCACTCTACGTAAGCGTGTTGGTGGTTTAATTTAGTCACAACAGCCCGAATTCAATAATTTGCAAGCGTTGTTCGTTTGTTAGACGATTCATGGTTCAATTATAGACCAAACTGAAGATGTTTGACAGTGAAACAAAACACGAAACGTGCGTGAGCTGTTTAAACCAGTGTTGCCAAAAAGATAATAGCTAAAAAATCACCCTTTAGATCAGGTCTTTTCTTTTTGACGAATTGAATTCACTTGGCATTGAGCAATCGGTTTCAGTTGCTGAAGGAATTCCGATTTTTGTCAAACCTAATCTAGTAACCGTTGAAATGCTTGTCACCTTTCATATAACATTGTTGTTTTAAACTCTTAATGCAATCGTTTACACGAAAACCGACTCGAAGTTCGGAACAGGGCCGATAATCTCATTGTTCGATATATGTATTGAAAACAGCTTGCCTATAACTACAAGAAACTTGTTGATATTTGCAAGATTCCAGAATATGTTTCAAGTTACATAAATATAGATAAAATAAGTCAGGGTAACTCTAATGCAGTCTGATTGTTAACTTGAGTTAAAAACGTAGCCTAAGCCGATTACCTTACATTTGCCAACCGCACATTTCGAAATTTCTGGCACTTTAGTAGTCGAAACACCAACTTTTAACACCCCCTTATCCCATAAGTTTTTCGAGTGAATTACAGCATACACAATGTGCTCAACTTTTGTTTTTATGAGCATGCCAAAAATCTAATTAACACATGCTGCCATATTTCCGGGCTAATCCTTCCCCAGAGGCACAGAAAATTACAATTTAAAAAATAATTACGAAAATGTCTGTAATAAAAAAGCAACAGAGAAAGAGAGCGAGAAAGTCTCATTGCAATTTCTGAAGGCGCTAAATGTTAATGAACATTATAAAAACAATTGCAAGTAATTATAATTTGAATGATAATAGCGAAACTTCTTAATCCCCGCAACGGTAATTTTTATGCCACGCTTTTCGCTTACAAAAAAATAATAATAATAGCAGAGACAAAGCAGAAAACGTGAAAATGCATAATAAGGGAGGAGGAAGGGAAGGGATGTGGTGATAATTACATTTTTCGAAATGAAACCTCAACAAAGAATTGCAGAAAAATAACAAAGGAAAATGAATACGCAAAATGGATTTTCTAAGAGTTCAAGGGGAAAAATTAAAATATTCTTCTAATCGAATTCTCATCATAAGTAATTGTTGTGTAAACACAATTAACGCCTCGTTTTTTCCCAAAACATTTTCTGTTTTCCTTTCCAGTTTTAATTGCCTGCCTGCCTTCCTGCCTGTTCAGTGTGTCCTTCGTGGTCGTCATCCGTCATCCTTGACTTGGCCAATTGAAAATTGTTTCGTGTAAACATCGCGTGCAATTATGTTACTAGTTTCTAAACTTCTTTCCAAAAACAAAACAAAAATTTCCCATTCAATTGAGCAAAACGAACGCTTATCAAAAACATTAACAAACGACAACAAAAACAATTAAGATTGCTTAGGGGAAAAACAAAATTTTAAGTACCCACCTTTTAGCTGTTGGAGGAGGAAGTTTTGAAGTTGATGTGCAAAACCATGTAAAGGCTTGTCGTGACTTGTCACAGCGCAGGTAAACAAAGCCAATTTACTCATTGAAACTTGAGTTTTTTTTAATAACTTAATTTGTATTTGTAATTCAAAATTCAGTCGTCATCTTCACCAGCATTAAGTTCAAAGCCTTACAAAAGCTAAACAGGGGACTGGCAAATTAATTTCATCTACCCCGAGGGATTTCACATCATCTAATTGAGCTGCCACATAAATGTGGCTTCAATTTGACAGCGAAAAACGCATCGATTGACATGACACAGCAGCAGCAACCAAACAGATCCTGGAAACCGAGTGCATTGAAGTCTGCTTCTAAGCCATACCCATACCCTAAGCCCAGCAGCTATTGTGGCATTGGCGGCACAATTGTCAATTCCATCAATCACCCGGAGAGACTGACATTTGAGAGGACGAGGCACAAAAATGAATTTTATGGTCGATGCTGTAATTGATGTTGAATGCCTCAGTAATCCTGAAAGGCACATTGCACAAGAGATGGGGATAGAAAGCGAGAGAGAGAGAGAAAATTAGTAACATAACTGGCTACGGATTTGGATTTCACATTTTCCAAATGCAAAGTATTTGCATGAAAAGCCTGCTCACTGGCCACACAATAAAAGGCATTTGACAAAAGCGAAAAGCGGAAAGAAGAGAAGCAACGACAATGAACACAAAAAAAAAGAACCGTATGGCCAAAATGGATAAGCTTCCCATGGAAAATGGCATTACTTTTTAGCTTGCCCCCTTCTCACATCCGCACACACACACACACACACACACAAGAGAAAAGTTTCGTCTGGCCGGCCAGCGAGGCGCATCCTCCTTCTCCGCCATCTCTCTGGGGACTGACTTAAATAAAATTTGTTGATTTTATTGAAAAGTGATGATGTGTCAAATTTTTTATCGCATTACCCAGAGCCCGGCTCTTATTTTGCTTTTAACCTTGCCATTTGCATAAAATTCGCATTGAATAGACACATTAGCATTCTTAATGGCCTGACCGCTGGAAGTCATTTCTGTTCCGTTCAGTTCGTTCGCTGTCTTCGTCACGCCTCGAAATTTATCAATGCCGGACACGTTTGGGTTCTGCAAAGCGGAAGAAAAATCACCCAAAATGAACTGACAAGTGAGCAATATGTCTGGACCACACTTTATTGCGGGTCTCTGGGAGGTCTGTGGGTTCAGTCTGGGCCTGGCACTGATTTGAAAGACAAATTGAACAGCTTGTCAAATTGTTTAGTTTTCGGATAGTTGAATGAATTATGTACTTAAGAATTTGCAAGTACTTGAAATAATTTGAAATATTTAAGTGAAATTGACGCACCGAGTTCAGTTCTCTTATGATTGTCCATCGGTTGGGAAAATTGCATATTTCAATAATTTCTTTGACATGGAATCTTGGATTTTAAATTTAAGAAAGAAAAAGATAAGAAGTTTAAAACAGTCTTATGCCTTGCTAGTTTCAAAAATCGCTTTTTGGTTTCAGGAAAAAAAAAATCAAAATTAATTATGTTTGAAAAGACCTCTTTAAATTGTTCTACATTTTGCATACCATTATATTTTTGTTAGTTCATTGTCGGTTCAGTAAAAGCTTTATTTTTAAAGACATAAACATTTAAAGTTTGTATTATTAATTTTACCTTGTCTGAGCATCGAACTGCTAACCTCAGACTCAATTCGGAACTATTGACTTCGATTAACGGGGCCACGGGTTCGAGTCCACTTCGAAGCTACATAAGTTTTATACAAATTTTCTGCTCACTTTTTAGTGTGATTTCAAAATAGTGTTTATTATATCCAATGGACTTTGTTCGCAAAATCGATTTATGTACACTAGGAAAAACTTTTTAGGGCCAAAATTCGAAATTTAGAGAGGGCGCCAACTTTACGGACTCCCCATTTGGATTCCCTTCAAAGAAAATAAAAATTTTCAGCTTTAATGTCGCGACGGGGCCAATCAGTTTTAACCAGAGCTCGTAAATAACAATTGATCGTTTTCCCTTTGCGGTCTGCACAATAACAAAACCGAAAAAACCCATGACGCTTGCTCTCGCTCTAAGCATATCACTTCGTTTCTCTTTGTTTTTGTTTCAGTTGACTTTTCTCAGCTGACCTGTTCTCGTTTTGCTCGTTCAATAACATTTATAGAGAGCGGTCCGACAGAGCGCTCTCACATTAAGAGTCAGCAGATGAGCAAAAAAAAACTGATCGCCTCAAGGGGTCTTTTTTTTTTTTTTTGTGGTGGCGCGTGTCACAAGCCCAAACAGAACGCCACTACAACACAAAAACGCAAGGACTTTTAATTTTCGCCCGAGCGTCAGCAAAACGATCAAACCTGTCCGGAGCAAAAGCGAAATTCAAGACCGTGAGACGGCTCACGACTCGCTAAGGGCGGGGGGGGTCGTAAGAACGTTTTTGAACAACGAAAAATGGTAATTGTTTTTCTAGTGGTTACTGGCCGGAAAGTTTTGTTACCCTGCAGTTTGTTTTTCTAAATAAGACAACTTTTCGGACCTACTTTTCAATGGGAGCTATACTATATGATGTCGTACCAATTTAGTGGAATCATGGAAAAGCCTAACAAACTAACAGTAATTTTCATTTGCAAAAATTTTTCCACGACTTTTTTTGAACGATCATTCAACTGCTGCAAGTACGTTTGACAAAACTTGTAGAATTGTTTAAAAATTAAAAGAAAAAAGATTTTCTCACAAGAACTTGTTTCGCCCGATCGTATGGCGCTATATGCTATAGTCTCCGACCGACGGTACCAAAAGACTGTAAGTTTGAATATAATAGTTTTGTCGTGTATCTCTAGGTGGTTTCATGCAATGGGCCCAAGGCTAAGTGGGCGCGACGTGAGTTAACCTAGGCTGGCTGTTTTTTAAATTTTTTCAAAGCCAGAGAAGAGCGCTCGACCAGCCGTCAACACCACCGAGATGTATTGTAACGTATTCTCATTGTAATCTCTGTATCGTTTTCTAGCAGTACGCAACATACGCGTTTGTTGTGTACCAACAAGCAAGCGCTTATATAATTACGCTCCAACTAAGCTCGCAGAATATCTATTGGTCGGGATGCTTCATCTTACAAACATCCGAAATTTTTAATACCCTCTGAAGGGTATAAAAATGTTGAAACAAAAGGGAAAAAATTTTAAGTCAAAAATGGAAAACTATAAAATCAAAAGTGCAGACCTTTTGTTTTTAAATGGAAAAGCATATGGATCAAAAACAAATACGGACATTGGCGATTTAACCAATGAAGAATGTTACATTTACCTACTTATTTTTTGTGTGTAGTTTGGAAGAAAGCTAATTTTCTTTTGTCATGAACCCTTTGCATTTGTCCACGCAGCATTGAACTTTTATATATGCTCGTTTTCTTTTTTTATTTCTACATTTGTAAACATTTGGGTGATTGTTGAATCGCCCATCGCCAAGAAGAGTCTTCTGGGAGTCGCCGTGGAGATTGTTAGAAGATTGAATCTTCTGGGAATCGCAAGGAACAATGTCGTAAAATTCAATCTTCTAGAAATCTCCATCTTAATCGCGTTGGGCGGTTAAGCAATCGCCGAAAAGAGTCTCTTGGGAATCTCTGTGGAGATTGCTACTCTCCTAAAAGGCTCTTATGCGATATCTTGGAGAGTCGCCTGAGACTCTTTGCCGACTAAAAATGTTTGCTGGGACGTGTAACTTTTTGTTTTCTACATTTTTCGTGTGATATTTATTTAGCAGGGCGGTCTTAGTTTCGTTAAGGATTGCCATTTTTACAGTGAAGCTAATTTGGTTTAAGCAGCAACAACACAATTAAAGTCTTAATTGTAGCCAGGGCCACCACTATATAGGAATGTGTAGGCTGCGGAGGTTGATGCTCGAACGGTGTGCACCTGAACGGTCTGCCATTTTGAGAAAATGGCATACCAGCCATATCTAAGCCTCTCCCTGGATATCGAAAAGGTTTTTCTGATACAGCTGGTGCAGGTGCCGGCTAGTAAATAAATGTTTTTAATTGGGCTGCATCGGTTGCGATTCAGCGCATTGATTAAGCATCGGGCATTGTAAGTATAAATCATTTTAATTGTTATCTTCCCAAAGGGAAGTTCCCTTATGCTTTGTACACTACATTTTTAGTCAGAGTATCCTTTTGAAAGAATGAAAACATTATGCTTGAAATCGCCGCTTGCTACAAAAATTTATTAAGATCAAAGGCAACACAGCGTATGAGTAATATCAAAAACTTTGAAGCATCGTCGCTCTCATTGAATCATAACTTTTTTCTTGTTAAATATACACCATAAACTTGCGAATAATCTTCTCTTTGCGTTCAAACGTTCAACCTGCTGTTCATTCAAAAGAATCAAACCTTTTTGACGCTCTGATTACAATCATGCTTATCTTCATTCCGCTCAATTCGGGTGCTTGGCTCAACAACAATAATCACCTCGTTTGAGTTTTTGAATGGGCTAATACAGCGCTGCTGACACAGATGGAAGTAAGAAAGAGTTTGCTTTGTCATTTTTAGCTGGGCCAGCCAATTGGTGAGAACAGAAAAAGTGTTTGGTAAGTGAGTGAATAAATGCACACAATAAATGTCAGATCATCATACTCAACGGATCGAAATGTTCGCTGGTGTGACACTGAGTGTATTCTATGGCCAGTTTTCGTGAGTGATTAAACGTGAGTGGGAATTTCGATGAATGATGTTGTCAAGAAAAAAGTGATTTTTGCAGTTCACCCCTTTTACCCGCAAAAAACTGTCAAATTCAGGAACCAAATTGGAACTAGAGCCTATTGACGTAATATATAATAACTTGAGCCTTATATCTATCTTTTCCAAAAAGCTCAATAAGATCCGATAAAAAACACCGAAGTAATTCACGAAACAATTTTATTGAAAGAGCGGAGGTACTGCATCATCAGTACAGCATTATCTGCTTTAGAATGGCATATTTTCAGCAAAAATTAAAACTTCCTGAATTTTGTTGTTGTGAGTTAGCTGAGCATGAGTCGATCCACGATGATGTATTTATAAGGTAACCAGCCCTGTTGTTCCTCCATTATAAAAGTGTCTCGGGTACGAAATTTGAAAGACGACTGTTTTGTAATGTTTTGTTGAATCTTTTAAATTAATTTTTTTTTTGTTATCTCAAATTGTAAGTGTTTGGAAATGGATCTGAACAGCAATATAAAAAGATAATGCTTATGGTTTTTCGACAAGGATTTGAAAAAGTCATTGATGCGTCTGTTCGAGGCACCGAACCGAATTGGTTGATGCCAAACAGCATTATTAAAGGGTAAATGTAAATCCTCAAACAAAAGGTGAGAAGAAGACCTTGACATAAATATATTAAATTCTGTAAAGAAACGAAAGTATATGTCAGCTGCATATTTGCATAGAAAGTTGAGTAGTTAAAATCCAAAAGGTCGTCTCCGGCCACATTGACTTTACAACATTCTATAAAATGAATCACCCTATCACTTACTAAAAGGGTCGTCGTTTCTCTGTTTGTGCTCAAAAATATGTGACGTCAATTTAATTAAAAACTTATGAATGAGTGAACAAAAAAAGTTTGCTCATCCTCAGACTTGAAGATGTTTTTATCGTTGTTGTTTGCACACACACACACACACACACACTAACACAGGGAAAGTTGATGTGTGTGTTTGTTTTTTGGGCTCGGTGCAGATCATCAGCATACGAGAACGGAACTTAGTTGAGGAGGGCTTTGTAAAAAGGCAAAACTTTTGTGCAGCGTAAAAATTTAATTGGAGAATTTTTCAAAAAAAAAAAGTTGTGCATGTTTGGGTTTTTCTTTTTTTGTATAGTTTGCTTTAGCTTTCAATTCGATTTACACAACATCTTTAATTTTTTCTTGCTTTTCGTTGTGTCTGATTTTATTTGTCTCTTGGCACATTTACAAACAATTCCCAACGTTTTGTCCGATTTGTACGACATGTATTGTGTGTGTGCACTTTACAAAAGTGAATAAGAAAATTTGTTTGCCAACTTTTTTTCTTATTTCGGGTTGTAATTTGTAAACATCAAAGAGAGAAATGCGGAAAGAGAAAACATGTCGCCGGAGTCAAAGGGATCAAGAGTTGCTTTGCGAATTCGTGCGGAAATCTTCTACGTGTGCGGCATGCCAACATCCAAGCCAAAATCATGATGAAGGTGAAATGTTTGGATTTGATCTAGGTTTTTAAAAGACACAAATTACCCAGCCCCCGGCTCCGGTTCCATTCTCAGACTTTGTCTGGTCGAATGGCTAAAAGTTATGATAACAAAGAACTAATTAAGAAACATGACGTCCTTATGACAGCCTCCGCCCTGCGCCTCGCTGATGGTCTGATGGGCTGATGTACTAATTAAGTTTTGAACGTGACAAGAAATTGCAAGTGGCAATTTCGTTGTTTGATTTTTCCCACTGAAATTTTCTCCTTTCGTTTCTGCATTTTTTTTTTAGTTCTGTTTCGGTTTTGTTGCTCCTCCGGGTCTTTTCATCTGAATAATTAGCTGCAAAGTGGGCAAAAGTCTCTCAGGCGGCTGTCATGGTGCGACGATGGCAGCGAAAGCCTTGATGAGTTTCACGTTCAGTTGTGGAGATAGTTTACTTTGGGTAAACTACAAATTAGAATTAATTTCCATGGGCTGCAAATATACATAATATAGCTAGTCAGTTAAGTAACAGTGCACCAGCCAATGCGATAGGGTCAGAATTTTAAATATCAAACAGAGCAGTTGTCTTGAAGTTGAGTGGGAAAAGTTGGTAATATTTTTTAAGACAATTAATGGTTAATCATAAAAGGTTAAACAAAATCAAAGAGCAGGGCGAAGTCATTTGAATTGATCGCTTATGCTTTTGCAAATTTCAGTGCTGCCCATCACTTTCGACAGCGTTTAACAGCGTTGCCAGATTGTTGTTTCATTCTTTTTTTCTCCCCTGTTAGCACTTTGTCTCTATCATTTTCCAAATCTAGATAGATCTCTTGTTTTACAGTCAACCCACCTCTATGGACTTTTATTTCGATTTATTTTTCTACATTGGACTTTTTTTATTATTCTCCCCCCTCCCCTCTGATTCATAAACTTTAAGCAAATTGCAAATGAAAGTTTCTAGGATTTTACATGACAGTTTATAGCAATGAAATGGAAATGGGGGGAAAAGCAATGCGCGTACTGATGTTATGTACTCGCATATGAAAGTTTTCTTTTTTATGTGCCTGCATCCCCTCAGGAGAGCATCTCATCTTGTGCTGTATATTTGTGGGTGTGGGTGGCTTCAAGTTTTTATTGCCCAGAGGTTGAGGGTGGGGGGAAAATGGAAGGTTAGAGGGTAGCACGTGCACTCCCACAGGTGACGATGGCCTCGTTTATGAACAAACAGCAAAATGTTGTCAACATTTCAAATTTATTTGTTCAATATACAAACGCATGCTCTTCTGTACATGTGTATGGTCGGGATGTACATATGTCTCTGGCACTGTGTGTTGGTTTTTGTGTGTGTGTGTGTGTAGGTGTCCCTTCTGTTTGTGTGCGTGTTATTAAATTAAACACAGAGCTGCCATCAGTGCTGGGCCAAAAGCATTCATTAGCCACGTTTACTGCACCCGTGGCGACCTCCATTTTGGTTGATGAGTTTTTTTTCTTTTTCTGCCAGCGCTGTTGCTGTTGTGGCTCATCGTGCAAAGTAAAACTTTGCTGTTTGTGTTTACTTTTTGATGTACGTAGGGTACTAATGGAGCGTAGAAGGCTGGACTATGAGGGCTACTTGGACTTTTTATCATAGGCGTTAGATTAGAGAAATTTTTTTTTGGTGTCGTAAATTAGATTTGTAAAACGAATCAGTAAAAACAAATTTAAATCGGGTGTATTCCAGAAATCTTAAAAAAAATTGAGTAAACGCCAGAATTTCGTACTGAATCAAAAGCCAAATATGTAGTGAGCTAAGACCGAACGAAAAACTGATCCATTTTGTATACCCTTTCACCAGAGCTCGCAAAAAACTCTCAACACTTTCAACGTGTCGGCAAAAAGCAGTTTGGTTACGGACACAACGAAAACATAGAGCGAAAGACAGTTTCAGCTCTGTTTTTGCTCAATTCTGTTGATCTCAGAGCAAAGACCTTTTTTCGTTCCTGTTTCTCTCCTGTCTTTCACTGACACTTTTGCCGAGAGCAAACTTCAAAACTGTTATTTGCGTATGTATGGAACTGTGTGCGCGCCATGTCTTGAAAGCAAGCGTCACACAAACGCACAAAACAAAAACCAAACAAAAAATAGGGGATAGTTAACTTCGGCTCGGCCGAAGTTTCGAATACCCTTGCAGCTTCCATTGAAAACAAAAGAGTTTTTCTAACTAAGACTACTTTTTGGACCTTACTTTTCTATGGGATCTATACTATATATATGTCTGATTTCGACCAAACTTAGTGAAATCATGGAAAAGCATAATACACTGTTAATTACGAAATTTGGAGGCGATCCCATTTAAAACAAAAAAGTTTTTCTCACTAGAACTTTTTTCGACAGATCATTCATACTGCAGCTATATGCTATAGTCATCCGATTTTGATAAAACTTTGTAGAATTGTGGAAAAGTATATAAAATAAGTATATGCCAATGATAAGAACGTTTCCATTGAAACCAAAAAAGTTTTTCTCACTAGAACTAGTTTTTCAACCGATCGTTTCTATGGAAGCTATATGCTATAGTCATCCGATTTCGACCAAACTTTGTAGAATTGTGTAAAAAGATATAAAATAAGTGTATGCCAATGATAAGTACGTTTTCATTAAAAAAAAAAAGTTTTTCTCAATAGAACTAGTTTTTCGACCGATCGTTCCTATAGCAGCTATATGCTATAGTCATCCGATTTCGACCAAACTTAGTAAAATTATGGGAAAGGATAGTAAACTAAGAAATACGTACTTTGGAGGCGTTTCCATTAAAAACAAAAAAGTTTTTTTCTCTAAGACAAGTTTTTCGACCGTTCGTTCCTATAGCAGCTATATGCTATGGTCATCCGATCCGGCCGGCTCCGACAAATGTGCAGCCTATTTGTACCAAAAGACTTCGTGCAAAGTTTGGTGAGGATAGCTTTAAAACTGACGGAGGAGATAGCATAGAAACAGACAGACGGACGAACGGGCAGACGGACAAGGCTAAATCAACTCAGCTCGTCATGCTGATCAAGAATATATATATTTTATGTGGTCGGAGATGCTTCCTTCTGTGCGTTACAAACATCCGGACAATTTTATAATACCCTCTGCAAGGGTATAAAAACACTTTTCGCAGACACTTATTGTGTTCTGCTCATTTACAGACAGCTGTTTAGTGAGCGCTCGCTCAAAACACATGAGATGCGAGAAAAAGTGTTTCGCTCAGTGAGAGACCGCTTGTGATGCGTTTGTTTCTGTTTTTCAATGAGGCTGGTCGTATTGAATAAAGTGTTAACAGTTTTTTCGCGAGCTAAACCTTTCACACTGGGCTGGATGGCCAAATTTTTGGCTAAAGTCCACAAATGCAGACACAGAGTTGAAACTTGGTGAATTTGATAACAACCGAATAATATGTGGAAAAAGTTTTCAACTGATCCGGCCTACTTAGCGGATGCGTTATTTAATTTAACTTATTTTATTATTTATTATTAATTTTTGGTTTAGATTATTATTTGTCTCGAAGCTAACGTTTTGCATGTAAATTTGTTCAAAAATCCTTTAATAAGTGTTTTTTTTCGATTACTGATCTACCTCTAAAAGACGGAGAACATGCAAAATCTGGCAAAAAGTGTTAATAACAAGTTGAAAGGCACACATCGAAGAACACTTTAAAATAGTTACATTTCGGCCGAAAGTGGGCGAAAGTTATTTTTAAGTCCACAGGGAAGATGTGTTTTTTCGTAGGGTCTCTCACACGTATCACAAATCAAGAAGTTAATTATTTAAAAAGTATAATTTACAATTGCTTAATATTATTTACAAAGTACATACACTTTACTGTATTTTGGATATTTCACACAAATTATTTGTTCACCAGCAGCCATTGTCTCTTATAGCAAAGATAAGATACAATGTTCAGCTTTTTTATCTAATCAAAAAGCCAAGCTAAGATTGGACTTTGCAGGACTCTTTAATGTACAGATAGCACGATAGCTTACTAATTGTTAAATTAAATATCTAGAATATGTAGTAAATCAAAAATATTGTCAGAAAATCGACTTTATCCAAAAATTTGCCGGCCAGGTGCCTCAGAGCGTATAAATTCGGGTGTTTGTAACGCATACAACCACACAAACCGACCACATAAAGTATATATATTATTGATCAGCATGCCAAGCTGAGTTTATTTAGCCCAGTCCGTCTGTTCGTCCGTTTGTTTCAATGCTAGCTTTTAAAACAATCTTGACCAAACTTTGCACGAAGTTTTTAAGATGTACTTCGCTGCACATTTGTCGGAACCGGCCGGATCGGATGACTATAGCATATAGCTGTCATGAGAACAATCGGTCGATAAACTAGTTTTAGTGCGAAAAACCTTTTTTGTTTTCAATGGAAACGCCTCTATACTTCTTATTTCCTAGTTTGCTATGATTTCCCATGATTCCACAAAGTGTGGTCGAAATCGAAAATCTATATCGTATTGCTGTCATAGAAAAGTTTAGTCTGAAAAGTAGTCTTTTTTGTTTTCAGTGGAAATGTCCTCAAAATTTGCATTTTTTTATTTGGTACGCTTTCAAACCGCTTTCGACCGCATAATGCAAACCACCTAAAACAGCCGAGCCAGATCAGGTGACAATTTTCAAAATACTTATGTGTATTGTTTTGTTTCTGAGTATCAAACAACAAAATCAGGCAAGGAAAAATTTCTTTAAGTAGTTTTTCTTATATAGAATTTGACAGCTAAAGGAAAATTCGAGCGTTCTCAGTACTCACCTTTAGGAATTTTGTTTATTAATTTCTAAACAAAAGTATACAAACTTTAGCTTTTCCATATTTTTTTTTATCTTTGTACTGGCTTCGACTCTCTCTATTTAGTTCTCGCTTATAACTTTTTTCTGACATTTCTGTACGACTTCTAATCAATTTTTTCACCATTTTTCCGTCTTACTTTTTACCCTTATGCCTCTCTAATTTAATTTGGCAATCTCCTCCGTATGCATATTCTTTCTTCACTTTCATTTTCTAAGTTTTAATGAAATTTCTTCCTGGTACTTATATTCGTCGTTTTTCATCTTGTATTTAACCTTCACTTTTTCCTCGATCCCTTCTACTCGTATATTCCCTCTATAGTGACCCATTTTTTTCTGTGTTCTTTTTGGGACTGGGTTTTTACTTTCCTCGTATTCTTTTCACTTTATTTCCATTCATTCTTTTCTTTATTTGTTTTAATATTTAACCAACTTTTCTCCTTTCCTCGCTCGCTACTTTATTTCTATCACAGTCTTTCCTTTGGCTTGAATCCTTTTTATTTTTCTATTTTTATTCTATTCACATCCTTTTTTGGATTAGTTTCTGTATTTATTTTCTCTTTTCCTTCTTCGTTTTGATTTACCGAGTTTCTTTCTTTTCTTATTTTCCAACTTTCGTTTCGTTCCTATGCTTAAGTATTCTTGAGTTTCAGGCAATCAATCTTTTCCTATCCCAATAGTTTTGTTTACCAAATTTTTCATTTGAATTAAATGTTCAAATTCTTTCTCAGATTTTTGGATTTAAATCAGCTTCTTCAGCTTCTTACAAAAAAAAAGGGGGAATATCTTTTCAGCTTATTTTCTTTGTACATGTAATTTAATTTTCCATTCCAATGTCATTTCTACTATATTTTTTCTTAAAAAATTTTTTACAAGAAAAACCTTAGTCGTTTTCCCTACTTATTTAATATCAATCGATTAATAGGCTAAGCCGGCCATACACTTTTCTACCCTTAAATTGTGTTATTTCTTTCTTACTTTTTTCGTACTTTTCTTCTTAAAAAAGTTTTCTCGAAGATTAAAATCTGAATTTCATTATAATACTTCTTCTGGATTTCGTAAGCTCTTCCTTTTTCCAAAAAATCTATAAAATAGAAGAAGTTGAAGGCTCAAAAAAGAAGTAGCGTTCCTATAAATGCTGTGATACCATATCTTAATAAAGATAATCATACGAAATCCAACTGTTAAATGGGCCTAGGTGTGTTCTAATCCTAGCCTAACCAAATCTCTTCCCCCTCACCTTACCATTTTTATAACATCTTTACATAATTTTTACTAAATACAAAACTGTAGCATACTTAATGGGGCTGAATATACAGGATATCCCTGATTCGATGTTTTCACCGCACACCGTCTTCCAGTTATGCTCTCTGTATACTGTTAGAGCATTTTTTTCATTACTTTGTCTATTTGTTTGTTATGGTAGCTGTGGCTGTTGCTGGTTGTTGTTGCTGCGGCGGCTGCTGCTTCTGCCGCTGCTGTCATTTCGTGACTTTGTGTGTGGCGGCTGCTGGTGTGATGTTACATTTTGATATTTCTGTGTTCCTTTTTTTTATATTTTGTTTTGCTCTAAAGCATGACGACGACTACGTGAGCCAGTTTTTCGCATATAGAAATGATTATTGCCCGCCAGTTTGGCAGCAAATGGTGTTGGTTGCCCTCTCTTTGCAGAAACCCATCAGCATTTAAATATATAGAAATAACTACAGCTGCTGCCGCTGCCGCTGCATGGGCCAAATGCGTTTCGGCGACACAAACGACACGGACGCGACCCCACACAAAACGCATTAATTCTAATTAACTTTTTGTGGTAACCTAACCCAAAAACACACCAAGCAGGCCGAGTCGGAGGCCTCGGTACTGCCTTACGCTGGGTTTATGAGTCCGAATTGCGCAACAAATGAAGTGCAGGCAATAAAAAGCGACAAAGGCAAATGGCAAACCCTCCTCGTTCTGGTCCTAACTGCGTTTTGTGCGTTGAGCCATGAAAATGGAAATGAAAATTTATACGTTTGGGGGCCAGGAAAACGGCGCGTTCGTGTGATTAAAACACCTGCGCCGACAGCTGCCGGAGCATTAGGAGCTGGCCAACTGCGTGTGATTGTCTCTGGCAGCTGTTGCTGCTCCTGTTTCTACTGCTTCTACGGCTGGCTAGGTGATCATAGCTTTTCATTTTCCTTTCCCTACGCTAATGAAATGTCATGTTATTTATGGCTGAGAGTGCGTTTTAATGCAAAAGACATTGCTTCTCATCTGTGCTGCGGAGTTAAATGACTTCGCTGGCCATAGGCTAGGCATTTTTTTACTTGTATTTCATCAGAAGTTATGGTTGTGGTAATGCTCAATGCAGGATTAGGGAAAATTAAAATATTTAATTCAGTATAAAAAAACTGTTGAAGAAAGTAATCGCCGATCAGCAACAAAATTAAATTCTTGGCTACTTTCCGCTTTGATTTAAGACAAATTGTTAAAGAAATCTTTTGGAAAAACAGGCGTTGATCTAATAAAATTTCCAGCAACTTCAATGAGACTCATAAAACGAAACAAAGACTTAAGCAAGGGCAAGGGCAGCCAGACGCCTCACAGCAATTGCTGCAGAAAGTCAAAGTCATTAAAAAGTAATGTCATCGTCAACGAATGCGGCTTCCCCCTTTCTGTCCCACCTTCAGCCGCAGTAGCCCGTGGCGCTTAGTTGGCAATTCAACTCCTTCAGCCCTCATGCGCTCCATTAATGATGGATGAGGACTAGCACTCGCCTGGCTGCTGCCTCTGCTGCTGCTCACCGAAAATGATTTGATGAAAACATTTGAAATTTTTATCGGGTGCAAATTTATGCAGAACTGTTGATGTCATCGCCATTGCGTTCTTGTGGCCGCAGAAAAATGATGACGATGCCAGTGACGTTGAAATATGAAGGAACATTACCTTCTGGTTAAGAGAGGGCGGAACAGAGGGTGGCAAACCTGAAACTGAAGCTGAAGCGGCATGATTGGCGGTTTTACACTGCGCAGAGTCTGCCTGGCAAAGGCTGATAAGAAGTTGCTTCGCTTCTGTTACTTTTTTATGGGACTTAATTTTTATTAACATTTGAAGAGTGCACTTAAAATTTGTTACAAATGATTTTTAAATTGATTGGAAGCGAATATATTAATGGATCGTTAAGCGGGATAACTTTTAAAATATTTTTTAATTTAAGATCCTAAGAAATTTGTTACCATTAAAAGCTTACACTCAGAGAACAATTAAAGACCAACTTTTACACAAGAGAAAATATTAAGTTTTTCTTATGTATATGGGTTTTAGTGAACTGTTTGATTTAGTCAAAATGGTTATTAGCTGTCTCAAGTTCAAGGATTGATTTTAATTCAATAATCAACAAAGATTTTGTACACATGGGCTGCTTTGGTTACTTAGACAGACTTTTTTCGACGGCCACCCGGCAACAACTCATCAGTGAGCTTCAAACGCTGACACCAACAAAACGTTTACAAAACCTGTTTATAAAAGCTAATAGACATATCTGTGGAGAGACTGGTTTGCCTCCCCAATTGGCCAAGTTAACCGAACGAAATAAAATTAAAACGGCGCGCAAATATTTTAACAAGCCTTGTTTAATTGAGTTCTCGTATGCAAGTGAGTCACCTGCTCTTTACAAAAGTTAGCTGGCAAAGCGTCGCTGGCGACTGCGCTGCTGCGAGTGAGCTTAAGAGAGCGACTGCGCAGCTGAAATGTCTAAATATAGAACAGGCGAGGGAGAAATATGTATAACAAGAGCGAGTATCAAAGCAAACAAACATAATTTGGTGGCAGATGGCCATTGATTTCAATGACATTAATAATAGGTTGCAAAGTAACAGAAACTTTATATGAGCGGCAAAGCCGGGTTCGGCCGAAATAACTTGAAATTTGTAAGAATGTAAGAATGCAAGATTCTATTAGATCTACTTCAGGGCGCTGAGCTCAAATCAAGAAACGTACTTATGTTACGACTCCTCCATTCAGATAAGAGATTCACGTTTTTATTTGAAAGAAATTCTGATTTTAGTCTGTCTGAGCGTTTTCCTCTAGACTTGCATCCGAAACTTCCGGTGCTTAAATTCATTCTGTGTCGAAATGAACGTACACTAGGGAGAGTTTTTTGAGGGCAAAATTGAAATTTAGTAACGGCGCCCCGTAGAAAGGTGGGCGAGACGAGGCCATGTCCCACATGGGTAGAGTAATCACTTTTGAAATTCTGGCTAGGTATTCGATTTTTTTAAACAAAATTTCGCAATTTTGTAATAAGCTCGACAGTCGACTGCTCTAAGATGCCGACTTTCGTGTTTAGTACGAGAGTAAGGGGTCCCGGGTTTAGTTCCCAGGCAAGAAGCGTATGAACCATCCCAGTCCTGCTTTACGGCGCAGAAGCATGGACAATGTCATCAACGGATGAGGCGGCAATTGGCGTGTTCGAGAGAAAAGTCCTTCGGAGGATTTATGGACCTCTAAACGTTGGCGAGGAATTTCGCATCCGAATGAATCACGAACTGTATGAGCTCTATGGGGACACTGATCTAGTCAAGCGCATAAAACCACAGCGGCTGCGCTGGCTTGGACATGTTACTCGTATGGATGAAGAAGCTCCAGTAAAAAAACTGTACAGGCGAAAGCCAAACGAATTAGGGAAAGCAGGAGGTGTACTACCGAAACTTAGTTGGGAAAAACAGGTGCTGAAAGACATTGAGGCGCTTCAACTGACCAACTGGTGCCAGCTCGCACTAGACAGAGGCGAGTGGAGGGCATTAATAGCAGCGGCCGAGACCGTCAAACGGTTGTGATAGAAATATCGGGCCAAATAAGAAGGAGAAGCAATCAAAAAGTTCGCACAAAATTTTCATTGCCTGACAACCACTGTTCATGATTTATGAAAAAGCGGGATTACACTCGTGTTTGGGGAAATGGATATCGAAAGGTCTCTTCAACACAATATATGAGTTGCTTTGACCAGCGACATATGTTAGTCCTCCACGAAGTTCTCTAATAATTTTTGCCTTAGTTTTTGGTCTTCTTTGAATCCATTTCTTAAATTGTGCGCTCGATTCTCGAATGTACCTTTTAGTGTTATGAAACATGTCTCAAATCAAAGTCTTAAGAGTAACATTATTCCTCCAACATTTTTAGTATTTAGTTAAGGGTAGATAGAACAAATTATAAAGAAAATGAAAAAGATTTAGTTTTGTAAAACCTTTGGAAAAGTCTAATAGACTTAAGGTTGATTTCACACTTTCTAAATAGCTTCTGTCAGAAAAGCTTTCCATTGATTCTGTTATTTCTAAGCTTATGTGACAGATAGCTCTATGTGAAAACTAATATTTTTGCTGGTCAAAAAAACCCCTAAAGAGGCTTAGAAAATTCGGAATATAACGAATCTGCTGAATGCATCCAATGTATTAAATTGTCGCTACAGTTAAAGTTACATTTAAGCTGCATTTCATTTTTTTTGATGCGAAATCGCTCATTTTTTTTTACCCCCCGCCATTTGCTCATCATGCAGTGGCCGCAGCCGTTGGCTGCCAATATTCGTATAATATTTTCACAGTGAAATATTTTCCGCTCATAAAAGAAAATTGACTGCGAAAATTGTTTTACTGACGTACCCGCCAACGAACCAACCAACCAACCAACTCGCAACTTCCTCTCCGCATTCTTCTTCATTTTTGCCTCAGTTTTGTGTGTGTAATATGTTTTGTTTACATATTTTTTTTTTCGTTGCGTGTGCATTTTAACGTTTTTTATGCGTTTATTTTGCATGCATCAGCGCGTTATTAAATTCCACGCTCTGTTCGCAACACAAACACCAACGCAAAGCGAGCGCAGCATCCGCATCCGGCAAGCGTTGTCTCATTTAACCACAAGCTGCTTCTCATAAAAGTCAAAGCCGAAAGGAATACTTTTCGTTATGAACTAAGGATTACAGCTGCCACTCGTATAATGGCTGTAAAATAAGTAACTGAGTAATAAGTCATTTGGGCAACAGTTTTTTATTGCCCTAACCTTAGCCTTTCCTAATTTGCAGTTTAATCTAGGCTAAGCTGAGATTAGCTTTACAACTCTTTGCAAAGTACTTAGGAAAATCAAGGCTTAACAATTAATTACAAATTCAAGTGGGATTTAGAATTTATTGTTGCTTAGTTTTTGTAATGTGAATAAATGTAGGAAAATTAAGACGGCATTTACACAAGCAGAAAATGTATTATTTGCTATTTTAAATACAACCAATCGGCCATCTGTTGATAACATTTGCCATGTCTGTTCAGCCCTCTGCTCGCAGCAACAACAGCATGTCTACATTACCCTGATATGTTCTTCTGCACCCCTACTACGCCATGTTAACCGTTAGCACAGTTTTGTTTACAGACTTCTCCTTTTACATTATGTTAACTTGTGTGGCGATTGACACATAACAGCTGTAAGGTACAATACATTGAAGGCCAGTAACAGCAATTGGGAGCTTAAAAAACCACTTTTAATGGTTGACTTAGCATAATACTTTTGAATTAACTGACTTTTCCAAAAGGTTAGAACAGAATTTAATTGTAAGAATAAGAACAAAATTTAGAGCTAAAATCAAATTTTGAAAAGATGATTTGACCTCGTCCTTCGAATGGAAATTTCAAGTACGAGTCGTACTTAGCTATACTTGAGTTTTTATACCCTTGCAGAGGGTATTATAAAATTGTGCGGATGTTTGTAGCGCATTGAAGGAAGCATCTCCGACCACATAAAGTATATATTCTTGATCAGCATGACGAGCTGAGTTGATTTAGCCCTGTCCGTCTGTCCGTCCGTCCGTCTGTCTGTTTCTATGCTATCTCCTCCGTCAGTTTTAAAGCTATCCTCACCAAACTTTGCACGAAGTCTTCTGGTACAATACGCTGCACATTTGTCGGAACCGCCGGATGGGATGACAAGCATATGCTGCCAAGGAACGATCGGTCAAAACACTAGTTTTAGTGAGAAAAACTTTTTGTTTTTAATGGAAACGCCTCCAAAGTACGTATTTCGTAGTTTACTATCCTTTCCCATGATTTCACTAAGTTTTGTCGAAATCGGTGACTATAGCATATGTGCCATATGACGATCGGTCGAAAAACTAGTTCGTGAGAAAAACTTTTTGTTTTTAATGAAAACGTCCTTATCATTGGCATACATTTTTACACAATTCTACAAGGTTTTATCAAAATCGGATGACTATAGCATATAGCTGTGTATGAATGATCGGTCGAAAAAGAAGTTCGAGGAGAAAATTTTTTTTTTAAATGGAACGTAGGTTGTGTAAAAGTATAAAAAGGCAATGATAAGGACGTTTTCATTAAAAACAAAAGTTTTTTACTAGAACTAGTTTTTCGACCGATCGACGATGAAACGAATGGGAGAAACTAAAAAAGTAGAGGCGTTTCCGAAAAACAAAAGTTTTCTTACTAAAACTAGTTTTTCGACCTATCGTTGAAGTTAGATAGATGGGACAAGTCGTATACAAGAGTGAAGTTTGGTGGTGTACAGAAAGAACAAGAGGAAAGTGTGTCGGGAAAGTCAATGTAAAAGGATATGTTAGTTAGTGCGTCGCGACTAGGTGAGTAGATATGTAAATTACGCTCGATGCTTAAAATGATTTACGTATTTGGGGGGATCCAGAAACGACAAAGTAATCGTCGGTTGGAGCATTTTGGCTCGTCAAGTTACGTAGATCAGATAAATTGAATTTAAAAGGTATCGTTTTTTATAAAAAAGTAGGATGATAAATTTGGGTATTGATTGATCTAAGCTTTATACTCTGCAGCGGGTATTAAAAATGTGCGGTGTTGAACGCATAGGAAGCACCCGACCACAGTATATCATGATTGTTTATCCGTCGTGTGTTTTGTCCCGTAGTTTTAAAGCTATCTAAAACCTGGAGTCTTTGGTATAATTACGTGAATTTGTCGGAACCGTAGGATCAGATGCTATCTATGCTGTCATAGGAACGATCGGTCGAAAAACTAGTTTTAGTGAGAAAAACTTTTTTGTTTTCAATGGAATCGCGTCCAAACTTCGTATGTCTTAGTTAACTATGCTTCTCCATGATTCCACCAAATTTGGTCGAAATCGGACATCTATATAGAATAGCTGTCATAGAGAAGTAGCGTCTGAAATGTAGTCTTAGTTAAAAAAACTTTTTTGTTTTCAATGGAAATGTCCTCAAAACTAGCATGTGTTTGTTTTATACGCTCCCACACAATTCTACAAATTTTGGTCAAAATTGGATGACTATATCATATAGCTCCCATAGGAACGATCGGTCGAAAAGTTAGTTCTTGTGAGAAAAACTTTTTTGTTTTTAATAGAATCGTCCCTTACGTTGGCATATATTTATTTTATATACTTTTACATAATTCTACAAAGTTTTGTCAAAATCAGATGACTATAGCATATAGCTGCAGTATGAATGATCGGTCAAAAAAGAAGTTCTAGTGTGAAAAACTTTTTAGTTTTAATTAGGATCGCCTCCATATTAAGTAATTAACTTATGCTTTTCCATGATTGCACTAGGTTTGGTCTAAATCAGACATCTATATAGTATAGCTTCCATAGAAGAGTAAGGAACGAAAAGTAGTCTTATTTAGAAAAACAAACTGCAAGGGTATACAAAACTTCGGCCTTGACGAAGTTAACTTTCCCCAGTTTTTGAAATATTCAAACCAACCTCTATGGACTTTTCTCGTCTTCTTTGGCATTCAAGGCTTCACATAAGCTCTTGGCCTTTTCCTGAATGGCCATTTCACATATTGGAATATTATTATGTGTATTGTTATCTATACAAACGATTAGCAAGGATTACATTTTAGCCATGATGCAAGGTATATCGCGGACTATACCTAAGATGAACAGATATTTTGTGGTATTCTCTTCTTACTTAGTTTATTACGTGTACCTACCAGTTCTTTTCACAGGGCCTGCATACTTTAACAGATATTTGATCTTCTGTTCATTTCCACTGTTTGAACGGTAGATTTGGCCAAGCTCATTGTAGAGCAAACCTGTGATACTCTTTTTCCTCCATTTAAACGACTCAAGACTTCCAATTTAACATTTAAGGAAATAGCTTTACGTGTTTTTTTCATTGATGTACTGCATGCAGGTGCAATGGCTTGCTTGTAAACATGTGTTCGGTTACGGTAAATACACATTAATGAGCATTGTGTCCACATTTATTCAACAAATAAATAGTAGTAGTAGTAGTACCTTTCAGTTTTGATATCTATAATAACAAATTAAATATTACAAAACTAAACAAAAGCAGCATTCTTTTGTTGTGTTAACATTTGCCTGCACGACTTTGCGTCTAAAGGTTGCCACAAATTTTGAGGAGGTTTCCAGTGAACTGCAGCAATCTTTGCAAGATTCTTCTTCTTTGGCCATTTGATGGTAATAAAATCATACCAACCGTTTTACGGTCTCGGCCGCTGCCACTAATGCCCGCCACTCGCCTCTGTCCCGAGCGACATTCCACCAGGAGGACACACCCAGCTCCGCAATATCTCCCTGCACCTGGTCGCGCCATCTCCGCTTCGGTCGACCCGGCCCGGGATTGCCTCCTAACTCGTTCGCATGCCGACTGTACACCCGTTTTGCTGGAGCGTTATCATCTATACGGGTAACATGTCCTATCCAGCGCAGCCGCTGTTGTTTTATGCGCTGGGCAAGCCTCGTGTCCCCATAGAGCTCGTACAGTTCGTGATTCATTCGGATGCGAAATTCGCCGCCAACGTTTAGCAGTCCATAAATCCTCCGAAGAACTTTTTCTAGAACACGCCAATTGCAGCCTCATCCTTTGAAGACATTGTCCATGCTTCTGCGCCGTATAGCAGGACTGAGCCGTGTGCGTACTTTGGCTGCAACAAAGGTGGTGATCCGAGTCAATATTGGCTCCTCGGAGCGCACGTACGTCTAGAACACTCGATGAGTGCCGTCCGTCTATCACAACGTGATCAATCTGGTTTGGTGTTGATTGCCGATCAGGGGACTTCCAGGTCGCCTTGTGAAAGATTCGCTTATGAAAAATCTCAAACAGGCGGCGGAGTATGTGGAGGAGCATAAAAGCTACGAGGCACGCAATTTTATGGTGCATATGAGTTTGGTACTGGCAGATCTGGGCTTGTATATGGAGAGCTGGAACAATTTGCTGGCAGATCTAATGGAGCAATTATCAGGTAATTCCGCACAACTTGGGGCCTTTATGGAGATTTTGAAGGTGTTGCCAGAGGAAGCGCGCAACCAAAATATAAGATTGAGTGCCAGGCGACGTCAGGCGGTAGAAACAGAATTCTGTAGCTTTGCAGCTAGATTAATGTGGTTCTTACAAGATACTATGGAACGTACAGATCTGCCTAAAGATCTGGTTTTGTGTCAGAGTTTACGTATCTGCGGCTCCTGGGCCAGTGCCAATCTCTTGCCCTTAAACCAGCTAATGCAACATACCATCATACAGAAAGCATTTGAGATATTGAGATTGAATGGCAACCGTGGTTTGATACTGCATAACCCAGCCACCGAATGCTTGATAGGCATGTTGAAGAGTATCACAAGACGGACCGATATGAACCTTGAATGTGGCCCAGAAAGAAATCTTTTCGAGTATATAAGCTCGCTGGAGGCAGTTTTCCACCGCTCTCCGAGTTCAACTAAATTGAACTATGCCAGTTTGATGACACAGATGTGCCAGGCCTATTTCGACATGGCCCACACTCAATATGTAAACTTGATTGTCCTGGTGGATCAGCAGCAGCTTTGCTTCGGACGACCCGCGTGCCTTGTGGTTTCATGTGGAGGTGGCCTTGTTATTTATGACGCATTTGGTGGAGGAGCAACCTGACCCAGCATACTCAAACCCTTGATGTCGCAAACACATCTGGCCGTGCGCTATCAGACCATTCAATTCCTGGCCAAGTGTCACCAATGGTTAAGCCAGAATCCCCAATTTATGCTTACTTTCTTGGACTATCTGCTGAATCTATTGCGTCAGCGTAGTGTACTTTCAGACGTCGCGGCTTGGGCAATACTTGTCGGACCTCATTTTTCTAAGGGAGCTATACTATATAGATGTCCGATTTCTACCAATCTTAGTGGAATCATCGAAGAGCATAACAAACAAACAATTACAAAATTTGGAGGCAACTCAATTTAAAACAAAAAAGTTTTTCTCACTAAAAATTATTTTTTGACAAATCGTTCCTTTGACTGCTACATGCAATAGTCATTCGATCCGCCGGATAGGACGAATATCGCATATACCTGCCAAAGGAACGATCGGTCGGAAATCTAGTCTGTGAGAAAAACTTTTTTGTTTTTAATTGAATCGCCTGCAAATTTTGTAATTGTTAGTCATGCTTTTCCAATGTTTAAACTAAGCTTGGTAAAAATCGTACATCTATATAGTATAGCTCCCTAAGAAAAGTGAGGTCCAAAAAGTATTGCTCTAGCCGCAACGTTTGAGAGTACACCACGCTGACGCAATAGATTCAGCAGATAATCCAAGAAGGAAAGCATAAATTGGGGATTCTGGCTTAACCATTGGTGACACTTGGCCAGGAATTGAATGGTCTGATAGCGCACGGCCAGATGTGTTTGCGACATCAAGGGTTTGAGTATGCTGGGTCAGGTTGCTCCTCCACCAAATGCGTCATAAATAACAAGGCCACCTCCACATGAAACCACAAGGCACGCGGGTCGTCCGAAGCAAAGCTGCTGCTGATCCACCAGGACAATCAAGTTTACATATTGAGTGTGGGCCATGTCGAAATAGGCCTGGCACATCTGTGTCATCAAACTGGCATAGTTCAATTTGGTTGAACACGTAGAGCGGTGGAAAACCTCCTCCAGCGAGCTAATATACTCAAACAGATTTCTTTCGGGGCCACATTCCAGGTTGATATCGGTCCGTCTTGTGATACTCTTCAACATGCCTATCAAGCATTCGGTGGCTGGGCTATGCAGTATCAAACCACGGTTGCCATTCAATCTCAATATCTCAAATGCTTTCTGTATGATGGTATGTTGCATTAGCTGGTTTAAGGGCAAGAGATTGGCACTGGCCCAGGAGCCGCAGATACGTAAACTCTGACACAAAACCAGATCTTTAGGCAGATCTGTACGTTCCATAGTATCTTGTAAGAACTCCATTAATTTAGCTGCAAAGCAACAGAATTCTGTTTCTACCGCCTGACGTCGCCTGGCACTGAATCTTATATTTTGGTTGCGCGCTTCCTCTGGCAACACCTTAAAAATCTCCATCAAGGCCCCAAGTTGTGCGGAATTACCTGATGATTGCTCCATTAGATCTGCCAGCAAATTGTTCCAGCTCTCCATATACAAGCCCAGATCTGCCAGCATCAAATTCATCGGCACCATAAAACTGAGTGCCTCGTGGCTTTTATGCTCCTCCACATACTCCGCCGCCTGTTTGAGATTTGTCATAAGCGAATCTTTCAAAGATTGCTGCTGTCCACTAGAGCCATATATCGTCCTTGGGTAGTGTGACTCTGCGCTTATAATCTTCGGTTAGTTGCCTAATCTTTTAGTAGAATTTTCGAATCTCACCTTTCGAGCAGCACTTCGACTTCCTCATGCGCCTTTCCTGCAGAATTCTCCTGTACGCAATGTTTTCCTCTGCAGTAGCGCGGCGGCACTCATCATCGTACCATGACTGTTTTCGCCTACACCAGAAGGGCCAGGTGGGGTTTCCATGAGCAACCCGAGGGGCATTGTTTCAGTTCGTTCATCCAGTAGTTGTCTTAAAATGGTCCAGGCCAGTGTCGAGTTTTTGAATTGCATTAAATATAAAGGGGCATCTGGTTGCTCAGAGGTAACATTGCCATTATACATCAAGCGGGCAGCAGACAACACCTCCTCCTTGTATGAAATTAAAAATATATATAAACTTTTGACCACTTTTTTGTTGAATTCACAGAATTTTTGTTGAACTTACAGAATTTTTCTTTGCCGACGACGGCGGAAATGGAAAAGCATGTGCAGGGATGTAAAAAATTTGTCATCGATTACAGTTGCGATCAGTGTGGCCAACTTTTGTCGAGAAAAAAAGCTGTTTTTGACGGGAAGACGGAAAAAAAGCTATTGAAATAGCTGAAAAAAACGCATGTAATTTTATAATAGTATTATTATAATATATTGAAAATATCATCTGTCTGATACAGTTCCTCGCCCTCATCCTGCTGCGTAGGCCTCGATAAGGCCTATAACAGGGGCGCCCATTCCCATTACGCGAGACACGCGCGTGTTGTTGTTTTACGCAAAGGGATAGCCTGCGCGTATTCATTTTGCGCGCCCATAAGGCCAGCAAAAACCAAAAACAAATCTTATGCGTGCTCTATGTTTTGTTGTTGCCGCGCTCTGACCTGCAACAACAACTTCATGTGTGTCTCTATTCTCCCTCTCTCCGATGACTCTCGCAAACTCCAAAACAACAACAAAATGCTTATGAACGCGGCCGAACGCGAGCACAGACACACAAAATCAAAAATCGGTTCTCCCTCTCTATCTCATTTTGTTGTTATTGCTTGAAATATATTTGGTGTATGTGTATTGGTTTTTACGCGCTGGTAAGCTCGTTCTGGGCACCCCTGGCCTATAAGGTAACTTCGCCGTTGTTCTTACATTTGTATGGGAGCTACATCTACAAATTGACGGATCTTAACGAGACTCCGTCAGAGTGTTAGGCTTCATAAAAAACTAGCGTGTACCAAAAACTGTCCCAATTGCACTAGCACTAGAAGTACAGTATAATTTGGATAATTGCACTTACATGATAATTACTTCAAATTTTTTGACTTGCATTAAATATAAATGGGCATCTGGTTGCTCAGAGGTAACATTGCCATTATACATCAAGCGCGCAGCAGACAACACTTCCTCCTTGTATGAAATTAAAAATATATATAAACTTTTGACCACTTTTTTGTTGAATTCACAGAGTTTTTGTTGAACTTACAGAATTTTTCTCTGCCGACGTCGACGACGGAAATGGAAAAGCATATGCTTTTGCAGGGACGTAAAAAATTTGTCATCGATTACAGTTGCGATCAGTGTGGCCAACTTTTGTCGAGAAAAAAAGCTGTTTTTGACGGGAAGACGGGAAAAAAAAGCTATTGAAATAGCTGAAAAAAACGCATGTAATTTTATAATAGTATTATTATAATATATTGAAAATATCATCTGTCTGATACTGTTCCTCGCCCTCATCCTGCTGCGTAGGCCTCGATAAGGCCTATAAGGTAACTTCGCCGTTGTTCTTACATTTGTATGGGAGCTACATCTACAAATTGACGGATCTTAACGAGACTCCGTCAGAGTGTTAGGCTTCATAAAAAAATAAGCGTGTACCAAAAGCTGTCCCAATTGCACTAGCACTAGAAGTACAGTATAATTTGGGTAATTGCACTTATAAGATGATTACTTCAAATTCTGTATACTAAGTTTTAAAATCAATTTTTGTTCTAAATTTTTGAGCTTAAATGCTTGGCACATAAGTGCATTTTTAAGATTATGGCATCGATATTTTGGTAATAAATTTTGTTTTTGTATGAAAGAAATTTATTTAAGTGCGCGCATATAAAAATGCCACTACCGAAATTGATTATGAGATCGTTATAAATGTGCATTTCATATTTAACAACGAAATATCTAGGACATAATATTTCCCATTTTTAAAAATAGGAGAAAGTTAACTTCGGCCGAAGTTTTGTATACCCTTGCAGCTTCCATTGAAAACAAAAAATTTTTCAAACTAATACTCTTGTTCCACTGGCACATTCTTTAGGTCATTCACTGGATGAGCTAAATTTCCTCATTCTATCTGTGTATTTCCCCACAAGAGATAAATGTCCATTCGACAAATCATCCGCTGCGGATGAGCAAATCACTGTTACTACACTTAACTTTCGCACGGGCACTTCTAGCTTTTTTCCGCTAAAAGGCTAGATTTTCTATCGATAAGTCCAAGTGTCATCAATAAAACAGCTGATGGTGAGTGGGCAAAACTCGAATTCTTTTTTAAACAATAAATTATTATTAGTGTCATTTAAAGACTCTAATTGCTATCTCGAACGCTCAGCAATAGTGGTATTCCTGAAAGTGATTTGCGTTCGATTTTGATTTGCTTTGGACTTCGTGCAAATGCTGCTCATGACTGCTCCATATTCTGCAGTGTGCCCAGAAAAAGTAAGGAAAGTGCGAAATCAACTTCGAGGCAGATTTGAATTTGATTTCGTTTTAATGCGACCATTTTCTTGCACCCCGCGCTTGGCGGTTGCTTAAATTCTTGTGATACATTAATGTGAAAAAGTATGTTTTTTCGGATTTCAAATTTGTGTACTTAAACAAACTATGAATTTATGGTTTGCATTTTAAAATGCCTATGTACAAATAGACCAGCGACCTAGAGATGGAGATGTCAAAAGTGCTCGAGTTCTGGAATGTGTTCTGGATTACTTATTTGCAAAATTCTCCCTGAATTTTTCCACATTTTGGTCCTACCTTTTCCTTTTAAGTTCTGTCCAATGGCTTAAGTCACTTCGCTTGACCTTAATCAAATACCTATTTAATTGATTTAAACTTTGTGAAGTTGCAAACATTCCAGACTACAGATTTTGCCCACAAACTTACTTAAGAAACATAGAAAACTAGTTTTCACAATTTAATTCGAAATTTTTAGGTTTCGCGCCTTTGTTTAAATTGCCGCCAATTGTTCTGCAAACGAAAGCAAATCAAAATGAAATCAGTGTCGTTCCGTCAACTGCTTTTGATTTGCTTTCACGAAATCAAAATCGAAAGCAAATTACTTTCAGGAATACCACTAATATGTCATTTATAAGTACATGCCAAGTTTACAGATCGATTAAGAAAAATGCCGAAAGTTTTCAAACAAAACTGTAGTGGAGTGTGGACATCTATCTGATGGCTATCAATTCGCTAAAGAATGGATTACTTTTTCCACCAGATACTGATATTGAAATAATAAGATTTTGAGAAATGTGTTGATTTTGAGAAATAGTTGACCTATTGAATTGTTAAGTCTAGGAATTTTACATTTTTTATAAAAATGTCAGTAGTATTGTTATGTTTTATACTTCTTGTTTTCGATTTGTGGAATAATTAAAAAAAAATTTCTTAATTCTACAACTCAACAGCTCAACTGGGGTGAATACCCTAACTGTATTAAGCAATATAATTGTTTTCAGGTTACCTGACCATATCAGCCTTTTACAACAAATTGACAAATTGTCGGTTTTCAAAATTTTACAAGCAAAAAAACAAAGCATTGCATTGTTCCAATTTTGGCAGAATTTTCGTAGAATATATTGGGAAAAATGGAGTGTCAATATTATGACACATTTAGTGAAATAGATGAACAACGGTGATGTTACCTTATAGGCCTTACCAAGGCCTGCGACAAGGATGAGGGTGAAATTGTCCGGATGATTGTAACGCATAGAAGGACGCATCTCCGACCACATAAAGTATATAAGTATATTCTTAATCAGCATGTATATAATAAATACGCTGCACATTTGTCAGAACCGGCCGGATCGGATGACTATAGCATATAGCTCCCATAGGAACGATCGGTCGGAAAACTAGTTCAAGTGAAAAAACTTTTTTGTTTTTTAAGAAAACGTCCTTATCATTGGCATACATTTATTTTATATACTTTTACACAATTCTACAAAGTTTTATCAAAATCGGATGACTTTAGCATAAAGCTGCAGTATGAATGATCTGTCGAAATAGAAGTTCTAGTGAGAAAAACTTTTTTGTTTTAAATGGGATCGTCTCCAAATTTCGTGATTAACAATGTATTATGCTTTTCCATAATTTCACCAAGTTTGGTCGAAATCAGACATCTATATAGTATAGATCCAATAGAAAAGTAAGGTCCAAAAAGAAGTCTTAGTTAGAAAAACTGTTTTGTTTTCAAGCTGCAAGGGTATACAAAACTTCGGCCGAGCCGAAGTTAACTTTCCTTTATAAGACAGACCTAATATATTTATATAAATTGTACAATAAAAATTTTGCTGTTTTGTTTACCCTGAATTGTACAAAATGAGTAACGAGAAATTAAATTTATACAATGCTTGAAAAATGATAGATTTAATTTTACCTTGCCATAAGACGGAGAAGAAGGGAACGTCAGAGAAGCTACGAATGTCATCTAGTTAAGTTGAGATTATTTGAATTACCTTTGCAATCAAATTGACACCACATAGACATGTCCTGCACAGATTCCTACGACAGGTTCAGAGGAAGGCGCGCGCGCACACACACACACACACAGCTTGTCAGTCAGACAGGAAAACTGACAGCAGAAAACGTAGGCAAAACGTGTGAGTGTATGGAAAATATTTTAGCCTCAGCAGGCTCATAATTAAAAGTAACAGGAATTCAACTCAGAATCAGAACTATCAACAACATAAATACCTAGCAAAAATGTCGGACCTAAAAATCAAATATAATTGGAATAACTTGAACGTGGGTGAGATGCATTCTATGGACTTTACACAGTTCTATACCATGCATGAAGCTGTCAAAGATGAGATTTTCCTCAGTGATGCTGAAAAGGAACAGGAATTGACATTGAAGAAGCAACAAGTTGAACTGGAGGAAATTCAAAGACGTGGCAGCCGTATCTTGAGTCAAGCTCAGGAGCATGCAGCCATTTTGGCCAACAAGCTGCTAAAATCGGTGAATGACAGTTGGTGCAGACCTTTGCCGAAAAATCAGGATTACCCAAAGGCCTATAACTTTAAGGATATCTATGAAAAGCGGAAGCAGCTACTGATACGACAGCGTTTGGAAAATGAACGCAAGCAGCGAGAATTTCGTAGTCGTCCCATGCCCAACTTCCAACTAGCTCATCAGCAATTATTCCAAAAGCAAAAAGTACATTATATCACCTGCCCCGTGACACCAAATGTGTTGAAGGCATCCCTAGAAGCGGAACAGAAGCGTCGTCAATTAGAAAAATCTCAACCCACAACCAAAGCCATACCAAAATCGAAGATTAGTTCTGTACAACCATTAAAGCCGTCCAATCGTCGTTCCGAGGTGAAGGTGCAACCATTCAACTTGACTAGCGAGCTACGAGCTGAGCAACGTAAACGCTTCAATGCCCAAACTATGCAAATGCAGGAACAGAAACGTCGTGAATTGGCAGAGCTACGTCAACAGCGCGAAAAGGAGGCTTACCAGAAGCAGCGCCAGTTGGCTACATTCAAGGCTCGTCCCAGTCCTTTTAAACCAGTTTAAAGAAATTCGTTTTTTTGTTTTGTTAAATTTTCTTAAATTTTTGTGGTTCGTTGATAAATTAGTTAAGCCACATTATCAACATGTAAGCTCCTCCTCTCTATTCAATTTGTTCATTTAAAATGGTCTAGGGTCGAGGAGGCTCCATCAATCAATTGGGTTTGTGCAAACAATTTGTTGTAAGTGTATCAATTGATGCGCCCCTCTTTTCTACATATGTGTGTGTGTGTTTGTGTGTGGGAGCGTGGGTGTGTACGTCACATAATCAAAAGCACAAATACTAAAACAAGCACTCAAACTGTCAAAGCTATGATTGATAGTGTTGACATTCGCTTTTTGACTTCAGTCCATGTACCATCCTTCTGGCTTTTTGTGCATTGAATTTCTGTTAATGGGACGTTTGGCGGGTTCTCACCTACCTACACCTACGAGTCCTTGCCAAATGCGAGTGTGTGTGTGGAGTCTGTCTGTGTGAATGATGAATTGCATTGCCTGTGTTTATCGATAGAGCATACCGAGTAAAATTTGTGTTTATTGCAAATTTGTTAAGCGAGTTTAAAGGTGAACATCCATCACTTCGATTTGGCATTGTTATTTAATATTGTTAAGGTGAGTTTAAAAGAGGAGAAAGGTTTATTAGTTAATAAATGTTGTGTCTGCTCTCTTTTTAAAGTTTTCTCCATCCATTCCCCTGTACTGGCGATGTATCTTCTCTGTCGGAATAGCGACACAGCTCTTATTCTGTCTACTGAACTGGTGCTACATTTTTCAGGCACATCTATTTAGTCGGCCAAATTTATCTATATATTGGTTGAAACTCTAAGGAACATAATAGTTGGTATCGACATTCGGACTTGTTATAAGAACTTTGTCGTTTAACGACAAAGTTATTCATCAATGATATCTGGGTTCCTGAAAATGATCCTTAAAGAAAATTCTGATGGAATTATTAAAAACGCCCAAACAAAGCATTTTTAAAAGACACGTAAGCAAAAAAAAAAGACAATTATAAGTACACAGAGAAAGAAAAGAACTTAAAAATATCCATTGGATGATTTCCGTATCCATTTGGATTGGATATCTGTTTTATATTCGGAGCTAAAAATCGTCCAAAGAATATCAATTTTCATATCCTTTTGATGATTTTAATTTTCAAAAAGGATTTTGAAGCCTCATCAGTCCAAATGGATCTTTTTTTTCTGTGTAACTGAACTAATAAGCCTATGTACTAGAGGTTTCCAAATGGCGAATCAAGGCTGCAAACAGATATCAATCCCGGACTTAAGAACCGAACTTTAAACCGAAAATCGGAAGCAAAATTTTGAGAAACGTGACTTCAAACCGGCGTTGAGCTAGAGTTGTCGATATTTCAAAAATTTATAATTTTGATGATTATTTGATGAATCCAGTTCAATAATGATCAATATATCGTTATTCGCTAAAGCAGTGGTGGGCACGCCCATGCGCCGAGATTTATATTTCGGCCATTGGCGTCACTGAGACGCATTATAGCTTGCCTTTCTTCAAAGCGCCTAGACAAATACAATTGCCTCGCTTCATATTGAGTTGAAACATCAAAGTCCCAGCCGCAGCGACAGCTTGGCGCACAAGCAAACGATGCAACAAATTTTAAGCAATCAAGTATCGAAATGCTTAGGCCATTTATCCATTTAAGCTCTCCAATAAGCTACTGGGTTAATGGCATGATCCGAGTTGTCATTCACTAAGTACTCGCTCATCTTATTAGAGGTTTATTTAGATTTATTCGGTGAATTATGCTCCTGTGCGACATCTTGAGTGCCTTCTCACGGTTACCCCATGTTGCATAGTTTTGCTGCATCCGAAAGACGGTATTGAGGGGCAAACAAAAAAATGTTATAAAGGAAAAGGAGAAGGTACATTGGTGACACATGTTTACAAATAAGGTCCCAAAGAATATATCAAACACTTCTTATCTATTTTAAGGAACTGAACTTAAATCAGTTGTCCATTTGGACAAACGAGTCTTAAGCGAGGTTTGGTCATATTTTTAGGTCCTGTGGTCATGTTAAGTAACCACCGAAATTGGCTTTTATATAAGCTGCATTGAATGACGTTATAGAAAAACCATGCCACTCCAATATTGATATAGCACTTTTTATACACTTGAATTGAGTATTATAATTTTGACCAGAATTTAGGAACGCATAGAAGGAATAATCTCCGACAAAATAAAGCTTATATATTCTTAATCGGCATGACGAGCTTAGTCGATTGAGCTTTATCATTCCGTTTGTTAGATTCTACGCGAAGTAGTCCACTAGTTTTGAGGCTATCGAGTTGAAATTTTGCACAGAGCCATCTTTGAGCTGAACAGGAACCGCGCGGATCGGATGACTACTTCTTGAAGATCCCACAGGAATTTTCTGATTCACTGTATTATAACTGCGGAAAAAACGAAGTCAGCTTTGCTTTCTCGTTTTTGAATGATTTAGTGTTAACTGTCAAGAAGTTAAGATGGTCACCGCAATGGAGCTCAATTTGATACTTATAGCGATAATTTTAACACAAATAATATTTGTTTATGTAAACTTTCAGTTTTGACTGGCTCTAGGTCTTGTTATGCTATTGGCATAACTTTAAACAGAGGCACACACAACGCAATAAAGAAGGCTTCAGGTTGATCGGAAGACGTTTCATGAAATCAAATCATCAAATCCTCACTCATCAGCGAAATTGAGCCTGAAAAGTCTATCAAAAGAGCAGTCTCTCCATGCCAGCGACGGCAAAACTGTTTGGGAATTCCCTAGCAGCATGCGCGCAAAACGCCAAAAAGACAGCCTAAGACAGACTTTCCCCTTTGTATGTGCGTGGCCTCCATTGGACTCTGCACTCAGTGTGCAGCTATCGGTATATGTGTTTTTGGTGATCTGTTTTTGATTTCAGTCAAAGTGCTTGTTAGCCGTCATAAAGTCAAGGATTGATTGTAATTCAATAATCAATAAAAATCAACAGAGATATTGTGCATATTGGGCCGTTTCGATGAATTCCCATTCATTTCATCAGTGAGTTTCAAGCGCTGATGCCAACAGGCTTTCACAAATCCTATTTATTGAACCATTTGGGTAAATGAGGACTTGAGAATTCAAATGAACATAATTTTCCATTCGATTCTATTTATAACCTGTAACTTTAACCCAGGTTAAAGAAAAGTAACTTGATGGTTTCCCAATATGCTGTCTTTGTTTTTGTTTGGCCAATGCTAAGTTTGTGTTGTGCGTCGCTCAACGTAAGTAAACTTTCATTTCAAGGGGATTTTCTTGTGCATTTTTTAAAGGGTGTATTCCCTTTTTTACAAATTCCAAGGTATATATTGTTTGTTTAAAAGAGAACCGTAAAGGTCTTATAACAATGCCGTGCCCCAATTTCTGCCAATTTCTGAAAAAGCGCAGTCTTGCTTAGCACACGAAAATCATCTAGAATCACTGCCAACCCTTCAATATACTGGACCTTGTTGCCTAGTGTAGTTATCGACTTATTGTCACAAAATGTATTATATCGCATATATCGCATATGCATTATATCGGAATAACTCTTATCGCCTTACAAAAATATCGATATATACAGAGCGATAAGATTTGACAACAGTAGTTCGAACCCAGAATTCCGAGTTTTTTTGTACTGTAAGTCGAACCTTGAACCTTGTAGCCCTGCCCAAGAGAATTACTCAAAATGAAAACCGATAGTACCATAGAAATTCCGAACTCGTTTGAAAAACGAATAATATGGTGCCTAGTTTCTGGTAGCAAAATTTTCGGTAACGATAGTTTGCTTCTTTTGGCATACGCGCTCGTTTCTAAGCACTTTGGTTAATATTTCCCAAAGTTTTATTTGAAGCATGAATACTTGTTGGAAAAAGATCCTCTTAGCAATACATATTTTTCAAAGCTGCGCGTTTCGCTTTTGCTCTTTGGGTAGATACATGTTTGTTACCTAAGATTTCGAATCTGCCTTTGTCAATATCGATTACACATACACAAAAAATTCAGTGAATCGAAGATACTACTGAGCCTGAAACAGAACTGGGAGCGTTTTTGGGGTTTTCTCTATTCATAAACGTTCTTTTAATCAGACAGTCTGAAAGTGTTGAGTAAATTTTTGTGATTTCTGGATAAAAGTGCTTACTGCTTGACGTTGCAAGATTATTAAATAATCTTAAATACCGAAAATGAACGGAAAATACTCTATTTTGCCAAACAAAAATACTAAAATCACAAAAAATTAATTCCCAAAAATACAACAAAAAATGTGAAAAATACTAAAAAATTCAAAACAATGCTGAAAATACAGTGAAAAAAACAATGCTAAAAATAACGAAATTTACCAAAGAGACCATTGCAATTCTTTATAGATGATAAAAAATGGAATCTGGGTAGAGTTTACGGGCAGATTGAAGACGTCATGTCTAGTGTGTAATCGATAGATAAGCTTTCTCATCTATGCTTGCGTTGCAGCGGGTAGTGCCTTCGCCGACTATGCGACTGACCTGGACTTCGCTTCCGCCTCGGTAAATGCGATAAAAGAGTTTTTCTTAAAAGTTCTTACTACAGATCAGCTTCAACACCTAGTGGCGCCAGTTTTAGGGACCAATGAAAGAATTTCTCAAACTTTTCTAACAGTAAGAGCAAAAGTTTTTAACACACAATTAAAGAGATCTCTTTAATTTTGGACACTGATAAAAGTCACAAAGGTAGCTGACGGCATTGTTAAGATATTTTTTATTTAAAAACATCTTGTTGATAAATTTACTAATATTAAAGTCAGAGAGGGTGGCTCAGCTTGGCTGAGCACACACACACTCACAGGCGCGCACATATGAGCCCCCCGAATGAACAATTTTAATAATTTCGTTTTATGAAAATTGCGCTTGGGTTAAATGATTCGAGAAGAATGTGAAGGAAGCAGAACACATAGCTTTTAATGGTTGAACCTGAGCCCCACCCTCCCTGTATAGCCAAGAAACCAACAATACTTGAAAACTTTTCAATCATTTGGAAAGCATATACTTTTTGGTTCTTTGATTTGGCACACACCCACACGCATCTAATCAGCAAAAGTCTCAGCTGCAAATCTCTTTTAAATGAACCACTAATTGCAAAAACTGTAAGATAATACTACCAACCAGCTATGCACCCAAAATCCCTTTCCATTCCCATTAACAGAACTAATCAGCAGGCATACTGGGAAACGCAAAAGGCAGCAATTATCGCCCAGATAGAAAGAGTTTTTCTTGTATTTTTTTTTTGTTCTTTTGGTGCGGGCAAGTTTTGGGGCTAACTTTTGCTTTCTCTCTGTTTGTGAAGCACGTTTATCTGGTTCTCTCTTACTTATTTTAGCTTTGTTAACTTTTTGCCTTTACTAATGTCTATCAGAGATATCAAGGCGAAAGTTTTATTTTGTAAGCAATGTTGTTAATCTGGCAAGAGCTCTTTAAAAGTTATCCACTCCACACGCACACACAACCATATTTACATAGTTCTAATCAAGCAAAGTTTGTAAAGAAAGTACTATCAGGGTGATTTGCGAGAGCAGATGCCATAATCCAGTTGAAGTTCGTTTAAGTTAAGACAACATGTTTAGTCAGCTGGTGTTTTGGATAATCAGCAAATTAAACTCAATTACCCTTAATGTCACCAACTTTAGTTACTTGAATAGTTTGGAAAAGAAAGAATTTTAAAATTAATTTAAAATAACATAGAACCTCGAAACCAAAATTGATTTATTGATGATGCTTGACACTCATCATAGTTGCAAAACATTTGGTGCATTTCGAGAAAAGTGTCGGCATATCCACTCTGCATTTGTCCCATCACATTGTCAATCATAATTATTGATTGTGCCTTATGCCAAAGACTTTAATTTATTCATGCTGTTAGCTGACTGGCATGTTGAAAGGCGATAAAGAATCGTTGGGAAATGTTCTCGCTTCGTGATGAGTGGACATTAATAAAAATGTTTGCATTTTCGGGAAATTTATGATATTGCTTTGCTTTTATTATTAAACAATTAATAATAAAAGGACATCTGTTTTTTTTTCGGAGAGGAGGAGGCGGTTTGTTGGCCAAGAGAATACAAATTTAATTTGTTAACCGTGTCAACTGTCCAGGCAAAAGGCCAAGCGATGTGGCGTTTTCTTATCGCATGTCAACAGCAGTAGTCCCCTCTTGACATCCCCTTTTCGCCCCTCCTATCACAATTGCCTGGGCTTGACGCAACAGCAGACCAATAAACAAAAGCATTAAACCCATAAAACAGGGAACATGGCACTCTCGAGAATTAACACTACATTATTCACAATGCAATTCCAGAAACAAGAGAAATTGGTGAAGCTTAAAGCATCGACTGCATATTATCCTGGAGAACTTTCGAAAGACTTTGTTGCTGATGATTTTGGGATAGTATTTATTAAATGGTAGACAAATTTAGTTTATTTTTCGAAAAGGAAACTTCGTCCTAAGAGAGATGCTGAAACTTATTCTACTCCGCTTAATTAAGTCCCGATTTCTCTAAGTCCGGTTAGTCAAACTGACCTGAGTTTACCCGAATTTGAGTGTCTCACGCTGAGTTTGGCGAGAACCGCGCAAACAGCTTAACCGTAGTCTCATTATGCCGCCGCATCGCTTTGTCCAGGTTCACGGCGATTTTAAATTAGCTGGAGGAGAGTCACCTTGCTCAATCAGGTGTGTTTTGTTTTGATGACAAGTGACTTACGCTTGTGCTTCTGCCGTGATAGCAATAGCTCTCCCGGAAAGCCTTAAATCCAGTTCGGTAATCAGCAACTGTCACATATTGGTAGAAATATTAATCAATTTATCCAAAGTGCTTGTCTTGCTTCACATATGTTCCAAACCTTCTTTTTGAACAAGCTCGACCACTTCACTCCAAGACTTGTTAACAAAATTTAAGACCGAATGTTTGGGATGGGATATATCCCAAATGGCATCCCGGTCTCTTACCTCCAAAATCAGCGCAACCTTGTCTTCATGCGAAAACATTTCCAATCGCCTCTTCCGCTTTGTTTTTTCTGCCATTGTTCTGCTGATCGATGGCATACATGTAGAGTAACAGCGCGTAACATCTGGTGGCAACAATATTGCATTAGCTAAGCAACGCCAAATAAGGCCCACAGCCTTTTAACATTAAGTCCTCGTATGAGATATTAAGCTCTGTTTAGCGCTGTTAATCGCAAAAGTACGTTTTGACTCCAACGGGGGAAAACGTAAAGTGCAAGGAAATCGTTACGCCTGATTCTTCTTCTCTCAATTTTTGAATGAAACTTCTCGTTACGTCGTCAGTCCGTCTGGGACTTTATGAACAAACGTATTTTTTTACATCCTCGCAATGGAAATGGAATTCGAAGAGACAGACCAACGACCTATTTATGTAACAGGCAGCTTACTCGTCACTGCGGCTTCGGCAAGCCGTGCACTTAATCAAATGTCCCACGGTATTGCATTACTGGATGTGGATATAGTGCAGGAAACTGCGAAGGTTATTGGACCTACCGATTGAACCCATATTAGAATTCAATCTGTCCGTAAAAAAGCCGAAATATTCCGTCGGTCAAGCCCGACTATAACATACTCTGTACCAGTGAAGTGCTGACCACCACCGTTGCGAACGGTGCTGCCCATAATTATTTGTTTTCCTTATAACTCGACAACCGTTCATCCGATCTTTACCATTCCTTAGGCGGATCGCTAAATAATCTTGATTTCAAAATGAGTCCAGAAGGTTTGAACTTTCTATATATAAAACTGACGGAGATATGATGTTTTTTCTAAACTGCGGGGGCGGGAGGGGCGTGGCAAAAATTGTAAGTAAACTTGATCTGCCTGCAGGTATAAGAAGTTTTTATCCCATACACGTTGAACCTCTATCTCTTACCATCTCTAAGATCTGTTTGTTCATACGGTCAGACGGATAGCCATACAGACAGACAGACGGACGGACAGACGGTCTTAATAATAATTTCGAGCAATTCATTTAACTTGGACTTACTTTTTGGAAAATAATCCAATTTGTGGAATCCAAATCGGCTAACTTTTCGCGATTCTGTACAATTCGGAACGATGTGTTACTTTCAATGCGTGAAGAGTAAACGCGGCACGCTCGACGCTCACGAACGGAATGCACACCTAGGTACGGACGCTTCCCCTTTATTAACGGTCACAATACACGCTGGATGTACCGTTACAACTATTCCAACCATTAAAAGTGACTAGAAAAAAATATTTTTTTTCGACTCTTGGACAGCTTTTTGGGATTTGGCAGTAGCTTCCTGATTTGACGACATTTGTATGGGTATGGAAGCTTGTTAGGGCTGGCAGTTGCCGTCCCCTCTCTAGTTCACGAGGCAAAATCGACTCAAACAAGACTCAAGAACCATGTACCGAACTTCGTTTCTACAGATGATTGGCCAGCTGGTTGCCCAGACCTGAATCCATTGGACTACAAACTGTTGTCCGTTTTCGAGGCTATTGCTTGCTTCACTCGACACCCAAATTTGGAGTGTTTGAAGCGCACAATTTCCCAATGCGCCCTGCGATCGATAAGTGGTCCGAGAGCCTTCGGCGTTGCTGGAACGCCCAAGGCGGCCATTTCGAATAAGTTGTACCACGATTTGTAGACACTGAGTAACCGAATAATAAGAAGAAAAAAGTTTTAAAAAAAAATTATTCGTTTTTAGTTTATGACCAAAAAACCAAGTACCAAAAACATGGCGAGTACTAGGTGTATTCGACTTCGAAAGAACACTACGAAAGTATAAAGATACCTTATTTTGGCCATAATTAACATTAAAGAATGAAAATCCGAAATGTATCAAATGTGGCATAATATGAAGGAAAGTATACGCACGAACCAGATTCTGTCTTTATATTCAAAAATGGTTTTTTCTTTATTTCATATCTTCTCGCCTCTACCAGAGATATACCCCTACAGAGTCGCCCCAGGGTGTAGCATGTATAAAAAAAATAAAATACTGTTTCAACTGGCAAACAGCAACATCGGATGCGTCTCTGAATGCGAATGGGAATGCATATGAATATGGGTGGGTAGGGGAGTGCGCTGGCCACACACACAACATACACATAAGGATAAGGATATGTGGCTGGCTCACATGGGTACCGGTTGCCAGAGCCATGGCTCTAGCATAGCCTCCGGGTGGTCTTCGCGCTCCATAGGTGTCTGTGTTTCCGGGCTTGGGATTGGGCTGCACCTTTCGCTCATTTTTTCATTTGTTTGAGAGAGAAAAAAATGTGAAAAATTAAAAATATATATTTTGCCCCTCCACTCTTCTCTCTCTCTCTCCTGTACTCATTGCTTTTATGCATATTTCCCACAACACATTTTGGAGTCGCGGCGCTTAAATCATCCGTTGGGTGGGTGTGGCAAAGAGGGCATGCCGGAGATGATGCTACCGTTTGTAGTTAGTTCGCCACTGAAGTTGGGCTTATCCCATCAGCAGCCAACATCAGAGGTGCATTCCCCTCTTCCCCCACATGTTGATTTATGTTCAGAGTTTGCGTTCATTTATCATTACAGTTGAAAGCATTTCCCGCTTTTGTTCTTATGCTTTATTGTATTTTTTATGATTGCGCAATATGTACAATAAGTGCAATAACAACAAAAATGTGTAATACTTTTAACACAATTTTTTGTAGGTAGATTGCAGGTGCCCAAATGGGGAGCTTATCATCAAAATGCTTTTAACATAACATTTTTTCTCCCGAAAAAGAGAATTTAGTACAATAATAATAAAGCCAAAGTTAAATAATTTAGTTTCAATAAGCATTCATTAAATTTCCACCCACTCAAATCCAATTTAAACTTCTGGCTTTGATTTCGAAAATTTATCACTGCAATAACATGGCCCAGGACTAAGTATGCCGTCCTCCCCTCATAACTTTGCTTACAGCACACACTCTTCATGGGAATTCTTGCTTACCTTTTGGGCCAGGTGCAAAATTAATATTCGTTATCTTTTCTGCATGTGACAAATAATGCCAACTGATTTACGGGCCCCCATTCCACAAATACTACCGTCAAAATGCCCAGCAGGCTTACACGGGCGAAGGACCTGGACAGGCATTGCAAGCGATTACCGAAACTACGAATTTCAATTTATGAAGGACCACAATTCGGTGCACTGCGATTTAGTTAATTAAAATATCAACTTGCATGCAAAATGAACTCGGTCAAAGTCCCTGAGTCGTCGGAGGTTAGAGGAGAGCACCTTTCAGGTTTGCATTTGACATTTATTAATTTCGAATAACATGTGATAATGTGACATCTGGCGAGGCGAAGTGATAACTTTGTGAAGGATTTCATTTTCCAAAGGCTGACACAGAATTTAATTGCATAATTGAAGGTTGGCCAAAGTACCTGAAGGCTTTGAAATATGTGTCCTAGAGAGGAGAGAAATGTAGTCAGGTTATATGAACTATCGTGTTATTGTAAATTGGTTTAATTCTACTGACTGACTGATTCATTAAAGGCTACACCAAACGGAATTACTTAGGGAACTAAAATTTGTAGATATACTAAAAAGTTAGTGTTATTATTAATCACCAGTTACGTTATCGATACCCTTAAGGGGGTATTTGCCTCCAGAGAGACCAATTTTTGACCTTTTTTTGACAATCTATGAAAAAACAAGAAAGTCGGTCAAGCCCTACTATAACATACTCTGTACCTGTGAAGTGCTGCCCATCACCGTTGCGACCGGTGCTGCCCATAATGGTTTGTTTTCCTTATAACTCGTCAACCGTTCATCCCATCTTTACCATTCCTTTGGCGGATCGATAAATAATCCTGATACTAATTGCGGACAAACTTCTTCTATAAACTTGGGGTATGTGTTTTTTCTAATTGCTGGGGCGGGGGGCGTGGAAATGAAATAAACTTGTCGCCGGCAAAACCAAACGTTTTCTCACCCATTTTTCGACCATCTTCCTTGGCCCTTTCCCGTTGCCCTGTAGAATTCTGGAGAGCATATAAAACAATACAACCAATTGAGGCCATTTGCATTGAAAACAAAAAAGTTTTTCTAACTATGACTAGTGTTCTGACGACTACTTTTCTATGACAGCTATATCTATATAAGATGTCCGATTTCGACCAAATTTTGTGGAATCATGGAGAAGCATAGTAAACTAAGAAATGCGAAGTTTGGAAACTTTTTCATTAAAAACAAAAAAGTTTTTATCTCTAAAACTAGTTTTTCGATCGATCGTTCCTATGACTGCTATATGCTATAGTCATCCGATCCGGCAGGTTCCGACAAATGTGCAGATTATTTGTACCAAAAGACTTCGTGCAAAGTTTGGTGAGGATAGCTTTAAAACTGACGGAGAAGATAGCATAGAAACAGACGGACAGGGATAAACTAGGTCGAAAAACTAGTTATAGTGAGAAAAACTTTTTTTTATACCCTTGCAGAGGGTATTCTAAAATTGTCCAGATGTTTGTAACGCATAGAATGAAGCATCTCCGACCACATAAAGTTTATATATTCTTGATCAGCACGACGAGCTGAGTTGATTTAGCCTTGTCCGTCTGTCCGTCTGTTTCTATGCTATCTCCTCCGTCAGTTTTAAAGCGTCGAAATCGGATGACTATAGCATATAGCTCCCATAGGAACGATCGGTCGGAAAACTAGTTCTAGTGAGAAAAACTTTTTTGTGTTAATTGGGATCGCCTCCAAATTTCGTAATTAACAGTTTGTTAAGCTTTTCCATGATTGCGCTGTTTGGTTGAAATCGGACATCTATATAGTATAGCTCCCATAGAAAAGTAAGGTCCGAAAAGTAGTCTTATTTAGAAAAACAAATCCAAACACTTCATTTTGGCTTTCTGAAAAATTTTCATAAATTGGCTTTATACATCTATCTTAAATATATTCAATTTTAATAGAAATGCAAATCACAACAAAAATACAGTTGTACATACGTGCTATGGAAGCTTGTCTTAAATAATTTCTTTTCACAAGTGAAAATTCGCTCATCCCCAATGAACAGGCTCTGGATAACTTAGGCCAAATGGATAGACAAAGATCCCGTCAAACAGCTGGGTTGGGTCGGTATGGCTGATGAAGCTGTGACCCCTGCACTGTAAAAAGAACTCTGCCCGAAACCTAAGTAAAACCACGATATACCTTCTTGCAAGTTTTCCCAAAAGCAGTAAGCACTAATTTCTCGATTCCAATCCAGATCCAAACTATCCGATTCTTTGAAAGTTTATTCTTATTTGTCGCCGCTGTGCCGCCCTTTCAGCAAAAGCCGGACTCCGAGCTACTGCTTCAAGGGCTGACTCAGCAGCTCTCTCTCTTCTGTAGTCGATTGCTCTCCTGCTCCGGCGCTTCTGCAGCTCTTAACCTGTTTAGCCACTCTCTTTATTTATCGGGCCTCGATTGAAATTGTTGCGCAAGGTTAGCAGCTCTCTGGGATGCGATGTGCATAGCAAATTGTGTCGTCGATTGCTCGCCTGTTCCGGCGTTTTGCAAATCTTAACCTGGCGTGCCACCTAACTTGTTAATTGCGCCGCCCTTGCGATTGTTCCGGAGTATCAGAAACAAGCTGAGATGCAGTGTTCGCAGCAAATTGCTGCCGTCGATTGCTCGCCTGTTCTGACGTTTTGGCAGCTCTCCGATCCGCTTGACGGGTACCTCTTGCATTCTCTTGAGCTCCGCTTGCGAAGAAGTTTCTTGACTTCTCATTACACTCATCCGTCTTATTATTTGATTTTAGTTTTCCTGGCATATTTTCGAAAATCACAAAATTACGCCCTTCAAATGAAGTGATTCCTTCTATGCCTGTATGAAAAATTGAACATTTTGTCAACTTCGCGGTTTTTTACCATGAAAAAAGAAAGTTAAATTGCCTATTAAATATTTCATGTTGTTAACTATGTATCTGTCCGAATCAAATTTCGGTTCCGGTTCTGGAAATCGGCGTTTCGTCAAAAGCTTGTGTTTAGGTTTTAGTCAAGCCCATTGTACTATATTTTTTCACGAATGACGCCAAATGTTTCTTCTTATTCCAAACACATAAAAATGGAACACTGATTGATGTCCAATACGTGACGCACAAAATACTCGTATCTTTTGCTCTCATTTTCCATCTCTAGTTGAGTTCTTTTGCATTTACTTTCGAATCTTGTCTGCATTTACATAATAAGTCGCCAATCTAAATTAAAATCAACGAATGGCCATTATTTTGGCTACCATTTGCATTAATTAAGTCCAAAACTGAATGCCAGAAGCCAAAAGTATTGATTAGAATCATTTCTTTACTTTGTGGATGCTTCCCTGCTGGACTGGACTGGCTGGAGGAAGTGACAGCGTGAAACGAAATGTTCTCTCAACAAGTTCATTTTTGGTATGCCCTCCAGAGCATTGTCAGCATGCTTGGGTAATGGCTCAGGTAATAAACATAAAAACTAATTTCCCTCAAAAGCAAAAAAAAAAAAAAAACCCCAAAGAATGTTAATCAAAAGATTGTCCTGCTAGATTGCGGACGACAACAACAACAACAACAGCAGCAGCAGGAGCACAGCAGCAAACGTATAGGATGAACTTGAATGGGATGGCTTGGAGTGGGTATGTGAGCTCTGCGGTTTCTATTTTGTGGTAATTTCCGTTTATGTTTTTGAATTTTTTACTCACGACTGCGCAAACACAACTGAATCGTGATGATGATGACGGTAGTTGGGCCCGGTTTGGTACTACAAACAAGGCCCAACGTTGTCTTCCGTAAAGAGTTTGTATTTGATTTTATGTAATTACAAATATTTCTGTTGAAAACGGAAGACGATCTCATTTTGTTTTGATTGTTATTTACAGGTAAGTCAAGTCAAGTAGTAAATGAAAAAATTGGTTATTTTCATTCCCAGAACCAAATGTAAAACGCATTTTAAAACAAAAAAGATAGTCGGTCAAGCCCGACTATAACATACTCTGTACCTGTGAACGCCTAAAATGACACTTTTCAAAAATTTATTAAGAAACAAGGAAGAAAGTCGGTCAAGCAATAGCAATGGGGTCGATAAATGAATAAAGACCTACGAGTCGACTTGAGTTGCTTAAATACTTATCATTTAAGGTGCTGTTACATACTTTTGCACAAACTTATTATACTCTATGTACTTTTGGTACAGAGTATAATTAGGAGAGAGAGGGAGAGAGAGAGGATTGGCACGCGCCGCAGACTAAAAAAACCTTTGCATTACATCGAAAACTACGCAAGACTCCGGAGTGACCAGAATGACTTAACATCATTGTGATTGCTTGATATTATGTTAAAATTAAAGAACCAGACTATTTTTATATTATTTGCAATTTAAACAATCCTCGTCTTAGTAGTCAGATGGGTATCGGGCGATATATTTGTCCCGCGAGCATCTCTAATTTCTCTCTCTCAATATTGTGTATGTGGGAAAGGGAAGGGGGAAAATGACAGCGTCCCAGTTAGCTGCAAGAATCCAATTGGATCTAGTGAGCTAGCCATAGCTGTTAGGTTTTGTATAGGACTTCGTTGTTGGAATTATTCAGACAACGATCCAATATGAATCGTTAAATAAAAATTTGTCCTACAATATTGTTGGCTATCACTTCGCTGTGTAGTCGTTGCTCATATATACATACATCTACATACATATGTATGTATTTTGCTGCTGCAGGAGCAGCCCAGATATATTGAATTTTCGTTTGCTCATATCTTTACTACCGTTCATCCGATCTTTACTATTCCTTTGGCGGATCGATAAATAATCCTGATTACTAAATATGTCCAGAAGGAACGAACCTTCTATCTATAAAACTGTGGGAGATATTACGATTTTTCCAATTTGCGGGGGCGGGAGGGGGCATGTCAAAAATTGAAAATAAACCTGCAAGTATAAGAAGCATAAGTCCCATACATGTCAAACCTCCATCTCTTACCATCTCTGAGATCTGTGCGTTCATACGGACAGACAGACGGACATGGCTATATCGACTCGGCTGTTGATGCTGATCAAGAATATATGTACTTTATGGGGTCGGAGATGCTTCCTTCTGGCTGTTACATACTTTTGCACTATAATCTTTGGACGGCATTTAACCAAATTCCTGATGGATCATGGACCACATAAATAAATTTAAAAAGATGTACAATTTATACTTTCCTTACATTTAACCTAAATTAGCTTTTTGTCAGTAGAGACTTTTTAAAATCAGTGTCTAATTGTCTTAAAATTTAAAGTTGTCTTAAATTCACCGCAAGATACACACCAAAGTCTTAGAGAAAGAACATTATCAAACGGCTTACGAAAGGGCACTGAAAATATACTGATAACGAGAAAGCTATTAAGCGGGAAGAGAGTAACTAATAAGCTAATCAATATTTGTACTTAAGTTGAAGTACCTTTTAAGTGCGAATTTTATTTTTATGGCGAATTTTTTTCAAATGGGCTGGATCGAGTGCCCCTACTCCAAAACAGCTTTGTCTTTGATTTCATGTGTTATCATTGATTTTCTAGCCGAAAGTATACATGCACTCACGAGCGCCCTTGCTAAAAGAGCTGTACACTCAAAAAAAAAATTAATCCGTACGGGAATACATTTGTCCGAAACACGGCGATGGCAAATATTCCTGAACCGAGCCGAAAAAAGATTGATCTGATCTCACTTTTTTCAATCCTGAAAGATCAAATTTACACCGTTTATCCGTTATGTCATAAATATTAAAGATTATTGGTGGTTTCTTTCTGGTTTACAATGCACTTTGGTCCCAAACTCGATTTTTTTCGTCAAAATCAACCAAATTGAATGGACATTTATTTATTAGCCCTTCTTTTTCGCGAGTTTTCTTTGCATTCACGCCAATTAAAATCTCTCAGAGGACTTTAGTCACTAAAATTTTCAAATATTTACTTTTTTCATGAACATCTTTTCTGTTTCCATGACCACTGTTCAATTTTTATGAACGATTTCAATCTTTGGTTAATAAGTACTTCAAGTGTTTCAATATTTACCAATCAGCCCAGTTCGATGGAAACTACACTCAATGTACGTAATTAGGTTAAATTCTTATATAACTTTATTCTTGTATTTTGCTATAAAATGCAATGCGAATGCTTCTGTTGTTCAGTCTAAGACAAAATCGCAACGATGTCTCTTAAAATCATTCTTATCATTCCTCTATTAGGCGCTTGTCTATGCAGTCAATTGTTGCCTGAACAGTGAGTACTCAAAAGTATTTTGTTACTTGTAAGTGTTTTTAACTTTTAATTTGTGACAGTTCAAAGCAATTGCTGAAAGATGAGAAGCAGAAGCCCATAACCCATTACAGTTTCAGTTTGTATGGTTCAAGCTGTGCCGAACCGTCGCCTTTTAGTCAAAGCGGTACACTTCAGACAATTCTCCTGCCTGAGTTCAGCAGTTATCCATTTATGGTGGCTTGTGACCAACTGACCCTAGGCGGAGGTTGGACTATATTTTTGCGTCGCTTGGATGGCAGTGAGGACTTCTTTCGGGATTGGCTTGATTATAAACATGGTTTTGGTAGTTTGGAAAATGAATATTTCTTAGGTCTTGACAAATTGCATGCCTTCACCTTGGCAAAGCAACAGGAACTCTTAGTGCTGGTGGAGGACCATAAGGGCGAAAAAAGATATGAGTTGTATGACAACTTTAAAATCGCTGGCGAGCTGGAGTCATATAAACTTATGTCGCTGGGAAAGATTTCGGGAAATGCAGGTGATGCCTTGACATATCATTTGGGAGCCAATTTTTTCACTCGTGATCGTGACACAAAGGAGTGTGCAACAAAGTACACGGGTGCTTGGTGGTATAAGTCGTGCCACGAGAGGTAAGTATTCAAGCCAAGACTCCTTTACACTTGGAATAAATCTCTAAAGGGCCGGCTGGCGATATTCTTTTCAAAAATGTCTATCGAATACTTATAGACATTTCAGACAAGTGTAAAGGCAGCTTTAGTATCACCAGTGAAACACACATAATTTTTGACTATACTTTTAGTAACTTGGCTGGCAAATATGGCGATGACACCTTCGGCAAGGGCATTAATTGGTACCAATTCCGTGGCTATAACTACTCACTAAAAAAAGCAATTATGATGATAAGACCCAGGCGATAATCGGAAGGAAATTTTATTAATCAATTTGTGTTTATTTTCACATTAAAAACAACTAAGGGCGCTGACCCGACTCTAAAATACCCTGTCCGCTTGATTTCATGTGTTTTCACAGCAGCCAATGCTGTACCTCACCATAAAGCAAAATTGTTTCGTTTATAACTTCGGTGATTTTCGTCCGATCATATTGAATGCACCGATCTCAGAGATTGGTTAGAGATAGACGTTTGACATACTAGTATATGGGAAAAAAACTCTTATATTTGCAGGCAGATCATTTCCATTTTGGCCAAGCCCCACAATTTGGAAAAAAGTCATATCTTCCATAGTTTTATAGATAGAAGCTTGGAACCATCTGGATACATTGAGCAATGAGGATTATTTATCGATCCGCCATAGGAATGGTAAAGATCAGATGAACAATAGTCGAGATATAGGGAAAACAAACAATTATGGGCAGCACCGGTCGCAACGGTGGTGTGCAGCACTTCATTCTTCTTCTTCTTATTTGGCCCGATAATTCAATCACAACCGTTTGACGGTCTCGACCGCTGCAATTAATGCCCACCACTCGCGTCTGTCTTGTGCGAGCTGGCACCAGTTGGTCAGTTTAAGCGCCTCAATGTCTTCAAGCACCTGTTTTTCCCAACTAAGTTTCGGGCGTCCTACACTTCTTCTTTTCCCTAATTCGTTCGCCTTCCGCCTTCCGTATACTATTTCTACTGGAGTTTCTTCATCCATACGAGTAACATGTCCAAGCCAGCGCAGCCGCTGTTGTTTTATCCGCTTTACTAGATCAGTGTCCCCAAGGCTCACGGTGGGATCGAACTTTAGGTGTACGGTCGCTTTGTGTTGTATGGTTGGTGTAAAGATTGTTGTTTGTTTTTCGGGAGAGGGCTCTGCTTAAACTCTTATCCCGTGTAACGGTTGTTTCTCAGATGTGTTTTGTGCTGTATCATCTCCGAGGTGACAAAGTCCTTACAACTTAAAATGTACTCTATAGATTAACGTGCTCTGAGAGGAACTTTTCATTTACCGTAAGCCCACATGACTGCCAACCGAAAACACCGCACCGCCCGTTCGGTGCCGATAATGTCAATGTCTCGGCATATCGCTACTCTATAAAAGAGGTGCCGATCGTTAGCATTTGGGCACTGGCGCGTATAACTCCCAGCAGATTAAAGATTACATAAGGTGTCACGAAACCTCTGGTATCGAAAGCCGAGAGGTCCCTAGGGGCCGCGACGCGGTTACAAAGTAAGCAGGGCTCAAAGAACTAAGACCATCGGTGTAAAAGCGGCTTTATAATCAACAAAAAGATGGTAGGTTTTGATTTTCGTCTCATGGGTTTCTCCAGTATTTGTCTCAGTGTGAATATTTGGTCTAGGGTGGATCTGCCAGGTCTAAAGCCACACTAATAAGGTTCGATCAGTTCGCTCATTTTCGGTTGTAGACGTTTACATAAGATGCATGACAGTACCATAAATGCAATGGGTAGGAGACTGATCCAGCGGTAATTGGCGCAGATTGAAGGGTCTCCTTTTTTAAGTATTGGGCAGAGAACACTCAGACTCCAATCTTTGGGCATACTCTCTTCGGACCATATTCTGCATAGGGTTGGTCTGCACCTACCAACTCTCCGCCGCTAACAACAGCGGGCGCTCATCACTCCAGCTGTTGTTATTTCTAACCTTTTTAGCTACCCAAACTTCGTTTTGGTCCGGTGGGTCTATTTCTATATCATCGGTTGGGTGGTTCCATTACTTCTCCAGGGGCGTCATTGTGTTCGTCATCGCCTCACAGCAGGTTGGAGAAAAAGTTTTTCCATTTGTCTAGTGCCGCTTGTGGATCTGTGACAAGATTTCCGGCTTCGTAATAATATAGTGAGGCTCCGGGCTTAAAACCTTCGGCTAGTTGGCAAACTTTTTGGTAGAATTTTCGAGTCTCACTCATGCCGAACTGGCTTTCGACTTCCTGCTCATTCCTTTTCCTTTTGAAAAGGCGCTTTTCCTCTCTCCTTTTCTTCCGATATCGCTATTTGATAGCTTGCGTTGCTCCCGACTGCAGAGTTCTCCTGTAGGAAGCGTCTTTCTCTGCAGTAGCGCTGCGGCACTCATCATCGTACCTTGACTGTTTCGGGAGTGCTCGCCATATCCGAGAGCCTCCTTGGCAGCCATACTCATGGAGTGTTGAATATGTTTCCACTGTACCTCAAGGGAAAGGTGAAATTTCCTTGAGCAAATGGGTGAGTTTTGCTGTGTAGGCTTCGGAGGTCGAGCGTGCGTCATGTGCCACACTGAGCCGTGTGCATACTTTGGCTGCAACAAGGTAGTGATCTGAGTCTTTATTGGCTCCTCGGAAACCACGTACGTCTAGCACACTCGATGACTGCCTTCCGTCTATCACAAAGTGATCAATCTGGTTTTGCGTGTTATGATCAGGGAACCTCCAGGTCGCCATTTGTTGTTTAAATCTTGTGCTACTAACGACCAATATTCCTGCCCGCAGCAAAATCTCTTAGCCTCTCTCCATTACTGGAGGTTTTATCGTGCAGGCTAAATCGGCCGATTGCCGCACCAAAAACGGCTTCTCTCCCGATTTTTGCGTTAAAATCGCCTTGCCTAGCACGGGCAGCGCTGGTATGTACGTTCCAGGCGCTCGTTGAATTCGTCTTCCGTTGCGGCATCCTTGTCTTCTGTTAGGGCGTGAGCATAGATAAGGCAAATTAAATTCTAATTCTTCGCTTGTTAACTGGTGTGAAGCTGATGAAGAGCAAGACTGCAAAAGCCGCACCCAATCACGTGCTGTGTAGCTTGTCCGCTCCCAGGGGTCATTGGTTGATGATGTTTTTCTCGACGTATTCCCTTGTCCAATCCATCGCATTTCCTGGTGTGCGGAAATGTTTGATGAATATTTTTCGAGGACTTTCACTAACTATTTATCAGCACCCTCCCTGTTGAAGGTGCGAACATTCCAGGTGCAAATCCTCAAATCGTGGTCCTTAAAACGTTTGCGTGGTTCGTCAGTTTTTATTGGCGGATGAATTAGACGATAATCGGGTGCCAAGCCCGAAATAGCGCCCAGGGAAGGATCGCCGCTCACGTTAGCCAGCAGCTTTGCGGATGAATCGCTCTGTTACCAGGGGTTACCACGGGGAGATGTGAGTCGACTTGAGACGCAGTAAGCTAAGATCGCGCTGCGTTTACCATGTTAAACCGGTCAGCAACTTTACCTCACTACATACGCCCCATAACCACAGGAGAGTTGCTGCCTTCCAAAGAAGCCCAGCGCGGGTATCTAGTACTCTTATATTTTGAAATTTACTCTTTGATTTTAAAACTTTCCCCATTGATTTAGCATTCAATATGAGACTCGAATATCTAAAGAGTGTACACTTTAAACTTAATATGGAAATGTTTTACTTAACACATTTTGCCAGCCAATCTAAACTCAATTTATTTTGTAGTGCATCCAAGAGCAGAACAATTCTATTTGATTTGGCTCTGAAAAACTACAAACCATATAAATTAAAGAAATGTTTGTAACTGTTTTACTAACTCTGTATTATTGGGATGCCGTCTCAACCAGTTGCGCTATCACACACGCTGGTTGTCGCACATCTAAAATTCTACTTATATTTAATTGCCTTAAAGTAATTAACAATAAATTTCTGGCATTTTCAATAAATATGACCGCTTGTAATTCTCAAGTTGGAATTCCCCGCCTTGGGAATATAAAAGGGGTAACTGAATTCGCCGTGTAAATATGTTTTTAGTCAATCCAAAGGGCTTTTTAAATAATTTTAGATATATCAAATAATATATGATTGTATTAGTTTTTTTTGTATCAATGCCCTCTACTGCTCTTCTTCAGCTGTGAACATTTGCTTTTCTTGATTCTAAATGCGTTTGTTTCTGTAATAGTTTCCCCACAAATGTTTTTACATTTGTGAATTGAATTTACACATTTGTCATTTCTTTAGCTTAAATATGAAATACAACACCCACCAATCCAACCCTCCATCTTTTATGCGTTTTATTTCCTTATGGCCATGCATATCAAGAAATATGGAATAGAAATTTAAAACCTTATTACTTGGAAACGAAGAAAAAATATAAATATTTTATGGCAAAAATATGGCAAGCAGCAGAAATGGGACAATGTATGCAGAGGAGTGACCCATGGTCTGACACGGACACCAGCTTGGACTTGAACTTAAATCTAAGCGTGCACATCTTTTCTCTGCCACTTTTTATTTTTACTCTTTTAAATTGTGTAACAAATTGTTCCCCGGGGACGAATTTGGATTAAGTAAAAAAAGGGGTTTATTTACGAGGCCATACATAACGGCCGTTCCCGGCCTGAGGGCCTGGACTGCCTTCGCCTCTGCCTTTGCCTGAGCCCTTTTTTTTATTACGTGCCCAATACTCAATTTGGCCATATTTAAATTCATCGTCTATTCACGCCGAGTCCTGCCAGGCATTTCGTATGCACATGGAAATGCGAAAGTTTCGGGGGGATTTGCATTTAGATCTATTGAGTGGTTATTTGAATTGAACTTTGAGGTTGAATTCGCTTCATTTTTTGTGTTATTTATTATGCCCAAAGGCAAATGAATTTTTCCGGTGTTGAAGCCAAATTCTTAGCTGGACATAAATTTTCAGGCATAGGTAAACTTGTTTACAAAACAACAAAAACTGTTGTCGCCGCTAAGGCTGACAGACTCAAGAGAGGGGAAAAAGAGAGAATAACAAACGCGACAAGCTGGCATCTTGATAATATTTCGATTTATGTGGGCTATTTTCGGGTTGTGTATATACAAGCATATATTGTAGTCATTGTTTCTTCTTTTATATTCTGTTTTTTTTTTTTTTTGGGGATCCCACACAACAACCAACAAACTGTCACACAGCGTAAACTTCAAACTGTAACGAGTCGGAACTGATGGCACCTGAAGCTACGCGGAGGAGCCGGGCTGCCAAAGCTTTTGCGCTCAATTTGACAGCAGCTACATCGGGACAGGAGTATGTGCTTGGAAACTGTGACATCAATGCTAACCTAGATGGACTAAGATTTGCTTTTCATCTTTTTGTTTAGGATGAAAACCAATCAGGTTACTTTTAATTGACACTTTATCTGCTGATGTTTTTGACGAGACTGACGAGATCTCATAGATGGTAAAAGCTAGATGGTTCGACTTGTATGAAACATAAGCTCCTTACGCCCCCGAATAAATAGGAAAAAAGTCATATTCCCACAGCTTTGTAGATAGATGATTCGAACCTTCTAGACATGTTTAGTAATCAGCATTATTTATCGATCCACTAAAGGTTTGGTAATGAACGAATAAACTATAAGTAAATTTTTGAGCAAAAGAAAGCTCACAGCGACAGCGCTGTTCATAAATCTCCCATACAACAAGACAGAAAATCAACTGATGCAGTGTGCAATTGTAAAAATTTTCCTTTCCTTTCTTTCCTGGTAAAACAAAGTCAACAAAATGAGCTTGCTGTGTAATCAACTTGGGAATAAGGCTTTGTGCTCTGAGGCGACACAACAAAAGCTAAGGTCGAAAACAACAGCGAGCCGACTTTCAAAAATTACCCGGAAACGGAAGCCAATCAGCGTATTGTGCCGCAGTGTACTTCAATTTCGTGGTTTCGATTATGATGTGGCGGCTAAAGAAGGATGAGGAGAGGGGGGGACTGGGGCAGTGCGGTCAGTGTCGAAAATAATGGCCAAGAGCCAAATTACGTTTCCGCCACGGCCGGACTGCTCTCGCTTGACCGGAAATTGTGAAAAATCAACTCGGTCAAAGCGCCTTCTCTCACTCTCTCGCTCACTCGCTCGCTTTATCCAACTACACAGCAAATTGACTTTCATCAGAAAAAATGACCGCTTAACGAGCCAAAATTTTCAATATAAACTTAAAAGAAAAATAATGGTAAAGCCTTAAGTGTTCGAGTAGACTCTATTCACAGAGTGCACAAAAAGCGGAAACGGCAAATTTCTCGCATCTGGCAAAAATGTCTGCGAATTTTATAATGAAAATTCCGTTGCTTTTAATTATGCCAAAAAGGCATTTTGCAGCTTAAGTCCTTTTCCTGTGATCCGGCAGTGGAATTTGAACTTATTTTGGAGGGGCGATTAAAAATACCAAAGTTTCAATTGAGAAATATTTATGGAAATTTAAATTTCCATTTTGTACAACTTAATAAAAATCCGCTTGTAAACATGCAGTTACTTTAAGGCTGCGATATTCATCTCTTAGTTTGCGTCCCCTTATCTGTCTTTTACGTGAGCGCACGTATGCGCATTCGTTAGCCTTAGCTAAGGCTGCGTGCAAATCCCTACCAGACCATAAATTATACAACAAAAAATTTTCAAATAACCAAAAAATGGAATAAAAATGTCCCAAAGCCCGCATAGCCAAACTCCCCCGCAGGCGAAGAAGAGCTGACTAAAGCTCCGGGTCATGTCGGACGTGAGAAGTTTGTGAGCAAATGTCGTGGTGAGTGGGCAAACTGTTGCTGCTAATGTTGCTCTGCTGCTGCCGTCCGGCTATGTTTTCGATAATTAAATAAAGCAACAAACTGTGAACAATTTTTTGGATTTCAAATCAACACACGAATGCTATTTTACTTTGGGGTATTTGGCTGGCCAAATGGACACCGATTAGAGATGCAAGCGTGAATTGATAAACCAGAAGCAATTTTATTTGTGTAATAATTAAAGTTGAGCTTCTATGCAGTCAATTCTTAAGAAATTAAGAATAACAGATTGAGGATAATCCACATTCAGATAGAAAGACTGACCAAGTTTTAGACCAATCGGGATAGAACTTATACCATTTTTAACTTAAAATTCCAAGTATGGATTTTTCATAGATGTTCTAGCATTAAAAAACCATTAATACTATTAACATAATATTGTTTAGTTTTGAATCAATAACTTCTCGTATTTACAGTCAGCCGAAAAAATTAAGAAATCGTGTTCTTTATTCATGAACAATATTACTTGGTTGGAGTACAAAATAGACTTACAAAGCTCCAAAAAGGGTGCAACAAATGCGTGAAATATCAAAAAATGCAATTGGTTCTTTTATTTCTATTCAACTAGTTTAAACCAAGGCTTCATACCAATCTGGAACCGAACCCCTAAGAACAGAATCGGCACGGGTTTTTGGGGTTTGCGTGTTGGACCTTGAACCAGGTGATTTCTTTTTTTGACTCCTCGAACCTTAAACCAAATTTTAGTAAATTTTCCAACGATACATCCAAAAAAATATTTAGGGTATTCACTAGAACTCGTAAAATGGTAAAGCGTAAATTTACCACACACGAGCTACTGAGCGACCCCTTTTGATTCACTGTAGTAATTTTCAGGGCCAACTTTGTTTGTAAAAATCTGCCGTAATTTCGGCCGAACTAATTTTAAACAAATTACTTAATTTTAAACAAAACTGTCACCTTTTTGTATGGCGAAGGCACACTTTACCGGCTGTCTTAAGGCAATTTTCAGTAAAGGCAGCCTTTATGTCCTAGTGTAAATTGGCTATAAACCAGATGTTTAGATGAGCTATTATTTGAGTGCCGAAACTTGACTAGTGAAAATAAAACAAAATATAAATGCCAAGACAAAGGGTGCAACAAACTTTGAATAAGAGATAAATTGACTTGGCTCATTAAAAAATAGTATGCAAAATAGCTGTATCAATAAGAAAAATTAAAACAATGTTTGGAGTAGGTGATGGCGGCTCTTTAGGTCTTGTTACTGACAGAGATTAATTGATTGTATTTTTTTATGTTTTTAAGTCTTGGGTGTTAGCGAGTCACAGCTAAGCTACGGAATTGTTAAAGTTATATAAAATTTTTTGTAAACCTGTCAGTAGAATTGTTGTTTTCTTCTTGTTTTCGAATTGATGGCGTCCGAGTTGGAGGAGCCCTTTTCAGCATTGATCAGCTTATCGGCCAATCACTCGTACATGGTATTGGTGTTCCTGAAGGTATCCCCACGTGCTCCAGTGCACAGCAGCCAGATGGCCTGGTTAACGCCGCCATGAATCATCTCGAGCAAGCGCTTGACAGGCGACTGGAACACAGCTTCTTGCCATTGTTGCGTCCCTTCAACATCAGCGTGCTAGTCAGCCGATCCACAATGGGGCACTGGGCCTTGCGGAAACGCTTGGCGTCATAACATTCTTCTAGCGCCTTGAATTGCCTTTCAGTTTTCTTTTTTATAATTTACAGTTTGCTGGTGTGACCGCATAATTTTAAGACTAAAATCTCGAAAGGACCCAAGTATGTTTAGCCGATTCTTTAGAAAATTTTACAGCACTTCAAAACATTACACTTTTTCACATTTACGACTGATTTTTTAAATCAGCATCGGTAATAGGGGTTTTTTTTTCTGTTTTTTGTTGTTGGACTGCTCCCAAATTCTAATTTCGTGCCCTACGTTGGAATAAACTATTGCATTTCTAACTATGCGTGGATGATTTTGTTTGTAAAGCGATTGGATATAGTATGAATACTAGATTATTCGGAAAGAAACCATTTAACATACGTATACTCGGCTTTGAACGGATAGTATAGATGAAGAGATTCACTTTATACACCCTAGCGACGTATGATGTCTACGACCATTAAGAATCATATAATCTGACTGCTGTCATTCAAAAATATCTCCAATCGTACGATATTTCAGAAATAATCAAATAAAAAAATTGATGAAGCGAGTGCTACCAAGTGATTTGTATTGCGCTTGGTTTTCATGCCGAGGAATTGTTCTCAAATCTTCAGCAAAACACAGTTATTTTTTATCTATGTAAATGTCTCAATAAACATTCTTATATTATGAGTTCAGTACCAATATTGGATGCAGTTCAGCTAGCAAGCTTTTTTACTAGCTTCGATTATGAAAATTATTGGTACCAACTTATTTCCAAATAAAGAAGCAACAAAAATGTTGGGTTATATTATACGTAAGCTAAGCTTACATCGAAATAGTGAGCACCATTGATAGTACTATCGATAGTATCGATAGTACAATCGAAAAATTCTCTTTTGAATAAATCAACAAATAATAATAAAAGAAAATATTTTTATTTCCAACATTTTTCAAGGAATTGCAAATAAATAAATTGAACACTTTCATAGAAAACTCTTAGGAACTTAAGAAATTAAATAGTATTATCATAGGTAATTTACAGCAAACTTAGGAAATTAATTAAGTAATTCATAGCAGTGTAATACAATAAAATTATAAATTCAAATATTTATGGATTTTTGGATTAACGGATTTATTACTATAACTTAAGTAATGAATATTAGGACTAGGCATACGAATAGAAAGGTATACCGAACCTTCTGCAGAGTTTTAGAGGTTTGCAGCCTTGATTTGTGTTAGAACCTTTCTAATGAAGTAATGGTAGAGTTCGGATCATTGAAAATTTCAAGGCATTTGAATCTTTCCAGCATTATTTGATTCAATAAGAGACATCGTTTCAAAAACAAATTGAGAAACGCTTTAATAAATATTTGTCTTAAGCAAATATCATCTGGTAGCTATTTCATGTACCTTGCAGTTTTTACTGGCTCGAGGTCTTGTTATGCAGAGGCACAGAGCACAACAAAGGAGGCTTCAGGTTGATCGGACGCGTTTCATTAGGTACCAAATCCTCACTCATCTTGAGCCTGAAATGTCTATCCAAAGTGCCGCCTCTCCGTGCCAGCGAATGCAAAACTGTTTGGGAATTCCAAAAGCGCACAAAACACCAAAAAGACAGCCTAAGACAGCCATTCCCCTTTGTAAGTGTGTGTACTCTTATTTTGTTTCAAGAATGTATTGGGGCTGACACCAGAATTTATAAGTCTTCAATAATGATTATTTGATACTTATTTGAAGGTTAAATGACGTACAAAAATCCGCAAAATTTGTAACTTTATTTATTTTAGACTTTTAGTAAAGGAACCAATTTCGTTTTTTAAGTACATGGTCATCTGTCAATCCTAGAAAAAATTTGTGTAATTTTTTCAAATATAGAAGGCGGTTAAAATTAATAAAAACCATAATGAATACATTTTCTAAGAACAGTATTCAAAAATATTTTGAAAAAAATTCGAAAAATATTTATTCACATTGGTTTATGGTCTTGATTATAATATCGTTTAGTATCAAAGTCATTCTTTAGAGTTTTTGTAAAAGAAAGCAGATTTGGAAATGAAATCATTGAGTTCACTTAAGACACATTGCAATTTTAACAAATTGACGCGATTTTGTGTTATCTAAAAATACCATTCAATTAACTACCTTGCTATCTTGAAATGTTGTGAGAGCTGATAAAAGAAAACTTAAACTGTGGGCTACCCGAACTTCATACGAATTGAATGGGTCATGGTTTAATAAAACTTATCTCTTACTTTTCTGTACATTATAAGCAGCTTGATAATGACAATACAAGACCCACTCACGTACCTTAACACCCTCACATCTCTTGCCACCATTTTTCTGAATCTGAGAGCCTCCTGGCAAAGTTGAGGCTATGCGGTTGAAGCTCTGTGAAATTAAATAAGTTAGGGCAAACCGCTAACGAGAAAGGTGTCTGGCACTAGGAATTAATGCGGCGGTTATGTGAAGCCTGAGGCAATACCAGAACCAAAACCAGAGGGCAGCAGCAGGCGAAAGGTGTAGGAATGGCTGGCATCACCGGATGCGGAAACGCCTTCGCGGCGGCAACGCATAAAATTGCAGCACACATGTGTTCAGGAGTTTAATCTGTTTAGGCAACACCGTCAGAGCGAACTTGGAAAACTTTTGGTGGCAAACAAGGTAACACTAACTTCTGCTGGCAGCCACACCACATCCACGCACACCTTCCACGGCCGGCAGAAAATAATGCACTAAACGCAGAAAATGAAATACTTGTACCAGCAGCTGCCAACATTGTTAAAGTTTCCTTGAGAAATTGTAAATTTATTTTGAATTTAAAATCAATTGTTGTAGAAATTGTTGCTCTAACCACAAACACTTGAATATATGCTAAAATTCCAACACTTTCGTTTGCGGTTAAACATTTTTTTAATGTGAAAATCAAATAAAAACACAAATTTATTAATACAATTTACTTCCGGTTAACGCCTGGGTCTTATCATCATAATTGCTGTTTTCAGTGAGTAGTTTTGACCACGGAATTGATACCAATTAACGCCCTTGCCGAAGGTGTCATCGCCATATTTGCCAGCCAAGTTACTAAAAGTAAAGTCAAATATTATGGATGATTCACTGATGATTCTAAAGCTGCCTTTACACTTGTCTGAAATGTCTTTAGAGTGTTGAAGTCTGCATTGAAAGGAATTTTGCTAGCCGACTTTTTAGAGATTTATTCTAAGTGTAAAGGAGTCTTGGCTTGAATACTTACCTCTCGTGGCACGACTTATACCACCAAGCCCCAGTGAACTTTGTTGCACACTTTTTAGCAGTTGCATCACGATCACGAGTGAAGAAGTTGGCTCCCAAATGATATGTCAATGCATCACCTGCATTTCCCGATATCTTTCCCAGCGACATAAGTTTATATGACTCCAGTTCCCCAGCGATCTTAAAATTGTCATACAACTCGTATCTTTTTTCGCCCTTATGGTCCTCCACCAACACTAGCAATTCCTGATCCTGTGCCAAGGTAAATGCATGCAATTTGTCCAGACCTAAGAAGTATTCATTGTCCAAACTTCCAAAACCATTTTTATAATCATGCCAATCCCGAAAGAAGTCCTCACTGCCATCCAAGCGACGCAAAATTATAGTCCAACCTCCGCCTTGAGTCAACTGGTCACAAGCCACCATAAATGGATAACTGCTGAACTCAGGCAGCAGAATTGTCTGAAGTGTACTGCTTTGACTTAGAGGCGAGAGTTCGGCACAGCTTCTGGCATACATATTGGGCTTGGGTAAAGGCAGCAGCTGCGGTTGGCTATCCGGTTCCAAACTGGAACCAAAAATATAAAAAATATTAATAACATATATCGAATAATGTATAAAAATAATTTACCGCACAGGCACCAATTGGCTGGCCGTACAAATGCCAATTAGCGAGATAATAGATATTATTTTCAAAGACAACATTGCTGTTTTTTGCAAAACACTGAAAATTGTACCAACTCGCACTTCTTTTTATAGCAAAATGAAAGAAGAAAGTTAGATAAGATACGTTTTAGGCTACATGATCATTACTAATGAATCATACCAAAATACAACTTAATTAATATTTATCTTTAGCGAAAATAGGCACTCTGTGTCATTTTGATATCTTTGCAAACAGGTTATAATTATGAACAATGTTTCGAGCTTGTAAATCCCGAAATAGTCTTCCAACAATGTACCTTTGGTGTATGCAGGTTTCGACGTATTTAGAGGTGACACAGCTATATCTAAATTGTCTATGAGCTGCCTTCATTTTGTTTAACCTAATCGTCAGTTGAAATACACATAATACGAGGGCCTTCCCAGAAATAGCCGACCTAACTACTAAAACACAAAAATTTATCATTTTTTTTTTTTTTTTTTTCATCATAGGATCCCTTTAGGTTGATACACTTTTCCCAGCGATGTTCAATAGCTTCGATACCTTTTTATAATAAGAACTGTGAAGCTCTTCAAAATAGGCATTAACCTCGGACTCCACCTCTGCATTGTTGCAAATCTTTTTTCTCCGAGCCATTTTTTCAAGTTTGGAAATAAGAAATAGTAATCAGAAGAAATAATCAGAGGGAGCTAAGTCTGGCGAATAAGGGGCGTAAGGTAGCAATTCAAATTTTTATTAATTTTAGCCATTGCAACGGCAGAGGTGAGAACCGACGTTTTTGTTCTGAAGTCAGCAAACGCGGCACCCATCTTGCATTTTTGGGTCAATATGCGATGTACAGCACTTTTTGAAATGCCTACACATTCAGCTAACTCACGAACTTTCAATCGCCGGTCACTCAATACACATTTTTTAATTTTGGCCACCATTTCTGAAGTGGTCACCTCATTTGGACGCCCCCGATGTTCATCTTCGCAGCTCAAACGATCTCGCTTAAACTCAGCCGCCCAATATTTTATGGTTGTAAACGAGGGAGCAGAATTACGTAAGGTAGAATCCAGCTCCTTTTTAATATTGGTTGGACTAAGACCTTTTATATGAAAGTATTGTATCACATAACGATGACCAATTTTGTCCATGTTTGCAAATCAATAACAAGCGTTCTCTATTAAAATCGACAAAAAAAAAAACTGTGCAAAGTAAAGGCACCAAACTTCAAACTCAAACTAATTTTTTGTGAACATTTTCCAACACTACTGTGCTAGGTCGGCCATTTCTGGGACGGCCCTCGTAACCCTTACAAATTGTTTTTCTAAATAAGACTACTTTTCGTTCCTTACTTTTCTATTGGAGTTATACTATATACCATAGATGTCTGATTTCGACCAAACTGTTAATTACGAAATTTGGAGGCGATCTCAATTAAAACAAAAAAGTTTTTCTCACTAGAACTTCTTTTTCGACCTATCATTCATACTGCAGGTATATGCTATAGTCATCCGATTTTGACAAAACTTTGTAGAATTGTAAAAGTATATAAAATAAATATATGCCAACATAAGAAACTTTTCCATTAAAAACAAAAAAGGTTTTCTCACAAGAACTAGTTTTTCGACCGATCGTTCTTATGGCAGCTATATGCAATAGTCATCCGACTTTGACCAAACTTTGTTAAACCGTGTGGGAGCATATAAAACAAATACATGCCAATTTTCCGATCCGGTCGGTTTTCATACTTGTGCAGCGTATTTGTACTACAAGACTTTGTGAAAGATAGCTTTCAAACTGACGGAGGAAATCGCATAGAAACAGACGGACAGACGGACCGACGGACAGACGGACATAGCTAAATCAACTCAGCTCGTAATGCTGATCAAGAATATATATACTTTATGTGGTGCTCCCTAGCGTTACATACTTTGTTTATACGCCAGCTACATGCAAATAGAAATTAATTGTAAATAACTAACTCACTGTTTATACGCTAAATATCTTTCTTAAATATATGTATTTTTAGTGATGCCTGATTGGTAATAACTGTGTATCTGGTAACATTGAGCGCAGAAATCGATGAAAAAAAACTTCATTAGGCCAAGAAGTTTCGTCTTCTCCTCCTTGATCCAATTGCACTGCTTGTTTTCACTTTGTGGTTTTAACATAGCATCCCTTTGAATGTTATTTGCAAATAAGTCTTCTAATAAGTTATTGTTTTCGAGTCTTAGCTATTTGCAAATTAAAAACTAGCTCTCAGTTTATAAGCAATAATTTGACATCTTCAAAAGTGTTATTTGTAAATAAGATATGCGAATAAACGAAGTAACAAACATCCGGACAATTTAAATATTCCCTCTTCAAGGGTATAAAATGAGATTGCTTGACCTTAATGTCAAGTAAACATCATCTTTTTATAAGATTGTTAAATTAAGATTTAAGATGAGATTATAATCTTGGGCTGAGATTTTCCCTGCTTTTAGCATTTTTGTTACCGTTTCGTCTTGCTTTTGAGACTATAATCTTGGTTTTAAATTGATTTTTTCTCAGTGTATAGAATTTCTCCTGATGCTCTCACCTACTGAGTAAACTTCATGGAGTTTGCTTCATCGTGTAAATCTCTACTTTCTAATAAGTTTACCTTATGTCATCGTGTCATTTCGCTATTGGAAAAGAAAACTGTAAGACAAGATGACATAAATTCTGGGAAATTCATGCTGACTCATCTCAATGGTTAAATTTGACTGTCTCGCATTAAGTAATTAGCCAACTTAAGGCTAAAGAGCCCAATTAACCGACGCTGCGATGCGATCATGAATGCATAAAACTGCCTTCGTATTCATTTTTTTTATTGGGTTGGCAATTAATACGCCACGTTGCATTCCCTACTGAAGCCACATTCTGCTCCTAAGGGCACCTACGAACCGCAAAAGGCAGTGAGGTTTTGGTTGGGTGAGGCAAAGGAGCTGCATTGAAAATTAATTGCGCCCTCTGTATGAGTGCATACACACACATACATATCTCAAACGTGTGTACACAAGGTACGTGCGTGAGCCAGCAACCGCGACAGGCACATCGGGACCCCGGCACGCTCACTCGTCGTCGTCGGTCTGAGGCCAAAGCTTCGCGGTTTGCCTTTTATGAAAAATTAATTTGCTTTTTGTGCCGCAATAATATTACACGACGTGCAAAAATTCCCCTTGACTGTGCTGCCAATCAGAGCGTATGATTAATTTTTCGTCGCCAAGTCCTGCCCTTTCGGTGGATGCAATTTTTAATACATATTAAGTTTTTGATATTAAAATTTTTTATAAATTTTCGGTCTTATCATCATAATTGCAGTTTTTAGTGAGTAGTTGTGACCATGGAACGCATACCAGTTGAGTCCCTTGCCATAGGTGTTATCGCCATATTTGCCAGCCAAGTTGCTAAAAAGAAAGAACAATTAGCAAATTATTAACCTAGCTCTGCTTATACTAACCTATGGTGACACTCCTTATACCACCAAGCGCCCGTGAACTTTGTTGCACACTTTTCTTTTGTTTCATCACGATCGCGTGTGGTAAAATTGGCTCCTAAATGAATAATCAAAGAATCACCAGCATTTCCTGAAGCTTTTCCCAGGGATATTAGCTTATACGACTCTTGCTCTCCACCAATCTTGAAGTTGTCATACAACTCATATCTTCTTTCGCCTTCATTGTCCTCCAGAAGTACTAATAATTCCTGATCCTGTGCTGTGGTCATTGCATGCAACTTATCTAGACCTAAGAAATATTCTTTTTCCAAAGTCCCAAAACCATTTTTATAATCATGCCAATCCCGAAAGAAGTCCTCACTGCCATCCAAGCGACGCAAAAATATGGTCCAACCTCCACCTTGGGTCAGCAGATCACAAGCCACCATAAATGGATAACTACTGTACTCAGGCACTAGAATAGTCTGCAGCTTACTATTTTGGATTAGAGGCGAGGGCTCGGCACAGCTTTTGCCGTAGAAATTTGTGATTGCAAAGACATTCTCGAGCAACTGAGCTTGACGTTCCTGCTCCACTCTAAAAAATTATAATAGATTATGTATTCCTTCCTTGACTTGAGTTCACACTCTTACCTCACAGCCACCAATTGAGTTCGTATGGAGGCCAAATTTCCACAATCTTCTGATGTATTATAGCCCAGGCATTTGTATATACCTAATAAGGAGAGGCAAAGAATTATTTTGATAGAGCACATGACAAGTTCTGAATTCGACTGAAAAGAAGAAACATAAGAAGTCGATTTTATACCAAACTCGTGTATCTATGTAAATACTTTGATAAGATTACCGCTTTTATTTGCATTTAAGTAATCAGAGTTTTTGTACGATTCACAACAATGAGGGTCTTTTGATTAAAAGAAACCAAAACCAAACAAAGAACCCCTTCTCAGAAAAAACATATTTAGTTATAAAAAACTAACACTGAGAAAAAAATTCAATCTATAGGGTGAGTACTGAGAAAGTTCGAATTTTCCTTTAGCTCTCAAATTCCATACTGAAAAATTACTTAAAGAAATTTTTCCTTGCCTGATTTTGTTGTTTGAAACTCAGAAATAAAGCAATACACAAAAGTATTTTGAAAATTGTCACCACAGCTGTCTCTGCTGTTGTGGGTGGTGTGCATTCTGCGGTCGAAGCGTATTTTTGTGGGCCTCCTTCACGTAAAAAAGGAATATCAATCAAATTTCTTGATGGAAAATTCAACCGTTCTCAGTACTCCCTTTTAACCTAGATTGAAAATTATTTTGAAATGATTGCAATTTTAAATAAGACTACTTTTCGGACATTACTTTTCTATGGGAGCAATACTATATAGATGTCCGATTTCGACCAAACTTAGTGGAATCATGGAAAAGCATAACAAACTAACACGTACGAAATTTGGAGTCGATTCCATTTAAAACTAATCATTCATACTGCAGCTATATGCTATAGTCACCCGATATTGACAAAACTTTGTAGAATTATGTAAAAGTATATATGCGCTCCTTTTTTTATGACAGCCTTACTATATAGAGGAGATAGCAATGAAACAGACAGACGGACAAGCAAACGGATAAGGCAAAATCAACTTAGCTTGTCATGCTGAACAAGAATATATATATGTACTTTATGTGGTCGGAGTTGCTTCCTTCTATGCGTTACAGACATCTGGGGAAATATAATACCCTCTGCAAGGTAATACAAATTTTTATTAAAGTCGACAAAATAGTGCTGACACAGATATTAGTGGTATTCCTGAAAGTGATTTAGATTTAAGTTACATTTTATTTACATTTTGCCGATCAGCTGTTCACAGCTGCTCCATACAAAATATCAAGTGTGCCCAGAGTAAGTGAGGAACTGACGGTCATACTAATTGATTTAAAATAATCAACTTTGAGGCTGATTTAGATTTGGTTTAAATTTGATTTCTTGATTAGTGATAGTGTCACATCTCCATATGAATTTGACACTGTGACACTGAAATGTAACACTCCGTAACGCAGTATAAACCCAGCATTAATGAGGATTTCAAATCACAACCATAAAAAAATGTAGTATTTGAAAAGCAGATCGGTAATGTCCAATGGCGAAGCCACGGGTCAGTTGTCCCCCTATATTACAGATTTTGTATCAAGTTTTCATTTATGCCGCACAAATTGCCTTGTATGAGAAAGAAGCAAAAGAAGCAGACACTAGCGTCTCAGTTGCCATATTGGAAAGATTTACTAACGATATGAGTATATCGACAAAGCTAAGATATAAGAGAGATGTGATTTCACCCAATAGTTCGAGTCACAGAAGTGTTTATTCAAAACTTCAAAATGAGCGCCAACAGTTTTAATTGGCTTCAAAACGAAGCACCCGGTCCAGACGCGATACGAATCTGCTGGAGTGCGAGATCAATAATAAATGTTACACATTTTTATTATTTATTTGATTTTATTTCATAAAAGTTAGTATGTATTACAGTGGTTTCTCTTCATCGGCATTGGCCGGTGCAAGCAACAAATTTATTGCTGCTCCTTCTGGACTTTGAGGCTGTCTATGGCAACTGAAGCAAAATACTCTCAATTGATGAGGCCCCAAAGAATTAGCTTTTTTCTTCCTCATGAAAGCGCTTCAATCGAAAGATGTGAGACATAGCCTAAGGTGTTTTCCTGTTAGAATTTCATGAACAACGGCTAAATTAACACCAACTGTAGGCACCAAAATCTGACTAAAGGGCGCTGCAACATCAATCCGTTGTTCGGAATTTGAATACAAGTATTTGACTCAGAACAGAGACAATTTATATTCTATTGTATTCTAGTTCTAGTAAATCCTTTCCACATGGATCCAACTCAAAATCTCCTTTGTATGATCGCCACAGCTACATCAGAGTTGAGCCAACCAGAGACCACATTAAATGCCATAAAAAATTCTTGGCGCTCGGTTTGGTTTTTTTCCCCCACAGCAATTGCTGCAGCAGCTTGGGCCACACATTTCCTCCGCCCAATTTGGATTGCCGGAGCCGGAGCTAAAGTACAGTTATTTGCACCACAACAAACAATGCCAGGCACTTCTTTTTTCACACAATAATAGTAGTGGAAACTTGCCAGCAAGTTCTTAGAAAAGTTTCCGTTCAGTTTTATTATTCTTTTTTCCGCGCACACACTTACACACACACATTTCACATTAGAAAAGCGCCACAAAATTATGCAACACAATATGAAATGCATTTGAGAGACAAGTGAATCTTGTCAAGTGCCACAGCGGCATGCATGAGAGCAGAAGCCGTTGCCGGAGCCGGAGCAAAGCACTTGAGTTGGCGCTTTAATCAAAAGTCAAATATTTCATGGCAAGGACAAAGGCCGGACAGGATCTGGAGTGTGCGCGAGTGTAACAGCAGGCAGCTGCTGTCAGCATGCAAATGTTGTAGGGAAAAAAACTTTCGGAGTGGGTGGATCAGCCGCCTGTGCACTTGCCAGCCACTCTAACTCTGAGCTGTGCCGGGATGGGCTGGGCTGGGCTGCTTTCATGGAAATTACATTTTTGCATTCCGCCTTCATCGTCGTCGTAGACGTCTTCGCTGCTGCTGCTACTCAAGTAAATGCAAATATTTCTCATTTCTCTTACGAAAAATTGTCAAATGTATTCAAAAATGTGCGCCGCATGCGAAATCTTTTTGAATATTTATACACACAAACACCCACACACACATTTACAGGCTCATAGCTGACAACTATATGGCTCCATAGAAAATCCTTTTTAGGGCATTTACTGAGATTTCAATTCTTTGAATTCTGAGGCCAAATAACAAAATCTTTGTGTAACTGTTTATATATATGGTTGGAAATGCTTAACAAAAAACTAGCTTCAGTTAAGACTTCTGAATTACGAGGGTGAATCATTAAAGTTAAACTTAGAAAACTTAAGTCCATGTCCGTCTGTCTGAATGATCGCATCGATACCAGAGTCTGAAAGGTTAGAAGCCACCCTTTAAAGCATTTTTGATACTAGATACTAGGTCAATGTCAATTCAATTTTTTTGATTATATTAGACTCTTAAAGCTGGGATGCCCTTATAACGCTTATGGCCGTGCAGACACCAATACATATGAAGTTAAGCATTTGGAGAGATAGGGAACCCCAGGACCATGAAAATTATACCTATAGCTCATATCTATCTATTTTGATGATGTCCAAATTGAATGATCTTTTCAGTATGACTACGTAAAGCCAAATTTAGCTCCTCTACGACCAATTTGACAAAGATCGTTGTCCCAATATTGATCTAACTTGGCAGGGTTATATCTAAATTTACAAAATTAATACTTATTATACCCTTGCAGAGGGTATTATAAAATTGTCCGCAAGTTTGTAACGCATAGAAGGAAGCATCTCCGACCACATAAAGTATATATATTCTTGATCAGCACGACGAGCTGAGTTGATTTAGCCTTGTCCATTTGTCCGTCTGTTTCTATGCTATCTCCTCCGTCAGTTTTAAAGCTATCCTCACCAAACTTTGTACGAAGTCTTTTGGTACAAATACGCTGCACATTTGTCGGAACCGGCGGGATCGGATGACTATAGCATATGGCTCCCATAGGAACGATCGGTCGAAAAACTAGTTCTAGTGAGAAAAACTTTTTTGTTTTTAATGAAAACGTCCTTATCATTGGCATACACTTATTTTATATACTTCTACACAATTCTACAAAGTTTGGTCGAAATCGGATGACTATAGCATATAGCTGCAGTATGAATGATCGGTCGAAAAAGTAGTTCTAGTGAGAAAAACTTTTTTTTTTTAATAATGAAAACTTCCTTTTTATTGGCATATTCTTATTTTATATACTTTAACACATTTCTTCAAAGTTTTATCAAAATCGGATGACTATAGCATATAGCTGCAGTATGAATGATCGGTCGAAAAAGAAGTTCTAGTGAGAAAAACTTTTTTGTTTTAAATGGGATCGCCTCCAAATTTCGTAATTAGCAGTGTATTATGCTTTTCCATGATTTCACCAAGTTTGGTCGAAATCAGACATCTATATAGTATAGATCCCATAGAAAAGTAAGGTCCAAAAAGTAGTCTTAGTTAGAAAAACTTTTTTGTTTTCAATGGAAGCTGCAAGGGTATACAAAACTTCGGCCGAGCCGGTTAACTTTTCCCTATTTTTTGTTTTTAATTGAATCGTAATTATTAGATTGTTATGCTTTTTCATGATTCCACTAAGTTTGGTCGAAATCGTACATCTATATAGTATAGCTGCCTTAGAAAAGTAAGGTCCCAAAAGTAGTCTTGGTTAGAAACTATTTTTTGTTTTTAATGGAGGCTGCAGGGGTATACAAAACTCCGGCCGAGCCGAAGTTAACTTTCCTCTATTTTTTTCCTATTTGTTCTGACCGATACCATTGGACAGGAATTCATCCCTTCTAAAACTCGGACCAATATAATCACTGTTTTTGTCACTGTTTCGGTGACTGTTTTGGTCACTGTTTTGGTCACTGTCTTGGTCACTGTTTGGGTCACTGTTTTGAACTTTTTTTGTCACTGTTTTATTACTGCTTTGGTTACTGTTTTAGTCACTGTTTTCGTCAGTTTTTTAGTCCCTGTTTTGGTCAGAGTTTGGTCACTGTTTTGGTCACTGTTTAGTAACTGTTTTGGTCAATGTTAATGTTTTTGGGCAGAACTTTTTGAAGACCTTTTCTCGAATAACTTGCTTTCTAATATTAAGAAAAGACTTCTAAAAAAGTCTCTAAAAATAAAAACAAAATTATGTTTGAAAAAACCAAAATCTAGAAAACAATGTTTTCGATTGTACATTTGCACAGCTTTAAGATACCCTTTCACCTTTTTATAATAAATTTTATTTTTGGTATGATTATTTCCGAATAACTCATTTTTGGGCAGAACTTTTTGAAGACCTTTTCTCTTGATATAAGAATTCTTTATTAAGTCCATAATTTCTAAAAATCAATCCACAATTATGTTTGAAAAAAACCTTAAGGTTTTTGAAATGAGCCGCTTTAGTTTTAAATTTTATTCTGATTTGATCCTGATTAATAACTAGCATTGAATCCTGATTTAAAAACTTTTATTTAAATTTTAATAACAGTGATTAAAACGAAATTAAACAATATCTTTTCCATTATCATTAATGAAGAAGGACAACACAAAGAAAAGGAATTAAGTAAAAACTAGAATAGAATTTTAACAATAAATGCGTCTTATAAAAGTCCGCAACAAAAAAGAAGCCCCTGAATCAGTTTATGATTATTTATTAAGTAAATCTTCTTAATAAGTAAATCTTTTAATCGAAAATTTAAATTTAACATACAAAACTCTCTCTCTCACTTATTAGTGAGCCCTCGCTTACACCAAAAAAACAAGTTCAAAGCTAAACTTTAAAAACCTGGTCCGCTTATCGGTTATGAATTATCAACAATTTGCACCCAACTGACCTCAATAACACGAATAGCCCAACTAATAACCAATGCATTTCAAAATCAAAATTGCGGCTATCCCTAGTGGTGACTTCTTTTTGCTGACCCCAAACTCATGTGTACAGAATATTTAATTAAATGTTTAATTAAACTAATTGCCCCAAAAACATTGACCAAAACTCTAAACAAAAATAGAATTTTTAATCAAATGGGAAAAAGGCAAACAAATATACAATTTTTTGGCCTCAATCCATAAAAATATTTAATAATTAAAAGTATAACTTGGGCTTACCCTTTTCATGTTTAAAGGCTTTGTTGTATCATTTTCTTTAAAAAAAAAAAAAAAGCAAACTTTTCAATCAGCGGAATTTTGGATTTGTTTGCACAAATCCAAAAAGTATGTAATTTAAAGTAAGCTTTGCGATTAATTGCAACTCAATTTATGATTATTTCCACACAATTAAATGCACGTAATTTATTTTCACATGTCAATCCCCGGGAATGTCATTCAACAATAACAAAATTCTGCATATAAATAATTTACTGACATTTTCTTTTCATTTGCCCACACAAAAGGGAAAAAATAAACAGCGATATTTGTGATATAAAGCACAGGCGGGCTGCATTACTAACTGATTAAAAATGTATGCAAAATGTGTACGTAATTAAATAAATTAATTAAGCAGCAGAGGGCAAAAGACAAGCGAGTCGATGTGCCGGACCACTTGACAGGGCACAACATGTAAGAAAGTCTGTCAAGCTCGACTGTAATATACCCAGTTTCAGACGATTTGGTTTGGATTCAGAGACCTACAACAAGCCTCTAATGTTAGATCACACTTGTGCGTTTGATAGGCTTGGTTGGGCTCGCCGCTTCGGTTCGACACACTCGAAATGATCGCAAGCACATTGAGTCAGAACGAGCACGAGTAATTATCTGAACAAGCTTTTCATAACACGAGTCTTAACAAGCCTTTTGCCAGCAATGGACAAGCCTTTTCGAGCAACACTGTTGCTTACTCGTACTCGCAACAAAATTTACTCCATTTACTTGCTTGTTGACGGCGAGCTTCGACAAGCCTCTTATGCAATTGTTGTTGTTTTGAAAACTTCAAACAACAACATACCACAAGAAGGAAAAAGAAAGCGTATGCAAATAGAAAAAAGGCCATCATGCTATCCCTTTTGCTCTCACAAATTGTTGTTTTTTGGGTGCTTGTGACGATTGTGCACAAGCGTTGATCGTAACAGCTCGCAGCAGATCTATGACTTCGGCAACAAGTACTCGCGGTGACTCGCGGCCGAAGCTACGAGTTATCGCAAGTATTTGTACTGAACGAGCTTTATTCATGACGGCTCGCAGCAGAACTTAGATTTTAGCAACAAGGGGCTTGCGACGACTCGCGGCCGAATCTCCGAGTCAACGTGAGTATAAGTACGGGCAACACTCGAGTTTGACAAGCCTTGAGCGCTGAGCGAGTGCGTTCGTGGCATCTCGTTGCAGTTCTCTGAGCTCGGATAATTGATTGGGTGCGCAAATATCGAATATGTTAATTCTTTTGCCTTTGACATACATTTGAACAAACATATTATACCCTTTGTTTCCTTAAAAACAGGGCATTAAAACACTCGCACACCCACTCTTAACTTAAATGGCAAATGGAAATTGTTTGGTTACAATTGTGCAGTTTATTTTACAATATTGCGACATTCAAGTGCAATTAAAAGGCACAAACAACCTTTTGTGTCCGAAGCTTGCTTTTGTAAAGTATCAAAAAGGCATTATTAAAGAAACAAGCAGCGTGTAAACTAAATTACAGAATATATGTTTCGTTATTGGCTTTAGCCTCGCATGTGGCCAGGAGTTGATTTTTATCTAACTCAAAATTCTATGTTTTGTTTTTATAGTTTTTAATAACAGTCTTCAAATATTACACATTTAATGTGTAAATCGGAGCGTTTGTTAGGCCGAACGTAAATTATAGTGTGAATAGTGTTTGCTTTTGCTGTCATTACGATCATTATAGATAATTGCAAATCAACACCCCAACTCTTAGCACAGCAGTTAAAAGTATTATCTTAAGAAAGTTCGAGAGGTTTTATTTCCATTAATTTAGGTAAACTTCCGTATTTTTACGATATAAACAAAGTCATGCATGTCCAATGTAACTCTTCAATTCCTTTGTTATGATAATAAAATTCATTAAAATTTACACAATTGAATCAAGACCTTATCCCTTACCAAACTGTGCATGAAATGCACCAAGACTAAAAAATATATGCCAAAATTGTTTCTTTTTCAATTTGCGCTTGCTAGCAAATGCCATTTGTTATATTTGCTGAGCCCAAAGCTACCCAAGCTGCCAAATTGCAAAATTTTCAATTTTCTTATTTATGATATTTTTCACAATTATTTATGATATTTTTGTATTTCCTACCTCGTGGATTTATGAGCATTGTTATCCAAGCCAGAAAAAAAAGACAAAACAAAATTTAAATGGCCCCCCATACAGATTCTTATACCAGGCTGGTTTTGGTGGCAGTTATACCATGTGGTGTCCATATAAAATTTCTTATCAAACAAAAACCAATCTTAAAAGAATGTAAAAAAGTGTGTAAACTTTGCCTAGACCAATAAAAGTCTAGACTTTAATACTGCACTGTACAACTAAGTAGCCTCATACATCCAAACAGCATGTCTTATACAATAACATTGCCGTTATCACCCACCCCACCCAACTACAGTTCAGAATCCACACGACTACAAGGGTCGTTTGCCGTTTTGTAGCTTTGCTTTCTCTGTTAGTTATGTATGTTACGGCAACGGTGGTGAGTTTACAGCAGCATGTTAACAGCTAAGCTGAATGAGCCTGGCAATGTACAGCAAAATGAAGTGGAGACTTTGGAAACATAATAAGTTTGTCCTTTCGTTCATAGGAACACGGCTATATAGTTTCGGCTGTTGATTAAGAAAATACGTATATGATTTTTAAGGCCAAAGATGCTTTCATTTGCTTGTTTCATCATACTAAAATTAAGTAGGAACGTGAATGAAATTCGTTTAATATAAAAATGTTAAAGTTAAGGATGTTTTCATTGAAGACAAAAAAGCTTCTCTTACAAGGCTACAAAAGATCTGATCTGCAAGAGTGCCTGTTTTCCTGACACGAGTATACTTGTTGTAAATGCGATTTGGGTATGATTTTCCCCTCAAAATATGAAGTCACTTCATATACTCACTCATATTGTACTAGTATTTCAGTGACTGGTCTCAGTTTTGAGTGGGTGTCAAATTTAGTTGTGCCTGCTTTGAGCGACACCGCACGATGCTTTCGTCTTTGAGTGGGCGGTCGCACGCAGACTTTGCAGGTTACATACCAATTTTACTCAGACAGCAAAGAGGAATACGCAAATAACCCGGTGTTTTGAGCACACATTCTACCAATACTTAAGAATTACTTGAGTATTGCTCTTCGCATTTGTTGATTTCTAAAGCACGCGTCACGTTTGCCTACTCAGGGTAGGAAAGGCATATCCGACTTAAATAAGTATGTATATCAATAAATTTATTAAAGATAAATACAAAAAATATTGCTTGTGGTATAAGTCTTTTCCACGAACGACGGTCCAAGGCCCTTATTTTAAAATTCTAAAATATTTTCATAAAAAACATAGGTTAAATGCGTATCTTGAATTGTTGGTGGATAATTTCACACTCAAATTTTACGGTTCCCTGTTTGTATGAGTATTTCCTATAAGCTCCGCGAGTGGCGCGAGTGTTTTCAGCACTTAAGTGCGAAACGCAAATATGCCGTGAGTAGAAATACCACTGTATACATTATGTTGGAGTAGTTGGGATATCCGAGTGCGAAGATATCAAGTACTTATGCAGTGCACTTGCAGTTGCGGTGCACTCGTGCATATCTGTGGTCGTTATGTTTGGCTATGTTGAAAGTAAGCCTACTTTCTTTTCTGAGCTTTTCCAGCTCTGCAGACCACCATGGTGGTTTAAAGTTGGACTTTATTTTTCTAGGGGGGCAGGTCCTATCGAACGAGTCTTTGTACGCCGTGGTAAGCGTTTCTACAAGCTCGTCTATCAGTTTCCCCGTATTTGGTGTGAATGGTGGGGACGTTTAAAGCTTTTGGACCAACGGTTTATTATGTACTTCCCAGTTGGTCTTTTTTGGGTTCTGAACCCTTTTGGGTGAAGGACATTTGTTTGATAGTACGATCTCTATGTAACGATGGTCAGAGAAGGAGTGCTCTGCCAGCACCTTCCAAGAAACCAGTTGGTTATAGAGGTCATCAGAGATGAGGGTGATGTCTAACACCTCTCTCCTATTTTAAATAAAGTTATAGAGGGACTTCCCTCGCTCGTTGGTGTCTGTACTGCCCCATAGTGTGTGGTGTGCATTGGCATCGCCTCCTAATATAAGGCTTGTGTTGGTGTGGCTGCTTCCGACCAGGTCTCGGAATAAAATTGATGGTGGAGGGCTCTCACTGTCATGAACCAGATAGTAAGATGCCAGCCTGATGGTAGAACTCCTCAGTTCCAGACTGACCGCTGTGATGTTTCCATCAGTAAACTGAGGAAGTAAAAGAACATTAAGATGTATTTTGGTTAAAATAAATGTACGAATTTTACCTTTACCCTTGGTGTAGAAAAGGTTGTACTTAAGTGTTCTCAGGCCGTTGACTCTGTCACCTGAAATCCACGGCCCTTAGATAAAGGCTATATCTACTTCGCCCGAGGAAAGGCGAAGTAGAAGTGCTGCGGTTGCTGCTTTACAATGGTGCAGGTTGATTTGTAGAACATGCACCATTTTATCAATTAAATTTTTACATATTACATTTACGATACATGTCAATTATGAACAAAGATTACTCCTGCTTGATTGCTGTTACCGTGTAGAGCTAGAATAGTACCCGGTCAAGTCAACGACTAATACATCTTCACTAGAGCAGAACAATTTCCAAAATGACTTCAGACGACTTCAAAATCAGCTTACTACAGTGCAACTTTGTACAATCGGTGGCGGATCATAGCTGTTTCATGACGAACCACCCGCAATCATCAGCGAGCCTACCTCTGAACTGCTTAATATATTTAGAACTTAGAATTGTTGGCTCTTTGATTTCATTTTTCCCTTTTTCTACTTTTCTACCGCCTCAAAGTATATACTTCTATAGTATAAATGGTAAGTTTATGTACTTGCATATATATATGACTCACTTAGTACTTTTGTGTACCCACAACCCATGCAAATGTCTATAAAATTCGCAAGGGACATAAAATAGCAGAAACTTTTCGATTGCATTTTTGTCGCAAAAGTAGCTTTGATTGCTTTAAAAATAATTTATTGAGTCAATTGACTTTTGCAGTGGCTGTCTTTGCAAATAAAACGCACTGCAATCGAACTTACAATCGCCAGGGACTCACACACATACGCAGAGATTTGATTGTGTTGACTCTATGAAAGGAAGAGAAATCAACTTAAGTGCAGCTGAAGTAGTTGCTCTCCTTAGTTTTTGGTTCAATTTGAAATTTATTGCGGCCGGAGTTCGTTCACATGGCAAGTTAAAGCTACGGTTACATGATTCATTCACATGGACACACACACACACAAGTCACCGCCACCCAACCCAACTCAGTTCCAGAATTTGCTCATTTTGGCTTTAGAAGGACATCGGATCGAACGATAGTCCAGGCATGACTTTGCCTTTGCAAAATGCAAACTGAGACACACATACATGTCAATCCACTTTGATGAGGCCTAGTCAGTGAGTTGAAGAAGGAACTGGTGGTATTGAACTGGCGGAGTATCCACTGGGAGCAGGGCAAATAAAAATGTCTCTTTCTTATTCATCTTGATTGACAGACGTTACTTCAGAATTTCAAATGTTGAGATTGTTTTTCTTTTTGCTACTATTATGTCAATCAATATAATTTGTAATGGCTGCCAGATCTACCTTTAGTTGACATAATGCTCTGGTCAATTTTGATTAGTTATTTGAAGAAAAACTAAATTTAATAAATCCTTTCCCAAGTTCATGTCAAAGTTTTTACCTGGGGACACCTTTGTGAGAATAAAATACCAAAACATTTGTTCAAAAGTCAACAATTAATTATTGTCTTTAATAACAAATAACCTATTCAACTTGCTTTTGTCCCAAGCACTTTCAATTATTGTTGACATGAACTCATATTAATTGTCATCCTGTTGGCGTAGATAAGCAATTTGTGGACTATTTCCAATTATCGTTTCGAAGGGCGTTTGGGCAAAGTGAAATTAGCCAAATTATTGGAGTAAACAGGACGCAGAGCCGACAAGTCGTCTTCTTGTTTGCGCTTAAAATTTAATTTCACGCACAATTGAGTTCATGCATAATTCTGGTATCGGGGTGATAAATTATTGCTATTATTGCGCACACACACGGATGTGATGAGGGGGTGGGTAAGGTAGGCCTGACCACAGCAGGAGCTACAAAATAATGACCCTTCCTCAACTGCATCGTCGTTGTCGTCCTCGACGTTGCGTTCATTAATTCGCTGCCATAAAACAGGCCGAGGGCATATTTTTGCTTTGCTTGCATTTGCATACTCGCAGGCTTCGTTGGGGCACCTGTTACCCAGGACCTAACAGGACGACGCCTACAACACATGTCCGCTCATAATTAATGTGTAAATTGTAAAGCTGCGCTTCACCCATTTCGCTCCTTCCTTTCCACAATGTGGCCGGGTCTGGCAACCAGCTCGACAACAGGACGTACCTGGCAGGAGCAGGAGCCTAGTTAATACAAAAGCAAGAATAACAACAGCAACATCAATAAACAACATGGACTCAAAACTTCTTCCGAAAGGGGGAAAATACATTTTGACGTTGAACAAAATTTAATTGCATTTGGTTCACCTAGCACCTGGTCAGGCCTCACAAAAGCTAAGCTTTGAATAGCGCTTGGTTTGATTGAATATGGCTTAATTGGTTTTGTGGATGGACTTTCTAGAAACAATTCGGAAGATTTTTTTCTTTAGAGATTAGAGATTTTCGAAATAAACGAGAAATGTGTAAAATTGACTAAACTTGTAGCCAGATGGGTGCCGCATTTTCTCATGGCTCGTCTTAAAACCAATATCAACTAAAGCTCTGTAAGCGGACTGGAACTACAGATGGAACTTCTCGTATATGTATATCAAAGACCTGCACTCGAGCGATTACTTGGCTTGGTTGGGCTCGTCGCCTTGGTTCGACTCACTCGAAGTGATCGCAAGCACATTGAGTCAGAACGAGCAAGCTCTTTGCTTCGCACGAGTAATAACATGAACAAGCTTTTCAAACCTCGAGTCAAAATAAGCCTTTTGCCAGAAATAGCCAAGCCCATGGTACAACTAACACAGTATGGCGGAGAGCTTTTTTTGAGTACTGAGCTTTTGCTTTTGAACCAAGACTACACAAATCACAAACGTTTTGCTTACTTTTTAAGTACTTTGCTGAGGACGCACTTGCTTGTTGCACCATGGCCAAGCCTTTTCGACACTCTACTCGTAATTACTCGGACTCGCAACGGAATTTACTCGTAAGCATGGTACAACCAACACGGTATGGCGGAGAACTTTTTATACCCTTGCAGAGGGTATTATAAAATTGTGCGGATGTTTGTAACGCATTGAAGGAAGCATCTCCGACCACATAAAGTATATATATTCTTGATCAGCATGACGAGCTGAGTTGATTTAGCCCTGTCCGTCTGTCCGTCCGTCCGTCTGTCCGTCTGACTGTTTCTATGCTATCTCCTCCGTCAGTTTTAAAGCTATCCTCACCAAACTTTGCACGAAGTCTTCTGGTACATATACGCTGCACATTTGTCGGAACCGGCCGGATCGGATGACTATAGCATATAGCTGCCATAGGAACGATCGGTCAAAAAACTAGTCTTAGGAGAAAAACTTTTTGTTTTTAATGGAAACTCCAAAGTATATTCTTGTTTCTTGATTTAGGTCGAAATCGTATTAACCAAGGGTGTGAAACTACAGTGAGAAAAACTTTTTGTTTTTAAGACAACGTCTTATCATTGGCTACACTTATTTTATATACTTTTACACAATTCTACAAAGTTTGGTCGAAATCGGATGACTATAGCATAAAGCTCCCATAGGAACGATCGGTCGAAAAACTAGTTCGAGTGAAGAAAACTTTTTTTGTTTTTAATGAAAACGTCCTTTTTATTGGCATACACTTATTTTATATACTTTGGACACATTTCTACAAAGTTTTATCAAAATCGGATGACTATAGCATATAGCTGCAGTATGAATGATCTGTCGAAAATGAAGTTCTAGTGAGAAAAACTTTTTTGTTTTAAATGGGATCGCCTCCAAATTTCGTTATTAACAGTGTATTATGCTTTTCCATGATTTCACCAAGTTTAATCGAAATCAGACATCTTTATAGTATAGATCCCCTAGAAAAGTAATGTCTAAAAAGTAGTCTTAGAAAAGCTTTTTTGTTTTCAATGGAAGCTGCAAGGGTATACAAAACTTCGGCCGAGCCGAAGTTAACTTTCCCCTAGTTTTTTAGTACTGAGCTTTTGCTTTTGCACCAATACTACGCAAATCACAAACGTTTTGCGTACTTTTTAAATACTTTGCTGAGGGCACACATTGGCAGCGCCTTACCTCGCTTGTTGTACCATGCTCGTACGTACTCTGCTGGTTGACGGCGAGCTTCAACAAGACTCAAATGCAAAAAATAGGCCATCATGCTATCTCTTTTGCTCTCACAAATTGTTGTTTTTTGTGTGCTTGTGACGATTGTGTACAAGCGTTGATCGTAGCAGATCGCAGCAGATCTTTGACTTCGGAAACAAGTACTCTCGGTGACTCGCGGCCGAAGCTAGGAGTAATCGCGAGCATTTGTTATGAACTAAATTTACTCATGACGGCTCGCAGCAGAACTTTGATTTTAGCAACAGGGGGCTTTCGTCGACTCGCGGTTGATTGATTTTAATAACATCCCGAAATGAATGTTTCGGCTGAAGGTTTTATTTCGGGTTTAAATTTTTATTTATTTGAGTTTTCGGTTTCGGTATACCAGTACGTACCGGTACAAGTATTAGTATGTAAATATTGCTTATTGGAAAAAATAATTACGAGATAAATCTATGTAGATCATTTTATAACGAAACGATATTCTTCATAACAGAAATATGTATCACACATGCTTGAATGTCAAGCAAATGGTATTTCCGGATAGGAATTGATTTTGGTTGATACATTCTTTAATATAAACCAGAGTTGCCCAGAGGTAATTAGATAATCCCTTGTTTTCCAAAATACAGTAACTTGTTTTCTTGAAAGAAATCATTCGTCGCCAACAACCAAATCTCCCTCCACATACAAATTCAGTTTTGCTTCAGCTTTGCCACAAGCATAAAGATGAAGAGAACATTTTGGTACTTGAAACTCCTTCTTAGAAAGCTTTTCATTAGTCGTGGAATTGATGTTTAATTAACAGAGCATTAACATTAATGGAAATATATCAACATTATGTTAGCTGTTAGCCCGTAATGCTCTAAAATGTATGCATCATTATTATAACCTTTTATTGTTCTGCCATTTATTATCCGATCTTTATGAAAATGTATGAGATTGTAGATATTGGGGACATACACTAAACTGCACCTAAACTAAACTGCAAAAAAATTAGCTTGACATCTTCAAAATTGTCGGAGTTATTAAACATGTTTCACTGCGGGGGCGGAAGGGGGTGTGGAAAAGAGTTTAAACAAACTTTATCTGCGTGCAGACAATACTAGCCTAAATACAAAATTTGGTTGCTCTAGCTCTTCTAGTCTCTGAGATCCAGGTGTTCATACAGACGGACGGACGGATAGACAGACGGACATGGCTAAATCGAATCGGCTGTTGTGATGCTGATAAAGAATATATAAATTTTATAGGGTCGGAGATGCTTCCTTCTGCCTGTTACATACATTTACACGACTTTAGTGTACGTTTTTTACTCTACGAGTTGTATTGGCTGCGTGACCCGACACCGTCTGCAGTCCAAAAGTTTCCAGGTAGTTCTTTAAGAGGTAGAAAAGTCTACAACGATGCAAGTCTCTTCTTATAGTTAAATTTACGTAATACAATTTCCAAAATTAATTTTTGTATATTAATATAGAAGCGACGTCATTCAACTGGTCGATTGAATGAACCGATTCCATTGCTGTTATCGGTTCGGCTGTGCATTGTTAATCAGACTCTATTTTGTTTGCGGTTTGGTTTGCAAGCACGATTAACCGGTATTTATAAAATACAATAATACAATTCCTGCTTTGCTACTGCTGTCTTGTTGAGGTATTCCATAGGAATTACAAAGAATCTAAAGAATATTTGTCTCCTGATTGCATATTAAAAAGCGTTAAAACTAGTTTGTTCTAAAAGCATTTTCAAATGGCTTTTGTTTCGAATGTCCTTAAAAGAGCTCAAAAAATTGAATTGTTGTCAGCGGCAGAACGACCTTTCATTGTATGTAGTTGACTTCAAGCTCTAGTTTTGGCCTTTCAAGCTACATATAGTACTTGTCCATACATATGTACCACCTCTCACTCAGATCCAACCGAGCTCCCTTCCACTAACGCAGCTGCCATTAGTGAGATTAAAACTATGACCAAAGAGGCACAATGTCGCAGTGCTTGGGTTTTGGCTTTTGTTTCATTTTGAACAATGGGGCGTATCTTGTCGTAATGACGCAATGCGTACAATGAAAGGAGGCACTGCCTGAAAACGTGCACTGGATGATGCATTTTGAAATAGATACAGACAAATATATATATATATATATATATATATATTTATATAGAAAAAAGAGGCTACAGTTGACACAAATTCAACGAAGTGAATTGCAAATTGTTGATGGCTGCTTGGGCTTCTATAAAGTTGACTGGTTCATTGTCATTCCGGAACAATGGGAATGTCCGCTCAGTGCTTGTGACTGTAATTGACAGTTGGGTAAGCTTAATCCCCATTTGACTTGAGCTACGCTAAGGATATGCAGTTGTGTATGTGTGTGTTTATGCCTCATTATCCTAATTAATTAATGCAGCATTGAGGAGGCTGGAGTTACAAAAATAACAAGGAGAACTTTCTTACTCATAAATGGAGCAAGTTTAGATCTCCAAGTTCCTTATATAGTTTTCTTCTGTATATTTAATAGTCATCAGCCTTCAATGGTCGGCCAGTAAGAGGTAAGTCTTTATTTCGTTTGCTTATTTTTATATTGGGCGATTGCTTAAGGATTCCTTCCCTTCCGCAAAATAAAAACACATTTTCCTTAAATTTGGTATTAGAAATGTGAAAAATTAAATTTCATTTTTGTCAGCTCTTTATGATCAAAGTTATGAAGTATGTGGTTAACTTTGGCATCTTCTCTAATTAAATTTTCTGTTCACCTCTTTCAGCGTTTTCCGCGCCAGCACACGGTAAACTTTCTTTGAACCGACAACAAGTGGCTGTTGGGCCTTTCATTAAATGTGGTGACTTTTCCTTGGGGTTTTACTTTGTTGTGGTTTTGATTCTGTGCCTTAAATTGAAGAAATATTTGACAACTTCTGCTCTAAGTACAAACAAATTGGCTCCTCATATATGTATCTAAAGCCAAACAACTGTCAGAGCATTGGTTAGCATTGTGCAATGCTATCATCCCACTGGGTCACCCGCCAGTTTTATTAAATTCCTACAAAGGCTTCTGCATCTGCTTCTTCCTCTTCGTCATCTTCTTCTTTGCCAACGTGGAAAAAGGCAATAAAAATCATTTAACAAAGTCAAACAACAATAAAAAATTAAACTTTGCCGTCAACACACAGGACCAAGCCGAGCGTAAAAAGACGTCGAAGAGCGAAGCAACATAAAAAAAAAGTACCCAACAAAGAATGAAATTAAATAATAAATATAAATAAATGCGAATACGGAAAAGTTTTGCGAAATGAAATTTTCAAATCTCTGATCTGTGCAGCGTCATGTGAGTGGGTGCGCAAGGAGGACACTCAGACACAGCGATTTATTATGTCATGCCTCGTCAGACAAGGCCGCAGCAGCCAAGGACATCATCATAAATCAATCCATTTGATGAGCAAATCAAGGAGAGTACGAATTTAATTACACTTAAGCATTTCGGTTTTGTCGTGGGGGAGGGCAAAGGCTAAAGTCACATGATTATTTTCGTCTTTTTTGTGTATTCCTTTTTCCTTTCTTTGGCAAATTCCATTCGATTTACTTGGTTTCAATTTGGTTGCAGTGCCAATACGGCTAAGTGCTTTCGCTGCCATAGAATGAGTTGACAAAAGGTAAGGCAGGAGAGTAGAGTGGTTAGATGGGTTTTAAAAGTGTTAATGGATTGGTATTAACATACTTAAAATTCGATTCATTTTGCAATAATTAATTCAACATTTAAAGAAACTTAAATAAGGTCAGAGCTCAGATTATGAAAGGACTTGCATAGTTTTGTGGTGAATGAGAAATAATAACTGAAGAAAAGTTTCAAATAGTTGATCAAAATTTTGATTATGCATTGATGGCGAAATAAACTTGCTCCGGTTTAGGCTCGGGCAACAATTACTCTACCCTGGATAAGGAAGAATCAAGAGGGGAAATGCCCAAAAACGAGAATTAGCAGCCTTGTACTCAGTTCCACTTCCGCAAAAGTTTTATGATTTAGAGAACAAATATAGTACAAAGCCGGTTTTAAATCACACAATTTTTGTGAAAGTGAAATTGATAATATTCTCGAACGCAATATTCCTTATCTCTCAACTTATCAACCCTATTACATATCTCTTTAAAGCGCCACATACAAATTCCTTTGAGGTGTAGTTTTCGGAATACAGTCGACCTCGTCATTCCAAGGCAGTGCATCCAGAAACAAGTAAAACGAATAATTTAATTAAAATCTATTTGGTTTTGAATTTTCAAGAATTTTGCTTTTGAAATCGAGCTAAATACGTTCTCAGTTTAGTGTTTTTAGTGGCGAGTGGTTTGAGGTAAGGAAACTGAGAGATGAGAGCAAGCATATTTGAGAGAATAGCGTTCCGCTCTCACAGTTTCGATTTTATGGGAGAGGGATGTGTCATCGATTTTTGCACTTATGTTGCTTTGGAATTCCCAAGCAGCATTGCTGGCATGGAGAGACGGCTGTTGGGCTGACAGTCGACAGGCAAAGACTAATAAGCAGCACGTGGTGTTGTGTTTCTCGCGCCGGCTAAAACCTGCTACATAGTTTGACAATTCATTTTCTATGAAATAAATAAAATCAAAATAGGAAAAAACAACTGATTTTAAATTGTTGTTTGATTGGAACATGCGCGCTTACTTTTGAATCAGTGAAGCTCTTAAATCAAGAGTGAACGATTTTTCTCTAGAACCTGATACAAGAACAAACACTCTTGGTTTTTGACAATGCACTATACTCTTGATTCAAGAATGAGCAAGCTAGGATTTGAGTACATTTAGCACTTGATTCTTGATTTTTGATACTTGGTTCAAGAATTAAAACTCTTGGATTAAGAAAAACGGGATCAAAAGTTAATACTTGGAACAAGAATCTGACTTCTGGATCAAAAATTTTCATTCTTATCGAACTTCTCGCATGAAAGATTCTTAATCCAAGTATGAAATTCTCTATTTATTCTCTGAATGTGTTACTGCTATCTGCACAACCGGGCTTCTTACCCTTCAGTACGGCTGGTGGCGATAGCTACTTGCACTACTTACATGGACTACTTACTGGTGGCGATCGCCACCCAATCGCTTTACTAGTAAGTACTACAGTAAGTACCTACGATAGGGTACCGACCAGAGTACCCTTTTGGTATAGCAACGTCACTCCCAAAGTAAACGACGCGTCGCGACGCACACACTTTTCGGTACTTACCCCAGTACTTACATGTAAAGCGAAGAGGTGCAAAAAGTAAGAAGTGAATTGCATTGCTGGTGGATTGGGCGTTAAGTACCGGTGGTTACTAGTAAGTACCGAATTCTACACCCATGTGCTAGTGCAGCGTACTGAAGGGTACATACTGAGTGCTTAAACTATCACGCGTATAGTCGATGGTGGCCTGCGTTAAGATATCGCCGTACGTGTACATTCCTAAGTCTTGAGCTCGATTCCCAGACAAGGAAAAGATAATATTGTAATTAAACTTGTTTTTCATATTCGAATAAACTCAGAAAATAACGACTGGCAGAGTTATAGATCGACCGTGATAGAGTTTATACCTTGTTTTACTTAAAATTTCCAGTAGGCTTTGTTCTTTAAAGTACTTAAATAGAGAAAAAACTCGAAAAACCACCGTTGAATCGAGATCTTTTAGTACTTTTAGTAAGCTGAAAAATTTAAGGAAAGCGCGTTCTTAATTCAAGTACATAATATGTATCATGGATTGAGTACATAATAGACTTACAATAGAAACTTCAAAAAAAGAGAGCAACTGAACTTGGAAATTAAGTTAAACATAATCTGTTCTTCAAACAGATTCTAGCTGGATGTAACATTTTTTATGGATTGATGGTATATTTCTTACCTACAGAAACAGTATTTTGACGGCGCTTTGACCTTTTCAACCTTCTTTGCCTTGAACGAATTGAGAAGAGCTTTAGAACGGTATTTGCATGGCTGCCTATTTCAAAAATCTTATAGGGTTGACTTTAGAAATTATTAGACTTCAGCGAAGAATATTAAGTATTTAATTTAAGAGTAAATCGGGTTTGACAAAAGAATATGGCAACCTAAAAGTACGATCAAACGGGCCTGTTCCCATTTCCGAGTCCGATTGATCATATTTGGAAGAAGGTCTGATTATCCAGAAAAGAATGGAGCATTTCGTCGAAATGTTCAGCCATCAAAACAGTCGAATGAAATTTAACTTAAGTTTAAAGCTAAAACAATCTTAAATCAAGTATTTCGAGATTGAACAAATCGTACTTGAATTAAGAATTTCGTTTTTGAATGAAAGATTTCCGTACTTACCTAAGGTTAGGTTAGGTTGCGATGGCTGAGAGCGACAAGTCGCCCTCCCACTTAGGCCTCTTTGGGTCCATTGCGATGCCATATGTGTTCCCTGTTAGCCCTTTTTACAACTGAGGGGGGTCCTCTTTACTGAACCATTGTGTGTACAGAAAAAATTTTAATGGAGCGCAGATTTCCTCGTCTTTGTTGATTTTATGCACCTTTCTGTCTCAGGTTTGCGACTTAAATCTTGGTTTTAAATTGGTTTCTTATTTGTTTCTTTTTTCAAAGTATTGAAGTGATCTTCCTTTTTATACTCTTTGCCAAAGAGTATATTGGAATTCGATTTCGGTCAGGGCCACGAGCCCCTTTACAGCGGTCGATCCTATGAACCCAATTTCCCACCACACTGGCACTAATTTCGACCGGAACCTCGAATTTTGCGTTGGATATTGTCTTTGAGCTCGTTTTAAGTTGGTTTGGCTTAGACCAGTGAATTGATTAATCCCCATAAAAAGAAAGTCCAATGGCGTTAGATCGCATGAACGAGGCGGCCATTCGACCTGACCATTTCTCGAAATATCGCAGCGGTAAATGCATCGATTGAAAATGGCAGTTGTACCGATGCTTTGATGCTTTGTACCGATTGACTACGTTTTTTTTATGACTCACGCGAGTGTTCGGCGGACGTGTGGGCAAGGATGCCTAACTTTCGATATAAAGTTTCTCTGAAGTACCGAGTTCGAGTACCAGCAAGGTAAGATAAGGTAATGTTAAAATCACAAATTTGTACAAGTTGTTTTTGTTTTATAGAACAATGAAATATCCCATAAACAGATATGTAAAATATGATAAAATATTGAGGACGTGGTGCCCCCTCTCTCCTCCATTTTCTTGAAGCTGTAATATAGATTGGATCAAGTACACAGAGGGGAAAAAACAAGAGCATTGTACTCAAAATGAGCACATTTGGTCACAAAAACTAATCATGAACAGATTTTCTCACTTCGAGAACAATTTCTCACTTCAAGAACTTTTTTCAGAACGCAAAATCTTGATGTAAGTTGATATGCTCCGTTTTTGAGAACATTTTAAGCTCAAAAAAAATTTGAGGTCCACGGTCCACTGTCCACAAGTCATTCATGGTAAACGGTCCAGGTCCACCGTCCACAAGTCGTCCTGTCAAAGTTTGCGTTAAGGTGCTGCCCATAAAATTGTTTGTTTTTCTTATAACTCGACTATCGTTCATTCGATCTTTACCCTTCCTTTGGCGGATCGATTAAGAATCCCGATTACTGAATATGTCCAAAAGGTACGAACTTTCTGTCTATAAAACTTCCGGAGATATAACGTTTTTTCAATATTGCGGAGGCGCTAGAGGGCGTGGCCAAAATTGAAAATAAACTTGATCTGCCTGCAAGTATAAGAAGTTTTTGTCCCATACATGTCGAACCTCTATCTCTTACCATCATTGAGATCTGTTTTATCATACGGACGGACAGACGGACATGGCTATATCGACTCACTGTATATATATGGGACTTCTTTCTGGTGTTACTCTTTTGCCCGTTTTCTTTTTTGTTGTGTTGGTGAACTTATTTTGTCGGTTGCGGGGTTGGTTTGGGGTTGGTCATTTCGTTTGCTGGCTCTTCTGGTTGGTGTTTTGGGTGCGGGTCATTTTAAGTATGTTTCAAACTCACTTTTGAGTCCGATAATACTGTTTTCAAGTACGTTTCACCTTTTGCCAATTTCACCAATTGAAAAAAATCGCAACAATTAATTTTAAACGAGAATCAAAAGAAATCCTAATGAAATGCCAAGGTAACCAATATTAAGAAATTTTCCTGCTTGTCATAAAGTTTTATTTTCACTGCATGGTGCTAAAAGAGGTCTATGCTAAATTTGTGTTATTTCACAAATCAAATGGAAATTGTTCATTCAAAGGCATTCAATTCCCTCATCAGTGATTCTTTGAAAGCCACATAAACTACTGAAAATTTCTTGCTTTCCTTCTCGGTTGATGGAAACATGCAAAATGCAAACGAATTTCTTAGCACGCACACCAACTTTTTTTCTCTATAGTCTACTACGAGTATGAGTTTTTTTTTGACGCTGCGCTCCAATTACATTTTAAAGGAAGTAAATACTTTGGAAAAAGGAAGCAGGCACTCAGTATGGGGGTAAGTCCTAAGTTTGTCATGCGAAAATCATACAAACTTGGTTTTCGTGTGCTTCACGAAAGTAATTGAGGCGGAAATCCCTAATTGGCACCTTCAAGTCAGTCGGCGATGGCGACGTGAACGACAAAAAAGAAATCAACGCAGTAGATGAAAACTTTACAAGGGCTGGTGCGGCAGGAGACGGGGGGTGTGGCACACGTAGTCTTCATGCAAATGGGAAAACTTTGCTCATCAGCGCACACAAATTGAGTGAAATTATCAGTTCAAGTGAAATTTACACTTGAATGTTTTGACTGATGCCAGCCTGCGGTATTTTAGACATGAAATATTCCTACCCAGCGGCTGAGCTGCAAATCCAATTAAACACCAAATCCAAAGAACAAAAAAAAAAGCAAAAAACACATGTGACACTCTCAACAGGCATCTGGCAAGTGTCGTTTTCAGCTCAGGATTTGTGGTGCAATATGTAAGCATGTAAGTGTAATTAATGGCCAGTTGAGCTGAGTGACAAGAACAGGGGGACATCTGGAAAATTATAGGATATTTTTATTGAAGATCTTAGGGTCTTGAAAAGAACTTGAACTATGCATTAAAAACTTCTACAAGTAGTGATGGAAGCTTAAGCTTTTCCTCTACTTTTTTTCAAAAATTCTAGGCCAACCTTTTTTACCTATATACCGATGATTTGAGGAAGTTCTTCTCAAATTTAAAATTAGAAAAACACTGAAGGACCAGAAACAATGCATACTCTTCTCAAAGCTCATAGTTGATCTTTAAATTATAAATTGACAATCTAGCTCAATTTTTCTCTTTCAAATTTCCCAGCATTTCATCCTATGTTCACCACAATGCAAATGTTAATTATATTAAAATTTATACCCGCAATAATCATTTGCATTTTCATAGTTGAACTTTTAGCTACCAATTAGCAAAATTTTGGTTCGCACACCTCGCTATCGCATATTTAAATGTCCGAAACGACCAAGTTGTATTTGGAGTATTTACCGTGACAACTTGCCGAAATGTGCGCGAACTGACAAAAACTTCTTGACAGTTATGGCCCAGCACGACACTGACAAGCCGGCACTTCTGCCCTTCTCCACCTCGTGTTCTCTTCTCCATCATTTCGATACCGTCACATTCTCTTGGGCGGAATATTAATTTGATAATTTTACGGTTGAATGCAAATTTTTGGTGTCGAGTCCTTTGCTCTCTAATTGACTGACGAATATTTAAAATATGAATTTCAAATGAAGCTTAGCCCAACTGGCAGAAGGGGGGATTAATTATAATTATGTTATGACAATAAGAAAAAGCTTTTGGCTATTTGCTGCGGTGGTTGCCTTTGGAAGAAAAGCAGCAGCAGCAGCATTAATCATGTGAAAGTAATTTAGCGCATTTGCATGCGTTGCAGAAAACGATAATTTTCATCCATCATTTTCAAGTGTTTCCGCAGGATTATAATGCGCTGCCAAAAGGATGAGGTCTGACTGCTGTCGGCTGCCGGGTGCCGGTTGCTGGCTGCCTGCTGTTGCATCTGTTTTGGTGATGATGATAATGGAGCCCGTTTGGGCTAGAGTTGAAGGCGTGATCACGAAACGGATGTTTGTGTGGGTAAGGAAGCCACTTCCTGTGGCGCCTGAAGCAGTTAGCTCTTCTTTGTTTTATATTTTTTAATCTTTCTTAATGACTTTTCTTTTCTAGCGGCTGTCACATTATCAAAATATAGTTTGAAATTATTCTGAAGCTACCCATCGGAATGTCGGAATGACTACTTACATCCAGAGAAATGAAGCACGAATCGGCAAGCATGAAGTAGGCTACAATTTAGATAGAGAAGACAAACGTTCTCGGCCTAAGCGGAGAGCGCTAGCAAAAAATGAGAACAATTCTCGCTCTCAGCGTTGGCTGCCAGCCAGCAATGGAAGAGTAAAAGTAAAGAGTAGACGTACGAGAATGTACACCCAGAAAAATGGTTAATGTTCGGAAATTTGAGGTTCGAGGTATATAGGCGACGGTTTTGGTTCGAACCTTGGTTCAGCCCATGCTTTACACAGTGTAAATTAAAAATAGGTATGAGTGGGGGCTAACACTCACGGGGCGATGTGAAACATGTTGTGTACGAAAGGCTCTATACTCGATACTCTATTCTAGATACTCTTTACTCGATACTCTATACTCGATACTCTATACTCGATACTCAATACTCGAAACTTTATACTCGATGCTCTATACTCGTTTCTTTATACTCGTTACTCTATACTCAATGCTCTATACTCGATACAATATACTCGATTCTCTATACTCAATTCATAGTACTCAATACTAAGTACTCCCACTCCCCCCACACGACCACCTTAAAGCCTTAAACAACAACACCACAAAATATGTAAGTCAGCGTGACACGAGACGCTTTTTTATGGCTTGACAGCCCCAAAGGGCCAAAGCAAGGCTACTCTCAATAGGACGCGATTTGTAGATCACATGGGCATTTTCAAAATATAATTTACTGTTAAGTTACATTTCATTTCGTAATCTGAAAAATCTTACCAATGAAATGTTAAAGTCTTGTTTTTTTGAATCATTTAAAAGCATTAAAGTCGAAGATCTTAAAAAGGCAGGGACTTTATAAGTATTTCTGAACGTTTATCACGATTTTTTTTATTAAACTTTTCTGACGATTTTAAGACTCAGTTGCCCAAAACCGACCAGATAACAGAAGAAGTCGCTAGGCATTAGGTCACAATTGTTTTTTGTCTATCATTTTTGTTGAACCGAACCGGAACTGTAGGATCGGAACAGGTTCAGGTTTAGCTTTTATTATTAAACTAGCTGAATACCCGGCGTCGCCCGGGTTCTTATGATTCTTAAGAGAGGGAGTATATTCAATCTAGTGCAGGCTGCATGTATAAACATTTTGGACCGTTCGATCTTTTTCTCTATATAAACGTCTTCATGATAATCTAAAATCAAGAATATTTTGCAAATTTCGTGACTTTTTTGACCGTTTAGTCCAATCTTCACAATAATCCAGTCTCAAATCAAAAATATGCAAATATCGCAATATTTTGGATCGTGTAATCTACAGCTTCCATTTACCAACGCCGGCATTGTAATATAAGCACTAAGCGCTTTCATATATACTCATAAGGTTATTTTGCAAATTTCTCGATTTTGGACCTTAGAAACCTTCACTGGCAAGCGTTGCCCAAAGTTTTATGGCAATCGGATGAACGGTAAAGTTTTTGAAATTTCTCGGTTTTATGACCACTTCCGGCCCAATTCTTCAATTTAGATACCTTCGAGGGCAAGCGTACAACCATTCCTCAAAGCTTCATAAAAATCGAACATTTTGCAAATTTCGCGGTTCTTGGACCATTTTCCGACCATATCTTCTACTTGGAAACCTTTCCGGGCAAGCGTCAAACCACTATCCAAAGATTTACCGAAACCGCAAAATTTTTAATTTTCGCGGTTTTTTGACAATTTTCTGCAAATTTCTTCCACTTAGAAACCCTCCCGAGCAAGTTTTAAATTCATTCCCCAAAGATTGATTGCAATCGGATGAACGGTACAATTTTGCGAATTTCGCGATTTTTGGACCTTAGAAACCTTCGCGGCCGAGCGTCTAACCATTGACCAAAATTTCATCGCAATCGGATGAACGGTATAGTTTTTGAATTATCGCTGTTTTTGGACTATTTCCCGCCCATTTCTTGAAATCAGAATCCTCCAAAGTTTTATAACAAACAAACATTTTGCAAATTTCGAGGTTTCTTCTACTTGGAAACCTTCCTGGGCAAGCGTCGATCAATTTCACAAAGTTTTTGCGAAAACTTATATTTTGTAATTTTCGCGGTTTTTGGACCGTTTTCCGCAAATTGTTTCAACTTAGAAATCTTCCGGGCAAGCGTTCAACCATTCCCACATTTTCATTGCAATCGGATGAACGGTATAATTTTGCAAATTTCGCGGTTTTTTGACCATTTCACAGACATGAGACACTAGCCTACTTTCCTCCTGATCGACATAAACTTACTGTACAAAATTCGTGAAGATCGGTTCAGCGGTTTAGACGCCTATAAGGGACAAACATACAAACATACAAACATACTTTCACTTTTATATAGATGTATAGATAGGATCGGTTAAAGGTTCGGTTCACAGTAAATTAATAGTCGGAATTCCGGGTTCGATCCGGTTTGCAGCCCTGGTAAGTACAAACGCTTTTGAAAAAAGCTTCTTGAAATCGACCTAAATTCGTTCTGTTTGGTGATTTTGGGCGAGGGGAGTGAGGAAAAAAAACTGAGAAAGGAGAACAAGCACTTTTGAGAGTAGCGCTGAACCCGCACTCACAGTTTCATTTTCATACTCTGTACCAGAGGTACACAGAGTATATTAAACTTGTGTCTGTCTATCCATCTGTCCGTATGAACAAACAGATCTCAGAGATGGTAAGAGATAGAGGTTTGACATGTATGGAACATATGTTTTTTATACTTGCAGGCAGATCAAGTTTATTTTCAATTTTTGCCACGCCCCCTCCCGCCCCCGCAATATCGAAAAATCGTCATATCTCCCACAGTTTTATAGATAGAAGGTTCGAACCTTTTGGACTTATTTAGTATTCGGGATTTTTTATCGATCCGCTGAAGTAATTATAAAGAACGGATGAACGATATTCGAGGTTTAAGGAAAACAAACAATCACGGTCGCAACGGTGATGGGCAGCACTTTTTTGTACCATAGTTTTTTTCAGATCTTTCTTGGCCACTTGTACTTTTCGCTTTCTTCTACTTGTTCACTCTAAATTCTTCCAAATTTTCTTAATGAATCCTTATTATATCCTTTCCTTTCTTCTACCTTCACAACGATTTTCTTACTTAGAAATCATATGAAAATCAGAACACCGAAGTAGCTCAAAGTAGCAAAGATCTATGATCCTCCACAAATTCCATACATCCGGTCACGCTTCCAACACTAATTCACTCCATCAACTTGATGATGCGTTGCCTTGTCATGGGCCCAGTGTACGAGTGTATGTGCAAGAGTGTTTCCCTCATTATCCATCGTCGTCGTCAATTATTCTTGTAACTACACAGCACTTGCTCAGCCAATGGAGCAGATTTCGGAGGAACTTTGCATTTAGTTGATGAGTCCCCCTCTCCCACTCTCCGCTCACTTGGCACCCTTTTGGGGCGTGATTTATGTGTGCTGTGTTCATGGCTCATTTTCTTGGTCTTTTGTGCCTCGGTGCCTCTGTGCATCTGAGGCGGCAGGCGGCATGCAAGTTGATCAATGGGTCTGTTTCATGCAATTACGAATTTATATTGCGTATACGCCATGTGCAGAATTGGGTGAGAGTGAAACGATTTGATTGCAGCATGCAGCATGTAATAATGAACTTTGATTCTGATTTTACGGTTCAACAGAGGCAACATTAATGAATGTTTCACAGTTTGTGGCCTTGGTTGATTTTTGGGGTTGGGGGGCAGGCAGACAAAATGATGAATTGCAAATGGATTTCAAGTCAAACCAAGTGTGGAAGCATAAGGTCATTAAGGTGGAAACTAAGCTAAATAGCCGCAAAATGAAATTAGTTTATGGAATGTTTCCAATCATTTGTGGTACTTAATACGGAACCCAAGCCGGATCCGGATTAAACGAAATTTTTTTTATTTTTGGAAATGCACTTGGACAGACGGTAACCTCATTAAAATAGCTTCTTCTATTCAGTCTTAAATGGATTTCAATTCAAGTCTGTCTATTGACATACGCACACATACAAGTGGACACATGTTCTGTCAAATGCCTAATCAATTTTCAATTCAATTACCAAACTGTGTGTAACAAATATCAATTCGAATTGTTATCAAATAACCCATATACGAGTATAAACGTCAATACAAAGCATTCATCTAATATTCTGGTCCATTTGGGGCATTATCAAATTTTACGAAGCGACAACAAGTATGCTTGAGCTAGAGATTGGGATTCAAAACGATAAAAACGACAGATGAGTCCACCCACCCCATACACACACACACAATGCATAACAAGGCGGTGTGGTCCACAATTCATGTAACAAACACACATGCAAATCTCAAGCATCTCTAAGAGATTGGCAAGAAGAGACTGCCGGACCACTTGGCTGCTTCAACTTCATCTCTAGTTGCTGGGTTTTTTCTTTCTGAGTGGAATATTGAGCTGGCCTCAACAATGTGCACATTGTGGTATTCGAGGTGGACAGTAGCTTCGGCCCATATCATTAAGTTTGCACAATGAAAAACACACAACAGCACAAAAAACGAGAAGAGGCAAAATAAAATCCATAAAACCCGTACAAGGATAAGTATGTATGCACATTCGAGTACGAGTCTGGTGAAATGGAGCCACATCTATTGTTGGCCCTGCCATTTTGTTGAAATTTTCCAATCGAACATTGAGGTTTCGGCACATTTTCTAGCTGTGGCTTTTGGTATAATAAATTGAATTTTCCAACAAAGGATAAGCTTTTAGAAAAAAGAAGAAAACAAACTTAACTGAAAATGATTTTAAATTAAGACAGTAATTGTATAAAAAGACAAAATTCTGTCTGGTTAAGGTTGTTTACTTCACAGAACTTAAAGGAGTTTTGTTTGATTGTTCGTTAAGTTTGGATCTAAGGTTTTAAAATTAGAGCTGGGTACCAGTCGTGTCTTTTATGACCAATAGCTTATGTCAATATATAATTTCGTGCGTGTCTCAAGATGGAGTTTGTTTTGGAGAAATGTGGATTTTTTTATGGTTTCCAGCACTTTACACATCTTAACACAAACTTTGGGAGGTACAGAGTATATTTTAGTCTGGCTTGACCGTCTTACTTACTTGTTTTCGAAGAAAATGATCACTCTAAAATTAAATCAAATCGAAATCAGCATCAAAGCTGATTTTGTTAAATCGAAATTTTCCTGGGCACTGCACATTTTGTATAGAGCAGTCGTGAACAGCTGATGCACGAAACCCAAAGTAAATGACTTTCAGGAATATCATTATAGTTTAAAAAGTTTTCCTCACCTGAATTTCGTATTGCGATATCGATAACGAAAGCGATAACGATAAAGAAATCAATAACTATAACGGTAACGATAACGATACAGAAATTAATAACAATTACGGTATCGATAACGATTAGGAATTCAAAAGGATAGCGATAACGGTATCGATAACGAAATCAATAACGATAACGGTTACGAAAACGATGACGATAACGGTAATGTTACCCAAAACCGGTCGAAAAAGAAAAACTAAATCGGTTTTAAGTGGTGACCATCGCATAGCCTAAACGGTAAGAGCAAGAGGGCTGAAATTTGATCAGGAGTTTCCTTATGTGGTGAAAATTCGTACTAAGACGGGGTTTTGGAAAATCCCATCCGGAAAAGTCGGGAAAGTTTGTATGGTAAGAACTTTATTTTTCATCCGATTGACTTGAAACTCGGTTTGTAAGCAATATAGGCGAATTAATTGGACACGTGTTTTTTTCCGATTTCAGAAAATCCGCCCACAAGGAAAATTCTCGTAAAATACGATATGCAAAAATCTATTTTTCATCCGATTGACTTGAAGTTCGGTTTGTAAGGACAGTAAATGGTGTTATAAAATTGTCCGGATATTTGTAACGCATAGAAGGATCTCCGACCCCATAAAGTATTTATATTCTTGATCAGTATGACGAGATGAGTTGATTTAGCCCTGTCCGTCTGTCAGTTTCCATGCTATCTCCACCGTCAGTTTGAAAGCAATCTTCACCAAACTTTGCATGAAGTCTTTTAGTAAAGGGTGATTTTTAGCTATTATCTTTTTGGCAACACTGGCTTAAACAGCTCACGCACGTTTCGTGTTTTGTTTCACTGTCAAACGTCTTCAGTTTGTTCTATAATTTAACCATGAATCGTCTTATAAACGAACAACGCTTGCAAATTATTGAATTTTATTATCAAAATGCGTGCTCTGTTAAGAAAGTTTATCGCGCGCTTCTTCCATTTTATGGTCAGTTTAATCGACCCACTGAAGCGGCTATTCGGGCTATTGTGACTAAATTTCGCACCAAATTTACATTGTTGGACATTAAACCACCAAGAAAATATCGCAGCTGTATCGGCCAGTGTTAATGATGACTATCAATTATCAATTGGTCACCGTTCGCAGCCATTGGGCCTCTGTTACTCAACAACGTGGAAAATTTTGCGGAAGGATTTAGGTGTAAAGCCTTTCAAAATACAGCTGGTGCAAGAATTGAAGCCGAACGACCTACCGCAACGTAGAATTTTTGGTGAATGGGCTCTTGGAAAGTTGGCCGAAGATCCACTTTTTTACCGAAAAATTGTGTTCAGCGACGAAGCTCATTTTTGGCTCAATGGGTACGTAAATAAGCAGAATTGTCGATTTTGGAGTCAATATCAGCCAGAAGCATTGCAAGAGCTACCAATGCATCCAGAAAAAGGCACAGTTTGGTGCGGTTTATGGGCTGGTGGCATCATTGGACCATACTTCTTCAAAGATGATGCGAATCGTAACGTAACTGTGAATGGTGAGAGCTACCGTTAGATGATATCCAACTTTTTTTTGCCCAAAATGCAAGAGCTTGACTTGCATGACATGTGGTTTCAACAAGACGGTGCCACATGCCACACAGCACGCGCAAAATGGACTTATTGAGAGGCGAGTTCGGTGAACATTTTATTTCACGTTCGGGACCGGTCAATTGGCCGCCTAGATCGTGCGATTTAACGCCTTTAGACTATTTTTTGTGGGGCTATGATAAAACTCATGTCTATACAGACAAGCCCGCTTCAATTGACGCATTGGAAGACAACATTGAAGCATTTATTCGTGAGATACCGGCCGAAATGTTAGAAAGAGTATGCCAAAATTGGACTAAGCGGATGGACCATTTGAGGCGCAGTCACGGTCAACATTTGTATGAAATAATCTTCAAACATTAAATTATATGGACCGTACTATCGATTCAAATAAAGATTTCATGCATTTTTCCTTTAGCTCTTACAAAATCGCCCTTTACATATAGGCTGCACATTTGTCGGAACCGGCCGGATCGGCTTTAACTGTTTCTGCCCATCCCTGATAAGTACTACAAAAGAAGCATACGGCAGAGCACTCACATCGTTGTTGCTCAGTTTGCTTGCACGCGCAAATGCCAATCAAATAAGAGATCAAATCCGGTTTTGATTCTACGCGACGCGCACTCACAAAATCGTTTGCATGTGTTTCGTTTCGTATGCCTCGCTCCCTGCATGTATACGATTATTAATTTTCTATCTTCGGTGCAATTACAAAAACAAAACGCACCCAAAGAGCATTCGGCTGGGCATCGCTGGTTTAGTTATTCAAGTTTTACTTTTAAATGCGGCGCGCTGTCAGTGACTCTCATGCCATTTAAATTCATCACCAGCAAAAACTGTCATCACTAAGAGCCCAGTCAAGGCGCGATATTCAAAAGTGTGCGTTGCTAAATGTACAGCAAGCCTACAAAGTTAAGGTATTGCACATATATTTTAAAATTATAATAATATAATTTGTTTAGGTCGAGTTTTTATTAACAAAATGTACATTAAGATACTATTTTTAGGCAGCCAGCAGGCTGCAACGGAGCTGCCAGACCTGCTTATATCTAGTGATGCGCAAAGTCAAGCATTTAGTACACACACTGCACAATAAATTTTCAATGATGTGGCCAGCTCACAATAGAGAAGAAAAAAAATTATTTATATGCTGCAGCCCTAGTTCTTTTTTTGCAAAACTTTAATCAGAATCAGCCTCTCTGGTGGTTTTAATGTGTGTGCTAAAATATTAAAATAAAAATCATAAAGCGAAACTTTTCAACTCAGACCTGAGCACAGAATGGAAGCACTAATTCCAGTTATCAACAAATTGCAAGATGTCTTCAACACCGTGGGCTCTGACTCAATACAATTGCCGCAAATTGTTGTTCTGGGCAGTCAGGTAAGCAAAACGGTAGCGGAGGAGGCGGCGGCGGCTGCGGCGTCAGAGGCCCAACCTCAAATCACACACAAAAAAAAGGCTGACCCATAAAAGGAGTCGCCACCTTCTCTAGGAAAAAATATGTAGCGGCCACTCAATGTTATATAACGGGAGTTTGTATGTATGGCAGTATGTATGCTTGTATTGTGAAGCCGGCATTTGTTTCTCTTATTTATGTTAGTTATTCCTCCTTTTGTTTACATAATTTTAGGCCTCCCAAGTTTCATCCAGCCATGAAAAAATCAATACCTCAGCATTTGACAAAAAAAAAGCAGCTGCTTGTGACACATTCCTGCACAAACGCCAACAAACAAACGCACACATATGTACAGTGTACACACACCTACATACTAACATAACTGTAACCAAGGCTTTGCGTCTTTTGTTTTGATCGCCGCTTTAATTGCACTTTGATTCATACTTTTCAATGACTCCGTGCTCTGCTCTGCTGACGAAATGTGTGCTAGCACCTTGATTAATCAGATGAGAGCAGATTGGCCCATTGAATTGCTGGGGTAGATAGCAACACATGCATATGTAGGTATGTGCTAATCGCGGGCATTAACTTGACCAAATTTCCTTGTTGCACGCGGAACGAATTTACAGTAGAGACTCGCTTGTAGGGAAAGACACACTTGACTGGCTGTCTTTTTACGAACTCTTCTACACTTTCAAAGCAAATCTCAAAGAGAAATTTTCTTTGCTGCATGATATTGTTGTTTCTATCCAGACCTTCCTTTAAATCTGCACGAAAAGGATTTTTCCCCGAAATTTCGAAGTTAAGGCAGTCCGAAAAAGGCCCCAAACGCAATTTATGTATTTGGATAGACCGAAATTCTGTGAAATCTCTAGTATAGCCTTGCGTTTTTTCAAGAATCTGCGCGGCAAGTTATTTTTTGGAGTTTTGACGTTACGACTCGTTAAAAAAGGGCAAAAACGCATTTCCGCTCTAGGATCGCCCTTAATTCTGCCGAATAAAGTAATTTTTTCGGGACTTTCAAGTGTAAGGCATTCCAAAAAGTGAAAAAATTTACATTTCTGTTTAAGAATCGTCCTAAATTTCGCCGTCTCAAGCCCTTCTTAAAGATACAGTCCCGATTTGTCCTTAAATCTACGCGGAAAGTTTTTTTTTTTTAACTTTCGAGGGTAAAGCAGTCCGAAAAACGTTTTAGAACTTGTTTCGGTTCTTGGATAGCCTTTACACAATATCTCAACTCTAAAAGCCCTTCGTTGAGTATATCGTAGCGGCTTACCCTTAAATCTGCGCCAAAAATCATACTTTCGAAGTTTTGAAGTTGCGTCAAATCTGTCAAAAACTTTTTTCTGTTTAAGGATTGCCCCTAATTCAACCGCATCTTAACCCTTTAAGCCCATTCTTAATTCTTACATTCAGAAATGTCCATTAAACCTGTTCGGAAAGTTATTTTCTTGGACTTTTAAAGGTGCGGAAGTTTGAAAACCCATAAATCTAAAAGACTGATACTATTTAATGTAACATAAAGTTGGCTCTGCTGGGTTCGAAGGCATTATTTAGTATTAGTTTTGGTTTTTTAGATAATTTGTTCTAGCTTATTCTTAAAATATTAAACGTTTTGTCATAGGAAGTCATACCAAACACCTTTTTAAAGTTTCTTTGGTTTTGGCGCCAATGCCAAAAACTTGGAAGTCGTTCTGGTTAGGAAGCTACTATGGAACGACAACATTAATGCCAAAAAGCTATAGGCCGAAAATGGAGTTTCTTCCCAACTGTAATACATTGGCTTTACACAGCTGTAGTACTCCCCATACTACTCCATGGATCACTAGTTTGGTGGCCAGCAATCGACAAAGTGCAGAGTAGCGTTCCAAACAACACCCACGGAAGCGCTTGACAGCATTTTTCATCTCGTACCACTAGACCTTGTAGCAAGGCAGATGGCTAGTACAAATGTCTTAAAACTACGAGAATTCGATACCTGGAACAGGTGTAATTCGGGGCTCTCCATTATACACACTAACCAAGTATACCGTTAAGTACAAACTATTGTGTACCTCAAAAGACATTCGACAAATTATATGACGTCTATATCCCAAGCCGAAACGAATGGGACAACCCCCACAACAGAGCTAACGCCATCAATATCTATACGGATGGTTTTAAGCTCGACAATAAAGTAGGGGAACAAATATCGCTTCTGGTAGGGACGCTCACAGGTCACTGTCTTATTGGCAGTCACGCAGCACGCCTAGTCTGTGGTAGGCCATGATTTCTGTAGAAGTTGCAGATATGAAGAAGAGGAGCACCGTTTCCACCTTCTGAGTCATTGTCTCGCTTTGAGTAGGAGGAAACTTAGGTTACTTGGCCGACTTATAAGTACTCCTACTCAACCTCTCGAAGAAATCCGAGCGAAAGATCCCTGCTCTACCTAAGTTTCTTCTGACCTCACAATCGTTCAGTATTGATAATGTTTAAGAGCGAATATATGGTATCGCAATGGGTCTAAGTGGGAAAGTGTCTTGTCGCTCTCAGCCATTGCAACATTACCTAACCTACTATTTAAATATTATAATATTTGAAATATTTTGATTTCTAAAGTTAATGTGTGATTTTTCACCAAAAAAATTGAAATGTAATTTCAGAGAACATTTGAATAGTCCCTAATGATTTCACTTTAAAAGCTAATGATGGACTAAGGTGAAGTAGCACGTCAGAATAATGAAAATACCGAACCGTAAAGGAAATTGTAACGGCACACAAATCGATTGTCAACTTCCAAAGAAGGAATGTTAAGTGATGATAGGCATGTTGAGAGGTTATAAAAAAACCATAATTATAACAATAAGTTAATCAATGATGTATTCTCTGTTGGTTGCTCTTCACGAACTCGGCCCACCACTCGAACAATTTGTTGACTCCGTTCCGCCAAAAATAGCACGGTCCAGTGTCGAAGAAGAAGTTGAGGTCCTTTTCACCTTAACACCCGCATTTGGTTTGAAATGGAGCGGAAAAGGTGACAGAACATTTGCGCAAGGTCTGGAGAGTAGGGCGTTTGTTGAAGTACTTCCCATTAGAGTTCTTGAAGGGCGGATTTGACGACTTAAGCAACTTGCGGCCTGTCGTTGTCGTGTAGCAAGATGACTTGACCCTGTCGAACAAACAGATCTCAGAGATGATAAGAGATAGACGTTTGACATGTATGAGACATACATATGTTTCTTATACTTGCAGGCAGATCAAGTTTATTTCGAATTCGATACGAAAAAGACAGGAATGTGAACAAAAATTGCATTTAATATTTCACATCAAAACCGAATATGGCGGCGAGGAAGCATCATACAATATAATATTGTGATTAACCTTTATCGGGAGTTCACTGTACTTATTCCATGTCTAATTTATGAAATCATTTCCTTTATCGATTGCAGAGTTCGGGTAAGAGTTCCGTAATTGAAAGTGTTGTGGGGCGTTCGTTTTTGCCTCGTGGCACGGGCATAGTCACCCGTCGTCCCTTGGTGCTTCAATTGATCTACTGCCCTCTGGAGGATCGTGAGCATCGTTCCGCCGAGAATGGTAAGCCAAACGTCAACTTTTAATCCAATTACTAATTACTCCATCTCTTACAAAAGGCACCTCCAACGCCGAGGAATGGGGACGTTTTCTGCACTCCAAGAAATGCTTTACAGATTTCAATGAAATTCGGCGTGAAATCGAGAATGAAACGGAACGTGCTGCTGGTAGCAACAAGGGCATTTGCCCGGAACCCATTAACCTAAAGATATTCTCCACTCGAGTGGTAAATCTCACTTTAGTGGATTTGCCGGGCATTACCAAGGTACCGGTGGGTGACCAACCCGAGGATATTGAAAACCAAATCAAAGAATTGGTAGTCAAATACATTGAGAATCCGAACTCAATTATTTTGGCGGTGACGGCGGCCAATACGGATATGGCCACCAGTGAGGCTTTGAAATTGAGTAAAGATGTGGATCCAGATGGTAGACGCACTCTGGCAGTGGTTACCAAATTGGATCTAATGGATGCGGGCACCGATGCCATTGATATACTGTGTGGTCGAGTCATACCTGTGAAATTGGGCATCATTGGAGTGATGAATCGTTCGCAACAGGATATAATGGATAACAAGCACATTGATGAGCAGCTGAAGGATGAGGCAGCGTATTTGCAACGCAAATATCCCACACTGGCCACACGAAATGGTACACCATATTTGGCCAAGACCTTGAATCGTCTGCTGATGCATCATATCAGGGATTGTTTGCCTGATTTGAAGGTGAGTAGATTACGAAAGCTAACTTAAGTTTTGTAAGATACAATGTTTTTCTTCACAGACTCGCGTCAACATCATGTCCACCCAATTCCAATCGCTGCTGAATTCCTATGGCGAAGATGTATCCGACAAGAGTCAAACTCTATTGCAGATTATCACCAAATTTGCCAGCGCTTATAACGCCACCATTGAGGGTACTGCTCGAAATATAGAGACTACGGAATTGTGCGGCGGTGCACGTATTTGTTATATTTTCCATGAAACCTTTGGACGCGTCTTGGACTCCATACACCCGCTGGCGGGTTTAAGTAAAATGGATATACTTACAGCCATCAGAAATGCCACAGGACCACGTCCTGCTTTATTTGTGCCCGAGGTTTCATTTGAGTTACTGGTCAAAAGACAAATTCGACGCCTGGAAGAGCCTTCTTTGCGCTGTGTGGAGTTGATACATGAGGAAATGCAACGCATTGTGCAACATTGTGGCAATGAAGTGCAACAGGAGATGCTGAGGTTCCCCAAGCTGCATGAAAAGATAGTGGATGTGGTCACCCAATTGCTGCGTCGTCGTCTGCCAGCAACCAATGTGATGGTGGAGAACATTGTGGCCATTGAGTTAGCCTATATTAATACCAAACATCCTGATTTTCATAAAGATGCCGCCTTGGTGCCCAGCCTACTTAAGACTGACAATGATCCCTACTCACAATTGAATATGGGACAGCGTCGAACCAATACGCCACGTAATCATATGTCGCCACAGGTTTCGGCTCATAGCACAAACTCACAGCAGCAACAACAGCAGCAACAGCAGATGCAGCAGCAACAGCAGCAACAACAAAATGATGGACATGAACAGGTAAGCTTAGTTTTTCCTCTAATTTCATTTCCAAATTAAACTTTTCCTTTCTATAGAACCATGTGGGTGAGAACTCAACGGGCTCCTCCTGGCTATCCAACATATTACCCCCCGCACCCACGCGTCCCGATAGCCTAGAAAATTCGGCCAGTAATACGCCAGTTCATAACAATATTGTAAGTCCGGTAAAGCCAGTCAATCTGCTGCCCGATGTGCCGGCCAATAATAATCCACGTCGTCTTACGGACAAGGAGCAAAAGGATTGTGATGTCATTGGTGGGTTTCTTAAACACACTTTCCCAACTCCAACAATATTAATATAACCTTCTTTCCCTTTCCAGAGCGTCTGATCAAATCCTATTTCTATATAGTGCGCAAATCCATACAAGACTCTGTACCAAAGGCTATAATGCATTTTCTGGTTAACCATGTTAAGGATAATTTGCAGAGTGAACTGGTCACACATCTTTATAAATCGGATAGAGCCGAAACGCTGCTTAATGAGTCCGATCATATTGCGGTGCGCCGAAAAGAGGCAGCGGATATGTTAAAGGTGGGTTTTTTGTTTATAGGCAACAACATAAATATATCCTAATAATATTTTCTATTTTCTCTTCCAGGCTCTGACCAGAGCGAATCACATCATTAGCGAAATACGCGAGACTCACATGTGGTAGAGTGTTTCAACTCATAAACGAACATCATACCCACAACATACATATTTATTGAAGACAACTTCTAAACGAGAACTTAACCCATTTGTTGAATGTTTCATGAAAAACAAAAAATTGCATGCAGAGACCCTTCTCCTCCTCCACCACTTCATCACCATTATATGTACTTTCTTATCCTGGCATTTTTATGTTGTCATCTGGAGACAAATTTTTTGGGCATTTTAATTTCATTCTGCAGCAGAAGCAGCCGCATGCATACTCCTTTTCCGCTTCATAGCAATGTGAGATTGAGTTGTTTTTTAGGTTACTCAAATGCACTTATTACATTTTTGAATAGTCCAATAATAAAGAATGAAAAGGAAAAGTTTGATTATAACTAAATGTCAGACTTTTTTTGTTTAACTGAACAGGAGCAGGCTTAAGAAAGGGCCCTAAATACCACATCGTGGCTTTACCACTTGCTCTATCTAAGCGATCTCAACTGCTGCTTGACCCATTTCAACCTACTGTGTATTTAAATACCCAAGAAAGTGTTGAAAGTGAAAGTTCCTGCACGGGGCACGCGAGAAATATCTTGGGTATTTAAGTACCCCGTAGGTTTGAATGGGTTAAGGCACGCTGAAACAGACAAAAAAGTGCAGGCAACAAGAGCCAAGCGAAGTCATAAAAAGTAAGTACAGAAGATCCTGGTTATCAAACACATCATGCAGACCAAACGACACCTGTCGGAACGCGGCCCTGCCCCAATGCGCAATACATTTGTGGTTTTAACTCGATGGGAAGCGAGGCAATTGCACTTGTCGTTTTGTCTCTTTGTGCTCGGTAAAATAACTCAGATCAATGGGAGCAAGGCTTGCCCATCGCAGATTTAAACGACAGCTAATGTCAACGAAAAGAGAACTTCAAATTTTAAGTCAATACATCGCTTATAAAACTGAAAAAAGCAAGTCCCAAGCGATGGATTATATTCTTAATGATAAAAAAAATCAAAGTTTCTTCTTTTTGTTTAAGAAACATATTTTTCTGTGCCTTTATTGTCATTACTAAAACTATTTCTTGAAAACAACACGTCTACAAGGCAAGTAACTTGGAGATCTCAGATTCCTACTAAAAACTTAAGATACTTAAGGCGACGTTTCACACGCTGACGATGGCATTCAAAAGGTGAGATCACATATCAGATGAAATTCTTATACATAAGTTATCGCGTTCAGCGATGGACAACGCTCGTCCCGCCTGTCCCTTGCAACTCGGCCCTTTGTTCTGTCTTAAAAACAACGTGTACTAAAATAGTGGACTGCCAACAAAAATCTGCTGCGCTATTAATGCTGCCCTACTGTTTGACTTTGCTGCCCACCGCTGATCTAGATCTGAATTAAGGGAGAATGCGTGTCAAATGGGGTATCGTTTTAACGGTTTTTGGGAGCCCCAATTTCATTTCTGGCAATATTTTTCCGACTTGTGAAGAAAGAAGGGGTAAAATCTAAAAAAAAAAAGTTTAGTGCTGTAATTTCAATTCTGGAAATCTTTTTCCGATCGGGAAATCTATCCCGGTCCAAAAAACGTTCTGTCCGTACAATTCTCAAGTTCGAATTTGATCACTTCATTAGCTTATATAGGCGATTGTTATTGGCTGTTGGTGTGGAAGCGGTTGTTATTGGCTGTTGGTGTGGTAGTAGACGAAAAGTGATCATGTCTGGGAAACCTTAACCTGATTGTGTCTATATGTTCATGTCATTTGTTGTTGATTTCTTGAGAATTATTGAATTATAATTTCTCACCGACCTTGAGACGGCTAAGACTGGCACTTCTGACTAAAGAAATTTTGTTTTGTTTTGCCCCATCGAAATTTGATGTTGACGATAGTGCTAAATGTTTTTTTTTAAATTTTACATTTTAGCCAAAGAAATTGTTTCTGAATTTTCCAATTTGACCTTTATCGGGGGTGTCCTGGAAGTCTCTAGAGATTTTGGCTTCAGTTGGTTTGCAAATCGCTAGAGAAATCCGTCGGTGTCCCAGAACTTCGAGAGATTTCGTTTTCTTCGAAAGTCTAGTTCGAAAGTCGAGTTCGAAAGGTGTGTGTAAAAGATTATGCTCCTACTACAAAAAAAGTGATATATTGCGTGGGTTCGTGAAGTCGCTATTGGTTGGTTAGTTTATTGGCTGGTTTGTGTATTGTTTGGTTTGCCAAAATCTCCCAACAAAACACGAGAGGTTTGAAACCAACCGAAAGAGATTTCTAGGACACCGAGAATGGTTGGAAGAGGTTTCTGGGACACCGTCTCATTCTTCTGAAGCATTTGAAGGTGTTGGAAGTTGCTCGTTTTTTACTCTGACTAAGCCTTTTTTCCAGACCAATTTTTTGTATGGAGCTACACCATATAAATAGTTATCGGATTTTCATTAAACTTACTAGAATTATGAATAAGCATAGAAACCAAATAAATACGAAGTTTGGAGATGTTTCCATTGAAAGCAAATCAGTTTGTCATACTAATACTAGTTTTCCAATCGATCGTTCCTATGGGAGCTATGAGATATAGTCATCCGATCCGGTCGTTTGCGACATATAGGCAGCGTGCAGTAAAAAGAAGACTGTGTACAAAATTTCAGCTCTATAGCTTCAAAACTGAGAACAAACAGACAAAGCTCAATGAACTTCACTCGTCCCCCCGACCGTCGACCTCCAGATGAGCTGTAGAGCTGTTGAACTAAGGAAATTTTTCACTTTTTTTTACAAGTTTACAACTAGGGCAGCGTTGTCTATCCATTGCCGATCCTTGCTTTAAGGCAGTGGTGCCCAAAATGCCAAAAGCCTATCCCATGGTATAGGAACTCATAATTCTGCCGACAGACACACGCATATAGAGAGAGAATACGTGTGTTCTATAATTTGTTCGCAAAGCTTGATTGTGTGAGCTTGGGCACCACTGCTTTAAGGGTACAGAATACCTTTTTCAATTTTTTTTTTGGCTTAAATTATGTGTTATGGCGTTGAAAACAAACCCTGAAGATTTCAAGTCAAAAAATAATAGTTTTTTTTTGAGAATTTTTTTTCGTGCTGGTAGGTCGAATTCTCATATAAATTTTGCTAAATCAAATGATATTTTGTACTTTTTTTATTTTACCACGTCTTGACGTACTTTGAACCACATTTATAGAGAACTACTTATCCGATTTTTTTTTCTATGAAAGCTAACACCCAAATTCATCAAATCCATGTTTGAAATCTTTTTTAATTAATTTTTGTTTGGTCGAAAACAGTTGTCGAAACTTTAAATGCAATTATCTCCAAATCAGTTTTCGAAAATGGTTGCCCAAATCAAAAGAGTAATTCAGACTCCCTAAGGAAGGCGCAAAACGACATCGAAACGCGTAAGCGGAAAATCAAAATAAAAGTTTTTTTATTTGGGTTGAACCACAACGGCCAAGGAAAACCCGCACAAAAGGTTATAGCTACTCTAACTTCTATAATATGCGGGATCCCAGCAAACAATTATTTGACAAGTGAAAACAAAGGCCCAAGCAGGTATTTTTAGGTTTAGTTCCCCATTGAAATACAAACATTTTGTAAGGCAACACAGAAAGTGAACTAAAAAATTAACAAAAGGCATGGTATTAGTTCCTAATTGATTAAGTTTATTCTTTTAGCTGACTTTGTCTTACCTGCTTCAAAATTTCCGTCTTAAGTCACTCAGCACAAAATTTCATTTTTTTTTCTTTTTTGTAATAAAAACTTTAATACTTGAATACGATTTAAAATCTAATTTGGAAAACTTGTCATTTTTGTATTGCGGGCAAAATGAAACAAGGACAGAGGGCTCAGGCTTCAGGGGGTTTTAACTATTTTTCTTATTTTAACGGCATCTGAAGTGTGTTCTAGGGCTTTAGTTAGTTATGACAGAACCTGTGTGTGGTGATTAAATGCTTTGATAAATAGTGTTTGCTATGCCCCAATTGCTATATCCGCCTTTCCTGACTATGTACTTATTTTCTAAGCACGGTTTGTATCCGACAGCACACGCACAATACAGCCGACTCCTCCTTTGGCAAAGGCCTTCTCATGCCACTGCAGTAGATGTCCACTAGAGCCTTCCGAGGGTATTTCAAAGCCACGATAAATATATTTCATTAAGACATCAGTCAAATCGTTTTGCTCGACCGAATCAATGGCCTGATCCATCTGTGTGGACTTGATTGATAACAGCACTCGCAGGGTAACATTGAGGGCGTGGTCCTGGGGAAACACACAAAAGCACAATTAGCAGTTGTTTGGGTAATGCACCTGAATACTCCTTTAATACCTTCACATTCTGGTTCTTACAACGCAACGGGGCATTCTGCAGGGCTGAGAGCAACGCCTCCACCGCCTTGCCCTGCGTCAGAAGTGTTGTGATTTCATTCTCATCCGGTCCAACTGCGGCGCTGTCCACGCCATCGTCCTCACGGAAATTATCCTCATTGTATTGATCGACATCGATTTTTCGAAATGCACTGCTTGAGGTGTTCTTGGCCATATTATTTTAGATGATATTTTCACGTTTTTTACAATAATTATAATAAAAATATGAATCAGAAAAAGAAAGACGGCAAACAGATGATACCACGAACAGAGTTGCCAGACTTTCTATGCAAGATAGAGATGAGAGTTATAATGGTAACGGTTACTTGGCACGAAACATTACCGCGACAGTTGTAGCTCACGAATACTCAATACTGAGTGCAACCAGAAAAATTAAGATAATTTTCACATGTAAGTAATTAAGTTGAATGTTTGGGATCCGATGTAAAATTTTCAGATTTTGTTACCAATGGCTTTGGTTAGCAAACCATTGAAAATAATGGGCTATTTACACTAGGAGTGCGTTATGCGTTAATAGCAAACAGTCAGCTTTTCTCCTATACAAAAAAGGCTGATTGTGTATCCTAGTGTAAATGTTGATTAATTAAATTTCTTAAAAAGTTAAATTTTATAAAATATAAATAAATTTATAAATAAAATTTGAGTGTTAAGTTGTTTCATGGAAATACCCCATATATATTACAAATAAAATATTTTAGAATATAAAACGTTGCAAAAATGCAACAATTTGACATTTTCGTACTATTAAGATCTAATTTACAGTTAATCCACTAGATATATGAAAGCACTAAAAGCGCAAATTCGCATTAAGAGTAAAAAGCATCATTACTAAAAATACTTATTTTTATTTTTTTATACTATTTTTAAAACTTATCCAAATGCCTTAGTCGTCTAAATTTGTGGATTGGCATTTGTTTTAAGGCCAAAAGCTAATTATGATTTATTAAAAACAAAATTTTTAAATTATCTAAGTATATTAAAGATTTTACGCAATTACTTAAACGATAGTGTTGCCACTATCGACGTATCTTGTGCCATCTCTATTAACTTTGTTTTTGTTGCAAGTGAGTGCCTTTTCTTCAGCTCAATTCCAAATTATTTATTTTAATTATACATAACTTGACTTGCTCCACAGCATGGCGAAATTTCTGGGCCTTAACCGGCTGACCAAGCTGTTCCAGATCATACGCGAGTCTGGCGGACTCAAACAGACCTACCTGAAGTTATATAGGTAGTCCCCAATCTTATATAAGCAGGAACCAAAACATTCAAATTGTGTTTCTTGCAGAAATGACGATCTTAAGATCGGCACCCTGGTGGGCATTGACAAGTATGGGAATCAATACTTTGAGAATCCGTATTATTTCTATGGTCGCAATCGCTGGGTGGAGTTTGCGCCCCATGTCAACATGAACTATGATGGCTCCCAGATACCCGCCGATTGGTTTGGCTGGATGCACTACAAGGTAAGTGGCTTAGTTTTAAACTAGTTAAAGGAGGCATTTGTAATTTTGTATCTTCCAGACCGACTTGCCACCCAACCGCGATGGTTCCCGACCCCATTACAAATGGATGGCCGATCACAGTGAGAATCTGTCAGGCACTAAGGGTAATTTGAATAGCTGAGATTTTTTTAAGCTGGTCGCTTATAAATTTATTATTTTTGCAGAGGCTTACATGCCATACACCACAACACCCCCCAAAGTGGAGGCCTGGGATCCTAAAGCCAAGAAATAATAGAAATTCTCCTTAGCTTACAATTAATTCTACAAATTCAAACGAAAATGGAATTCTGTTAATAAAATTACATTTTGTTAACACAAATTTTTTGGAGGAACCATGCAACGTGTTATTTAAGAAATTAAAAAGTCCTGACAAATTACTTGAGTAGTGTAACAAGTCTAGTAGAGACGGTACGGTACGGACGCAACAGAATACCAATAGAATCCTAATACCTTGAGAAATAGTTATAGTCCTATTATATGATTGTGAAACACACGCTCAATTGATGGCGCAAAATCGTTTAACTAGAAAAGGACCCCTTTAGGAACCTTTTAAGTCTATCCGCCTGTTGCCAGTTTTTTTTAAACTTTCCTAAGTTTATGCAAAATATAGGCAAGTACATTTCTCATCTCACTCGGAGACTAAAAAAGATAGCAGTATGAAAATTATACACAATACAGAACACGATATAAGGAACTTAAAAAAATTGTGTTTTTTGAGATATGACAGTGTTGAAGTCAGGTGTTTCTCCCCGGGCCCGGACTTCTGAGAGGGGCCCGGAGCCCGGATTTTTGGCGAAACTTAAATAAATTATGTACAACATGAAGTTCCTTTACATTAAATCAATCATGAATGCAAAAGCAGGCGCGGCGGAAGGGAAGTACGGGCCCGGGGGTACAACACACAGGCTTCTATTTTTCTCATGTTGTACATAGTTTATTTAAGTTTTCGTCAAATATCCGGGCTCCGGGCCCCTCTCAGAAGTCTGAAGTTACGGCCCAAAAACCGCTTTTTCTATTTTTCACTCACTTAAATTGAAATAACTCTCGCATTTATAGCCTTGGGAATTCCGAAAGCGACGAGAGGAACCTAAAGTATGATAATCAAACGTTTGTCAGATTTAGCTTGATGACTAAGAAATGCGGGTTACAGATTTAGCATTTTCTGTTTTTTGTGAAATTTCTACTTTGGCACCACTGGTTTCACTTATTTATTCTAAGCGATTATGGTTTAAGTTTTATTATACAAGCCCATTTAATTCTCCGTTGAACAAATGTTGTCCCAATGAATTTGGATACCGTTTGACAAGGTCATTCCCGTTTTTCTGAGTACACATCGACAATCTAGTTTTGTATTTTGAGTGTGCTTACATATAAATATTAACATGAATGACCCTAAAAGTATAATCGGCGGGTCGAACTCTTCCCAATTCCACCCAAATGTCGGTGTCCTGAATCTCTCGGTGGTTTCAATCTCTGGATTGGTTAGGATTTTGCTAAATCACCGCTAAACTATTTTGAACAAAAGTAGTTTGGAAATCTAAACTACATAGTTTACTGATAGGCTCTCAAATAAATAAAGATTATTTGATTAATGAAATTTCTTTTAATATCGCAAACACCGAAGGCTCACCGTCTGGGGGTTGTCCCGGGGATAGAGCGAAAAATAAATTCTAATGGGGCGATAATGTGTTCGTTGTTTTTTTCGGGGGGCGTGGCTGTGGTGGCTGTCCGGCCGAGTCGGGGGGTTTGCAACAGGCCCGTAATATGATTTGTTTGGCTGCAAAATTAAATAGTTTTCATCAAACACCTAAAAAGTAAGTTTATATTTACGTCTATGTTGCGCAATTTCTGGACCAAGATTAGCATTCTCTGAATAAGTCGGAATTTGGAAATATATTCGAAAGTATTTATTTTAAGGTCATAATGTGTCAAATCGCCCTGTGTGGGAGTAAATCTTTTTAAGGTTTTTCACCACAAAAACCAAAACACAAAAAAAAAACAAACAAAAACCACTTTTACGACCACTAAGTCTGCCGCGCATTTTAAATATTTTTTAGACGGTAAAAGTCATTTGTGCTTAACCGTAACGAAGAATCTTGATAATTTGCGGTGCATCGAGGGACACTTTTCTTAAATTTTTTGAGGAAATGAACCTATACTAGACAGTTCCTTTTGATTCTAGGGGTAAGTCGTTCAAAACTTGTAATTTTTATTGATATACCCTTGCAGAGGGTATTATAAAAGTGTCCGGATGTTTGTAACGCATAGAAGGAAGCATCTCTGACCACATAAAGTATATATATTCTTGATCAGCATGACAAGCTGAGCTGAGTTTAAAGCCATCCTCACCAAACTTTGCACGAAGTCTTTTGGTACAAATACGCTGCACATATATCGTAACCGGCCGGATCGGATGACTATAGCCTATAGCTGTCATAGGAACGACCGGTCGAAAAACTAGTTTTGGTGAGAAAAACTTTTTTGTTTTCAATTGAAACGCCTCCAAACTTCGTTATTTCTTAGTTTACTATGCTTTTCCATGATTCCACCAAATTTGGTCGAAATCGGACATCTATATGGTATAGCTGTCATAGTAGAGTCTGAAAAGTAGTCTTAGTTGGTAAAACTTTTTTGTTTTCAATGGAAATGTCCTCAAAATTGGCATGTATTTGTTTTATATGCTCCCACACGATTCTACAAAGTTTGGTCAAAATCGGATGACTATAGCATATAGCTGCCATAGGAACGATCGGACGAACAACTAGTTCTTGTGAGAAAAACTTTTTGTTTTTAATGGAAACGTCCCTTACGTTGGTATATATTTATTTTATATATTTTTACACAATTCTACAAAGTTTTGTCATAATCGGATGACTATAGCATATAGCTGCAGTATGAATGATCGGTCGAAAAAGAAGTTTTTGTGAGAAAAACTTTTTGGTTTAAATGGAATCACCTTCAAAAAAAATGCACATACTAGATTGTTATGCTTTTACATGATACCACTAAATTTGGTCGAAATCGGACATCTATATAGTATAGCTCCCATAGAAAGAATTATTTAGAAAAGCAAACTGCAAGGGTATACTAAACTTCGGCCGAGCCGAAGATCCTCTTCTTCTTTGGCCTGATGATAGTATCACAACCGTTTTACGGTGTCGGCCGCTGCAACTAATGCCCGCTACTCGCCTCTGTCTCGAGCGACCTCCCACCAGAAGGGCACACCTAGCTTCGAAATATCTTTCTGCACCTGGTCGACCCATCTCGTCTTCGGTCGCCCCGGCCTGGGCGTGTTCCATAACTCGTTTGCATTCCGCCTGTACACCCGTTTTGCTGGAGCGTTATCATCCATACGGGTAACTTGTTTTATGCGCTTGACAAGCTTACAGTTCGTGATTCATTCGGATGCGAAATTCGTCGCCAACTTTTAGAGGTCCATAGATCCTCCGAAGAACTTTTCTCTCAAACACGCCAATTGCCGCCTCATCCGTTGATGTCAATGTCCATGCTTCTGCGCCGTATAGCAGGACTGGGATGATATGCGACTTGTATAGCGCAATTTTCGTTTTTCGAGAGAGTGCTCTGCTCTTGAACTCCTTACTGAGCTCGTAGTAACATCGGTTTGCAAGAGTCATTCTTCTTCGGATTTCCAGACTGAGCCGAAGTTAACTGTCCCCTAGTTTTAATATTAATTTCCATGTAAACTACGATTTCGAAAAAGCACAGCATAGGAAAAGGCAAAATTGTCAGTGCTATTAGTAATTTGCTGACAGTTTTTTAAACCCTGTCTAGTTATCATAAAATAATTCGACTTACCTCTTGAAAAATTAAGAAAAAGTTTTAAATTAAAGTCGGTCCAGCCCGACTTCGATATACCTGTTACTCAGGGGAATTAATGTTTTATAGCCTTCCCTTATGTTAGTTAACAGAGCATTAACAGTAATGTGAACAACATTATGTAAGTATGCATCGTTTTTTATAGCTTTTATAACTCTGCCATTTACTCTCCGATCTTTATGAAAACTTCAGAGATTGTAGATATTGGACACATTCACTACACTGTAAAATATGAGTTTGATATCATTAAAATTGTTGGAGATATTCAACAAATTTGAAAGCAACTTGATCTGCGTAGGGACAATAGGAGTCTACATACAAAATATTTTCGCCTAGCTCTTCTAGTCTCCGAGATCTGGGTGCTCATACAGACAGACGGACATGGCTATATCGACTCGGCTGTTGATGCTGATTAAGAATATATATACTTTATGGGGTCGGAGATGCTTCCTTCTGCATGTTACTTTGGGACTCTCCAGGCATCAGGCATCATTGTTCATTGGCTTCCGTTAAATCCCACCATTAGTTCGAAATTGTTCCTCCTGGTTCCTGGAAATGTTACAAAATGCTTTACAAAATCAAAAAACTCCCACAAGATTTCCAAATTGATATTGCACAACACTTTATTTTTGCAAGGTTCTCCTTCATCATCAATGATAATCTAAGACATGTAATTAGTAGCTGCATAATTGCAGTTGCTTTGTGTTCTATTTGTTTTTTGTTGTTGTTTGTCGAATTAAATTAAAACTTAAATTGTAAAGTTTAGCAAATAAAACCATAATAAATTAATCCGCATAATAATAATGATAATATAAGAAGCTCAGTGGCTAAGATCAAGTACGCCTTATACAAGTGGGTACAGTAGATATAAGTGTGTGTGTGTGTAAGTGTACATTAATACATAACGAAAAGTAAATAAGTAGAAAGATCCAAGATAGATTGTATATAATATATTTTATAAAAGAGGCAGAGAGGGACTCCCGCTCTCTTTTGGTTTTTTTATATTTTTGCTTTCTAGTTCACTACGGGCACTTTAGATGCTGACGCTCGCTCCATTGAGACACAGATAGTACCACGAAGAAATCAATACAAATACAAAAAATTTCCGCCATCAATTTGGCCATCCTTTAGCTCTGGGAAAAAATCATGTTCACACCGACGACGAGCCTGGTCCAAACACTTTTCTGCACAGGATCATAACAAAACCAGTTGCCAATCCTATTTCATGTGCCTGCCGAACACGCGCGCGCTCGCTCTCTCTGGGAACTGAAAGTGGAAACGCAACACCACAACCCACCCGGTGGACAGGTGGGTGTGTGTGTGTGTGCATTCTCTCACAATGTGGACAACCCGCCACGGCTGGGTGCTGTGGCCGTTGTTCAAATAATCATGGTCAATAAATATCGTCGTCATCTGTTGGTCTCAATTGCGTTTCATCTAAAACACCAAACACTTAGGAGAATGTAAACTAAAATGTAGTAGGTTCTAATTTGGATGTGGTGTGGATGTGTGTATGGGACTATGTGGCCGACGAATCGCTGCTGCTGCTGTTCTTGTTGTTGCTGGGATCGTTTATCTTGTTTGGGGATTGCATGGTTCACCACTGGTCACCAGAGGTTACGGGGCATGGCGTAGCCTTCTTTTGTCACAAATATGTTGCGATTGGCATACACCTGACGTTGCTCCCAGGCGGTCAAAGGAGTAGCAGCCTTGATCAGCGGCGCAGAGTCCTGCCCTTCATGGGTAACTACGGTCTCCTGACGTCCATCGATCATGCGTGTCACAGTGGTGGTCTTATGACCCGACGAATCCTGTGTCACCTTGGTGGTCTCATAGCTGCCATCTGGTTTACGCACCGTTTTGCTCATCACGCTCTGGCTAAACATTTTGGGACCCTGGAATTTTTTTTTAGAAAATTTTAGTTATAGAAGGTAAAAGGGTTTTTTTTTTGCAGGGATGCAAACCGGTTCTGCACCGAACCAATCGTCACCAAACCGCTAATTTCAGCTGATAAACCGAACCGCTAACCGAACTGGGGTCCCTTCGAAAATGCTAAACCGAACAGAAAACCACTAAGCAAAACGGATCGGTTTGACGTAAAAATTTTGAAAATTTTAATCGTTTTCATACGATAAGTCTTTATCGATGGCGGATTTATGTAGCTGCCAATTCGGTAAATTCTGTTTTATGGTTTTCGATGAGAGTTTTCTTTCTTTTCACTTGATTAGAGGAGCGTTTTGCGTCACTCACGATTTACGCACGATAAAAATTCATCTCCATAAAAATGGACTTAACAAAATCTAACGTGCTTAAACTCATTCACACAACGGACTCGTTTCGTTTCCAATAAAGTAATTGCTTTAAGGCAATATTTTCCAGGGATGCAACCCAGTTCTGAACCGAACCAAACCGTAACCGAAAAGATATTTCTAGCTGATAAAATGCTGAACCGAACCGAAAACCAAAATGGTTCGGTTCAGTTCACTGACGAGTTTTTTTAAATTTGCTTGTGCAAGTGGAATTTTCCTTGGGCCTTGTTGAGTGCACCGGAGTCGCAACAACCCACCTGTGCCACGCTGAGAGGATTTTGCCTTACCTTTAGAAGTTTGGAAACATACCTTTCCGCGCAGATTTAAGGGCGAACCGGGACAAGGGTTTTCAGGCTTGAGATTCGGTGGAACAAAGGACAATCCTCGAACCGAAAGGCAATTTTAGCCATTTTTCTGACTGCCTGACATTGAAAATCGGGAAAATATAAAAGTTCCAAAGAGATTTAAGCAAAATTCGAGTTTTTACAGCTAAGAAGATTAATATTTTCAGGATTAGCTAGACCAAATAAACTAAAACCCGGGACTTAATACCTCAAAAACAAGAACTAATACTTAATAATGTGTTCGAACCACAAGGACCAAACTTTATGTAACATCAAATAGTATCGGACTCATAGATTTCTTCAAAAGTGCCAAACAAATAACTTTTCGAACAGATTTAAGGACATCTATGAATGCTAGACTTAATAACGGACCTAAAGGGTAAAGATTCGGTGAAATTAGGGGCAATCCTTGAACAGAAGGAGGTTTTTGCCATCATTTCAGATTTGCCGCAACTTCACAAGTTCGAAAATATGACTTTCCGGGCAGATTTAAGGGTAAGTCGCCACGGTATGCTCAAGGAAGGGCTTCAAGAGTTTGAAAAAGGATCAAATTATGGGCGATCCAAGATCATAAATGAGTTTTTGAAATGTTTTCTAAATGCCTTACCTTCGAAAATTAAAAAAAAATACCTTTCCGCTCAGATTTAAGGGCAGATCGGGACTTTATACTTAAGAAGGGTTTGAAACTCGCTGAAATTAAGATCGATTCTTAAACAGAAATGCTATTTTTTTACCTTTCCTTCGAAAGTGCCAAAAAAATAGCTTTTCCAACAGATTTGAGCAAAATTTCAGACGTTATTTTTATGTACAGGCTTTAACGGTTGAGATTCGGCGGAATTAAGGGCGATCCAAGAACAGAATTTAGCTTTAGGTGTTGAGACTTGACAGAATTTTGGCCGATCCAAGAACATAGATTGGGTTTTTTCTATTTTTCAGACTGCCTTAGTTTCGGAATAAATTCTTTTCCGCGGAGATTTATGGGAAAAAGCTACATGGCTACAAAAACTATGTTATAAACCGAATTGGTAGTTAAAAAACCTTGTACCAGTCCCTTTTTCCGCTCGTTTTGCATCCCTGTTTCTTTATGTGTGGACTAACCTGATAGGTGCCATCGAATACACCACCAAACGGAGACATGCCACTGCGCGGCAACATGGGCGTCATGGGTGTCATAATGTTCGGTTTCCCACCATTGGGCGGACGAGGTGAGGAAGGTGGTAGCATTCCTACCGAAGCCTTCAATTCGCCATCTGCATTAATGGTGCCATGTATACGACCCATAATGGCCTCCTCGTCGGTAAGTCTCAATCGGGGCACCGTCTTGGCATAGCTACGTTGATTAGAGGGCAACATGTGACCCTCTTCAGGCCCAGTGGACTTATCCGGCTTCTCCTGGGGATTGAGACGTTGTATTAGCGAATACAACTGATCGGGATAGATTCTGGCGGGAAGAAAAATAATTTATATTAGAAGTAAATACGATGGCAATTACTTGGTGAGACTTACTCGCCATCCAAATCGGTGTCCAAAGACATATCCTTTTGCCTTTCAAACTCCTTGAGAATCTTACTCTCGAAACCCGGCTTTAAAAAGTCCTCCTTAAGATCACGCTCAAAGCCATCTGAGAAAGAGAGAAGATTCGATGAATTTGGGTCTGTTTTGGTTTTCTTTTATATAACTTACCCTCATTATCGTTCAGAGATTCCAACAGACGTTGCAGTTGACGTTCAAAATGCTTTTGCATCTCCAATGGGCTGGTAAACACCTGAAAAGCAAACTTGCGATCATCATCAAAGAGCTCATCATCCGTTTCGACCTCTTCAAACCATTGCGGTTTGCGGAACTCATCCTTGTTGGAAGTAGAGGCCGATGAGCTACTGCAAGTATACAAAATGCCAAAATCCCATTAAGCAAATTCACCCCATCCACCAACCCCACCCCCAAGAGACCCGGCAGACAAGCCCAATACGCAGCCTCCGCAAAATCTCTCACACACACCCACATACATATGCATACATGTGTGTGTGTGTGTGTTATCCTGGTTTAAAAATGTATCTACCATAGCAGGTGCCTGGTTATCGATCCATTTGCAAACGCCGACTTTTCTACCAATTTTACAATTTGCCCTTAGCTTGCATAATAACAACAACAACAAAAGCAACAACCAATTATCCAACGTTTCACTTACTCCTGCTGCTCGGCTCCTTTGCGGCTTTCGCCTTCCTCCGATTGGAACATTTTCTTGAGTATATCCATGGCACTTTCTGGGGAAAGCTGTGCAGCCTGAATCCTTTAGATAGTTAACGGAAAACTTGTTGAAAGAAAAACTAAAAGAAAAGGTAAGTGTTTCAAGTGTTTCTTCTAGAATGTCGGTATTAGTTATCTATTTTTTTTTTTTAATTTTTGCACATATAATTTTCTTATTCTGGCAGACGGACAACGAACAGCTGTTGTGGCCGGTGTTGAAGAATTGGAAAATATTGCGCGCACTGTTTAGAGTGACCGCAAAACGGGTTAGGGATGGCACTCTTTTTCGCAATTAAAGTTGGTCCCAAAATTTCAATTGCTTACATGTTGACTCTTTTAATTTTATTTTTAATATTTGCATTGTGTTTAACTTTAATAATTTTGAATATGATTTGCAAAGCAAAGACAACTTTGTTTTCTAAATATTCAATGAATTGGTAATTGCTTTTCCCACTAGAAGTCGCTTACATTTGAAAAACGATTACGCTAGCTGGTATAATTTTTGGTCCGGACCATTTGGCAGTCATCCGCTGAGTTTAAAAATTAAGACCAAAAATTTTGGGGCGAGGCCGCTTTTGAGAAATCGCAAAATAGCTAGATTCTTGTTTGGGATGCAAAGTACCTCTAGAGAATTGTGTATAGATTTCAGGAGCAATTTTCACCAAGAACTAAACTGTTAAAAATTTACGTTTTCGCTGCTCATCAAATACACATATATTAAAAACATGATGCCCCAAATTTAACTAAAATCCGTTCATCAGTGTAGAAGTTATTGACAATAAGTAAATAAACTTAGTTTCAATGATTTGATGGTCATCGTAGAAGACTTAGTTTGAATGCAGAATAAACTCTGTGCCGAGATTAGTTTTTGGTGGTTAAGTTTGAAAAATGATTACTGGAGGTGAATTAAACTGCGAGAATGATCCTAGTCCGCGAACATTTTAACAAAATTACTGAAAGCTTATCGTTTTTATCTTCAAGTGCATCATTTATTTTTCAATTTTAATCATCAGGATTTTAAGGAGAAACAGAGGTTTTTTCAGCAACAGATGCGACATTCAAACCGTGCCAAACTATCCCATCAGTGGACGGCGAAATTTTTATTAAGTTGTAAGCCAGTGTTACCTTTAAAACTTAAATTTTGGTCAAGGCTGCAAAGTCTTTAAAATTTAAAAGAGGTAAAGCATTATATTCGGCTGCCCATGCAGTACCATACTGGTGGTTCTTGAGCTCAGCATTCTCAAAACAATCAAAGGTAAAGTTTCCCAAATATTTGTAAGCCATGGTCAAAACCAAGAGTTCTCGGAAACAACTGAACCCATCAGACTAAAATTTTAAAGCAACCATCTTAGGAATATTTTTTAGTAATTAATCGAATGGACTTTCTCACCCATGAATATTAATTTTTTTATAAACAATTTAAGGCCCACATTTGACATATTGACAAATAAAATAATTTTTCTTATTCATTTTTGATTATTACTATTTTTAAATTTGGCAAATTTAAAGAAAAATTCTTGAAAAATCGCTTTTTTGTGCCTCCAAACTCCTATCCCCTCAATATTTGGTACGAGGCTTAATTTCCATAACTCTTAAAATATTTTATTAACCTTTCCTTTAGATAATTTTAGGAAATCTAAAAATTTTATAAATCTCTTTAGGCTTGTGATTGTCGCATTTGATTCAGTTAACCAATTTGTACAGAGGCCTCGTCCTCAATTTTGTACACCTTTTTATATGGATTTTAACCACATTTTGGAACAATTATGTAGGAGTGTGATTTCTTTGCTTTTATTATTATTATATAATTTTTTTCTGCGAATTCAGTTTGGTCGAATGAGACAAAAGGTAAGTATTGTATAAAATTCCCTTCTACCTGTGCAAAATTTGTAAATACAAGTTGAGATTAGCTACAATGGATTTTGTCAGGAAACAGCAAAATGTTTTTAGGGATGGTTTTTCCGATCAGAGAGCCAGAGAAAGAGAGAGAGAAAGAAGGGGAGAGAATGCTGTCATTCTAAAAGGATATGATGTTCCCATTACATTTGTTGGGAAAAACTGGTTTATGGCTCTTGGACGGGAAGCATTTGCTTTACAAGGAAAATTGAAAGGAAAAAGGCGCTCTTACTGTTGATGAATGCGAACTTTTCCGAAATCTCTCTAGCTAGGTGCAGCTGAATGATCTTTATTAAAAACTAGAAGCAGTAATCTTTACAAGTTTTAGTAAAAATCTTACCCTTAATGACAGGTTTACATGCTTTTGCACAAGACAAAAGTTAATCGTTAGGGTATTCACGACCCTTAGTTGAGCTGTAGAATTGTATAAAATTGGGGAAATTTTTAATTTTTTATAAGTCAAAAATTTCCTCAATTCAACAACTCCACAGCTCAACTGGGGGTCGTGAATACCCCAATTGTTTTATTTAAATATGAAGAAATACAAATTTTTGTGGGAAACTTAATTTTTTCACCAAGCTTGCAAATTTTTAAAAAATAATCTGCCACTTGAAAAAAAAGCGTTACTTACTAGTTACTAGGCCATCGGCTTCCCAACAACTGAGCCACAAATTGTTTCTCTTATTTATATTATATTTACATTTTATTAAATTAAAAACGTCTCTTTCTAATTACCGTAAGATTATACATGCATTTCATTTCATTTCTCGAGTATTCTTAAACTTGCCAAAGCCAAAGAGGAGCTGTGTGGAAGGCGTAATGTATTATTTTTCTTATAATCCTTCTAATTCCCTAAACACTTCAATTTTAAGCCCATTTTCACCTTCGCCATTGAGAAATAATTTCATCTGGATCCGATTCACATAAGTACTTAAAGTTTTCAATTAGAGGCATTTGATCAAGTTCTTCGTTAGAAATTACATTACTTTATATTCAATATAAAACTTTATCGGCCAAAGTCAAAGATCTGCACTATTTGCAGAACCAGCTCCAAGTAAAACTCACGCAACGTTTCCTTTACTTGTCGAATTTTGCATATATAATTTTGCCATCCATATATTGTTGGGCTTTAAGTCCTACGAAAATTTTATCAACGGAAAATAAATAAGATTCTAGTTCTCTAACATTAAAGCGACTATGTGCTAAAGTGGTTGAAATAAAAATTAGACGGGGAATTTGCCATAAACTATGGAATAACTCTCTTCAAAGGCCAATTTGGGCACCTTCGGCTGTATTGATATATATCCTGTCGCATTAGACTCATACACCCAGAAATTTTTGCTCAGTGTGACCTCCATAATTTTTTCAAATCAAAAAAACATGCAAAACACATTTTCTGCCATATCCTTAAAACAAAAGCTGATAGATCCAAACCGAGACCAGTTTTGTAATCAGTGGACAAAACTGGACCAGAATTTTTCATCAAAGAGGCTGCCACAAAATGGCTGTTCCCTTGGGTAATCAATCCTTGACCCTGAGCCGGCTAACAGCCACTTAGACTAAAATCAAAATAGGTCACTAAAACCCATTCAAACCCATAATTCAGGCTTTTTCTCGTTTCCGAATCCGATTAAGCGGAATTGTTAAAAGTTGTGATTTCCAAGAAACGATTGAAGAATTCGGTTGAAACGATTTGCGATCAAAAGTGTTAGATGAAATCAAACGAAAATTTAAAGTTAAAAGCCAAATAATATAGACGGTTTTTTAAAAGCGGGAAACTTAAAAATTCCGATTCCACGCTTTAGTTTTGTACTATTACTTAAAAATATTTTTTACCAATGAGGGAATACTGTTAAAACTTATACAATAAAAAAATAAAGGAGGATTTGTATGAACGTATAAAAAAATTCTGGTTAAAAACTTTGAACTTTAAAGTATTCAATACTTATATTTTTATTGAAAATCTTTATATTTGGCTAGTTTTCCTGCTGAAAAAACTACAGATGAAGCTTGTAATTTTAAAAATTCGAATTGTTTTAAATTTCAATATTTTTAATTTAAGCCTCATCCTGTATTTTGGGCGAATTTTGCCCAAAAGCATGTTTGATAGAAGGTGTCGGGAAAATTTTGTAATTTTGAGCTGAGACTTTCTGACTGCATAACTTTGCTATGTTTTTTGTTTGACCACAAAAATAGTTTATAATCCTGTTTTCGGGCAAAATATGTTGGGCAAAATTTGCCTAAAATACAGAATTACTAATTTTTTTTTATTTACAGGATGAAATCAATATTGCCAAAATTCATTTAAAAATTTATGAAAGACGCGGGCTTCGTATACTCGCGTTTGTCGTTGACGTAGTCTGTTTGAAAGGCGACAACCCTGTCCTCGTCAAACGGCAAATTCTGATTCCCGCGTAAACAAATGCTTCAAACCAAATAGCAAAGTAAGAGAACGAGACGACTTGAGCTAGTTGGGAAAATAGAATAAGGACATAGCAAGGATACGCTTACCTGAACAGCCCAGAAACAGGCAGACGGCAGTAGCAGCAGTCGTCCCATGCATACACACATATGTGAGGCGCGCGTGTGTGGTTGTGTTGTGCCCGAGTATTGGTGTTCCCCTCCAGGTAGAAGAGGTAGGTAGTTGGAATGGAAATGGAATGAATGCATTGTTCTTGTTGAGAAGAAACCTACCCCTAATGTGAATTTGAACGCATTGCAGTCTGGTTTGCCGCCAATTTTGTGTGAGTTTTGCAGACAGTTAATGCTCATCCGGCAAAGCGAGCAGCAGGATCATGGATATACCGGTGAGTGCTAGTAGGAAGCATTTAAAAGGGAGATAATCAATGTATGTATCTGCTTGCAGCAATATCAATGCGTGGTCAATGGCAATGGAGCCAAATTTGTGAGCCTACGCGGGGAGAGGGAGCTGAACTGGCGGGGCGAGCCACTGCCCCTGATGCTGACAGCCTGGACACAGACTTGCGGTGAGGATTTCGAATTGTTAAGCAACATTAGTGTGGATCCCAATTTGGAGGCTGAGAATCGTGCGTTACAGGACAAGGTGCGCCATCTGGAGGCTAAACTGCAGCAGCACACGGAATTGCTGTCACAGATTCATGCCACCTCGGCACGCATGCAGTCGGCCATGGCTGCAGCGGCTCCCCCCTCGCCGCCTACAATGGCACAGCCTCAGCCACAGCATCAGATGTTGACGCCACCCAGCTCAGTGATATGTGCTCCTGTCCAGCAGCCACAGCATCACCCAAATCAGCGTGCCGAGGTGGTGGACTATAAAATTATCACCGCATCCACGAATAATGATGATGCGGATGACATAGAAATACGTTTGGCCGCCGAAAGTCTCAATAGTCTAAGCACCTCCGCCGACTCGGATCGTCTAGAGATTTGTTTGGGGGAGGAGCAGCAGCAGCCACCCCACATCTTGCACAATTCCATTAAAAGAGAATCCTATCCACAGACAGACTCTAACTCTACCAGCTCCAACCACTTGCAATTCATCAAGCGACGCAAACTCCAAGAGCTACCAGCAGAGCCCGCTCAAAATCTAAAACTCCCCTCCAGACCTCCACGCAACAACATCAAAAACGAACCCATGCCCGGTCAAGACAACGTCATGGTCTCCATCGGTCCCAATAACACCTTGGTGCCTGCCAGCATTTTTGAGAACATCAATTGGTCTGCCTACTCCTTGGCCACCAGAAAATTGCTCGTTACGATTTTCGATCGGGAAACTTTGGCCACCCATTCGATGACGGGCAAGCCCTCACCCGCCTTCAAGGATCAGCATAAGCCTCTCAAGCAAATGTTGGACCCCTTGAAAATTTCCGACATCATTTTCGCCGTCACCCATAAATGCTTTGCCAGCGAAAAGGAAGTGCGCAACGCCATCACCACCAAATGTGCCGATGAGAATAAAATGTCCAAAATCCAGAGCAAACGCCGTACCCTGGATAAGGAGAATATGAACCAACCAAAACATTGAAAACTAACCCAAATACATACATACGTAACTGTCCTAGCATTAAGAAGCTGCGCTCAAACAAGTTTTGAAGATCTCGAAGATACGAAATGAAGACTATTTGTGAGGAAGATGAAGGATCTAGTTTTAATGTTATTAATCGTAAAAATTAGAAGTTAAGCCTATATAAATTATAAATCCATAAATTCTACTTTACCTATTTCCACTTTTAGTTTAGACTGTGGTTCCTTTTGTCTTTATAAAGATGATGCAATTTTGAGTCCAGACTGCAAACGTCAGTTGATTTGCTCTAAATGAAAGTCTAGTTTTTATACCCTTGCAGAGGGTATTATAAAATTGTCCGGATGTTTGTAACGCATTGAAGGAAGCATCCCCGACCCCATAAAGTATATATATTCTTGATCAGCACGACGAGTTGAGTTGATTTAGCCCTGTCCGTCTGTCCGTCCGTCTGTTTCTATGCTATCTCCTCCGTCAGTTTTAAAGCTATCCTCACCAAACTTTGCACGAAGTCTTTTGGTACAAATACGCTGCACATTTGTCGGAACCGGCCGGATCGGATGACTATAGCATATAGCTGTCATGGAAACGATCGGTCGAAAAACTAGTCTTAGTGAGAAAAACATTTTTGTTTTTAATGGAAACGCCTCCAAAGTACGTATTTCCTAGTTTACTATCCTTTCCCATGATTTCACTAAGTTTGGTCGAAATCGGATCACTATAGCATATAGCTGCCATAGGAACGATCGGTCGAAAAAGTAGTTCTAGTAAGAAAAACTTTTTTGTTTTTAATAAAAACGTCATTTTTATTGGCATATTCTTATTTTATATACTTTTACACATTTCTACAAAGTTTTATCAAAATCGGATGACTATAGCATATAGCTGCAGTATGAATGATCGGTCGAAAAAGAAGTTCTAGTGAGAAAAACTTTTTTGTTTTAAATGGGATCGCCTCCAAATTCCGTAATTAACAGTGTATTATGCTTTTCCATGATTTCACCAAGTTTGGTCGAAATCAGACATCAATATAGTATAGATTCCATAGAAAAGTAAGGTCCAAAAAGTAGTCTTAGTTAGAAAAACTTTTTTGTTTTCAATGGAAGCTGCAAGGGTATACAAAACTTCGGCCGAGCCGAAGTTAACTTTCCCCTATTTTTTTTTGGTTGAAATTGTATTATCTATAGTACTCTATAATACTAAGGGAACCTTTCTAGGTGGCGAGGTTACTAAATTTCAATTTTGCCCTTAAAAAAAGCTAACCTAATGAACACCTTGATCTCGGAGACTAGAAGAGCTAACGACCAAATTTTATATGTAAACTCCTATTATCCCTACGAAGATCAAGCTTATTCAAATTTTGGCCACGCCACTTCCCGCCCCACAATAAAAAATGTTGAATGACTCCTACATTTTTAAAGATATCAAGCTAATATTTTGCAGTGTAGTGTATGTGCTTAATATCTGCAATCTCTGAAAGTTTCATAAAGATCGGATAATAAATGGCCAAGTTATAAGAAATGTTGCATACTTTTTGGCGCCACATGCTCTGTTTGCTTACATAATGTTGAAATGTTCTTATTAATGTTAATGCTCTGTTAACTAACATAAGGAAAGGCTTTACAAGATTACTTCCCCTGAGTAAAGGGTATATCAAAGTCGGGCTGGACCGACTTTAACTTACGCTCTCGTTTATAAGTGGAACTGAGAAGGAGGATTGATTTTTAAACGTATTCGTAAATTATTTGCTGCTCCTTAATCAGTTGAAATCAGAACTTTCGTAATTTATTTCCTCATTTGGATTCACTCTCCATCTGGCCACATAAACTTCTTAATGGTGGGTCTGGTGGCTAGCCAATGACATTGATCGATAATTTGAAAGCCCACTTTCTTGAATAGCTCTGCAGATGCCTTGTTAGATAATTGAACTTCGGCTACAACATCCTGACCTAAAAGTGCCACACGCCTGGAGATTTCCCTTACCACCAGAGTACCAAAACCGCGACGTTTATGTGACTCCTTTACATGCAAAGTAGACAGAAGGCCATTCTGAGATCTGGACAAAAGATAGAAATCTTAAAAAATTACAAAAAAAATAATTTTAAAAGAACTTACCTTATACACCAGGCCACTAGCTCCTGGTTATGCTCCTGATATAAACCCACACTAATACAGCGCGAAATTTGACGTTCAAAATAGTATAAAGAGCCGGGATGTGACCATGCCCAAAGCTGATCGATTTGAGCGATATCTTTAAGGTCTAGAGAACTCATATAATATCCAGGCGGAGTGCTACCAAAGAAAGAGTATTTTAAAAAGTGTTGAATGAATTATATTGATAAGGGGCTCACTTCACCGAAATCTTAAGAGCCTGTTCTGCTGGTAGATAATACAAATCGGTGGGAACATCGAACTCTAAGGCTAATTGCTTGGCTTCAGTTAATTTTCGAACAGCTTTTAAATATCTAGGGGACATGGAGGTACACTGCAGTCCCTTGGACCAATTCAAATGAAGCAAGGCCTGCTCCAAGAGAAGATCAGTTTGTGAACTTTCCAGACAACCCACAAATAGTTGATAGCGATCCTAAAGGAAAAAGAGTTTTAAATCGTATATGTATCTTAATTTTCAACCTGTATTATAAGTTTAATTACCTACCACAATTAAAAAGAAGCCCAACTCTTGTTTGCCACACGAAAACGCCTGAAAATTCTTAAGATCGGCATCAATTTTCAAGGACCCTATAAAATAATCCAGGCAATAAAACTCCAAACAATATTTGGGCCAATTTTGAGTGTATAACTTTTGAATTTTCTCCAGTTCTCGAAGATGCAATGCAACTAGCTGTGACATTTTGCTCAAACTGTTGGCAAATTCTAAAAAAAAATTCAGTTTTATACCTTGATTAAGTTCATTTAATATCATCATATCATAGAGATTAAGATAGCTAGAGCTAATCAAAATCAGCACTTGGCAACACGCTCTCATTTACTCATTTTCTAGCCATTTTATGGCTTCGCAACCTGAGGGTAAGCTCATGCTCCAATAGTAATGTTCACCCTCAATCCGATTAAAGCGCAATCTCTCAAAGATTTTGCAAGCTGCCGCATTATTTGGATTAACCAAAGCTGTAACATCTTGCTGCAATTCTTGGGCTATGCTTAAGGAAATGGCAGAAGCCACCACTAAACCCAGACCACGTCCCTGATGAGTGGGTAGCACTTGTAAAGCACCCAGAAAGCCGCTTTGTAGTCTGTGGAATTAAAAAAAATGAAAGAATAAGTCAGTGACTTTTTAAATACAATAAATTTTTCTTCGACCATCCCGTTTAGCTTTTACAAGTAATAAGTTTCTTAAGACTCAAAATATTTGCTTTTGCTTAAGTTTTATCTCACCTAAAGAATTAAACTACTTTAGATGTTTCTTTATTCTCACAAACATAAAAATAAAAATTTTATGTAGGTTGGACTAAGAGCTTTTATATGAAAGTATTGTATCATATAGCGATGACCAATTTTGTCCATGTTTGCCAATCAATAACAAGCGTTTTGTATTAAAATCGATCAAAAAAACTGTGCAAGGTAAAGGCACCAAAAAAAAATTTCCACACTACTGTGCTAGGTTGGCCATTTCTGGACGGCCCTTGTAGATATAATTTTAACGTTTTTCTAGATGTTTTATTGAAAATTTTTGTTGAATGTAAGAGTCAGTCGGCCAAAACCGATCAGATAACAGAAGAAGTCGCTAGACTTGAACAGATCCGAAATTGTAGGTTTGGAACAGGTTCAGCCTTTATAAGTATTTAAAGAGGTTCGGTTCAACGTTCTGTTCACAGCAAAAAAAATTCCGGAATTCCAGGTTCGAACCGGTTTGGTTCAAACCCGGTTTGCAGACCTGGTACCTATATAATTTTATGAATTTTATAGATGATTTCCGACTTGAACGACACGAGCGTTCGGTGTCACGAAATTCTGTAACCCTTGTACCGATAGATGTCTTTCTTGGTATCGGTGATAAAATTTAAAGTGCCCTTTTTCCAATTTCTTCCGAATTCACGAGGTTGTCTAACAGTTAATAGGGGACAAAAGCAGTAAATTCTAAAAACCACCTACTTATTTAAATGCCTTTACCTTAAACACCAGGCACTTAGCGTCCTTGTTTGCTTCTCATACAATCCTATAGAAGTATTCCTCTCAATCAACATTTCTATTAGCTTAAGGGATCCCGTATGACGAGCTGGCCACATATCATTAATCAATTCCGCATCTTTTACATCAACTTTATCCACATAGTAACCAGCTGGACAGTCTAAGTTTAGCATTTTAGCCTCCTGACAGGGTAGATGATACATTAAAGTGCCCATCTCACGATTTATGTTTATTTCCATTTCGGCCAACAGCTCCTTGTATATGCGGTAATGTGTCTGGTGTATGGCACTCACTTTGTAGCCATTCGACCAGTTGAGCAGGCTCAAAGCCTTTTTCAAATTCTGTTTCTCTCCACTCAAATTGCTGAAGTACAATTGATAGCGATGCTGGGGAGGATATGGGTATCTACAATATTTATTAAATTTACCCATGGATTGGATCTGAATACATACCACCAGTATGAAGAGTCCATCACTTTGCCAATCCTCAAGCAGTGTGTAGATGGTCAAGTGTTTGGTTGCCTTCCAACGCAAATAGTTGTCTAACCAAAAGTAACCCACGCAGTGTTGTGGCCAATCTTTTTGATACAATTTTTGCAAATTTCTCAAGTCGGCTATATTTGAAATTTGTGTCAATTGAGTGCCATTGTCAGTGTTATTCATGGCGTATGCTTGATTATAAGTGCAGTATATGGGCCAGTGTGACCATTAGAGGGTAGCCTAAGAACGTATAATTATTTTTATTTAATAAAATGATAAGGGCTTTCACGTCAACTCCCCTATCAAGTAATCTGTTGAAAAATGACAAAATGTACTATCGAAAAATTTGCTGAAGTGCGCACAAAAAGTTTAAATTGCCTAAACAAGGGTAAGGATAAGAAAGATCGAAAATTTTACGACCTTACATAGAGTATATATTTTTGATTAACCGAGTCAATAATTGAGACGATCTCAGAGATTAAAAGACTTAATATCTTAACAGAATAGAAAAATTCGAGATATCCGCACTTTAATCAATCACATTCGATGTCAGAAGTCGGTCGATTCCGGATTATCCCAAAACGATTAGAAATTGTCTTGACCGGAATTCTTGTCTTGATCCCGTCTTTAACTTTATTTGTTCTCGAAATCGGCATATTTAAAAAACAGTCAGGATTGATTTCAGCTTGTTTTTCGAGGTTAACATGATCCCACATTCGGATCCAAAATCGGTTTAGTGCATGATTACCACAGATTAAAATGAGCTCGATATTCAAAAAAAAAAGATTGCTTCAAAATTGCCCGAGGTTGACCTTAGCTCGATATTCGATCTCAGTTAAATCCCAAAACAAGCAAGAACACAATGTTTTTTTTAAACGACCTTTATGATATTTAAGTTTAGCCGGCTCGAGGTCATCAAAAACCAGACACACTCTATACAATAGCAAAGCAAGTTGGTCATCTATACAGCTGTTTCAAGAGTTCAAGGTTCTATCTTCAATACACTTTGCCCACCGTCTGCAAGTCAGCATCTGTATTATTGAGAGAGATTTTCAATTTTTTGACTTTCAATGCCCTTGAAAGCGACTGATTAACTTTTTTCCTTTCACAGACTTTCTCTTTTCCTTCTAACTCCCCGTGAAAAGCAAACATTAATTGAAAAGCTGGGAAATTTCCTAAGCTCACGACCTTCTGATCCCGACTCACGCTCCCCAAAGCCATCGCCTTACCGATATATCCCCAGTGTGCATCACTAAGACCAGTGATGAGCCGGTTGATCGATTTTTGGTTTTTCTCTATATTTAATTTGTAAATTTCAGTCCGTAACAACACCTGGCTTCCCGAGTCGTCCCCAGATAACAGATCGTTCAGCCATGCGGTTTGTGTTTATGAGGGCAGTTTTTTTTCATTCCTCGTAACATTTGGAATTAAATTCAAATTCAATATTTCACTTTTGGCCATAAAAATGTTTCGTATTCCTTCAATGGAAACCTCATCGGAGAAATAGTTATTCTCTCCCAGATCGTAATTTAGCTGCCCATAGATCAATCGCTCTGAGCTTCACTGGAATTCTTCAACAAATTTTGCAAGTCCATTTTGCAATCTTCCAAATTCAGTCGCACTTCGTGTTCCGCGGCTAAATTGTCCCACTCTCTGAAGCATTGTAGACGGTCTATTGCTAAATATTGTGCTAAGATCCTAGGTACTCTTTTTTCCTCCATATTTATGGGTTTTTTGCATGTAGTCAGAGTGCAGATTAGCCGAATACAGATGTAGTGGCGACAGTCCCGTCCCCAGATATAACATTCTGTTCGGCGTGTACTGTGGCAATGCGAAAAATTTTCTTAAGAAAAAACCTTTGAAGACTTTCTACTTTCTCGTATCGCCGTATCCCCCATACTTGTGCACCATAACTACATTACTGCTCTCACTGCGGCATTAAAAAATTTGTATTTTGTGCTAGTTGGAACGTCCTTTTTGCCTAGTATCGTTTTTCAAATGCTACTTTAGAACCTCTTAGCTTTTCTCCCAGGTGGAAGTTAAATTGAGCATTGTTATGAATCCAGACTCCTAAATATTTGTACGAGTTTACCACCTCCAAGTCTGTCTCTCCCAGTTACCATTTTTCAGCAGATGCGTGCCTTCTCCAATATTTTTTAAAAATAAGCACCTTAGACTTTTCGCAGCTGATCGGTGGACCCCAAACCTTGCAATATTCTTGTAGAACATTGATATTGTCTTTCATAGTCTTTCTTGGCCGTTTATTGTGATTCTTTTCGGAAGAAATTTGGCTAAGTCACTAACCTTTTCAACGAAATTCCGTACTTACTTTAATATTGATGCAGGATTATTTGGTTTTCAAGCAGGATCTGTACTTCAAATTAACTTTTTCTGATTGATCACGAAGCTGAGATTGATTCAAGCCTATCGTACTTATTTTATTTTTACCATAATCTACTTCACCAAGACGGGGCCTTAACCAGTTCCCCAAGTTTGGTGTAAGTTACTGGGTCTCTAACAAAGTAAAAAACAATTCTCCTATAACAATTCATAGCCGATGTCTAGGACCACCGATATATTATTCGCCCTCGGGCCACGTAAACTCGCCTTTAATGGGCTCAGTTCTTAACCAAAGACATTTGTCGATGACCTTAAATCCGAGCTTGTCAAACATGCGCGATGATGCAATGTTAGAAGGACCAACTAGAGCCATGACATCCTGACCCAAGGCGGCCAGGCGATATGATATCTCTCTGGTAACCAGGCTGCCAAATCCGCGACGCTGATAAGTGCTTTTTACCTGTAGGGCGCCCAGATAGCCACCTTGCAATCTGAAAAAAATATGGAACACGGTATAGTGGGTCATCAAAGAATTATATACAGAATTCAAACACAAGGTTTAAGGCGAAAATGTGGATGAAATGAAGGGAATGAGTATTGTTTTAAGGGCTGAAAGGACGCAAAGTTCCTAAGGCTATGGTGTCGAGTTACCAAAGAACTTCGAAAATCTTCGTACATACTCAACACTGTATATACTTTACATTGTATATAACTATAACTCTACTCTGTTATGATGTAATTATGATAAAATTTGCATCCATGAAACCGTACTGTATAGCAGCGATGTTCCTCCATAGCCCCCGGGGCCGGCACATCGCTGCGGGTCCATCGGGCAGGTGCAGCGCTCTCTTTGCTTGCATTCGATGCCCAGACGTCGAGCAGGGCAGTTCAAAGCTGGGCTGTGTCGCTTTGATATCGCACACCAATACACTCTCACTATTTGGTCTCGCTCTTCATGAACATCGCTGCTGTATAGGCATCCAGCTCTCTTTCGTGTATCAATGCATAAGTTATTACAGTTGTGAACAAACGAAACTTTTTCGACCACGAGCCCGCCAAACTCATTACTAAACAAGAAAGAAAGTCGGTCAAGCCCGACTATAACATATTCTTTAAACTGCTCATCCGATCTTTCAAAATTTTTAGTTCGGTAGTAATGAATACTTCACGATCTTCAAAAGTTCAATTTCACATTGATAAAACTGTAGGAGATATGACGTTTTTCTGATATTGCGGGGCGGGAGGAGGCGTGGCCAAAATTGAAAATAAACTTGATTGCCTGCAAGTTAAGAAAATATGTTCCATACATGTCAAACCTCTATCTCTTACCATCTCTGAGATCTGTTTGTTCATACGGACAGACAGACAGACCGACACTGCTTCGGTACCTCTGGTACAATAAAAAATGTTTAGTTGCCGAAAGGTGATTTGAAGTCGTTTCTGAATCTAACCTATTGACAAAGGAAGGTGTTTGGTTAAAGTTCAGCTTTGGAAGGTCATTATACTAGACGGAACTCTAAAAAACCCAAGTTTAGCCGGTTTTTCGGAAGAAAGTGAACTAAGAGAGCAAGCAAAGTTGGAGATTAAAGCGTTTAAAACTTATAGCTAAACAAATTTGGCAGCAAAAGTTCATTCTTGAATCAAGAAACTCGCTCTTGTATCAAGAGCTTTCATTTAGACATTGAACATTTTTGAACCAACAATGAAATTCTTTATATTCTGTGTGTAGTCCTTCCAAGGCTTGACTAACCAGTCTTGTTTTCTAAATCTCAGTATTCTCCTTTAACCACTTACCGTATACACCAGGCCACCAGCTCTTGCGTATCCTCCTTATAAAGACCCGCAGTTACGCACAAGCGAATTTGACGTTGTATAAAATACAATGAACCCATATGACGATTAGGCCATTCCTCATTTATCAATTGGGCGTCCTGCTCCCTCAACGATTTCAAATTGTAACCAGCTGGAGGTCTAAAAATATACAAAATGTCATCGTTTACCAAATCTAAACTCAAATCCGCTTACTCCACTTTCAATAAAAGTGCCTCCTGGGCTCGCATAAAATACAAATTGGTTGGATCACTGAAAACCAATTTCAACTTTTTCTCCTGCACCACATTCTGCAACGCTTGGGCATGTCGGAATGGTATCGAACTGCACTTGAGACCTGGAGACCAATCCAGTAAGCCAAGGGCATGTTGTACTAGTCCATTTGTGTTATTCAAACTGCCCACAAACAATTGATAGCGATCCTAAAAAAGAGACTCTCTTAGAACATATGTTTGTCTTTATTCACTCTTTACTCACCACAATCAAAAAGAGAGCCTCGTCTTTGGCTCTCTCTGCGGTAAGAGTGTAGGCTCTTAAATGCTTAATATGCGGATCAGCTATAAGAAATCCTATAAAATTATCCAGACAATAATATTCCTGACAATATTTGGGCCAATCTTGAGTGTATAGTTTTTGAAATGCCTGAAGTTCGGCCAAGCCCAGAGCTTCCAGCTGGTATGACATATTTTTACACAAACTTTTGCTTTCAGTTTACTACGCGAGACTAAAAGCAATGTGTTCAATTCAATTGAGTTGTTTTCATTGTTAATGTGTGTAGGGTATTGGGGTATATGGGATTTTTAGATAAGCTTGTTGCTTGGCTGTAAAAAATGCTGCTTAATCTTTATCTCATTATTATAACCATACTATTACATGTAACTGACAAGACCGTTAAGATAATGTTATCATTATGTACAATAATGGAATAAGGCTAAACAATTCTTGTGATTTGGTCAACAGTATTTTTCTTAATACTTACCTTAATCCTCTCTAAAGTAAGAAATCTACTTCTGATAATAGTTAAATTGCTTCTTCTTTTAAAATTTCCCTTAATAAATTTTGTCTTGGTCTTTTATAAAGATGAGATTGTGTATGCACTCCGGTTAGTAAACAATGAAGCAAATATCGTAAAATGTACATTAAGCATTGATTTTTAAAGAAAGATTTGTAGAAACTGAAAATCTAAGCGGTTTGTTGATGTATCATTCATCTGTTTCTGTCTCATTTTCTATGTTTCTGTGTTGCTAGCTTTACGAACCGCTTACTCTTGCGCAAATTATCCCCATTTACATTTGCAGCTTTGAGCACACTTTCAAAGAGTTTTAAAAAATTAAAAAATGATCTTCGGTAAAAAAAAAAACATTTTTTTTAGTGATCACATAAAAATGATCGGGTATTATGAATGAATTTGTGTTAATAAAGCAGTAAAGCTTGGTGCATTATGGCCTAATATTTCCATATACCAATTAATTTATGATCCTTTAAAATATGCAAGGCAATAATATGCAAAGCTCTTTTGGCTGCAAACCGAATCCTGTAAAACCGACTCGGTCATATAGCAACAAAAAGTAGAGAAACAACTTGCTGCGTATAGTAATTTTTAGTCAGATATTAGTAAGCGCTGACTAACATTTTCGCTCTCTGAGCCATTTATTTAACACCGTGTTTTTCATGTCGACTTTAATTTGAGTTATATACTAAATTGAGGCTCCATGTTATTCCTCCTTGATTCGGTACGTGGGTCCCTCGAGCCGGACTATGAACCTAAATTCATGATGTTCCAAATCTTAACCCGCACCGGATTCACTCTTTTGGACAAAATATACGAATATAAAAATGATTCATGTCGCAATTTAAAGTAATTTCAAAATTTTGCGAATATTTTTATATTTTTTTACTGGAAAAAAAATTGTATGGTATTGAGTAGAGCTGGCAAACTATCGATGGCACTATCGATATATCGAATCACTATCGTCACTATCGAATTTTTCTTTTTACATTATCGACAGTTTTTTACGAGCATTTTTGTAAGTTTCAAATCAGTATACAGCTAAAATTTGGGTATACAAAATTAACAAAATTAAAACGCCATAAAATTTCTTAAAACCACATCTTCAAAGTGAAAATGGCCAACGGGTTTGAATATTTTTAATTGAAAATATTTAGAAAAGACTATAAAAATATGAGGAACGCTCGTAGCCAAAAAGAAGCAGGGATTCCGTACCCCTTCTAACTAATAAAAGTATTTATATTCATCAGCAAGCCACTCGACCTACATATTAACTTCAAAGCCGCCAACACCAATCCCAAGGCAAATACCGTCGATCCCAAATTACTTTCAGTTTGCAAAGCAAAAAAAACCTTGAGAGTTTGCCAAAAGAACAGACGTCATTGTTGAGTTCCGACAATATTTTTCAATGAAAAATTCCACTGAGGATATAGATCCGCACAACTAATGGAAGATATTGAATGAATGTTATATGAATAAGTAAGTATTGAGTCCAATGATTACGGACATTTTTATATTTTTAGCACAATGATGGTAGTCTGAAAGATGTCACTAAAAACAAGAAAGAAAGTTGGTCAAGCCCGACTACAACATACACTGTACATGTGAAGTGCTGCCGCCGTTCATCCGATCTTTACCATTCCTTTGGCGGATCGATAAATAATCCTGATTACTAAATATGTCCGGAAGGAACGAACCTTCTATCTATTAAACTGTGGGAGATATGACGTTTTTTTTTTCAATTTGCGGGGGCGGCGCAAAAGTTGAAAATAAACTTGATTTGCCTGCAAGTATAAGAAGCATATGTACCATACATGTCAAACCATCTCTGACCATCTCTGAGATCTGTTTGTTCATACGGAGAGTCAGACGGACGGACAGACGTATATGGCTAGATCGACTCGGCTGTTGATGCTGATCAAGAATATATATACTTTATAGGGTCAAAGATGCTTCCTTCTGCCTGTTACATACTTTTGCACAAACGTAATATACTCTGTGTACCTCTGGGACAGAGTATAAAAAAATACCTGCGTATCCCTGCAACATCCCCAGAATCGGAGAGAATTTCTAGGTGGTTTAAAGTTAGACTTTGAAATAACCTGGATAAATATTTGTTTAAAACATAAAAGTACACCCAGAAAAAAGTAGAACGAATAATTTAAGCACGAACACTCTTGAAAAAAATTGATTCATTCTTGAATTTTTAAGAATTTCGCTTTTGAATCCGAGCTAAATTCGTTCTGTTTGGTGTTTTTAGACGAGGAGGGTGAGGAAAAGAAACTGAGAGAGGAGAGCAAGCACATTTGAAAGAATAGCGATGAACCCGCTCTCACTGCATCGTTTTTTTTGGAAGAGGGGTGTGTGGGGAAACAATCGAGTAAAGAGCCTCCCCTCCCCCTTCTTTTTACACAACAATTTTTGTACCCGATTTAAATCAAGAATTGCAGCTCTTGGATCAAGAAAAACGGGATCAAGCATTCTTACTTGGATCAAGAATTTAGTTCTCTGATCGAGAATTTTCACTCTTATCGAACTATTGAGTACGAAAATTCTTGATCCAAGTATGAAATTCTCTATTTTTCTCTGAGTGTATATAAGAATTTGGAATGGATCACAAACCTATTTAAAGTTGAACATTTTAAAATTTTGTAGGTTAATTTTTTGTTTCAATAAAATGTCTAATTTGAAATTGGAGTAAATAGGCTTAGTAGAAGAAACCAAATTCTGACGATACTATCGAGCCTGGTGTGACTCAGCGGCTGGTGTGTGTGATCGGTGTGCAAGAGATCGTGGGTTCGATTCCTCCTCGGAACATCTAATGAAAAGTGTTTTCTTTGAATAAACATACACACCCGGTCACCCTCACTGCTGTTGGCGCCAGCTTTGGAGTAATTAGCCATGAAAAAGCTTCACAAACTGCCGTTCGGATTCGGAGTAGAAGCACACAAGCCTAGAGATTGAGAGGAGATCGGTTTTGGCCCTTTCGGGGCTGTGTCAAGCCATTTTACGTTACTATCGATATTTTCGAATCTTTTCTCTGAAATTATCGAAAATATTGAATGGCACCACTATCATCGATAGTTTGCCAGTTCTGGTATTGAGAATGATTTGGTTAATATGCGTTTTGGAAAACATATCCGAATTACATTCGTAATTTTACGCCTTCGAAATGGAAAACAAAGCAGAAAACTATACCGGATATTCTTCAACTACGACAAGGCAACTGCTCAAATAACAGAAACTCATCTGGATGTCATCGAAAGCCTTAATGTCTTAAGCTGTGGTGAATATGAATAGAAACTTCACTCATGCCTTGGCTTTTTTTCTTATTTTCGACGGTTTGTACTGTCCTTTGCCCGTATAGCAAGACCTTTCAAAATAATTCAAAAAAAGCTTTTTATAAAATTTTGTTAATGTACTAAACCTTTAAAAGATCATAAAAGAACAAATAAAATGTTTTATCTGTTTCATGCTATCTTTTTAGTGTATTAAACTATTAACTTTGGCAGTCGATGCTGAGTCACAATACTGAACTCACGCTCAATATAAAACTACATAAATTCTCCATCATCGTCCCCTTAAAAATGAGTTTTTCAATTATCATTTTCGGTTCAAAGGTAAGATTTTTGCAATACTAAATTCGCTAAACTGGCCACTGTACGACGTCGACTGTTTTTGGTGAATGACCCCCAATATTGCCCACTTCTTACAGTGAGAACCTGTTCTCCGTTTAAGTAAAGAGTCTGAAAGAGAATCATAAATATCAAAATAAATATTTCTTGATAGGGAAGGGAGAGTGAGAGAGTCAAAGCATAGTCAAGTGTGGGCACAGCGAACTGTGGATACGCTTAAAAAATTTAGCAGAATTTGATAAAAGTTTTTCACGGACTAATATGATTATTTTAAAGACAATTGATATATTTACAAAAAGAAGCTTCTGCTTTTTCTAATTTTCAAACATGAAAATCGTTTTACCTTCGTTATATACTTATTGAAATGACAAGCCTCCTGATAAGGGCCTTATACCCCCATTTACTCTATCAAAATATAAAAAGCTTAGTATCGTTTTGTATATTGAACTTGCAAGTTAGTTTCAGCAGAATGCCATTCCATTTGGAAGAACTGGGCCTGGATGAACTTCAGGCATTTCAGAAACTATACACTCCAGATTGGCCCAAATATTGTCAGGAATATTATTGTTTGGATAATTTTATAAAATTTCTTAAAACTGAACCGCATATTAAGCATTTAAGAGCTTACACACTTTGCGAAGCGAGAGCCAAAGACGAGGGGCTTTTTCTGATTTTGGTGGGTAGTTGAGGCAAAGTTCTTAGAACTCAACAATTTGCAACGTGGATCTACGATTTTTCATATTTAACAAACAGCACGTCCGTATGCACATGTAAAATCGAAGGTCCACATTGAAATTTCTCCTTGCCTGTCATTCACTGAGTTCTAGAGTCTTTGGTTTTGGATTAATTGGAAAAAATATGTCTTAAAGAGAGTTTTCTTTTCAGGATCGTTATCAATTGTTTGTGGGCAGTTTAAACAACACAAATGGACTAGTAAAACAGGCACTTGGCTTACTGGATTGGTCTCCAGGCCTCAAGTGCAGTGCCATACCATTTCGTCATGCTCCAGCGGTGCTGAATGTGGTGCAGGAGAAGGGGTTGAAATTGGTTTTTAATAATTTAACACAATTGTATTATATGAAAGCCCAAGATGCACTGCAGCTAAAAGTTGAGTAAGAAATGGGGACAAAAAGTTAAAGTACATTTAAGATAATGATTTCATTTCTCCCAAGACCCCCAAAGGGATTTTATATGAAATCGCTGAGTGAACAGGATGCACAGTTAATAAGTGACGAATGGCCTTATCGTCATCTGGGTTCAGTGTATTTGATACAAAGACAAATACGCTTGTGTGTAAGTGCGGGTCTATATAAGGAGGATACGCAGGAGCTGGTGGCTTGGTGTATACGGTAAGTTAAGTTTCAAATACGGTCTCCTGGATAAAAATCCATCTTTCACAGTTCCCAAGGTGGCGATTTGGGCGCCTTACAGGTAAAAAGCAGCTATCAGCGTTGCGGATTTGGCAGCCTTATCACCAGAGAGATATCACATCGCATAGCAGCTTTGGGACATGATGTTATTGCTTTGGTTACTCTTACAAACAAACCCAGCTTGGGGCTATTTGACAAGCTGGGCTTTCAGGTGATTGATAAAGCCATTTGGTTAAGAACTGAGCCCACTCAAGGCCAATTTATGTGGCCCGAGGGCGAGTAATACTTTTATATATTCGTATCATAAAAAAATATTACAATATTATTTCGTGTATATGAATACAACTTTGGTATCAAAATATATGCATGTATGTATGTATGTTCCTATGTCTCTAGTCGCTTCAACAAGCTTTGACAACGTTCCAAAATCTGAGCTGAACTGCTCTGTTGTATGCTGGGTTCCCCTAACATCTTGGTTAGTAACTTTCTTAAGCACTCGAGATCGCTTTGCACATGATAATCATTCATTTTATAGTGTTCAAAAAGTAAAAAGCTGGTGGTGGTGGTTTCCCGTTTTTCTTGAGCAGCCAATCGTCGTGCGGCTATGTGTTCCAAAAGTTCTATAAAATCGAGGTAGTTGATGCCAAAACTGGCCCGCAACATGGTCTGACAATGTGAATCAAAATTATCCATTTGTCGACAATCGGAGATCTCTTTATGCACTGCCTGCAGATTATTGAGCAAGTTGGACCAGACCAAATGTATGTTGCAGGCATTAAACCAATTGTGATTAACCGAAATGGTGTCCGTTAGATTCCACACCTGATGATACCAGCCACTGGGCACAAAGACAGCCTCATGCGCTGTTTGATTGATAGTAAAATAATGAATTTTATGCTGGTCCAGCAGCTGTTCATCAATGCTAAAGGGCAGATTGCCCAAAGAGTCGCTTAGCTTGAGCTCCTCGCCTGGCGGCATGATGAGCCATTTCTTGTGACCCACTATATTGGTGGACCAGCTGAAGGAGCCAAAGACATCACTGTGGTAAGAGGTCCTGAAATTAAAGTGAATTTTAAGTAAAGAAATTAAAGGATCGGTCTATGCTTTAATCATACCAGGAGTCCTTGGGTCCCATGTAGACAAATCGATAGTCATCGCGTTGCTCATTTATCAGCAGCTCATTTAACCAATCGGAGGCAAAATATTTAGGCACCTTATAGAATTCATAACCCGGCAACTGCGCAGCCAGATGCCAGTCCTTGAGGTAGAGATTATCATTACTATTCGGGTTAGTTCCACTCTCCCAACGTTGCAGAAAATCATAAAATTTCAGTTCCATTTTGGCATGGCTGTTAAAATAGGTGGCATTGCAATCGGCCACCGGCACAGGACAATCTCCTATGCATCTCCTGAGGTAGTCAAAGTTGATGGTAGCAGTTTGGGTATTGTCGTTCTGGTCCTTTCCAGAGCGACGGGTGGTCCAGTTTTGGCATTCCCAATCGTTGGACACATCTGTGATGATGACCGGCCAGTTGGCTTGCATATATTGCCAATAGAAATCGTTGTAACTCAAGTCGCGGGCGGAGCAACGAAGGATCTGGTGATGACCTGTTGGTCACAATAAAATAGTTTAAGTCTCAGCCGCAAAGTATGCCACGTATTTTTTACTCTCTCACCTTCAGTAGCGGCCGGGCCGTTGCCATTTGTTTTGCTTGTAGTTGTTGTTGTTGCTGTGGGAGGCGGCTGCAAGGCCAAACACTCAGGTGCTGACCTTCTTCTCCTCTCTGTTGCCATGGGACTGTCAACCAGTTGTCGCTCATGCAGACAGTCTATTTTATATCTGTTGCACTGATATCGTCCTATTAACCAGTCTTTTCATATCAATTTAGATTAGTGAGACCACATTTGACTATTTTCGGTATTATTATTTTGACAACAAACTCCTCACCATCACCAAAGCACTAACGCCTTTTGTTATTTAACCAACTAGAGATGAGAGATATTTTCATGTGTAACTGCTAATGGGTCACTGTGACTGGTCACTAAAATTTTATTTTTCAACTTTAAGGTCTGTATCCAGATGCAGAATTAATGAGAAGTAAAGCAAAACTTTCATACAAATTTTGAGGCAAAATTGTATTTCTACTTTACTTCTGTAATTTTTGTAAGAAATTTTTAATTTACTTCTTATAAATTCACGTAAATATGACTATAGTAAGAATGTCTACGGGGTTTTCGAGCGGAATACTACAGGCTCAGGGCATATCATGAGGGAATAGGGAGTATATCATAGGGTCCAATACGCTACCCTGCGGTACACCAGCCCAAATGATTGTTGTATAAGGTGTCGCTCCGTCCTGTGCTACCTCAAAAGTTCTGAGTTCATGTACCCTTCGTATTTGTCCTCGCAGTATTTAACATCTCTGCATGCCTGGTTTACTATTTTTATTTCTACATGTTCGTGTAGTTTTTCTACATGCCACTTGTAACTTTCTGTTTTCTACATTTTTCGTGTGAAGTTTAGCTGGATGAACTATGGTTCGTGTAGGATTGTCGTTTCTACACGTGGCGTGTAGCTAATTTTGTTTTCTCTGTGTATACTTTTCTCGAAATTCACGAGATTGTCTGCTATTAATGCTTAAGAATTTGTCTAGTTTTACCAAAACTTTTCCCAAGGAAACTCCATAATTTATTTCAAATTGTTAGTAATTTAATTTATTTGGTTTTTATTTGACTGCATTTCGTTTTGTCATTTGAATTTTATTTGCTAAACATTTTACCATTTGTCAAGTTTTAACTACAATTTGGTTTACATATAGATTATGTGTTTGTGTGAGAGTTAATTACAACAAAACTGCTGCAAATGCCAAATCAAGAGATGTTACTTTTGCATGTGTGTGTGTGTGTGTATGTATATGTTTTGTAATTGCTGTATATATATATATATTTATGTATATATATAAACTTTACAGATATTGCCTGCATCGCCTTGAAGGCGCAAACATTAAGTCTAAGAACTAACTTTGATGACTAACAAACATTCATCTCTCAGATACATGACAAATATAATGACGAATCTCCTTTTCTTTCTGTGTCTAGAAAACTAAAACTAAACTAAAAATGTAGCACAAGGTTTTTAGGTAAAAATTGCTATATACACAAAAATACAAAATCGTATAAAATACGTCATAAAAACGTAACAATAGTTTTTTTTCCATTTCGAAAATATTTTTATACAATTATTGAATATTGAGTTGTATATTTATTTACTTAAGGACTAAAATGCATTTGACTAGATTTCCGTTTACAGAAGGTACAGAGAGACTGACAGAGAGCATTGTATAAAGGGTTGTAGTCGTAAGGGTTGGGGGGAAGAGTGGAAAACGTGTGGTAAGCGTTATATGTACAATTTGCTAAGTGGCAGGCAACAAGTCCGTGCACTCTAGTTTCTTACAAGCTAATTTAGTTTTTGTTACGCTATTCATTCTTGCCATTTTTTTTTACATATTTAAGAAGTAGTTTTATTCTTGGTTCTATAATAATATCTTAATATTTTATGTAATTTAAGTGTATGCTTTCCCACTTTGAATTATTTGCCCTAATATGCATGAAAATTATGTATCATTTAATTTGGCTTATTAATATTACATACTTGATATGTACTTCTCCTTCGAAATAATGTGAAAATGGGAAATCTATAACCATATTTTGGTCCAGTTAAACTTGGAAACAAAATTCCGGGGAGAGTTTGAAATATTTTATTTGGCAGTCTATGGATTGTCACCAAAAAACAAAAACAAGGGGCCAGGCCAAAATTGTTAACAAACAATAAAACAGTATTTTTCTTATAAAAGGTGTCTCAAAAGTGCAGCAAGATTTTGCATTTCAATGAAACGTTTCGAAGGCGGTATTAGAAATCAGAATAAGATAACTACCGTGCATTTTCGTGACCGTATTGCAAGGAAAAATTCCGTACCTAAAAATTCCGTTCCGGCTTTAAACTAACCTAACCTCTGCAAGCACTCACAGTATATGTTGAAATAATATATAATGAATAACGCGAGACAACAAGGCTCAGCATATTGAAGGTTTGGTGGTGATTCTAGATGATTTTTGTGTGCTGAACACGAATCTGTTTTCGGAAATGGTCCATCACGTCTAGATTTCTAGTAAATTGAGCTTAATGTCTAATTATGTTTCCTTGTGTATTTAGTTTCTTTCATCAAAAAAGAAACCTAAGCAATTATTCGTTTTAGGCCCGATTTCTCAAAGGTTCCGGTTGGCCAACCGCCGGTCAAATTTGTTCCTCCAGTTGACAAGCGGTCAAGTCATTTGGTTTTCTCAACAGCAGTTACATCTGATATCGATAAATTCCTAACGCTGCATTAGGGTGACCAGACACGGTCAACACATTAGGTTTTTTTGTTAGGGATTTTTAATGTTATTGAATGCTGCTGGTAATATTTTTGCGAAAAATTTATTAAAATTGACTGCGATGAATCAAAAGCAATAGATGGGGACACTTGTTTACCTGCTCGGCTTATCAAAGGAACGCTGACTACACAGAAGTCAGCTGCAGTGATAAGGAAGTTGCCACATGCATAAGACGCAGCGCCGCCAAGTCCTGCTAAGAATCCTAGTCACAACTAATTCAATCGCAACTGAAGTTAAGGCTTGAACTTAATCTTTGATACTAGCATAAAACTAGTTCTAGTGGGAAAAACTTTTTGTTTTTAATGAAAACGTCCTTATCATTGGCATATTCGTATTTTGTATACTTTAACACATATCAACAAAGTCTTATCAAAATCGGATGACTATAGCATATAGCTGCAGTCTGAATGATCGGTCGAAAAATAAGTTCTAGTGAGAAAAACTTTTTTGTTTTTAATGAGATCGCCTCCAAATTTCGTAATTTACAGTGTATTATGCTTTTCCATGATTTCACCAAGTTTGGTCAAAATCAGACATCTATATAGAGAAAAGTAAGGTCCAAAAAGTAGTCTCTGTTAGAAAAACTTTTTTTGTTTTCAATGGAAGCTGCAAGGGTATACAAAACTTCTGCCGAGCCGAAGTTAACTTTTCCCAAACTACGGGCCCATTGGCAGTAAATGCCTAAGAGAGAGGCCACACGTCCAAGCGAAACGACCGAAAATGAAACATTCGGAAATGAAAGAGACTGACTTTTACGTTTTTCTTTTCATATTTGCTGGCACTGTCATATTGTAAATACATCAAACAAAAAAAATTATTTTATATCAACAGGGCGCTAAAACCCATTTACAATAATAACAGCGGAAGTCCCGCCGTAATGTGGGAGCGTGTGTTTCTGCCAGCTCTGCTGCCTTTCTTATTGCGAAGACTTCCGCCTAGAATATGGTGCAGTGGTTTGGCAGTTTGTATGAGAGCTTCATTTCTGGCTCTTCACAGTATACGGCGGCTCCGAATCCTAGGTCCATCTTCGAGCCGTCTGTAAAGAAATGTGTTGCTTCTTGGGCCAGTCCTGTACGCCAGTCTTCTGGTCCCAATAGCGCTGGTGTGTATGTATAGTTGGGTTTCGGGATAATGTAATCCGTGCTACTATTGATCTCTCTGCCAACTATACTGTGTCCATAGCTTTGTAGCGCCATGGTGCCTGCCGCGCATAGACGTTGAGTCGTCTTTTGTGCAAGAAGGCGTGCTTGGATGTATTCTAATCAGAGGTCGTAAATAACAATTGAACATTTTTGCCTTTGCGGTCTGCTCAATAACAAAACCGAAAAAATCCATGCACGCTTGCTCTCGCTCTGAGCAGAACACTTCGTTTCTCTTTGTTTTGGTTTTCAGTTGACTGTTCTCAGTTGAGCGTTGCTTGTTCTGCTCTTTCAATAACAATTTATAGACAGCGATCCGACTGAGCGCTCGCACATTAAGCGTCAGTATAAGAGCAAAAAGCCGAAGAACTTACCTCAAAGGGTCTTTTTTTCATTTATTTGTTTTCTGTGTGTGTGTGGCTTGTGTGAGTCGAAAGCCCAAACAGACACCTCACTCACGCATACACACACACACAAACGCTAATGACTTTTATATTCTTCGCTCGCGACGATCTGCTCAGTCAATGAGCAGAGCAAAATGTAAACAAATCCATTGGTTGTTCGTTGAGCACTGAGCGATTCGTTCATGAGCCGATGTGAACGGTTCATCTCTGAGTTTTTGCTCAAAGGGTCTGTAAAAAACTGTTATTTTTGGACAACGAAAATCGGTCAATTGTTATTTGCTAGCTCTGATTCTAAGTCTTTGGTTGGAGTGGACCTCAGCGCCCCCGTAATACAGACCAATGCCTGTCGCTGGGTCCTCTCCATCAGCTTTAGGTATGTGGATTTCTCCGTAGCTTGCCACCATACCAGTATACCGTGCAGCAGTATCGGCCGTATTACTGAAATGAAGAGCCAATACATCAGGTTTGGTGATTGGCCCCAAGTGCTGCTCAGCATCTTCTGTGATGCGTAGAGTGCATTGGTCGCCTTTTTCACTCTTTCTTCCACATTCGGCCTCCACGACAGTTTACTGTCGATTACTACTCCAAAGTATTTAACGTTGTTCTTTGGTGCTAGTGGTATTTCATGTATCTTTGGCGGCGTAAATAGTAAGTATTGCTAAGGATCAGATCTGATTTGTAAATAAAACCGGTAAATAATTTCCCAGTCTTTGTTTTAAAAACTCCATCCATTTCTTAAAATATAACCAATCTTGTTTGCATTTTGGGACACCCTTTACACACTTAAAGCTTATACAAATCTTAGCGTAGAGAAATTGCTTCCCTTCTTTCTATAAATGTACCTATTTATTAAATTACTTTAAATTAATCTCTCATATTTTTCGTTGCCCGGCCTAATGTACAACCTCTGTTAGTTTAGGGCCAAGATTTAATTAGCTGGAAGTACAATTGTATGGATCGTCAGTGCGAAAGCTGGGACGATCTTCAAAGGGTTTAATCCCGGCAGCCTTTTTATCATCGCGCAATTTTTCCACCTGCAGCATGACACGCAGAAAGTTGCCACCAGCCAATTTGGTAAGCTCATCGATGGTCCAACCGCCGCCCAGAAGTTCGGCAAATAATGTGGGATATGAGGAAACATCCTCCAGGCCTTTGGGTGTGCTGCAAAACAAAAAACAAAAGTCAATTTATTAGATCTTTAGAATTTTCTGCACAAAAATGTCGAAAACAAAAAAAAAACTAAATTAAATCAAGCAGCCAAAGCCAGAGAGTACAAAATAGCTCTGGGTCATGTACTATGCAAAAACCACAAAAACAAATAAATAATAAATAACACAAAGGCGTATAAATAATAAATAAACATTTCCTAGACCACGCTTCAAGTGTGCCCCGTAATCATATTTTATGAACAGGCATTTTTAGACAAATAAATAATAATTTAATTTTGTTTGCAGGCAGGCGTAGGGCGAACAAATACGATTTCAAAATGACATACGGAGCAAGATTGCAGGACAAAATATATGTATACAGGGTGCTTGTTACTAAGATTGGATTTCTGTGCCATAACATTGCAAATTGTAAATTAAATATCACCTTAGACTTGCACAACATTTGTCAGTCATCAGGTTTCTTTTGTTTTAGATTGCCCTCACCCTGTATACAAACAATATCAGAGCAATAGAAATTATTTCAAGCCTGCTTCAAAGAAGAGGAGGAGGGGCTGTTACAAAAACAATTTATGTCATTTGCCTTGCCTTGACTGCTTTGCCTATAATTTCCGTTCAGCCTTTTTGTTGGATTTTGCTTTTGCCATTTGAAAATTGTTTTGCGCAAATTAATAGCACTCATTTTGTGGCCTGCGGCCTGAAGTTGAAATTCAATTCAATGATTGCAATTAAATAAAATACTTCTCTTAATTTCCAATATATTCCATAACAGGCTGCAACCTAAAAACTAGGCAACTTGTGGCGGCAGGTGTCACTGATGGACCGCAGAATGCAAAAATAATGGTGCAACACCCTTAAAGCTGACATTCTGTGACATTTTGGTAATTTTATAGAATTTTTGATTATTTATTGTGCTCGCCCGTGGGGAGTAGCCTGAATGGCCTATAAATATTCATATGCGCAATTTCAGTTTTCTTGTTTAACATGTTCGCTTTTGTGATTATTTTTTGGGAGCTTTTTGGTCGCAGAAAATGAAGTTCATTTCGCTGGAAAATGATTTACATGAACATTGTTGTTGCTGCTGCATGTAGTAAAAATATTTAATTGAAAAACACGCAACGCCCAGCCGGGCCACAACACAGCACAAAGCCGACGCTTTATCAAAATTTCGAGCAGAACATTTGTTTGTTTGTACAACGTGTCCATGATGCAATGAAACGGAAATCTATGCAAATTCATTGTCCCAGGATCAATGATAATAATGATGCCTGTTGATGATGATGATGCCACTAGGGAGGGAGTGGAGATTGGGTGGTGAAAATGGACATGACCGCAGTGTCCCACTGCAGTTGAGGTAAACCATATTTACTGTCATTTTCGTTGTGCTAATGAACGAAGAGGAATTTCATTATAAAATGTATAACATTTTCAGGGAATTTCTTTTTAATAAAAGCAGCTTTAATTATTTTGTTTTAATTAATAAGAAGACTTGGGAAGAGCATTCATATTTGTTTTGAATTGTTTAATTGATTCTTAACTGCTACAAAGAGCTATCTGACGCATAAAATTACAAATTACAGAGTAATTTGTAAGATTATCTGAGAAAAAATCGAGAGGATCGTGCGTGATATGAAGAATTCTTTACGACAAAAGTTCGGTAAGACGAAATTTTCATGAATTCAAATAGAAAATACTAAAATCAAGCACGGATGATTGAGATCGAATCTATTGGTTTTTAATAAAGTACGCTACATACACTTATGGACAAAAAAATAGGTGTGTTTTTTTTTTTTTAACTCTTTATTTCTAATTCATGTCTTCTCTAATCTCAACAAATCAAAGATTTCTCAAAACTTTTATTAATTGTCTTTAAACAAAAAGTAAAAACAGTTTCACAAACCCTTTAATATAAAGGGTGATTTTTTAGCTATTATCTTTTTGGCAACACTGGTTTAAACAGCTCACGCACGTTTCGTGCTTTGTTTCACTGTCAAACATCTTCAGTTTGGTCTATAATTTAACCATGAATTGTCTTACAAACGAACAACGCTTGCAAATTATTGAATTTTATTATCAAAATGCGTGCTCTGTTAAGAAAGTTCATCGCTTGCTTCTTCCATTTTATGGTCAGTTTAATCGACCAACTGAAGCGGTTATTCGGACTATTGTGACTAAATTTCGCACCAAATTTAAATTGTTGGACATTAAACCACCAACACGCTTACGTAGAGTGCGAACTGAAGAAAATATCACAGCTGTATCGGCCAGTGTTAGTGATGACCATCAATTATCGATTCGTCGCCGTTCGCAGCAATTGGGCCTCTGTTACTCAACAACGTGGAAAATGGAAACAACGTGGTGCAAGAATTGAAGCCGAAAGGCCTACCGCAACGTAGAATTTTTGGTGAATGGGCTCTTGGAAAGTTGGCCGAAGATCCACTTTTTTACCGAAAAATTGTGTTCAGCGACGAAGCTCATTTTTGGCTCAATGGGTACGTAAATAAGCAGAATTGTCGATTTTGGAGTGAATATCAGCCAGAAGCATTGCAAAAGCTACCACTGCATCCAGAAAAAGTAACAGTTTGCTGCGGTTTATGGGCTGGTGGCATCATTGGACCGTACTTCTTCAAAGATGATGCGAATCGTAACGTAACAGTGAATGGTGAGCGCTACCGTGAGATGATATCCAACTTTTTTTTGCCCAAAATGCAAGAGCTTGACTTGCATGACATGTGGTTTCAACAAGACGGTGCCACAATGCCACACAGCACGCGCAACAATGGACTTATTGAGAGGCGAGTTCGGTGAACATTTTATTTCACGTTCGGGACCGGTCAATTGGCCGCCTAGATCGTGCGATTTAACGCCCTTAGACTATTTTTTGTGGGGCTATGTTAAAGCTCATGTCTATAAAGACAAGCCCGCTTCAATTGACGCATTGGAAGACAGCATTGAAGCATTTATTCGTGAGATACCGGCCGTGATGTTGGAAAGAGTATGCCCGAATTGAACTAAGCGGATGGACCATTTGAGGCGCAGTCACGGTCAACATTTGCATGAAATAATCTTCAAACATTAAATTATATGGACCTTACTATCGATTCAAATTAATATTTCATGCATTTTTCTGAATTATATGTGTTTTTTTTTTAACTTTCCTATAGCTCTTAAAAAATCACCCTTTAGCTTTTCCAGCCAGCTGGCATACTGTTCCCGTTCCAGGGATGCTTCTAGAAGCGCCAGGGGAAGCGCAAGGACGTCGATCAAAATAAGACGCGTCTTAACCAGACCCTCCGTAAGCAACAAGGCGCAGCAAACGACGGCCAGAGGCATGCGATCGGGTGGAATGACTAGAAGAGAGCCGATGCTTGGACTTTCTTACCAAGAGGAGGTGCGCGCCATGCCTAGGATTACGCCGGCACAAGAGTTTGCACGTGGTGCCATACCAGATAGACAAGTACCAGCTGGTGCGCCAACCCCCCTTCGCTTATTGAAGCGACCTGGCATTGTAAAAGTTAGATAAAAAAAATTAAAGAAATTAAAATTAGGTCGAAGGCGACTTGTTAGCTCTGCAAGAGCTAGTAAATGAATGAGCTACTAGCCCAGCTAACGCCAAGGCCTGATAAAGCCAAAGCCTACTACAATTTCAATTTCCATTTGTAATTAAAGCTCATGTCTATACAATGTTGGAAGACAACATTGAAGCATTTATTCGTGAGATACCGGCCGAAACGTTGGAAAGAGTATGCCAAAATTGAACTAAGCGGATGGACCATTTAAGGCGCAGTCACGGTCAACATTTGCATGAAATAATCTTCAAACATTAAATTATAAGGACCTTACTATCGATTCAAATAAAGATTTCATGCATTTCTCTGAATTTTATGTGTTTTTTTTTTGAAAAACTTTCCTGTAGCTCATAAAAAATCACACTTTAACCTAAATTTAATATTTCCTTAAGTCCACCAATTTTGGCTGGATACAATAATAGGTGTACGAAGACAAGTGCTTAAATTAAATCAATATTTTACAATTTTTGGTCATGTTTTATATTAAACTAAGTATCTGGCAGCTAATAACCGGTATATCCGCCATTATTTTGCAAGACTTTCTCCATTTGTCTTGGCAAAGAGGATATTAACTTGCGAAAAGTTCCAATTGGAATGTTGTAACATGCTCTTTGAACAATATCCTATAATTGATTTTTATTTTGACAAAAAGTCTTTCCGACCTCTCTTTTGAGTTCACCTCAAAGATTCTTGATGGGATTGAAATCCGGGAATTGACTAGGCCCGTCAAGAAAATCCACATTTTGCTCTCGGAACCAACCCTTTACTACTCGAGAGGCGGGCTTCGGGTCTTCCATAAAAGTGGCATATTATCCTTGGCATATGGTTGCTTCACCGTCTCCAATAGATTTTTGTAAACGAATCTGTCCATTATTCCGTCAATTCGATGAATCGGACCAACACTAAACCATGAAAAGCAGCTTAATACCATTAGGCTACCACCTCCATCTTTCACAGTTTTATATGTTTACTTCGGATCAAATTCTTTGCCTTTCGGACGCCGAACATTCTTTTTGGCATCATTTCCAAATAAATTTTTTTTTGGTTACGTTACGCCATTTATTCTCACTCTCCGGTCCGCACCAGGTTCTACGATCTAATGCAAATTTGTTCCTCATCTGTAAATTTGACGAAGCAAAGGAACCCTGCGAGCAATCCTACCTGGTAGGTTTGCTATTGCCAATCGTCGCCGAACGGTCCGTGATGACCCAATATTCCCAATTTTATTGGCAATCGTCCTGGAAGACTTAAACGGGTCGCGTTTAGCCAACTGAACCATGCATCGGTCTTAGATGATGATTTTCTAGGTGCTCCCCGAGTTTCACCTATTTTTTCAGGTCTTAGGGCATTGGTTACGAAGTTTTGAGAACGTTTCATTAACATGGCAATGGATTTATACGTTTTTCCTTCATCTCGGAGTCGTCGAATGATCTTTCAATCCTCCACACTGCAGTGACGCCCACGGCCCATCTAATACAATTTTAATGGTTACTAAGTCCCCATTTAGTTATATTTTCCTAATACCTTACCTTCTGCAACCAAATAATTGTATTTATAAACTACAGGTTAATATTTTGCTTCATACACCTATTTTATTGACCAGCCGACCAATAAACCAATAAAACAATCCACAATTTTCCCTAGAAAGCTACTTAATTCCACGAATTCACCCAATTCGTACCGAAACAGTGTGACCATGTTAAAAGTATAGCTTCTTTATTAAATATTATGCTTCTATCGATTTAAATGGATATTTAAAAAAAAAATTCACACCTATTATTTTGTCCATGAGTGTATATCTTGAGCAAGACGTCTTTTTTATCGTTCATGCATTCAGAAATAAACTTTCATTGACAATTTTCGAATTCAAGAATGATAGAAAATTCTATAAATTCAAGTGAAGATCTTCTTGAATTTAAGTAATATCAATTTTCAATAGTTCTTATTTATTTGCTTGCGCTCTCAGCTTAGGCATTCCCCTCACTTCATTGTCTTCTTCAGTTATTTGTATTCTCGTTTTCAAGCACTTCTCATACTTTAAAATTAGGTAGAAGAATCTCTAAATTGAAGCCGTTTTCAGTTCAAGATTTTTCTGGCTTGGTCGTGATTCTAGATGATTTTCGTGTGCTAAGCAAGACTGCGTTTTCAGAAATTGTCCATCACGTCGAGACTTTTAGTAATTTGAGCTTAAAGTTGCGGAAAGTGCCTATTTTGACCCTTTTTAGGAGGAATGCATTCTATTGCTTGGACTCTCTTTGATGCCATAGGAAAGTAACACTCCTTAGCTTTGAAATGAACTATCCCAAACAATTCTGCGATTTTTTTCAATGGAGATATACGTCTTTTAGCACTTGTGTAAGAATCCAAAAATATCCTATTTATTGCTAGTACCCCAAAGTATGCAATGAGTGGTAGAGACTCTATTATGTTTTCGGTTTCTTAAAACAGTAAAGTAGGCTGGTTATTTGTAATGAACCTGCAAGAAAATTTAAAAAAAAAACCTAACAATAGAATGATTCCCTAAAAACGCGCAAAATAGGCACTTTTAGCAACTTTAAGCTCAAATTATTAAAAATCTGACGGATGGAAAATTTCGAAAGCGCAGTTTCTAGCACAGAAAATCTTCTAGAATCAAGACCAACCCTTCAATATACTGGAAAATGTCGAATTTTCTTGCCTTGTGTTACTCTTCAACTACCCAAGAAAACCAAATCAGTTAGCCTGTATAGCTATTTCCAAGTCTTTTCATTTCTCGGTTGCCAGTCAAATCAGCATACAACTTTCGTGAAACTAATGGCTTAATCCATTAAACTGGCACAATGAAAAGAAGTGGCCATAATGAGCAGTAAATTGAGGCCTTCTTGCTACCTTCCTCAATATGTCAATGTTTAAGACCGTGGACTTAAATAGAATCAATTAATAACTTAAAAAAATAAAATAAAATAAAGCTACCTGCACCGTCCGGACTGTCAAATTGTAGAGTCTACCGTGTGGCCGACGAAAATGTGAATTTAAGTGAAATAAATGACTTTTACTTACTAATTAATGCCGTCGTAGCCGGCGCCGAGGCCAACGTGATCGATGCCAGCGACGCGCTTAATGTGATTAATATGCGCTGTGTGTGTGTGTGTGTTGGTCAGCCAGTAGCAGCAGCAGCAGGATATCAGATGCCAGTTCATTAAGGTCCATTGTTATTGTTGTTGTCATCATAAGGCAGCGTTATTAAAATTTTTGGCGTATCCAAAAGACAATGGTGGGGATAAAGATAGAGAGAGAGAGAGGAGGGGGTACATGGCATTAGACAACTTCATCACAAAACAAAGAACGAAAAAACTGGAATGAACGAAACAGGAAGTGATTACGAGACCCATTTAAAGGACGCGTCAAAAGCAAAAGGGACAATAACGAACCAACCAAAACAATGGCCAGTGATTGATTTTCCACCACCATGCCAACTTACCCACTGCATCGTGCACCGTCGAATTGTCGCTGCAGGACAAGAATTTGGAATAGAAATTGACCATCACCAGGCCGCCATTCTTGGCCACCGCCTGCAGTATATCATCCTGGACATTGCGACTGGTATTGCATAATTCATAGGCCGACGAGTGTGAGAATATCACAGGTGCTTCGCTCACTTCGAGAGCATCGCGCATGGTACCCTTGGAGACATGCGATAGATCCACCATCATGCCCAGCCGATTCATTTCACGTATGATTGTCTGTAATGATCAAGAGAGAGAGAGAGTGGAAAGCCTGATTAATCCAATCCTTTTACCATAATCTGACAAAATGCCAGCATACAAATTCATGTCATAAAACATAAGTAATGAGCCGAGCCAAACATCGTTTTATTATGCATGAACTTTTATTTAACCTTTGACTGCCAAAAGTAAATTGATACGGTTGTGTGTGTAAGTGTGTAAGTGTCTTTGTGTAATTTGTATTTATGCGCGGATTTATGGGGTCTGCCGTACATAATTACTAAGCTGCCTCAACCACACGCACACACATACACAAATTATTTAAGCAAATTTATTACCCCAAAAGACATTAAACTCACGAACTGTGATTAGACATTTAACTGTAAGGCTTCAATCGTGACTCGAATTTCCACTATTTTGTAAGGGCACCACTTAAATCGCCATCAGTATAGTCGCCATTTTGACAGAATAAGATATGGAAATTCGGTTGGAAAACTATTTTTTGTGAATTCTTTCCAACTTTTGTTATGAAAATTTGTTTTTTTTTTCCAATAATTAACCCGAAGATCGTATTTTTGAAGGTTAAAGCACAATTTTCCTGCGTTGGGGGGCATTTTGCATATTGGCAAACAATAATTCCATTTCAATTGGCTTCAAAATAACATTTAGATCTTAACATCCGCACTTGAACAGGGACAAAAACTGGAAGGAAGTGTCAAATTATTTGGTTACTTTGCGTACAAACCAAATTTTAAGTGTATCGGATTAACAACAATTTTGTGCTAACAAACTTTTCCGGGCGTTTTCCCTCTCTTGGGGTTATAATTTTCCAAAACCCTATCCTAATGTTTAGTTTTATTATTTCATATGAAATATGAAATTTTTTGATGCTACCGCTTGGGTTTTGGGTTAAACCCAGACTAGTGAATACCTCAACCGACGTTCGATAAATTATACGATGTCAATATTACAAGCCAACACAATCGAGTCAAGTTTTCCCCATAGCAAAGCTAGCTCCATCAAAATCTACAAGGATGGTTCTGGGCTCGACGGAAAAGTAGAAGGGGGAGATTTCACCTTCCTGTAGGGATGCCTAAAAATAAGATACCATTAATGATTTCATGATTCAGTGAGCTACACCTGAATGAGGTGTTAATGAAGTGCTCGATATCATCAAATTTAAGCTATTAGTTTTATACATAGAGATAAGTTTACTTCAGCTTCAGCATCTAACTTTAATATAAATTTATGAACATGTTTTCACAACTACTTTTGTTATCAATGAAACCAAATACATAAACGTATTAGAAATAAAACTATATTTAACACATATTTTGTTTTATTCTGTAACTCTGATATCGAGATTTTATACGCAATCAGAATTTAGTTGCAGGAAAATGTCACCTTTATTACCTTTAAAGATATCGATATAGCCTTTTTTTAAATATCCGGCAACCCATAACCAAGCACTCTCGGTCAAAAAGGAATCTTATCCATATACTCCGAAAGTCAAGGAAATAAGTGATATCAAACTCCATTCCAGCCGCCTCTCCGTGCCAGCGATGCCATAACTGTTTGGGAATTCCAAAGAAGCATGCGCGCAAAAAACCAGAGACCGCGCAGAAACAGACTTTGTGTGTGTGCGTCCCCAATGGCCTTACAGTATTAGTGTGAGAGATATACTCCCCGCTGCTAACACGGCATGGACCCCCCTGCATCGTAGGCATGGAGAGGTGGCTGCTGGACTGACAGTCGAAAGGAAAAAATATCGCTGATTCTAGAGGGTGGGGGTTGTGCGTCTGTTTAAAGTCTTGCGAAAGCAAAACATGACCTCAAACCGGTTAAAACTGTAGGTTTACTTAACATAAAGGTCGTAAAAACAGTCATATATCTGCCCTCAATCTCTTGTCTTGTGTGCTTCTAGTTTTCGCACCAGAGAATGGGACCTTCATTTAAACGGCGAATCGGAACGGCTAATTTTGAGAAGCTTTTTCATAGCTAATTTCTTCGAAGCTGTCGCCAACCTAATTTTCTGAAATTAGACCATGTTTTTAAGCATGTAAGTTTTTTAAGGAAAGAACTTTTTATTAGATGTCCACACACTGCACTACGCCCGGCTAAAATTGCCTTAACTAAAACTGCGTAGCACTCATTCGATCAATTCGTTTTGTTTTAGGTATATTTATTTATTCACACTTAGGCCCGATTTCTCAATGTCCAGTTAGTTAACTTGACCGGCAGGTTAGCCGAATTCGAGTGTCTCATGCTGTGTGTGTCGTAACCGGTTAAAGCACTGGTTAAAGTTAACCGCGAGTTCAGTCCCGATGGAATTATCGATGCAAACAGTTGGCTTGCTTACTTTATTTTTTTAAAAATTGAATTTTTCAACATTATGCAAAGCAACGAATAAATAATGCAAGAGAGTACTGAAAGAGGCCTTATTACTTGACTGATCTGGATGATGCCAAATTTGTTCAACGATTCAGGTTGACACAACCAACATATAAAATAATTCTTGCTATGCTTAGAGATCAAGTGGGATCCCACAGAAACAGTAAAAAATTTGGGTGACTTGGATAATTATCAAGAATCACTCGTTGTTGTAAAAAAGCGAACTTTTGGTGGCACCGCGTTCTTATGCATGTGGGGGCTTCTTTATCACTTCGGATGACTTCTGTGTAGTCAGCCCAGCAGGTAAACAAGTGCTCTTGCAATATTCATTAGCACTAAACAATACATAACAAAAATACCTAATTTGTTGACAGTATCTGGTCACCCTATTGAAGCTGTAGGAATTTATCGATATCGGATGAAACAGTTGTTCAGAAAGCCAAATGACTTAACCGCTGGCCATTTTGAGAAATAAATTTGACCGGCGGTTCGTTAACCGGAACCTTTGAGAAAACGGGCCTTGGTCGTTTTAAGTATTCGAGTGCATTATAAATGTGTGTCATATTCTTCAGTACTCATGGTTGCTTACATTTCTCTGAAGCTCTACTCTTATTTAAAAGCTGTGACAAAAAAGCTGTGGGCGGGTGGCTCAGCGGCTAGTGTGCGCGACCGCTGTTCAAGAGGTCGTGGGTTCGATCCCGCCTCGGAACATCTAGGGAAAGGTTTTTTCTTTAAATAAACTTTACACCCGGTCACCCCTCTCTGCTGTTGGCGCCAGCTTTGTAGTAATTAGCCATGAAAAGCTTCTAAAACTGCCGTTCGGATTCGGCGTTAAGCTGTAGGTCCCTTTCACTTGCGCGAAAATTAGAAGCGCACAAACCAAGAGATTTGAGAGAAGCTCGGCTTCGGCCTTTGGGGGGTTTTCAACTTGACAAGCTATTTTACTTTTTTACTTAAATCACTTTTGTAAAATGTGCAGTTGCAGAAGAGAAAGAAACGGCACAGATCCTTCTCTACAATTGACCCGCCCTAGGTAGAATTAGATGTAGCACACTTAGACAACCTCTCGAAGATATCCGAGCTAGAGATCACAGTTTTACTTTAGTTTTTTTGTCCATACGATGGATTAGTAACGAGGATTAAGAGGGTTATTTGTATATGGAGTCGCAAAATTGGGAGAGTGGCTTGTCCTTCTAAGTTATTTAAGCCTAAACTAACGTAATGGAATGGCTTAACTGTTGAATTAGTCAATCCGAAAATATGTAGATATTTGTGAAGCATTTTTGCAGTCAAGGAATCTTTCTACAATCCACAAAGTCAAGGAAGTCTGAAAAAAACTGACTCCAGTCAGCTGGTTAAAAGGTCTTTAAAATAAGTAAAAACTTTGTACAATTTAAAAATATATTGTCGTTTTTTTCCACGTCTACCAAAACTACTTTAAGTCATTATAGTTTACAGACAGCCTCCTTTTTTCTTCTCCGAACAAAGCTACATAATTTCAGCTCATTTGTACGCTCTTATGCTCCTGTTCGTTTGCTAAATTTGTAAAATGCACTCTGCCATTTGTAAGTCAGACACCAGCAGAAGAAAAGAAGACCAAATAAACCAACTACCATATAAATATGCATTTTATTTCATTTCAATTTAAAGTTTTTAATGAGTTTTTGCATTGTACCCTAATGCCTTTCCCTATGTGTGAGTGCGCGCAACTCGCTTTAGCGGCTTGCGAGTTTATTTATTTACTTTTTGCGTCGTTCATTTTTTGTTCGGTCGCAGATTTGAACAAATTTTAAATTAATTTTAAAATAAATTCCATTTAAATGCGGCTTTGTTTTAGTTTGCTTGTTTCCGGCTTTGGTCCAGGCTTAAACTAATTGCTGTTGCTGCAAAATCTCTGGCAAGTGCATGAAATTTTTATGTGTTGTATTTTTAGCAACAACCCAACAAAAAAAAAAAATGCCAATTTAATTGCCAAAATCCAGAAGCTTCGAGCTAAAAATATACAAAATTATTTAATAACAATTCATTTTGGATGCCAAATAGGGGCGAAGGCGAACAATGGACAACACAATGGTTTGCCTGAATGTGTCACATTTACTGAGAGGCATCCCCACTGTGCTGGCGGGCATATCGATAAAAAAAAAGGAGCAACCCGGACATTAATGAGCATTGTGTAAACTTTTCTTACAATTTGTCCTGTCACTCATGTGTTTGGTGCCTGTCACTGTCCCTATCCGTGTTCCTTCATTCTTTTTGTTACTCTCTGACTGCATTGTTAGCCATTTGGATTTGGGTTTGTGGGTGCCTTTTTAGTCCAACTTTGTGTTTGGTTGAGGGAGTTGAGTTAAGTTTTGGTCTGCTGGTGCAAAAACTTTCAAAAAGTATAGCCTACATTTTGGGGCTACGATAAGGTCCCTTCAAATGGCTCAGTGTAATTAATGTGTGATGCCGTCTTGCAGATAATTTTTAATTGCAGTTGTATGTAAACGATATCTAACCCCCTTAAACAAGCAAGTCAATGGCTGCCATAGAGACGCGACAGTTTGTCCCTAAATTAGCTAACAAATTGTTGTTATTTTTGGTAAGGGCGGAGCGGAACGATGTGTACTTAACAGGCGTGGCAAATAATTGCCTGTGTATGTGTTTGTATATGTATGTGTATTAGAGTCGCATAAGAGCAAATGTGTATTAAATGCTTATTGTCGCTTAATTGCGTACACAAAATGGCAAAGAGGCGGCCCAGAGATCGAATGGGCGGCAGCGCTAAGGGTTCGCAGAGCATTAAATCTTAATTAACGGTGCATACTACAAACACACACACACACACATTCACCACACCCACACTGTCATGCATGCCTGCATTTGTCTTTGTGTGCTCATTGAACTGTTTACAGCGCTCGGGCCAGTAAATTAAAATTACCAAATTATTTGGTGATTAATTACTTAGGCCATGGCAGCAGCGGCCAAAATAATTTGCCAAATGATATTTATGTACATGCACCCACCACACACCTGCATACATATGTACGTTTATTCAAACCAACCGAGCAGTAATTAATATTTGCCATATTTGTCTGCGTATAAAATGCATAAAAATTTTCCGCCCCACAGCACATTTTGCATTTGTACAATAATAATAATAATAATTATAATCAATTCAATTGAAATATATTTTTTATTTTTTATTTGCATTTTCCCCTCTTAATTTCGACTTTCAGGCGCTTGTATAGAGCATTTAATTGCAATTTTAATTGAGACTTTTATTGATTATGTTGGTTTCAATTTTTTTTTCTTCTTTTATAATGTTTAACGTGGCGTATGCTTAATATGTGTGCTCATTTCCATTAAGAATATGGGTAAAGTTTTATATTTATTGTATAATGTTTCATGTTTCTTTTGCCGCTGAAACAAACAGCATCTTAATGAAGTACAAAGTCTGACAATGGGAGGAAAGCTGTTTGATATGACTTTCATATGTTTATATGTAAATTCCATTCAATCCGAATTTAAATTTAATTTTAGTTTTCTCTTCCAAGGGCAACAAGAATTTAAAGTCAATCTTGTAAAATATTTTATCTGTAACATCTGATGATGTTTTAACCAAAAACAGAAGGATCTTTATTATCAGCATAGCTTTTGAATGGACAATAAAATGAACCTGTAAAGTTATTTACTGACATATTCTCATCTCACTCGGAGACTATAAAAGATAGCAATATCAAAAATGGTTCACAATATAGAACACGATTTAGGGCCGATTTCACATCTTCTACACAGCTGATATGTGTCAGATAAATTCACAATTTACTCTGTAATTTGAAAGTTTTTATGACAGATAGCTCTATTTAGAAGATGTGAAATCGGCCCTTAGAGAATAATTCAGCCACATTATCTCATTCAAGTAAGTGAGCGATATAGCTTATCGTACAAGCTTACCTTTTACCAATTATCGCAACATTGCTTAGAACGCGATATTACCATACATAAAAAAACACTAATGCGTCGTTTTCACTGTACTGCGATAGATATAGCGAAATAATCAAACGCTTGGCGCCTTTTTTGCTTCTCTTTCTGCATACGCCATTGTTCGAAAGAGACAAATGTATAGGTTTATAATCAGCAAAAGAAGAACTTGAAGAAAAACTACCAGTGTGTCGGATTGCTGATAAATTAGTTTATAATAAAGTAAGCCTCGACCCTATACGTGTAATATAAAAAGGTGGTGTAAAACAGAGGTTCCAAATACCACATATGCGTGCGTTTTTACACACACAGATAAAAAAATAGGGGAAAGTTAACTTCGGCTCGGCCGAAGTTTTGTATACCCTTGCAGCATCCATTGAAAACAAATAAGTTTTTCTAACTAAGACTACTCTTTGGACCTTACTTTTCTATGGGATCTATACTATATAGATGTCTGATTTCGACCAAACTTGGTGAAATCTTGAAAAAGCATAATACACTGTTAATTACGAAATTTGGAGGCGATCCCATTTAAAACTAAAAAGTTTTTCTCACTAGAACTTCTTTTTCGACCGATCATTATACTGCAGCTATATGTTATAGTTATCCGATTTTGATAAAACTTTGTAGAAATATGTTAAAGTATATAAAATAAGAATATGCCAATAGAAAGGATGTTTTCATTAAAAACAAAAAAGTTTTCCTCACTCGAACTAGTTTTTCGACCGATCGTTCCTATGGGAGCTATATGTTATAGTCATCCGATTTTGACCCAACTTTGTAGAATTGTGTAAAAGTATATCAAATGAGTGTATGCCAATGATAAGGACGTTTTCATTAAAAACAAAAAAAGTTTTTCTCACTAGAACTAGTTTTTCGACCGATCGTTCCTATGGCAGCTATATGCTATAGTCATCCGATTTCGACCAAACTTAGTGAAATCATGGAAAAGGATAGTTAACTAAGAAATACGCACTTTGGAGGCGTTTTCATTAAAAACCAAAAAGTTTTTCTCACTAAAACTAGTTTTTCAACCGATCGTTCCTATGGCAGCTATATGCTATAGTCATCCGATCCGGCCGGTTCCGACAAATGTGCAGCGTATTTGTCCCAAAAGACTTCGTGCAAAGTTTGGTGAGGATAGATTTAAAACTGACGGAGGAGATAGCATAGAAACAGACGGACAGACGGTCAGGGCTAAATCAACTCAGCTCGTCGTGCTGATCAAGAATATATATACTTTATGTGGTCGGAGATGCTTCCTTCTATGCGTTACAAACATCCGGACAATTTTATAATACCCTCTGCAAGGGTATAAAAATCCAAAATCAGAAACAACAGCAACAACAAGAAAACAAAGGAGAAAACCGGTAGGGTGTGTGAGTGCTTGTGGCTCGACTACAAAAACAAAATCGACGATACAGCGTTGTTTGCACGTATTGCTGTTGCCTTCAGTTTCGCAAGAGCATAGAAGAGAAAAAGAGAGACACATTCGAAGTTCTTGCTACAATTTTGTTTTCCGTTAGTCCTATGCGCATGCCATACGCCCTCGTGCAAACCAACAACAAATGCTGTTTTTACAAATGTACACATGTATGTAAATTTGCAAAGTATGTGTATGTATGTAATCGAAGGTTTCTGTTAAAATTAATTTGTTCTTTTTTAGGGTGATTATGGCACTAATTTGACAAAGCATATTAAGCGTTCTTACGACGAAGTGATTCAAAATGATGAGAACAACAAAAGTCAAATCGACAAGTCCAAGTAATTTTATTCATGTACTACGGATAACGGCAGAAATATAGTGAAAATGGTGAAGCTTCTTAGCATTGACCCTGCTTCGGATTACGATGACTAGAATGACGACAATGAGAATAGTGTCGATGACTTTAGAAAATTTAGTCATGGATAGCAAATGCATACATAGGTGTGTATAAAGCACACAATATCTTCGTCTTTTCTTCGAACTTTAGTGACTTTCTTTATATGTAGGCTTGAGGAGAGCTTCGCTTACGCTTCAGCTAACAGTCAATTCAGTCTTAATACGGTTAAAAAGCTACGCAGACCATCAATCAGCAACTTTATGGCGGTCAAGCAACTCAAGAAACCTCCAATTGATTGCCCCACGCGCTGGAGCTCAGCCTAGAGGATGCGAAAACATTTGCTGGCAGAAGACGTTTTCAACATTTACTCCAGTACGTACCGGTATACCGAAATGAAAAACTGGGTACCGTATCGAAACCGAAAACCGAAATAAATTAAAAACCGAAATATAACCTTTTACCGAAACATTCGCCTGTACCGGAACCGAAAATCGTTTTGGTATTAATCGCTGCTTCCAGGGCAAGTGAAACTGTTACTACGAACGCTACAGCGCTGTCTGCACGTATTTTTCTTGCCTTCAATTTCGCAAGAGCATAGGAGAGACGCATTCAAAGTTTTTGTTGCAATTTCGTTTTGCGTCTGGCCAAGGAGCATGACTTATACTTTCGCGAAATACAACAACTCTTGCGCCTCATGCGTATAGAGCGTGGGCACCCCTGTTCTGAAGTTTTTTGAATTCCTCATACGCAATGTCTCCTATTTTCATATATTTGTTTCATTTATAAATAGTTGGCGGTGATTTAATGTAAACATTTTTTGAGTTCCATAAAAAAAGGATGATAACAATTAAAATGCGCTTAAGATTTCCTTTAAATTAATTAATAGTTTAAACTTGAAATTTAAGATAAAATTGATAAGTTTTCACTATAAATCAAGCCTGTTCCGAATTCCAAACGTTTTTAAAAAGAAAAAACGAAACAGAAACGAACGTTTTTCTATTTGCTGTTCACAATTCGTAACGATTTGGTTACGTTTTGACATTTCGAACTCGGTTTCGAAAACAGCTGGCTGGCCTGCGTACGTGTAATGATGTTAACCGATTTTAAAAATGTTCAACTAATTTCGATTTTTTTGTTTATAATTTTGGGGAATTTTTTTTTAATGATTTACACAATTTTGAATTCTTATCGATGTCCCACACGGGATCCAAACAAAAGAAAAAGCTAGTTTTATATATAAATTTCTTTTACATTTTCTATAAGCTTATTCGTCAAGTAAGATTTTTGTAACTGAACACTAACAAATGGTGTATGCTGAATACAACAGTTTTCTCTCTCACTCTATATTTGCATATTTGAATATTGCTTGGGCCTTGATTTGTATCCGTGTTGGCTTTCAAATGGCCAGGAGATTTAATGCATTTTTCAACTAAAAGTGACTTCGATTACCTTGGTAAAAAATTCATTAAGAACTTTTAGCTGCCAAGATAGTGAGCCACGTGGCAGAGGTAGCAGCCAAGTTGAATATTTTATAAACTGTCGTTAGTGAGCATGTCACGCCCCCCCATCCGCCGGCCGCCGCCGCCGCACACAAATTGTAGCAAGAGTCAAGCGAAAAAAAATCAACACGAGCAAAAGTGGAAGTGGAAGTAAACGTGCTGCAAAAAATCACTCGACCAAAGTGGAGAGTTGCAATCTCTAGCCGTAGACTGGTCGGGTGGATAAGATTGAGTCAGGGAAATGGATGCTCGTGTTGATGGCGACGTCTGAGCCCGCAGGGGACACAACTAATAGACAGCAACAGAGGGGGTGGTGGGGCAAAAATGAGGGCAGCATGTGGTCTTAAGATGAATGACAAAATGTTTGGCCAAACATGTAAGTACGAGGGCAGTTTGAGAGGTTAGTTGCAATAATGCAGCTGTCATATAAGAGAGAATAAAGTGATTTTTTTCAAATTGTAATTTCGAGGTCCTCGAGAAAACCTTCTAGTGATATCAGCGCTGTTGTAGCAACAAATGTTGCATGATAATTTGTAGTTGTTGTCCAATTGAGAGGCATAGGAGAGAAAAGGAGTATAGACACATACGAACTTTTTGTTGCAATTTCGTTATGCGTGAGTCCTATTCGCGCGGCTTAGGTTATGTTAGGTTGAGATGGTAGAAGCGGTAAAGCTTCTTCGCTTAGCAAAAATAGGTCCATTGTGATACCATATAACCCCTAGTTTTTACTGTTAAATAGGGAAGGGAGGGTCATCCCTTTTAAACCACTTCGAATATCTACTTCAGCTGGTGAACCGAAACGGCTTCCTTTCAGAAACGCTGAACCAAACCGAAAACCTCAAAGAAAAACGGTTCGGTTCAGTTCTCTGACGGTGTTTTAAGACGTGAATCGCTTTCCTTTACCCAATCCAATGATAATTATTAATTTGGGGATTTGAATCGTTTCCCTAAGATAATTTTATACGACATTTCGTTCGACCCTCTTCAAGGGAGATCACTGAAAGACCGAATAGATCCTTAGAGTTGCAGGATTGATATAACCTTTATGGATGACATGACACAAATTTTAGAACAATAGAAATTGCCCGCCGATCTCTTAAAATACCTGTCATTTCTTGAAAGTTGATAATAAATTTTTTTCCTCCACTGGGCAATATTCTAAATTTTTTATAGTAATGTAAAAATGTAAAATGGCTTGACACAGCCCCAAAGGGCCAAAGCCGAGCGCTCCTCTGAATCTCTTGGCTTGTGCGCTTCTAATTTTCGCACTATAGAAAGGGACCTACATTTTAACGCCGAATCCGAACGGAAACTTTTCATTAGATGTTCCGAGGCGGGATCGAACTCACGACCTCTTGCACAGCGGTCGCGCACACTAGCCGCTAAGCCACCCGGCCACAATTCTTCATCTTAATTTTGTCTTAGTGAGGAGAGTTTTTTCTCATAGAATTAATAAGGTGTGTAAGATGTATGGTACGCATTCTTTTCTAGCAGACATTCTCTGTTTTCGAAAGGCATTCCTCTAGGAACTTATACCCGAGTCCTTCAAGTCCGCCATCACAAATTTTAGACATTCTTCTAAGGACTTTAAAGATATTCAAATAATCAAAGTACTTGTTAGCCGTCTCAAGGTCGAGGATTCATTATAATTACATAATCAAGAAGAAATCAACAACAATGTTATGAACAGAAAGCAGATAGAGTATACTCAGACAGACTCTGTTTCGTCCGGAACCATCCAGGACTCGTCAGTGAGATTTTAATCGCTTTCCACACCAACAGCCACTAGCAATTAACTATTTAAAGCCCCTCTGAGCCGAATAAAGACTTGCGAATCATAAGTACGTTCACATGCGTCTATTAATAGCTACAGCTTCAGTCAAAGTTATTGCAATGGTGTTGGTGGTTGTGTCCAAACGTTCAACGTTCAGGTTTTTATAACAAACATTTCACCGTGACTGGTATTTTTACATGTATATGGGTTTAAGGACCTGGTTTTGATTTAAGTCAAAGTGATTGTTAGCCGTCTCAAGGTCAAGGATTAATTATAATTCAATAATCAATCAGAATTAAAATGGTTTATAGGAATTCAAAGTCACAATTCGACAGAAATCATAAGGTTTCATAATGTGCCTTAATGAACCACTGAACCGAACCGAAACCGCGGTTCAGTTAGTCCCAAAACCCATATAGTGAACCGATCCGGCGGTTCAGAAACTGTGTGAACCAATGAACCGAACCAGTACTTATTTTTGAGTGGTTTGCATCCATGTTTCAAAAAAATCTTCTTATACGTGTTGCCACGCAACCGCAAATTGGAAAAAACGTCATATCTCCCACAGTTTTATAGATAGAAGGTTCTTACCTTCAGGACATATTTAGTAATCAAGATTATATATCGATCCGCCAAAGAAATGGCAAAGATCGGATGAACGATGGCGTTTGGTTTGTCATGGGGGAGCGAGTAAATTGTATCAAATTCTAAAGTGGGTATGCAATAATCAGATCTATCAGGACATACGTGATCGCGCTAGGAAGAACGTTATTAAAAGCTCCGCCGATGTCAAGAAATGCCGCCAGTGAGTGCTCTTTAATCTCTACTTTTGAGACCAGGGAGTGAAGTTCTGTTTCAATGGATCCTTTACTATCATCCATGCTCCCATACTCGCATTCGCACAAGTTTTGCGTTTTTCGAACAAAATTGCTCTCCAAAGCCAGCCTATAATGTGTTGCAGAGAGTACTGTAGCTGAGCAGGAACGATATTGTCTGCTCCCGGAGATTTTAACGGCTTAGGCCCGATTTCTCAAAGGTTCCGGTTGGCCAACCGCCGGTCAAATTTGTTCCTCCAGTTGACAAGCGGTCAAGTGATTTGGTTTTCTCAACAGCAGTTTCATTCGATATCGATAAATTCCTATCCTATACAAGTTAGACATTTTTGTTTTGGCTTTTTTGAAGCTATTAAATGCTGCTGGTAATATTTTTGCGAAAAATTTATTAAAATTGATTGCGATAAATCAAAAGCTATAGCTGGGGATACTTGTTTACCTGCACGGCTTATCAAAGGAACGCTGACTACACACAAGTCATCCGCACACACACAAGTTGCCACATGCATAAGAACGCAGCGCCGCCAAGTCCTGCTAACAATCCAAGTCACAACAAATTGAATCGCAAATGAAGTCAAGTCTTTAACTTAACCTCTAATCCTAGCATAAATTATTTTACATGTAGATTTTGTCAAATACAGATCAGTTAAGTAATTAGGCCTCTTCCTGTACTCTCTTGCATTTTTTATACGTTGCTCTGCCTCTTCAAATTCCAATTTCATTGCGTGGAGTTGGAAAATGTGTTTATTCATAAGCATTTTGTGGCAGCAAATAATAAAATAAACAAATCAAAAGTTGGAACCAGCTGTTTGTATAGCGATAAAATATATCGATAATTCCATCGGCACTGAACTCGCGGTTAACTTTAACCAGTGCTCGAGCAGCGGTTAAGTCTGTTCCTCCGGTTGCGCCACACACTGCATGAGATACGCAAATTCGGTTAAACTGCCTGTCAAGTTGACCAACCGCACATTGAGAAATCGGGCCTTAAAGGATTTAACGGTTCTGTTCTTCCGTAACTGTTATATTTATATGGCTAACAGGGTCATTTCTGGTCCTAACTATGAATTCTTCAGAATATGAACACATGCGCTGCATAGGCTTTGGGCGAAACAACAACAAATGAAGCCGCTGAACTAGATATTAAACTTAAAAATCTTTAGAAATATTTTTAGTCAAAAAGTCACTCACTTATCATACTGACGTCGAAAAATAGGGTAGGTGAAGAGAAGGTGAGAGTGTAATAGAGTCAATTGCAGCTCAGAAAATGGCCTTCAATTTTCTCGGTAGACGATGAACATATTTTTTAAATTTGGCTGGAAAATTCCATTTGCTTAGTTTGTTTTGGCCTTTATGCAAAAATTATTAGCCAAAATAATGAGATACCCCCCACTCCGCCCCCGCCCGTTACTTTCCCACAAAATGTCCAAATTGATATCGAACCCATGCTAACGCAGCAAAGGCTAGTCCCTTCTTTCACAATTCCCTTCGCAATGACCTAATAAATCCGTTTTATGTCCTGCCTTGGCGCCGCCTACATTTCAACTGCCAGCGGCCTTGGCGTTGGCGTCAGTTGCCTGCCATTCGATTCATATTCAAATTCAAATTCAAATTGTGGGCGTGGCCAGGCCATTTATTGTCTGCGCCATTAGCTGCACTAATGATCCATCCATTCAGCAGAGGGGAATAAAAAGAAGAGCATACCCGTCGTATTCAAATGGCAGCCAGGATGCATACAGACACACAGTGAGAGAGGGAGTACATCGGCATTGTCAATATGCTTAATGGATTTTCAAATATTTAAACAGTGCCGACATCAACCGAGCTTGCGGTTGCCTCCGCCTGAGGCTTGCCTCTGACTTGTCTTCACTTGGGTGGGGGTGCCTGCTTAATGCATTTAAAGCCCCATTTACACATTTTATATATACAAATAAATCAAATATTATTGTTAGTACTCAAGTAGAGAGTATTTGTTCAATAACCAAAGGAGTAATAAGCTGCGTTGTGGTTGATAATTGGATCAGTGGGTAAGTGAGTGAGCAAAAATGATCGATTACTTGAACATCTAATAAAATAACCCAGCACACTCCGGAATCACCGAATCTTTAATTCATTACCAAACACAAAATAGTTGCAGCTAACGTTAATATTTGGCATTCGTCAACTCTTATCTTGTATTAACTCAAATTGTTAATAAAATATAGTTAAAAAAACTAAAAAACACGCCTTAATAGCAAATCGAACTCAAAATGTTTGCAGCATTATTTGTTGCAGCAAACTTGTAGGCTGAAGTTTGGGCTCAATTTTTGAAGCATACTTTTTAACACGCTTAAATATTTACATACATACATGTGAAGCTAATATAAGCGTGTTAAAATGGGAGACCAACACTTATATGGCATTTGCTTGGCGTATTAATATAAAGATTTTTGTACAAATGTCTTAATCATTTTCCTGTAGCATTTCAATTGAAAAACGCACTCTCACCTCACCTTAGTTAATTAACTTTTAGTTTAACTGAAATACACGTATTTATCCAATTAATTTTCAACCTGGTTGTAAAGCAATTTATTGCAACATTTTCCGCATGCCGGTGCGCATATTTTCACTTCGCCTGTTTGCTTTACTTGGCTCATATCTTATTTCAGGCTCATCCCTTTTGGCCGCGCTTCCTGCTTTAACGTTGGCAAACGCCCTTGGCTTGTAATTTCAGTTGCAGTTTCTTCTCCTGCTTCACCTCCTTTTCCATTCTCAGTCTCTTTCGAACTAAGCGCTTCAATTATAGACTCTGACAAGGAACGCGAAACGCATCTGCCAAGACTGGCAAACACACATTTTTGTGCTATTTCAGTCATGGAGTCTCGGTGTGGAGGGCAAGAGTGGCAACTGAAGTAGCTTATAAGTGGCGACCATAAGTACGAGTATCTCATGACGTACAACAAGTATGCCCTGCAATTGAGCTTTAGGTAAATACGTGTTCATAACCGGTTTTGCTGCAGTTGGCAATTTTGATGGGTGTAATCATGGCCAGAGATGGAAGGATAACTATGCTTTTAAAACAAGGCAAACATGAAAACGGCAGCAAATCTTTACGAAAAGACTGAAATTGTGTCTTAAGCTGGACTCAACATGCATTAGCAAAACACGAATCGGTGAGGTTGCTACACTCTGGAAAAAAAATTTAAAAAAATAAGAGAGAGCCGAGCGTTTTTGAGAAGTTTAACCCATGCAAATGTCTCTTCTAATAGAACAGTTCCTGCTGCGTTTCGCCCCTATACAGATGCGAATGGAAGATTGCAGGTTTTTGGAACTACTTCTTAGTGGCAAAAGTTTTAAACGAGATGTGCCTCTGGCATGCAGTCAGATCCGTCTGGGAAGTTGTATACGAGAAAAGTTGATTTGTTCTACGCACACACATTAGAGACCTGCACGAGTGATTCCGGCACCGTATGATTACAGTTAAAAGTTGTCATTTTTACGAAGCAACGAAACTTTGTGTAATCGTTTATACGGTGCCGAGTAGTAATCGTATGATTGTAATCATAGCACCGTCAAATAATTTAAATGTTAGCAAAGTAACCTTTTGTTTAGTTTTTTTTCCTTTTTTTGTTATATGGGGAAAGCAATATCTACCCAAAGTTCAAAATATCACGTGAGGTGAGATGGTGGATAGCGCTAAGATGCCGACTTTTGTATTAAGTACGAAGTCCCGAGTTCAACTCCCAGACAAGGAACGTAAAGTTATAATTTTGTTTTTTTTTTAGTTTTTACACAAAATGGTCTTAAAACTTGACAGCCACTGTACACGAGTCAAGAAAAAGCGGGATAACTCTACATTTGTCAACGAATGATCTTAATTTCGGAAGACTTAGAACGAAATTTTTTTCTTATTGGCTCTACCCCTTCTTTAGTTTAACTCAAATGTACTTTCAGATTTTAGGGGTACCCGTGAAAATCCAAGTATGGGGAAGTGCTATACGCGACCTACCCTTTAGCACTGCCTTTTTTAGGTTTATACATTTTTACACGAAAAAAAATGTATTTCATGTTCCGTAGCCGGGGTTTTCACACATCATCCTGAACACCATATTCGGTGCAAACAATCAACTACTTGGAACCAAAACGATTCTACGGTGCCACGGTGCCAATTTGACAGATAGGTTATCGTACTGATCTGTAATCGTACTCGGCTCCCGCTCACTCTCCCACTCTCTCTCGCTCTCTCGTCATAGGATTGTTGCTGGCGCCATTTCTTATTTGTTGTAGCATGCAAATCGCAAAAGCTTTTGCTTTTGATCGAAAGCAGCAGCTCCAACTTGCGCTTCTGATCGAAAGCAGAGTTAAGGCAATTTAGAAAAATCCCGAAGCAACAACTGTTGCTGCTTCGCCTTTTTCAGAAATCTTTTTGCTTTGCTTTCGGAAGCTTTTTGATTTTTTCAGAAGCTGAGCCAGAATCAAAAGCGGACGAAATGATGTTTTTTTTAATAATGATTTGAACTTATTAGAGGAATTTCTTTTTGGTTCCGAAAATCGATTAAGATTGGTTTTTATTATTTCCTCGCCTTACGTTAAAAATTTTTAGAGCGAAGCTCGGACGTTTGAATGTGGGACTAAAACGAGAAAAATTTTGTCTTTACGACAGATATCTTTGGCTACGCTTTTGTCTTTGCATGTCAGCAGCTTTTGCCATTGTTATAGCAGCAGGTGGGTTGTGAAGGGGATCGTGAGAGGGGTTGTGAGGGGGCTGTGATGGGGTTATGGGGGTGGTTATGAGGTGAGTTGTGAAAGAAGGATGTGAGAGGGGTTGTGAGGGAGGATTTGAGGGGGTTTTGGGGGGTTGTGAGGGTGGTTGTGAGGGGGCTTGAGAGGGGGCTTGTGAGGGGGCTTATGAGGGAGCTTGTGAGGGAGCTTGTGAGGGGACTTGTGAGGGGCTTGTGAGGAGGTTCATAAGGCGCTAATGAGGGGGCTTGTGATGGAGCTTGTGAGGGGGCTTGTGAGGGGACTTGTGAGGGGACTTGGGAGGGGGTTGTGAGGGTGGAAGTGAGGAAGTTTGTGAGGGGGTTGTAAAGAGCTTCTATCGTACCGGGTGTTCCAATATCCAGTTCATAGCTTGAAATAGAAAAATTTATACAGTCGATCTTCTATATAGCGAATCTCTAGGGGACAAAAATAATCTTCGTTATATAAAAAATTCCAATATAAAATTATCTGAATATTGAACGAAATTGAAGTGTCCTCGAAATTATTTCGCTATAAAGAAAACTTTGTTGTAGAAGAGTTCTTAATAGAGAAGTTCGACTGTATTATGATTTCTGTCGTAATGTGACTTTTCGCATACTATGGAAATTGAATTCCTAGAAACCATTTCAATATCATTAAGATCGCATTAAGAATGTCCAAAACTTATGAAGTCAGATTTGTAGGATTCATCAATAAGTTCTAGAAATGCACTTCGAAAACGGAGAATGTCTTACACACCCTATTAATCTTGGTTTTACAAGAAGTTCGTAATAAAGAAGCTTGACTGTATATTTAAAACCCATTTTTTCGCCTTTGAGTTGAAACCATTGTACTTTAATTACGTATTTTCATATTTACAGTACTTAATTTCAAGAAATTTTTTTCAATTAACTGTTCTAAAAGTAAAATCTTTGTTGTGAATAATTTTATATCTGGCCACCTAGGATACTACTGTCAAATGGATTACTCAAATGTACCCATGTAAATATATTGTAATTATTATTCTTTTATATCTTCTAATACATTATGTAACAAAAGGTTATGGGCCCAGCACGCTTTCACTGCAAAACTATCTAAAATCAATCATTTTGTTTTTGAATTGAGAACATTTTACTAGAATTTAGTATTTTGCTATTTACCATACTATGAACATTGCTTGATTTTTCCTGTGTAGGACCAGACCCAGGTTTGGAAATTTTGAGATTTTTTAAGACTAATTTTAAGTATGTAAGCTCATTATCAAGTTTAAAATGCGTTAGATTTCACCCCAAACTGTCTTGAATTAAGAACTTTGCACTTCAATCAAGTATTTACTTAGCAACGTTCCAGAAACTGCCAACAGCTAGGTCTTTCCCAACTGAATTAAGAATTTAGATCTTGGATCAGGTATTTTTCCAAGTGTAGTTCCAGGTCCAGGTCTGGGAATACCAACAAAATCCGCTTGTTGTATTCAACTGCAAATACAAAGCCCGTTACACATGTGTCAAGGTAATAACATTGCCTCAACCTGAACCGGTGAATCAAAGGGGTCGGTTTCGTAGCCTCAGACAGGTGTTTGTGTGTGAGTGTGGTGCACAATTTTCAGTTGAATCTCGGCCAGCTTTGATGGGTTTGGGCTTTACTCATTCCCCCAAGTGTCACATTTTTAGCCCTTTCATACGTGCCCAGACAATGGCAAAAAAGGTCAACATCACTATTAGGGCATTAGCCATGCCTGGGGTGGAAGGGGAAGGGTGACGTTTGGGGCACTTTTCTTGGCCTAGGCTTGCAGATTGGAGCTTTTGCTTTTGGCGCTGTGTGTAAATAGCATTTAAATCCCAGGTATTTTTTTTGTGGCTGAACACAGATTGGTGTTGATGTTGTTGTTACTGCTGTTTTCCTGGTTTGTCTAAATCGCCTTTCACCTTGTTAGAATTTCGAACTAGAAGCCGAGAGCCAAATGTGTTGGATGTAAGAAGATATAACTGGAAATTAAATGAATTTACCAGGTTCCCAGTGTCACAATGCAGCTTTGAAGTTTTGGGGGTTAGTGCACAGTGAGGAAAATATAAAAGATGTATTTATTTGTGAAACTTTCAATACGAACATTTCTTTTCAGCATCTTTCTACACATTCCTTTTAAAATATTGCAAAATTTTTGTTTCAATTATAGAAGTACAAAATTCTCATAGAAATTCCATTGAATATGCCACAAAATAATTGTCAAACATTTTTGCTAGTAGCAAAATTCTAAAACTTGTCACACCATTCCCCACTTTACTACCAACATATACGTACAATTAAATCAAGACAAAAGTCTATGGAGAAAAGAGTTGATGGACAAGCGAAGAGAAAACTATTTTTAATTGAAAATATTTTGCAACTTTGACACTGCAATTGACCGCAATGCAAGTGTACTAACTGCAGAATGGAAATATGTAACAAAAATACCCAAGAGGAAGGGGGAAAGGGCTAACAAATTTCATTGATTGTGTGTGCATTTGAATATTCTACTGCATTTTTTTTCGAATTTTTTTTTGGCATATTTTATGGCCTCTCTTTTTGGACTTTCTTGAATAGTAAAATTTACCTGGTTGAAACAGTTTTGAAGCAATAATTTGTGGCTGTTGCTGTTGTGCATAGTTTAATTAAAATACCTTTCTAGTTGCAATGTAAATTCTCTGTCTTTTGTTGAACAAAATTTTTCCCTTTTGAAATACCTTTTTTGTGTAATAAAATTATGTTGATTAGAAATTCTAGGAATTTTAAAATTAGTTTTGTTTCCTGTTCAAATGCTTCTTTTTGTGGTGATAAAGCCACAAAAATTAAGGAAGTCACAATATAGAAATGTTTTTTATATACAAATGTACGTAAAGTTATCAGCGTCAAAGGTTCCCTTTTAGGCATATCCAAGATATTCATAAAGCTATGAAAACTAAAACTAAATATATATTAAAATGGAGACTGGGTTGGTCGGATGCTTAAAACTGGAAAACGACTGCACCAAATTGGATACTTCCATCAAAGGTTTCGAAAGGAAAGTCGAAAAGTTTTCAACAGTTGGCCCTGTAGGCGCACATTTCGTTTTTTAATTCAATAAACTTAATTACTTTAATACGTGGCGCAGTAGGCGGTCATTTTTCCAGTTGCTATCCAAAGTGGAATTTCAAAGGTAAATTATTGATTATTCAAAACTTTTAACGTATAATAAGAAAAATTCATATATTGTGGAAGTCTGAAATGAGCACCTAAACATGCTGCTGAGCTGCTGATGTCTTTTCTAAGTAGTGCACGACAGCTCGACTCAACACGGCTCAGGAGTGGCTTTGATTTTTCTCAAAAGGATTCATTGACTTCTAAACCGGAAAGCCAATTTGCAAGTATAAAGAAATTTGTTTGATTAAAGCAAAGATTAATTAGAATTAGTGTTTATTTTTTCCGCAACTTCTTTAATAAATTGAACATATTTATGCAAGCGAACGTCAAAGGCAAAGCCACAGAAGCTGATGGGGAAAAAAAAAATTAATTTGCATATCATGGATCAAACAAATACGAAGCCAGGTGCAAAAAACCAGTTGCAAAAACCAACGAAAAAATAAAAACAGAAACCCCCAAACCAAAACACGCGTCTACATACATATGCATAAATTTCACGCACAACTGAATTGCGATGCGGATGCGGTTTGATGCTGACGACGCCGACGATGATGATGATGATGCTGCTACTGCTAAAGCTGATGGGATGCTGTGATGTATGTAATATAATGTGTTTGTGGATGGTTGCGGAAATCAGCACAAAGAAGCGCTGAAAAACAACAGGAACCCAGGCAAGGCAAGCTAAATAGACAGACCTGACAGGTTGGGCCGGGGCGTGTAAAATTCAGAAATGCTGTCATTAATCTTTATTTGCAGCCCGGCGAGTGCGTGAATAATTTAGCTACCTAATAATAAATCATTGCAGTCCTGTGTGCATTAGTCGTGTGTTTCGTGTGTCTACAACTCATCTTCTCATATCTCTCTGGCTGCCCCCAGCGGAAGTGTAGAGTTACATGCTTAAATGCTTATCAAATTCTATGCGTCAACTCCCCCAATGCTGCCTTAACTAATGAGCATTAATTAATTGCTAAGACTACAATGGATGGCGGATCAGGATATAACATGACCCATCTTAAAGCCACACACTGTCAGAAAGAATTAGTTAAAATGAGTTTGAGTTGGGGTGGGTTTGTTTTGGGAGTGGTGAATGTTTAATTTTCATAAATGTGCCTCATAGCTGTATTCAATTTTGTAATGCAAATATACAGTTTACGATAATTTTAGGAAATATTTGGACAAAATTTTTATTTTCCCGTCGGTAGTTTAAGCACAAACCACTAAGGGACTAAGCAAGTATTGAAAAGTTTTAGTGTGACCAGGTTTTGAAGAATCGGGGAAACTAGTCGCGGAAGTCGGAACATCATTATCCCACACGAGTCGGCTACCACAATAATGTTAAAGCCTTGGCTGCAAACCGCCTTTGAACTGAACCTGTTTGAAAGCAGAATTCCTACTTTTTTAAGCTGTAAACCGAAATTTCACCAAAATCAACGTTGCGAAAATTGCTCAACCTGAGCCTCTTTATTGGTTCGGTAAAAGACATGTGAAATCAAGTAATTTCTTTAATATTTGATTAATATTGTGCGACAAAGACCCGAATTTTGACGAATGTTTAATGGCGTTTCAAATAAGCAAGTATAACGCCAACCTTTATAACTTTTGATATCTTGATTCCAAGTTCAGAAGACACTAAAGAATTCGCGATTTTGGTGTTTACCAAAGTGTTTCAAAAATAAAGCTATAACTGACAGCATCTGCGCTTCGATGGCAACTCATAACTGTAAGTGGGCTTTTAACTTGTTTTGTCTAATCAAAAGTAAACTAGTTCCAAACTGACAACCACGCCGCCACACAGTTTTTCAACGGCTGGTTCGATTCATAACAAAGTTTTTAGAGCTATCTGAATCGCGTTTGTGGTTCGGTTCAATGGTTCGCTCCTTATTTATTTGAATACTCAGATTTCATTTGAATAGATCTAAGATCCTTATCCGAGATCTGCACCAGAGCACTGCAAATACTAGTGCACCACATAAGTACTTGATATTTTTCACACCCGAGTGTCGAAAGCACGGCAACAAAATGTCGCAGTCTTTTACCTACTCATTGCATATTTGTCTTTGCATATGCGTGGCAGAACTCTCCTTGACAATAATACAGGAACTCAACTGAAATGGCGTTTACAGCAACTTTAACAAAAACAATGAGAGCTCTGAATGGCGTTTACAGCAACTTTTACAAAAACACATACCTGTAGTCCAGATAGTACGATGTTAATATTACATGTAAAAATGGCTTGACACAGCCCCAAAGGGCCAAAGCCGAGCTTCTCTCAATCTCTTGGCTTTTGTGCTTGTAATTTTCGCACAAAAGAAAGGGACCTACAGTTTAACGCCGAGTCCGAGAAGCCCTTGCAAGGCTAATTACTACAAAGCTGGCGCCAACAGCAGAGAAGGGTGACCGGGTGTCTAAGTTTATTCAAAGAAAAAACTTTTCATTAGATCCCACGACCTCTTGCACTAGCCGCTGAGCCACCCGGCCACATATTACATATAATACATATGATGATTATTTATTATAGCCCAGCAAACATTTTTTATCGTGAAAGATGAGAATACGATTCGCTTAGTAGGTATCGCTTAACACTAGCGATATCGCGTTATTATCGCATTCTTATCTCCCTAAGGGAAGAAATGAGACACTATGCGATAACTTCTGGGCAATAAGAAAGCGTTACTCCTGGGAGATAGGAAAAAGTTTCTTCTGCGCGATACAAATTCTAATCTTCTCGGAGATAGGAATACGATTCTTCCTAAAGTAACGAGAAAGTTCTGAAAAACTGCGAATTATATAAATTTTCGAAGTCGAGACCCTCGGACTGAACACTATTGGAATGCCGTCTCTACCAATTGCACTATAGCACACGATGGTTGACAACAGGCTAAAGTATCGCCAATTTCCCGATTGGATGATAAAAATGAGATACCTAATGTAATTTCTTTGTGTAAATCGCCAAACTATCCCCAAATTCTCTCCTCAAACTATCGCCAAACTATCAAAGAAAGATTAGTAACACGACAAAATGTGGATATGGATAAACTTAGACTTAAACATTGATTGGTGTGTGTGTGTGTATTTAAACTTTGATGTGTTTGTTCTTAGCGAGATGCTTGTATGGCTTATGAGATTTCGGCACCGAGTGACTCTCTCATCGCAGCCTACCCTCATTTATCACCAAAGTTCATTAACGACGACTACTTCGTTTTGCTTTCTCAGTTTCTTGATCTCCTGGTTCTCTTTGCTCTTCTCGGATTCCTACATAATTATAAATACTAGTACGAAATGAGTGCATAATCTTTTACAACGAGTGCACTCGAGTCAAGAAAAAAAGCACTTGCAGTTCTCTGATCCTTATGCATTTGTCCCAAATACTTTAAGTCAGATATTCAGGATTCAGTGATTCAGTGACTCAGTGATTTTTCTTCATAAGCAGTACATTATGCTATTTGATTGTCTCCCATTTGTCAATATACGTGTATCCCCAGGATGTATCCTCGGTTCAAATAAAAAGGGAATGCAGTCAGAGAAAGGCACATGTATTAATAGGTCAGCGTCGCTAAGGATCAATTCGGACTATCTATCTATCGGCAAATCTTAATTTAACTGAAAGTCGCATAAAACTTATCTATCGGAATCAATTTGAATCGAGTCTGCTAGAAAAAACCAAGAGCTGTTGTCTTCAATTAAGTTTACTCGTAAACGGTGTCAATAGAACGGGTAGTACTAAAATACTTTATTTAAGTACAAATTTCTTATTTCAAGAACTATTTTAAAGTCCCGAAATACTTGTTATATAAGTACATTTTTAAGTATTTTAACATATTTTCGATTGAACCCAATTAACTCTCAAACAAAATAAAAAATATTTCTTCTTGTATTCCAAAAAATTGTAAAGCAGCCCCAATACATTCTTGAAACAGAATAGGGGTCAAAGAATCAAAGCAGTACAAAATGTAATTGGCTTAAGCCTGTAAATTCTAACGCTATCTAAGGGAAATACATGGTAATTCAAGACCAAGATGGTATTACTATAGGTTAGAAATGTATCCATAAGACAAGTGCTCGAACCAGTTGGGAATCTTTACTTTGCACACTTTTTGTAAGACGGTATTTACACGGTGAAGCAAACTTCATGAAGTTTTTTAAAAAGCTTTTGCTTGTAGGAAAGAGGTGTAGAGGGGCAAGCTACACCTGCAAACGAAAGCTTTTCAAAAACTTTATGAAGTTTGCTTCATCGTGTAAGTCCCGTCTTAGTCTATTTTGTATTCAACACAAGATTTTTTGTGCTTGAACTAACAAAGCACTTTTCTTGGATTTGTATGCTTGCTGTAAGTACGAAATGTTCTGGATTTAAGAACGTTTGTTCTCATTTTAAGAACAGATGAGTTTTAAACAGAGATGCAAACAGCTTTAACCACTGGCTTGGTTTATGACATGGGTTTTAAAACCGAACCACTCTTTTTATGAATATCAATTCGCTTTAAATATTTGTTGGGTATAGAATGGGAGCAACCTAACCCAAAGCTATACAAAAGTACTACTTTTTATAGAAAGAAATCGACTTTCGATTTCCTTGAATTAACACAAATACCTTTGTCCTAAGCTGTGGGCTTGCCACCAGAAAACTCGTTAGTAAAGCGAATCCTTTTATTTGGCACTTTTTGAGTCGAGTCAGTAAAGTAAAAATAGTTTTTAATTGGACTCGAGTGACTCAAGTAGCTTCCAGAGTTAATGCACAGAATGCCCAACACACACAATTCCTGTTAAGAAGAGAATTTGGTGCTCGCATCTGATTTGTGCCTTATAAATTTCTCAACCACCCAAAAGTGGGAAGCTCAAATAACTTCCAGAGTGAATGCACAGGGCGTCAGACGCACATACACACACAAGTCCTAGTAAATGAGAATTGGGTGCTCCTATCTGATTTGTACCTTATTAATTTCTCAACTTCCCAAAATATCATTACAGAATTTGTGGCCAATTAAATTAGGTACAACAAAATATACACACAAGTGCGCAATTAGAAATATTCTCCCAACATATTGACAATGATAACAATAGCATTAGTTTGGGTCCACACAATTCATTCCACCGAAATTATGGCATATGTGCACATACACTTCATTTAATATCCCAAGAGGTAAGCACTGCAACAAGAAATTTATAATCATTTATGCTTATTATTTGTGGCCGGATTTGGTAAACATGATTTAGAAGAAACGATGAATGTCCATCAATAAACCACTTCTGCTCGATGGAGGAATCTAATTGCCCCCCAGACTTACCAAACCGGGTAACAACAATAATTTCCAATTAAATTTCCCAAGTATTTTGTGATGCGATACAAGGATGAACAACTGGAACAGTGTGCAGTAAATATGCTGCCAATTTAGATACTCGATCCTGGCCAGAGAGACAGGCAACAGCAACAGCTGCCTATGCCCAGTTAAGCTCTGTAATTTTAATTAAGTGGGCGAATTCTGGCCCAGAGCTAAGGATGTGGCTGGTAGATCTAGTATGGAAGTGTAACCATGAAATATGCATGTGGGCCTCATCATGATGATGATTGATGGTGGGAACTGACATCAGGCCAAACCCAGGCGGCAGTTTTTGCCTTTAAGGATGTTGAATGTGATAAGTGGGACTGAAGTCAAGTGGTTTATTAAATAGTTTTGCCTTTTTGGTGCTAAGCTTGGCTTATTTGAAATTAATTGAAATCGCAGGCTGCCCTCAAAAGTATGCTTTGAAATGCCTTTGAGGCATTTGCCACAGAGAGACGCACAAAAGGCCAGGCGTTTAATTATTTAAATTTAATTTCATGTCATATCAAATTAGTGCCACTCATTTTCACTCCAAGCACGTGGAACATAAAAACACCCTAGCCCAAGCCCCAGCCCATGTGTGCGTGTGTGTGTGTGTGTGTGTTGAAAGGCCAACACTTTTTAACTCATTTGCATTACGTGCCCGACCCCTTTTCAGCTGTTGTTGCTGGCGTAAATAAATGGCAAAATGTTTTTGCATTATGCCTGACTACCTACTCATGTACTTATTATTATACATACTCGTTTCATTCTCCGCTTAATGTTAATAATGGCGCAAGAGCCTCGACAAGGCAGGAAGCAAGGGAGTCCATGATGCGTGACTAAATGCGTGTGTTTCAGTGTGTGTGTGTGTGTAAGGCAATTGGAATTGCATTTGAGTGAGTTTGCACTAGGCAAACACACACGTAGACGGTGCATAATTGAATTAGCTAAACAAACCAAAACCCTACTGCCAGCCGCCAGCTACAAAATGCTTCAAACAAAAGGCTAATAATGCAATGTAATGCTGAATACCTGACGTGCAGTGAGTGAACGACACTTTAGGGAATCGTCGGGATATACATGCATAAGTTGCAAGTAGTAGGGGAACGAACAATACAAAATTCCATGAAAGAACAGCATCTTTGGGGAACAAAGGCAAAATGAAATGTGGTAAAGTATTGTAATAAATGCGTTTTACGGATTTTAAATTAATATTTATTCTAATTTTCTATTCATTTTGTTTAGTTTCTGTTGAAAGTGTTGACACTTGAGGCACTTCTCGTATTCATGTTTATCAAATTGTGTAAAATGACAAAAGATCTCAGAGAAATTGATCAAATATATTGAAACTAGTTCAATCGTTAAATTTTGTTTTGCCCAAAATAGATTTTTTTAATTCAATTATCTTCGAACTTTTAGGTTTTCGTTAAAAAATAACGCAAATCCAAAAAAATTAAATAAAACAATGAATGCATCCAACTTGAGGTTAGGAACACCACAGTTTTTGTGTTCTGTTCAGGAGCGTAATGTTTTCCCAACTCGGGAACACGCCACATAAAGCATGACATTTCCAGATGTCTGCCTTACACTTCCAGCGATTGCCTTTGTGTCTTTTTTATGGTCACCGCAAATGCGAGTTTTATTGGAAACTGAATACGTTTGAACTGGAAAAGCAAATCGGTTGAAGAATTACGCATTCTTCTCCCTTGAGGGGCTCTTTCAAAATCCTTTACACTATAACATTGTTCATTGTCTTATAACGCCAATGCTGCCTCATCATAAGCAAGGCAAATTCATTGAGTTTATTTATTCAAGCTCCCTTTCAATGGCTCGTTCCTCTTTCGTTCGACGGGCTGCGACGTTTTGGAGTCGCGTTACATTCTGAGAACGGTGACCAATGTTACCATGACCTCTTCTTGCCATAGTAACATATATCGAACTGCAAATGCGCATCACTTTGTATAAATCAAACATTAAGTTTTCACCACTCAATAATTTACCCAAGAAAGCTTACAGTTGTTTTGGGAGAACAACCGGAACAAGAAAAGAACTCTGAAGAAATATATGCTGAACTGTCAAATGGAATAACCTCCTGCTGTGCCACTTGTTGAACTGTAATTGAATTGAACTGAAAAGTGAATTTTGCGTCTACTGGGTCACCTGTTGAGAATTGTCAGATTTTTCGTTTTTCTTATCCTTTGAGTAGCATTTACGATCAAAAACCCGCAGAAAGAAGTATTCAATGTGGTTCAGTCGTTTTCAAGTTTTAAGCGTTCGAACAAATCACGATCCTTTTTTTAAATTTACAGGCCTGCTCCATTTCCGAGTGGGCTTAAATAGTAAATCGATTGCCATCGATCGTTTTTGCTTACGTCTGCAATCGATATCTATGGTACAAGTTAAGAAAAACCGATTTAAAATCAAATTTTCTGCTTGATATATCTAAACCAGGGACAGGCAGATTGCTATCTCGCGTGTATAGGAAAAGTCTGAAAGCGGCGCTGCTCAAACACACATAGGATAAGCTGTACAAGCGCCGCTGCGTTGCTTGCTTTCCTACGCCGCGACGCAGTCGTTGCTACTGAAATTGAGAGCAATTTTTGAGCTGGTCTCACACACACCAATGCAAAAATGTAAATGTATTTTTTGCCTGCCTCTGATCTAAACCTAAATCCTCTCAGATAGTCAAGCAGCGCTCAATGCGCTTAGCAGTAACAAGTTCACTTGTTTGTTCGTTTTAGAGACAAAGAACTAATTGGACCAACTAGGCCGCAGTAACAACCTGTCCCTTAGCTGGATACCGGGACACAACAATATCCCCGGAAACGAAATGGGCGACGAACTGGCACGAAAGGGTGCAGCCACCGCAATGGTAGGACCAGAATCTACTGTGGCATAGGCCAACACACCATTAGTGAGCTCCTTCGAAAGGAAGAAATCATTTTCAGAACAGCCCCCTGGACACCAGGGGCATGAGACAAGCAAAAGCATTAGCAAAACCACAACCTCAAAAGGATCCAGAAATTGATCCAACAAATAAAGAATGCCCTCATAATCCTGACAGGTCTTTACTGACACTGTCCACTGCAGACTGCGGTTTGCTGAGGATAGCTTTAAAACTGACGGAGGAGATAGCATAGAAACAGACGGACAGGGCTAAATCAACTCAGCTCGTCATGCTGATCAAGAATATATATACTTTATGTACCGATGTTGTATTCCAAATGATAGAAACTGGCAAAATTTTTGGCATAAAGTAAAATTTGCTTTGTCATTTTGTACAGTTTAAGAGTCATCTATGCGTATACTTGATATTTGGCTTATACTTAGATTATACATTGAAATGGATAGCGCTCGAGCGACGAACTGCTAAAAATTCCTTTTGAATGAGATTAATTTCTACTGTATATTAGGATTAGTTTTTTCATATTAAGTATACGTAGGGTGTGACGCATTTTCGAGCTGCTCTTTACCAATTTGAGTCTTTGTAATAAACTCTTTTCGGGAAACTACTTTTACAGCTAGGAGAGGTAATAAAAAAGTCTTCGATTTAAATCCATGAAAGGACATTTAGACATGTCTACATTAACCAGAACATTGATCCAGATCAAGTTTTCTTAAGGATCTATTTTTAAATTGGTAAAATATATTTTTGAGTTCTAACCACTAGAACTTTTTATGTGTGCTTGTGACCCTGGCTTGGTTTTTTTCGAAGCGACACCAAGCCAAAGCTTGGTACACACGAACCCCAGGGAGAATAGCAGCTCACTTCCCGCCCAAACGCATGAAAGTGAAAAAGAGTCGGTAAGCTTTGTGACAGGTATTTTTAGTAGCAGGGCTGCAAACCGGTTAGGAGTCGAACAGGATGTTGTGACTTAAGTACCAGCAACTGAATTTGCAAAAAAAAGTAACCTGAACCTGGGTTGGAACCTGAAACTAGGCTCACCAACCTTATTAACTCGCTCAGTGAACCGGAACCCTAAAAGTTCCGATGGTTCGCATTCCGGAACTAACCGATTCTTACTTTTTGGATGTTTTCAGCAATAGTTTGTAGTAAAAAATTTCCGATAAAGGGGAACAGTAACATTAATTTGGCTAACCAACTCAGAAGTGCCCATTTTATTTGTTAGACTATGTATAAAATCACCAAGGGATAAAAGAGGCAAGGTAAATTTAAGGAAGTCAACTGAAACACGACGATAAATGCCTCATTATAAAGCGCTTACATGGCTAGTTGTGGTAAGCTTTAGAAGATTGACTAGACACCATAGAAGAGAGAGAGAAAAAGAGAGAGAAGATAGAATACAAACGAAACGATTGTTTTGTTTAATCAAAGATCTATCTAAGAAGGTGGTTTAAAAGCCGATTAAGCTCAGTCTATTAAGCAGCCGGAAGTGATTTAAATCGGTCTTATGGTCTTTTTTAATGAGAAGAATGATAATAGATTCATTTCATAACATTGAAAAGAATGATAACTCAACAGATTGAAATAATGAATATAAAATAATGAATAAGTAGAAAAATTGACCGACTATCGTAGTCCTCTCCAAGATCTCAAAGCAGCTAGGCACTACATGTACATTTGTTTTTGCAAAGCAATTAGCCAAAGGCTGTAGAAATCGATATACAAACTTCGCGCTCTATAGTACACTAACCCAAGCAAAATACACCTTTCAAAAATAATGTTTTGGACATTCACCGTCCAAAAAAAAAATGATAAATAAAAAATGCTCATAATTTGTTAACATAATGATGAAAAAGGACTGCGCACTGCCAGATTTGTAGATGTGAAAACAGTTCCAAATCCGAAAATTTTAATTAAAATAAAGACGAAATCCGTTCAGATGATTCTGGCAAACACAATTACCTTGATCTTGGTTTGTATTTTTCGTACTTCGTTCCTCAATGTGATTTACAATGGAGGTGGTTTTGAGCTAACAACTATGTAGATTAAATGGCGACACATTTGTCTATGTACAATTGTTTGATTGTCTAAAATGCAGAGTCATATAAAATGGACAGATGGGGCTTGAAGATGTTAGCAGACATGTTTACAATAAACCAAGCCAGACAACTTGAGTGGCAACACACCAACAGGCAGCTGCGCAGCCAGACATCACACTAACGCACATTTACACAAATACCATGCACTTTAAGTAAATACACACACACACACACATACACACAATGGCTTACCACAGAGTCAGAGCCAAAGTCAGTCACTTAGTCAACGAGACGACCGTTTCAATTTGTCAGCCATCAACAGAGTGCAATCTGTGTATGTGTGTGTGTGTGTGTGTGTGTGTGTATGTATATTGGTGTCCCTGCTATTTGTATTGTGTGCATGTCAAAGTCTTCGTGTTAACATTAATTAAATCTATGGCCTGACAGGCCATTCTGCATGCCATTGTTGGGCACTCATTGAGTTATTGGTTTTGATTCGCATTTTTCATTTAACATTAGCCCTTTGGCATTTATTAAGTATTTAACCGGACCTCAGTAAAGCTTAATAGGTGTAAAGTAGGTCACAAAACTCAAAAATACTCTAAAATGTTGTCAATGTTTTTCAATACGAAGAGGAAAATATGGAATACCTGGAACATTTTTGGCTGGCTGTTTTGCAACACTGCTTATGAGTGATACATAAAAACTATAGAGCATTCTTGCTCCTGTAAGATATAAATTTGAAAGAAATTTCTAGCCCCGGACTCTGAAAGTTTCATCAGGTTCGATGTTGACAGAAATGTGTCACATTAGCCTTGCCACCTACAGAAAAATGTGCTGTTGTTGATGAGTACGGTGAGTTACATAAGAATTAATTGTTATCCACCCTCTAGTACGACTGGGGTCAGTCGCAGTATTTTTGTCAACCCAGCGTTGCTCTTTGTATGGTGATGCGTCGTGACGACAACGATTGAGGTTTATGTCGCTTCTCTGCATGGCATTGCGTGTATCGAGCTTTGCTAGTTTCGGTACTCTGCATGGCATTGCATCGACCTAGCGTGCCTGGAGAGCCGTTATCGTATTGAGCGGACGTCGCCTTGCCAAATACGTCAGTCGAGCGCATTGTGAGAATGATCGTAGCCATTTTCCCCATTCTTTTCTCAGCCTCGATTTCTTTATGTTCTCACATAGGAAAGCCACAAAATCGTCGACGGATCGTTTGGTTTGGTTTTCGCATCAAAGCGAGGCAATTGCGCTTGTCATTCTGTCTTGGATTTGTGCGTCGGCGCCATGAAGCGTCTGCGTGGCGCCAGTTGCTGTAAAATAACTCTCGGGAGCAATGGGAGCAAGGACTTGCACCCAGTAAGAAGGAACACAAATAATGTAAGTACGAACGCTCTTGAAAACAAGAAAGACAAGCCCGACTTGAACATACTATGTACCTGTGAAGTGCTGCCCATCACCGTTGCGACCGGTGCTGCCCATAATTGTTTGTTTTCCTTATAACTCGACAACCGTTCAAACGATCTTTACCATTCCTTTGGCGGATCGATAAGTAATCCTGATTACTAAATATGTCCAAAAGGAACGAACCTTTTTAATATAAGACTGTGGGAGATAAGAGGTTTTTTTCAATTTGCGGGGGCGGGAGGGGCGTGGCAAAAATTGAAAATAAACTTGATCTGCCAGCAAATATAAGAAGCATATGTCCCATACATGTCAAACCTCTATCTCTTACCATCTCTGAGATCTGTTTGTTCATACGGACAGTCAGACGGACTCGGCTAGATCGACTCGGCTGTTGATGCTGATCAAGAATATATATACTTTATAGGGTCGGAGATGCTTCCTTCTGCCTGTTACAAGCTTTTGCACAAACTTAATATACTCTGTGTACCTCAGGTACAGAGTATAAAAATCTATTCGTTCTTGAATTTTCAGGAATTTCGTTCTTGAAATCGAGCTAAATTCGTTCTCAGTTTAGTTCTTTAGACGAGGAAAGTAAGGTAAAGAAACTGAGAGAAGTGAGCAAGCACATTTGAGAGAATAGCTTTGAATCCGCTCTCACAGTTTCGAATTTTATGGGGTGAGGGGTGTGTGGGGAAAAATTTGGCACTCATGTTGCCTTGGAATTTCCAAGCAGTTATGGCTGTTCGAATGTCAGTAAACATGCCAAGAATGCTGCTGCCTTGTGGTGTTGTGAGTTCCTTGAGCTGGCTGAAACTTGTTACTTAGTTTGACAATTATTGGGCGCCCTTACTTTTGAGTCTGTGGATTCAAGAGTGAACGATCTTACTCTTAAACCTGATGAGCTCTTGATACAAGAACGAACATTCTTGGTTTTTGACATTGCATTATGCTTTTAATTCAAGAATGAGCAATATTGGACTTGAGTACGTTTAGCACTTGAATTAAGAAATTTTCAACTTGAGTTGAGAATGTTTCGTACTTGGTTCCAGTATTGAAGCTTTTAGATCAAGAAAACCGTGATCTAAAATTCATACATGGTTCAAGAATTTCGCTCTTGGATCAAGAATTTTCATACTTAACGAACTTCTGACATCAAACGTTCTTGATCCAAGTATAAAGTTCTCTATTTTTTCTCTAAGTGTGCCCACCCCTGATTGAAAGAATAAGTTGCACAGCAGCTGTTTACGAGAAAGAAGAATCTTGGATTTGAAAATGTAAAGTTCTTAATTCAAGAATGGTCTATCTGGGTTTAGAGTCTGACATGCTCCAGAAGTAATAATTTTGGACTCGATAATGTGAAGTTCTTAACTCAAGACGCTTTTGATCATAGAGTGAACGATCTTTATCTTCATTCTGAGGTACTCTGGACTTAAGAACGAACAATTTTGATCTTAACGAGCTAGGTTTTAAGACTGATATCGAACTTTCTTGATCAAGCATGAGATTCTGTATAATTTCTCTGAAATTACAAGTATTATATGCCAACTTTTGTATGTATTTCTTCCACTTTTCAGTATTCACCTAATGAAGCGCTATTGAGTATACTAAGAACTGATGAAATATACAAAAACTGATTACTTTCATTCTTATTAATATGAACCCTCGTTTGCAAGTTAATTTTAGCATAAAACTTTACCAGCATCAACAAATTTTTACATATTTTGATGAAATTTGCCAACATGAGGCTGGCAGTTGCTCTTGCTTTTCGTCATAATAAGCTCGTCCTATGGAGATTTTGGTGCACAAATTTTTTGGTCTTACATCCAAAATAGTTAATATGCAACTGGCTGGCTGCATTTTGCTGTTGTGTTGTTCATTATGTATTTAATTACGCTTTTGTGCACTCTACCACTTCACCCCGCCCACCCCCAACTCTCTGACATATGAGCCCTTAGCCACCGAAAAGTTTGAAATAGTGAGAAAAAGTTTTCAGCCACATCCGCCCTTCCGCCCAAATGTCATTAACAAGGCGGCAACTTGAAACTTTACGTGTAATTATATTACATATTATAGTTTAATATTTAATTAATATTTTGCAGCTTAGAACCACCTGCAGCAAACAAAATCTCCGCGTATAATTAAATTATGCGACGTTGAATGCGAATGTGTTGCATTATATGTATAATTAGTTAGTTGGTTGTATTTGTGGCGATCGATTTGTGTAAAATAGATATGCCATTAGGCTTAGCAATTAATTTTTGATTTTAAATGTTTGGTTTACAATGGTTTAAACTAATTTCAAGAATAATTGTGGACAATTCAAATTGCCAATGAGCCAATGTGAACAAAGAGAGATAAATAGTTTGATATATTTAAAGATTTTCAAGAATGATTTTCCAAATTTTGCATCTCTCCCATGTAAAAGACTTTCTTAGAGTCCTTAAAATATGCGTTTGCTGCTGCGATGACCGCTTGAGTCTCTATTCGTTCTAGTTGTTTCTTTGCTTCTTTTGGAAATTTTGAGTACAATTTTATATGTGTTTATTATAGTTTTGATAGATTGCCAATAAGATCAGCCATACCCCATCTTACAAAGCACATTCCAAAACAGCTGAGTCAACCAATTCAAAATACACAAAACAAAAAAAAATCAATCAAAATATTTGCGCATTAAAAACTTGAAGATCAATAAATTGGACGCTCGCCCTGAAAACCATTTGCGAAATAATAAACAAAACAACAGTATACTCGCACAATAGAATAAACCTTGACCAGATTACAATTTTAATGCGTACAAATCAAACAGAGGCGGTGTCCAAACACTCTCAGATATCGCCACCCGATAAGGATGGCTGGCAGGGACGAGGCGGAAACACAAGGTGCGGTTGGCTATAAAATCGATAAATGACAGCACACTTTGCTTTAGTCGGCAATAAAAATCAACAGCAATAATAGTAAAACTTGGACTCTCGCAATGACATCAGCAAAAAAATATAAAAAGCCGAAACGAAACAACATATGAAATTGGAAAATTGAGTACATACTGGCTTAACTGATTTCAAGCAGGGCCAACGAGTAATTTCCATATTTCTGTTCAATATTCTTTTTTTTTTTTCATTTTAAAACTCATGCAGCGCACAAATTGTTGTTGTTGTTGTTATTGCTGTTGCCATGGGCTAAAATTTATGCCAAATGCAAACCAATTTGCTTTTTTGGAAAATTCATATTTACGAGCTATTAATACAGAAGCCAGCGCGTGGCCAAAAACAACAGACTGGACAAAAAAAAAATTAGTCATAAAAGAGGGAGAGCGGAGAGGCGGCAATTTAGTTTTAGTTAATTAAAAAGTGGTAATTAATTTAAGAACTTCGGCGCAAATTTATGGCATATAAAATTTGTTAGCATGGGTGCTAAAAATAAATAACTGCATTGAAGTAAGGTTAAAGTTTATCAAAGTTTAATTGATTTAGTTGTGTTTGAGTTTTCAGGAAAAAAAACTGCAATGGGGAAAAATGAAGCTACAAAAGTGAAAAGTAATTCTCAAAAGTATGTTTAGAATAGGAAATATTGAAAAAGCTTTTCAATCGCACTTTTATACATTTAAATGTGTCCATTTATGTGTAAGGGGGCGTTCACACACACTGGCAAGCTGCCATATTTTTAGATGTCAGTTGTTTTCATACACGTGTTGAAGCCTGCCAGTGTCAGTGTCAGTTTACTGTTGCCATTCATATTCATAGGAATCTGTTATAAATTCCATGAATACTACTTAGTCTGAACTGTCTGACAGTTAACTGACATTTAAAAATCTGACAACCTGCCTATATGTGAACGCACCCTAAGGGCCGATTTCTCATCTCCTACATAGCTGCCAAGTGCCAGATAAACTTTAAATTTACTCTGTTATTTGTTAGTTTATTTGACAGAAAGCTTAATGTAGAAGAAAAGAAATCGTCCATGGGTAAACGTCAAAGATCCTCCTGGATTTCTGAGTCAAAATGCCACCAAAATAAAAAACCGGCTTTGTTAAGGACCCTAGGGTAGGGACTCCGGAAATAAAAGCGATGTATCGAAATATCGATATTATTGTTCAAAAAGGCAACATATCATTTTCCAATATTCTTTCAGATTTATATCGAATGCTTTATATCATGTGTTGCCGCGTGAACCAAAGTGGCAGCCCCGCGGCGTAACAGCAGCCGCAAACGTAAGGCGCAAACCAAACAGCTATTCGGCGGCGAGCAAGATGACTTGAGAATTTGCATAGGAGCGAATTGGGAGAAGCCGTTATACCGAACTAACGGGGATATGGCGGGACTATAGACTGGCGACAAAAGAAGTCTGGAGCAGAGTCAGCAGAAACATCTAGACGCGAGCAGTTGTTGCCAAGCCACGTTTAACACATGTTTTTCTTCTTCAAGCTTCTATCATCTTGCCTTCTTACCTTAGTCTACTTTGTCTTTGCATTTTACTTATACCGTCGAGATCGACCACTTTTAGTATATAAAACTAGAACGAGAATTGTATGAAGTAAACAGAATAAATGAAGTATTAACAAACGTGAAAAACAAATCTAATTGGAACTTGATCGCACGCAAGCGACGTGAGCCAACATCATGGCTGCCCCGCTCTATACGCTTCAGTCGCATGTGGTGTTGCTTTCCGCATAGCCGTTGTCGCGCGTATAGGACTCACGCATAACGAAATTGCAACAACCGCTTCTAATGTGTCTCTCTTCTCTTTCTGTTCTATGCTTCTTGCTGAATTGAACACAACTACAAATTATCATAACCGGTTATAAATATGGCGACTAATAAGATGCTCCAAAATATCAAAATTTTCAAAAATATCAAAAATTCTTTATAAATTATATAGGGGATATATAGTCAAAATCATAGCCAAAAATCTATATTATTTCGTTCTATAAATTTGTTTATTTTAGTCAAAAAATGCATGTAAGTTCGCTCATCATTAGCTTTTGGATAAAATCTTTTTGGGAATTTTGCATTTCATTGTCACAAAAAGTGATTTTTTGACATATCAAAAATTGGTGGGGTGTTAAGAGCAACCCGCTTGAAAAGTTTAAAATTCATGTTTTTTAGCAATTAGTCTTCATTTAAGCAAAAATAATCGTTTTTCTCTTGTTCTGAATTAAAAAATATCAATAAAAAGTCAACAGCCGGCTTGTTTTCTTCTATTTACGAGCAAGTTTTGCTGGGTTTCTTTTTAATGACTTTTTTATTCTCTTGGGAGCGATCTCTTTAGAAGTCAAAGCCACAAACAAAACATATTGGCTCACAACACCCCATATATCACACTTTTTTGGGAGACGCCAATCACAACACATTTTTTTTCCAAAACCAATGATATTTCTTTCATATTTACTTTTGGGATATCGAAAATAGTTTTGAGTAATATTCACAAGTCAAAAATGAAGGAAAAACTTTTGAATTTAAAAAAAATCTCGCGTTTTGGCTCCAATAATCGCGTGGCTCACAACACCCAGTGACTCAGAACACCCCATCTTCCCCTACATAAAGAAATGTTTTTTTTTCAACATCTTCTCTCACAACGATTTAAGATTCCATGGGTAATTGTCCAGAACAATGACCTGTGACCAACAAATTCCTTCTATGGACGGCGAATTATGAAGAATTATCGTTCAATAAAACTGGCGGAGGTCATCTATTATACCTTTTTAAATAAATGTTTGAAATTTACTGTTTTTGCACCAAAATTATGTATATGCTTTTCGTCAAATGTCAAATAAACAATAAAAGTTTTAAGCGATTTACCCCTAGAAACAAAGGTAACTGTCTAATATAGGTCCTTTGCTCAACCAATTTAAGTAGAGAGTCCGTCGATAAACTGCGAAGATAAATGAAGATTTGCCATTTTGGTTAAACCAAAATTATCAGAGTGTTCGTAAAAATTGTTGATTCATAAAATTATTTTTGGTGACTAATGGTTTTTGTGGTGGAAAACCCCAAAAAGATTTAACAAACTGTGCAGTTTTTCCCACACACAAAAGAATGTAAAGTGCGAAGAGAAATGAATGCAATATTTCAAATATATAACCAAATTCTGACTCCACAAGAGATTCCCGCTCCAGACCGTATTCATAGAATTGTTCAACGTACCTAAAAAGCGCCTCGGGCAAAATTTATTTTTTAAATCGCACTATTTATTCAAAATTCTCTCAAATTAATAACATTGAACATCTTCGGATGTGAAGGGCTAATTTTAGCATTTTGGTTTCAAGTCCAATACATTTTGACCAAATACATCAAGTTTTATTTTGCAATTGTTCTGTTTTATGAACCTCGAAATGCTATTGCAGTTAAGTTCTAGGAGTAGGTCATTCAAAAATTGCTATTTAAGGGTAGCTTCAGAAAACCTTTTTTCGAATATTTTTTATTTGGCTTTAATTATGTGTTATGGAGTTAAAAGCTTCCCCTAAAAATTTCAAGTCAAAAAAAAAAGGTTTTTTTTTAAAGACGGATTGTCGTATATCGAAAAAAATTTTTCTTTTTTTTTGGAAATCAATTGTTGTTTCCGAAAAATCATTAAAAGAACAAGAAAAAGTTAAAATATATTAGTTTTTTTTCTATAAATATGCAAATTTTGCAAAATCAAACTTCATTATTTCCTTATGTTTTCCTACAATATTACTTTTTAACCACGTTTTTACGATATTTGACCAAAATTTCTCAGGAACTACTGAACCGATTTTGATAATTTTTTTTCTCGGTGGAAGTTAACACCTAAATGCATCAAATCCATGTTTGAAATCCATTGAAAATCATTTTTTTTTTTTTAAAAAACAGTGGTCGAAGCTTTGAGCTCGAATTTCTCGAAACCACTTTTTTGATAATGTTTCACACGATTAAATGAGTAACTGTTTTTCAAATATTTTTTAAAACTACTCATAATACCCACCATTAGGTTGAGATCATCATCTTTGGGAATGAAATCTCATTAAAGCATTGCACTGAACTCACAACTAGACCATGAGAGACCTAAGCTTTAAATTTTTTAAACTATTTTAGTTCTGTATGATGAAGAGATATTTTCAATTTTGCCACTGCTTCACCCAAAACCACACATTAGCACGAAATCAATTCCAAAGACAAGAGCGTATCAAAAAGAATCTGTTTCAGTCCCCCAGTCGAACGTACTTAAAAAAGCTTGACTCTAAAAAACCTTTTTCTGTTTTTTGCAAGTATATTGAAGTATTTCAAATAATTTTTGTGGCGATGAATAATACTCCACACAGTTACTGTGGCGCCACATCGGCGATATGTAGCATGGCGCACAGGAATAAGGGAGCAAAGAGATGTTCTCAAGTTTTTTACTGACACCAGACTTCACAGCTGGGGCCAATAGATGGTAGAGGTGACCGGTGGTGTTATGCAGCATGCAGGAAAAGTTTTATTTGATTTGAATGTAGAATTATACTTTTATTGATAAGCATGGTATAATTATTTTCTTTAGTTGACTCTTCTAATAAAAATAGTTCTTAAAAGTTATCCGCTTACCGCTCGAGCTGGAAAATGTGTGGCGCATCGGTTCGGTTCTGGCATTCTTTATATTTTATTTTTTGAGACAGAATCCATTTTATTTTACGACCTCGCAGAATATTTGTCTAATAACCAATAATTTTAGCAAAACTTATTTATGTTGTTTAAGATAATTTTCCAATTAAACGAATTTTTCACATTTCCCTAGCTGAAAAACAGAGAGAAATACCCAACCGCCCTTCGAAAAAAAGAAAACACATTGAAATTTTGTTTTTTTTTTGTTTCTTTTCTGTTCTGCTTTGCTCTCATCTCGATAACCTCAAACCAATATACAATACATATTTGTTATCTATATTGGCTAACCGAATCGATCAAAAAATACATATGCACATTTATTCACATTTAAAAAAATAATTTCATTACATGTACAAGAATATATGGTATCAGTGTGAGTGTTGTTTGAAGTGTACACAAAATACTTGTTATTCATTTTGAATGCATAAATGCGTAAATACAGGAAAATATGGTAAGTGTGTGAGTCTGTGTGTGGTTTGAACTCTTTGAAGTTTCGTTTCAATCAATTTTTTTTTTAGATAACATGAATAAAAAATACAGTTTCCAACAGTTTTTAGAAAACCAAGCGACTTCCATTATACAGTACATAACATTTATATATATATTTATAGTTAATTTTTATATCTCATATATGTAGAGTAGTTTAGATATATATCAACAATTGCCCAGGTAGCAAGTTTTTCTTTTTGTTTTGTTTAGAGTAAACGTAATCAGAATTATAAATATAAAAAATAGAGGAAAACTTTATTCGGCGAGCCGATGCTTTTATACCCTTGCTAGATGTTTCAAATAGAATTTATTGTATATATAGAATATATTTGTTTTGCTTAGAAAAAACTGTTTCAGTGTGGTTAAAAGAAAGTAAGACCTCGATTTCTGAAATACTAAAATTCATTTGAGATTTTAAAATTTTTAGTGGACTCGCGGCCGTAAAGCACAAGTAAAGGGTGATTTTTATGCTATTTGGTTTTTCGGTGTAACTATTTTGACACCTCAGGCGGGATTAGTAATATGTGTCAACGCTACAAATGCTCAGTAAGGTTTGTCATTTTAACATGAATAGAATTACTAGCAAACAGCGCCTTAGAATTTGATTATCAATATTGATTACAAGCAATTTATAAAAATTTTGTACACAAAATCGAAATCTATTCTGAATTTTGAATTTTTAGACCAAACTATGCTTAAAATTGGACCACTTTTTCTTTAGGCTAATCTAAAAGAGCTCTTTGGTCTTTAAAAATATTTAAAAACAGGTAAAAGAAAACAAATAAGTAGAAGATTAAAAAATTGTCCGAACTATTCTAGATTATAGAGAACTCGTGAGTGGAAAAGCTACAACTGCAATGGCGAAAAGCTGTACGCTTTGTTGTTGAAGCTTCTATGTTTCATCTATTTACTTTTTATTCTGTCTAATGCAAGCTCGCGTAATTTAAATTTGTTTTTACTTAGCCGAGGAGGCTTTAAAGATTTTTTAAAATTTAATTTAAAATTTAGTTCCATTTTTTAAAAAGGTTAATTAGTTTTATTGCTTTTTGCGACGTACAATTGGTTGCTTTGAGAAGGCATACGACTTCTGTGTGCCCATTGCTGTTCTAAATGCGGCGCAATCTTGACTGGCTAAACAGCTGATTTAGTTTAGCTGGGTAGAAGCAGAAACGTGACCAAAACAACACAAATAGTTAGCAATATTTTAGCAATCTACCCAGGGAAAAGTATGACACATTAACCATTTCTTGTAGTACTAGCACAGCAAGAACAGAATTATTAGCGCTTAGCTATATACCCCATAGACGCGTTGAAAATGAGCTGTGCAGCAGCCTCTGAAATATGAGAGAACGCGAAGATGTGGCCCATTTCATAGCAGTATGTCCAATTCTGAATCAACTGAGGATGCGCTTATGGTATAGGGCATTTCTCACATTGAAATAGCTCATCATAATTTGAAACGGGCAATCTTGGAGAGTGTTGCCAGTATACCTGCTGGATGTTCACAAGTACAGGGCTAGAATCCTGTATGCAGAATTTGGAAATCTATATATTGTTATTGTTAGTCTAATTATTGTAGCCCGGGACTCCAGCCTGAGGGGTGAAAGATCTTATATATCGCGACGAGCGGGGAAGGTAGGTGGTGTATAATTTAGTTGAAGGCTAATGGCCTATATATAAACAGGGATGCAAACCAGTTCTAAGCCGAACCGAAACAAACCGAAACCGAACCGCTAATTCCAGCTGATAAGCCGAACCGCAATCCCAACCGGCGTCCCTTCGAAAACGGTGAGCCAAACCGAAAACCACTAATGAAATCGTTTCGGTTCAGTTCACTAACGACTCTCAAGACGTACAAATTTTGGTAATTTTATTCGAATTGCTACGATAAGTCCTTATCAATGCCGGATCTATGAATCATGTGATCCCGTACATCTTTTGCAACTGTCCACCGATCTCTTTCTATGCCTGTCCTAAGTCAACATTCCTTCTTTGCAAGTTGTTAATCGATTTGTTTGCGTATCACATTTCTTTTACGGGACGTTATTCTCATTAGTCTGTCGAGCTTCTTCACCATAATCCAACTTTAGACAGGAGTACAGCTTTTAAAGTGATATCATTATGGGCAAAGCCAGCACATCCGAGTAATTAAATGTTCTCAAGGAATTCAATTTCGAAAAATCACATATTTACTTTAGAAATCATTATAGTTCAAATATTGAAGCAAAAGTTCGGAGAAAAGACACTTTATGTGAGGTAAAGAGTTTTTCGGTATGAAATAATTTGAAAACTTTAAATTTTAAGGATTAGCTAGACCAAATAGTAGGTTCAAACAAAAACCGGGTTAACCTCTTAAACCGAACTAATACTTATAATGTGTTCGTACCCAACGGACGCAACTTTATTTTACATCAAATAGTATTTCCCACATAGGTTTATAGTTTTTCAAACTTATGCAGCTCCAAAAGTAAAAGAATCAAATACTTTCTCAACTGATTTAAGGAAATTTCTAAATGTTAGACTTCAGAATGGACTTAAAGGGTTAAGATTCGGGGGAATTAGGGGCGATCCCAGAACAAAAAGAAGTTTTTGACATCATTTTGGATTTGCCGCAACTTCAAAAGTCTAAAAAAATTACTTTCCGAGCAGATGTAAGGATAAGTTGCGGCAATATACTCAAGGAAGGGCTTTAAGAGTTGGGAAAGGGTGAAATTAAGGGCGATCCAAAAAAATAATGGAGTTTTTAAAACGTTTTCGGACTTTCGGCTTTACCTACAAAGCTTCGGAAAAAATACTTTTCCGCGCAGACTTGAGGGCAAACTGGGACTTTATACGTAAGAAACGAATGATCCTTGAACAGAAATGCGATTTTGGATACTTTTCGGACTGCCTTACTTTTGATTTAAACAAAATTCGGGACGTTATTCTAAAGTAAAGGCTTTAAGGGTTGAGAACCGATCCTAGAACAGAAATGAGTTTTTGGACATTTTTTAAACCAAAGTAATTTCAAAAGTCCATGAAAATATCTGATTTGTTTATTTAAGGATTGGCTTAAAGGTTTGATATATGACCGATTTTCGGCATCCAAGAACATAAATTGTTCTTTGAATAAAGATCTTCTACTACTACTACTTTTACTACTTATAGTCAGCATAGGAAAACACATTGGTTAGAGCGAGACAAACATTGTTAAGAGAGCAAAAAATGACAGCGAACAGATGATTAATTTCGGTGTGAAAAGGAAAGGTATATATAGGTATATCTACTTCCGTGACCGGCAAAATACACAATCACATTTTGTCATTGGTATTGGAGCGCCTCAACAGTATGTCTGTCTCTCTTTGACACCTTGTGATGATTGAAGTTGGGAGAAGCACAAAATCTTGTTATCTTTGCTCTGCGACGAGCTTATACTGTCTTTGTGAGGCAGCGCTGACCTTGAGAGATTCTCTAGGCACACTAGATACCAACGTGCCGGCCCCCGATCTACTTGTCTATGGTGAAATCAAGCATTTAAAATGTTAAAGTAATCTTTAAATGAGGTTCGAATAAGTAAAAAACTAACACTCTATTAGAGTGGGTGACCACACAAAGCATGCATGCGGTGCTTCACAAAAACAAATGTGCTGCTAGGGCTTTTGTGCTAGTCCAAAAGATCAAAGCTTCAGATTTTTGAAACAGTTTTTTTCTTTCACAATTTTGAGAGTATATTTTTGATTTGGGTTCAACTATTGTTCTATGTGTTCTCTGTTCTCTCACCTTTGCAAGGGTATAAAAATATAATAGTTTAATAGTAATAGTTTCTCATTTATATAACAACAACAACGACGACTAAAGGTTTAACACATGGCACATACAGTTCAGATCATACAAATTTGTTTCGTTTTTGTTTTTGGTCCATTTCTTTCTGGTACCCACCCCCCAAACAACAAAAAAAAGGGGTTTTTAAAAATGTTTTGTGCTTTTGTGGCATGAAATTTCATTTCATTTCGTCAACAAAATACTCAGTATTATTGCTTTAAGGCGGTGCCAAAATAAGAGAAATCCTCAGTTTCTTAATCCTTCTTGTTGAGAAAATGTAAAACATAGTGCAACACCAGATCATAACAGTACTTATATTCGGTCATATTCTCCACCAGCTGCGGACGATGTCTTCGCACCGTTTTCACTGCCTGAAACACATCGACTTCCCCGTGCTGTATGACCTGCTCGATGCACGCATTCGCTGCACAATAGACGCCAGCTCGACTACGTCCATCGGGCGAGACAACACAGACGGGTCCATAGTCGACCTTGTTACGCCATATCTCCACCATATTCATCAGATACACCAACGAATTGGTCGAACTGGGCACCTTGTGGCCCATGGGCCAGCAGGTTAACTGAAATAGTTGGACGGTACGTGTGGGTGCCTTCACTCCGGCCATCATTTCGGTGAGTGAAACAATTTTCTTGTTGATTTTGAACTCCCATTGCTTGATGTTTGTATAGCTCTTCGACATGACATAGTGCACGGAGAAGACGGGACCGTATTTCTCCATTTTCGATTTATTTGGCCAGAAGGAAGGATACTGTTGCGATTGAGAGGGTGGCTGACACAGCACCACCACGGCCGAGCATTCCTGATCATAGACCAGAGACCAAAATTCACCCAACGTATGTTTCATGGGCCATTCGGTGACTATATACTCACGTGGTTTGGTATAACCATCCACAAACACCGAGTTAATGTAGTCCGTAAAGGCATTGCCTTGAAATGAGGTCAAATAGGGACGAAAGTTATCCGGTGGCACACATAAAACATCACGATTCTTCTCCCGATTATCGGCACGATGGCCACCAGCGCAATCGCCTATGGTAAATCGAGGTGTTTGCTTGCAGATTTGATCATATTCCGACTGGTACTCATTCATTTTGGTGCCTGAATTGCGACGCGCCTTGGCCTTGAGCCGATCCGAGAGTTCGGAGACCGGGAACCAGGTTTTACCACAGATAATATGCTCCTCCAGGGTGTCGTAAATGAATTTATATTGGTCCACATTCTCCACCAAACCTTTGCGCGATTGTCTCAACTTTTTGAGATAGCCGAAGACATTGAAAGACTCCTCCTCCTCGGCCAGTTCCAAATTGGCATCGATCGACATGTAGACTCCCGATCTACCACCACCATCACTGCAGTGCACCAGTATGGGTCCCCGCATATCATCCTCATCCTTGATGATATTGCCCACCACCAAACGCACACGGCGACGAAACTCCAGCAGAGCATTGGAGAAGGGACAGGAATGGGAGTACCATTCGGTGTAGTGAAATTGCAAAATCAAACGTTCATCCGTCACCGCACCCTGCTCATCCTTCTTGTACAAACGAAAGGTGCGACAATGGAAATTGGCCAATTGTTCTTCCCGCACAATATTGATGTGTATATCCCCGTAGGTCTCGTGCACCTCCATATTGGGGGGCCAATACTGCACACACATGACTTTGGCAAAGTCAAATGTTTTCGTTAGCATCACAATGGCACTTATGTTCTCCTGCCACACCATACGCCAATACGCATTCACCGTCTCCTCCACGGGTCCCTGGGTCACTATGTAGGCATTCGGTTTGAGCAAACTATCCACATATGAGGCATTCACATAGTCCGAATCCTGTAGCCCACCCAGTTTTTCCAGTACCACGCGATTATAATCATATGGAATGCATTTCGGATTCTGGTTCTTCTCCTGATTATTCTTTTTCAAGGCATGCCGACAGGTGTTTGACTCCACCTTGGCAGCTGTTTGAAATTCCAACTTATAGAGTACCGGGAATTTGCGTCTCAAGTCGCAGAGCTTGAGAAAATGACGTATATCGATGGGTCCGTTCGGTATGGTCTTGGATAACGAATTGTTCTCATCGCGCGCCTCCAGTTTGATGCGTTCAAAGGATAACAGGCCGCTATTTAGCATGCTCAGCTTAATGGTGTTGGGTATGGACACAATGGCTCGACTTTTTCTTTGCTGCTTCTCCACGTCATCGTAGCGTGCGGATGACCTCGACCTGTGTTTGCTTTGCTTTGAATTGTTGCCTCCTCCGCCTGCTGTTGTTGTTGTGGCTGCTGTCATGGCTGATGCTGCTTCGCCCGCCGCCTCCGCCTCTGCCTCTGCCGTCAACTGCTGCGTTGTCATCATCAATCACGGTATGAGGGTGTGCGTTGTTTTTTTTCGTATAGAGGAAGTAGTCGATTAGTCCACTTGCCTCATAATTTGCTTCGGATTAGTATTGCATTTTGGTTAGTATTGCTTAGCTATTCTTTTGTTCACCTTTTAAATGTATTGACCACCGAGATTTTTGTGTATATTTTTCTTTTTATTCGGTTTTTTCTTCACTTCACATTTCACGACTGCGTCGAGTGCTGCCTGGCGTGTTGTGTCTTGTCTCTAGTCTCTACCATTTGCAGCTGCCTCGTCGGGCCGAATTTCGTTCGTAGACTGAACAGGCCCCACGAAAAACGAAACGAGCCGAACGAACGCCTTGCTCCCCACAATGGCGCGCTGTTTTCCCAGCTGCTCACCTTCAAGTGGTTGTTGCGAGAGACAGACACGCGTACGCAGAGAGAGAGAGAGAGCCACATATTCACCATGGCACATGTGACTGGCGCCTCTTGTGGATGCCTGCGAGGGGTATTTTTAGTTATGCGGGCGGACAGAGTTAAGTGGGCACAGTGGTTCAAAAATTGTACTTATTACGAAATCTAAGTGGATGCTTCTTGATGCATTCGATCTTTAGGACAATGTGATGTGATGGACCAAGGCAAGTCTAGCGTAAGAACCTTTTTTTTGCTGTATATAAGCTGTACTTCAGTTTTACTTAAATTTTTAATACGGTTCTCTACTGAATAAAACACCGTTCCAATTCTTTTCTAATACAAACAAGAAAGCAAAGCTAACTTCGTCTGTGCCGAAGTTTTAATACACTTGAAACAGAAAATTTCTATGGCTGCTAGAAGAATTAGCTATCCGATCCGGGCGGTTCCGACATATCTGAACACTGTGCAAAATTTCAGCTCGATAGCTTCTAAACTGAGGGAGTAGTTCGCGTAGTAACAGACAGAGGGACGGACGGACAAGGCTCAATCGACTCAGCTCATCATGCTGATAATGTTTCCTTGCATTCCAAACTTCTCAGTAAAACGTTTCTTACAACAGTTTCCCCGACCATTTTCCGACTTGGGGTGTAGATTTTCGCAAATTGAAAAGTCATTATGCTAATATTTCTTACTATCGAAGTAAAATTGATATATGTGCATTAGAGCGGACCTCCTATGTATGAAATTTTCAAGGTCATGGTCTCTCACCCCTATCTGACGAGCTTTGGTGTATAATTAAGTAAAATAAGTAAAAAAAAACAGAATAGTAAAATTTAGTTTTAATTGGCTTGCGGAGGATCTAAAGTTTTTTGATTCTCTTATTCGCAGTGTTACCTATTTGCATATATTTGTTTCATTTAAAAATATTCGGCGTTATTTAGTTTGAATTTCGAGATCCAGATTGAAAAGGAGATAGCTATTACTACATTTATACGCATATCATAATTGCAAATAACAATTTTGTTGCTGTCAAATTATTGCGTATAAACAGGAAGTAAGTTTCGTATTTGCAAATTGCTAAGTCTCGAAAACAATTATTGATTAGTAGACTTATTTGCAAATATGGTTCAAGGGGTTGATAGTTATGTTAAAAACACAAACTGAATGCAAGCTCTGTACGAGGGATAACTTGATACTACAATACTTGGAAAACAATATAAAGAAATTTTGTTTTTGTTTTGTTTCGCCCCATCGAAAAGCAATGTTGATGATAGTGCAAAATATTTTTTTAAATTTTACATTTTAACCAATAAAATTGTTGCTGAATTTTCCAATTTGAGCATTTAATGAAATTGTTCGGAACTACTCCCGGTCCTACGATCTTTTGGGACGCCTTCTCATTTTCATTTTGTTCTGACCGATACTATTTGACCGGAATTCGTCCCTTCAATAACAATAAAGTCGCTGTTTCGGTCACAGTTTTGGTCACAGTTTCAATCACTGTTTCGGTTACTGTTTTGGTCACTTTTTGGTCACTGTTTTCGTCATTGTTTCGGTCACTGTTTCGGTCACTGTTTTAGTCACTGCTTTGGTCACTGTATCGGTCACTGTTTCGGTCACTGTTTTGGTCACTGGTTTGGTTCCTGTTTTGGTCACTTTTTCGGTCATCGTTTCGGACACTGTTTTGGTCACCGCTAATCCATGGATGGGTGATGGTATCCATTCACAACCCACCTGCTGCTATGGCTGTCTTGCTCTTGCTGCTGACTTTGCAAAGTCAAAAGCGTTGCCAAAGAAATCTGTCGCAAAGACAATCGTTTTCAGGATTTGCCCAACTGACCGTTCGTAAAAGAGCTCCGCTCTAAAAATAATTTCATAGAAAATTGCTATTTTTAAAAAGCGTCATATTTTTCCATTTTAAATAGGAACATAACTTTGAAATTAACTTAAATATGAAATTGGGTTGCCCTTTAACTTTTCCAATAACTGCAACCACCGGTCATTGAATTGGCCAACTTTTGTAAGACTCTCAAATCCACAGATCCTTAATTGGACTTAGATCCGGACTTAGTGCCGGCTATTATAACAACAGAATTCTGTGGGAGCTAAAATGTGCCTTGGTATGCCGGGCAATATGAATGGAAGTGTTATCTTTCCGAAAAATCGAATGATGTCCATCTGATCCGTCTGCGGTCAACTTTTTTTTTAGCAATATAATCGGGGTTGTCCTGAAAATCTCTAGAGATTTTTGCTTCGGTTGGTTTGCAAATCGATCGAAAAATCCGTCGGTGTCCCAGAACTTCGAGAGATTTTGTTTTCTTTTTCGAAAGTCTAGTTACAAGGTGTGTGAAGAAGATTATAAGATTATGGTCCAACTACAAAAACATAATAAATAGCGTAGGTTCGCGAAGTAGGTTTGATTGGTTTCCCTGTAGATCAGCTGGTGTCAAGGCACTACCGTCAGTCGCGTCGTTAACGACAGGTAATGCATCACAGCGATAGTCTAGTAATTAATCTATAGTGTGCACCCATCACCACACTAACGACTGGTAATGCAGGGGTCTTACCGATTGGTACCTTTTCCGGACATTCCCATACAAAATTCGTTAGGCGAATACTTGGCTGGTGGTTGGTCTGGTGGCGAGTGCTCACTACGAAGAGCTAGGGAGTTCGTTAGTGCTGCACCGGTGTAGCCGAACTACAGAGTTGTGTATTGGGTTTGGTTAGCTTGCCAAAATCATTTAACAAAATACGAGAGGTTTAAAACCAACCGAAAGAGATTTCTAGGACACCGGGAATTGGTTTCGGGTTGGAAGAGATTTCTGGGACACCTCCGATAATAACAGTTCTGAATTCTCGGCATGTTTTGTCGACGTATTGGTAGATCTAGCTTCGCCTTTATTTGAGCACAGCTCATCATATCATTAGCGGCTAGAGTCTTTATGTGCCTTTTGGTGCGCACAGCCATCTTAGGTATTGCCACCTTGCGATTATTTTCGATATATTTTTTCGGATTTTCAAAAAGTTGTGTATTGTGTTATAATGACGGATTGTTAAACCTTCGATTAAATCAAGTTTAATAAAAGATTCATGCATAGTTTACATTTTTATATGCTCTTAATGAAAGAGTTATCTTCCACGGTTAATTTTTATCTGATATAAAGGTTTGTCACACACTTCTTCAATATCTTGGCACAGTAAATGCAATTATTGTGGACGCTGCTGACCTCCAAAGACAAATTGCTGAATTTGCACAAATATAAATGACAGGATGGCTTCTTTCATGCCATAGATACCAAAGATTTAGAGGTGATAAGAAGTAAACACTTGCCAAAGCGACACGAAGATGAAGAGAGCCCTTTGGGGCATATACATATCTTATAGATTGCGCTGTACGAAAGTCAGTCACCAGTCAGTCAGTCATTTAATTAGTCATTGAACTGTTTTTTTTACATAGATAGATAAACTGAGAAGTTACGCTGTTAAATGTAAAGTTGTGTGACTGAAAAGGCTATCTAGAAGATGAAATCTGCCTTTAAAGCAGCGATGTTCAAGAAGAGCGAGGCCAAAAAGTGAGAGTGTATTGGTGTGCGATATTAAAGTGACTCGGCCCAGCTTTGAACTGCCCTCAAAGACGGCTGGGCAGCGAATGAAGGCAAAAAGAGCTCTGCGTGTGCGTGTAAATAGCCGATTGCGCTCGGCCCCTGGGGGCAATGGGTGAACATCGCTGCTTTAAAGTATATTACATTCTGAATAATATTTTGATTATTAAACAAATTAATTGCGAACAAATTTAAAATTGGTTAAAACATTGGTTAAGGTTTGAATTTTTCGAATCTTAAGCACCAACATCAACAAAAATATGTGTGAACAGCAAGTTATCAAGAGCTTTTAATTTGTAAAAATTTTTTCTGAAACGTTGTTATTATTGGAAAAGTCGGTTATAGTTTGTAGTACCTATCATCCGTCATTTCTAGTTTATTAACAAATAACAATAACAAATATTTTCCCTTCCTAATCTATTCTCGCCACTGTGCAATTCACCTTTATAGTATGAATGAAAATTTCGATTTTCTCATTGCCTGCTCATTTCATCGCAGTGAAAAACGAAAATTCCATTTACCACCCAATTGGTCTCTCTCTCTTGCAAAACAACATTTGACGCTCTTGACGCCTGCGCATTCCTGGGATTTGGCTTTTCACTTTTTATTTTCATATTTTCATATGGTGCCTATTGTTTTGAGATGTGTAATTGAAAATTCCGCAAGTTAAATGAGGAAGTGACGTTGATTTTGTAGCTGATGATTTTCGATTTGGGGTATTTTGAATAAATTTTCCATATTTAATGGAACAAATTTCCGATTTGAATGCATAAATCAACAATTTGGATGCCACAGTAAATTTACATTTCCGGTTATGGTCAGCAGCTGTGCGATGGTCGTTCGTTTTATTTTTTTTTTGTTATTGTTATAAGCGCTATTGTTGATGTTGTTGCTTTTTTGCTATTGCACATTTTTGCATTTGATTTCCGTGTGCACTTTGCGTGTTTGCGGGACGCTCTAAATAGCATTTGGCAACAGCCCATAGCCAAAGAGGAAGCGGACAGCGGCCCGACGAGACATCGACATCCCATGAAGAGCAAACAAGAACAACATCGCCTGCTTGTAATGATGTTTGCTGGCTGGCGTTCGAGGTAATTTCGCATTTTAAAATAATTACACGAGAATTTGTCAAAAATCAGTGTAAACAAATACTTGTGCACATTGACTGACACCGGCGAAAATGCTGATTTAAATGCGATTGTCTTGTAGCCTTGACTCATTCAAGAGCTAAGTTTGATGACCTCCGACAATTAAGAACAGGGGAAATTATACGGAAATGAATAGGAGATCAGTTAGTCTGTTTCCTTGCTTAAATTCAACTCATCCAGCAAACGCAGCCCATGCCTGGTCCCAGCTTATTAAATTTATGATCTCGTTCTGTGGCCACACGAAAATCCAGCAGCAAAGCCGCTTGGCAATTGTAAATTGTAGTAGGCACCTAATTTGAGAACTGTTGACCCATTAAGCGCATAAAGGCGGTGGTCCTGCCTGGCCACTTAAGCACCCTCCACAGTCAAAACCCCAATCCGCCCCATCCCGCACATGTTTATGACTAAGCTAACAAAGCGTTGACCGCAGCTACAGCGAGACACATCAACGGCCACCAAATCCCCTTGTAAGCCCTGGACCCAGCATTCAAGACCCGCAACTAATTAGCATTAAATCAGATGGCACTTACCTTGCCGAATATGGTGAGTCCACCGTGTTTCATATTGAAGGTCGGCGCGTCCGCATAACTTGAGTCGGCCCACGGGGTGTGGCAGGTGGAGGTGAGTGTCATATAGCGTACCCCAATTGCATACAGGGTGCGTAGCACAGCCAGTGATCCGCCCAGTGAGTGTCCACCCTCCACGCCAGTTAGGGAGCAAAGCTGTTGGTTCTTGTGCGCATCAATGATGTCTGCAAAATATATGGGGAATGTGGAGGGAAAAAGTTGGTTGAGTGAGTTGAAAACTTGGCTTGCATTGTTTTTGCCAAACAAAGCAAAAGTAACATTTGTTGTTTTCTGGTCTGTCATTTGCTTTGCCGTCCCGTTGAGCGGTTCGGTTCGTTTCTGTTCTGTTCATTGTGGTTTCCTTCTCCCCTGCTGTCAGTTTATCCCCATTTTGGAATGACATTTAGCTGGTCTATGCAATATTTACGCTTGTCTTGGCCAAGCACTGGAAGCTTTGATCTGTTTCTTGACATTTGCTCTCTCTTTGTTGCCAAGCACTTGTTATTATATTTATTATTTTAAGCCAGCAAAGTTGAAGCGTTTGGCTTATTTGGGTGGGGTTTTTATTTTTTTTTTGGGTTTAAAAATAAATTTTACTTTGTTTCCTTCTTTCTTACTAATATTTCAGTATTCATTGAAGGAATTAATTTCAGTAAAATAGAGAGCTTAAGCCGAGCTCCAGACCTAAGTATCTATTGATGGAAAGTTTTTAGAAAAAAACTTAATTGTCAATGGATAATCGCGCGCCCTGTCTGGAGTTCAGATACGCGTCCTTATACACACTACGACGCATTGCAAAACAAATACCCGAAACGTCAGGGATTAATATAAATGACGAGCCCTGGTTTAGAGTTATTGAACTATTTTCAAAACTTTCGGGCAATAAAGGTAAAGGTAAGCCGTTTTCAACAAGTTTCTCAAAGTGAAAACTTGTTATAATAGCTTAACTGCATATATGGAACAATGAACCCTTTTACTGTTTTAGTAGTAAAAGTTCCTTTTCTTTATTATTTTCTAAACCCAAGAAGTTTTTGTCCCATACTTGCCAAACCTCTATCTCTTACCATATTTGAGATCTGTGCATTCTTATGGTCAGACAGACGGAGTACCTTTTACTCCTAATATACTCTGTGTGTACCTTTGGATCAGAGTAAAATTAGAGTATTTTCCTTTGTCAACAATAATTTTGAGTTAAGTTGGCTAAGTCAATGTTACCCAAGAATAAAGGACGGAAAATGTGGCTGCCTCTCTCCAAAATTTCGGTGATGCATGACTTCAGATGGGATTTGCCGAATGTGTTAGGTCTCCAGGGGCTATGGCTGGAGAACACTGATCTAAATAGTCTAGTTGCTTTTCAATGCTCATCGATGCCTACAATCATAAGTTCGGTTCGATTCTGTGTGAAAAACAAGAGTGTCTGTAACGGCTGCAAGAAAACAAATCGGCAGTAAGTCTCGAAAACTGCAGTACACGAAGAAGTTGCATGAATACCCTCTGCCCTTTTCTTTGTTCGATGACGAACATTCGAAAGAACAATCGATAATTGTAGCTACGCACAAGCTGGTAAGGAAACCCGAAGCCAACTTCACCTAGACTTTTCCTATTTCCGCTTGAGATTACGAATGAAGAGGTCGTCCACAAGTTTTGTGATCCGCACACACCAATCTTCATTGGAATCTGATAGAAAAGAGCATTGGTGTTGCCTGGTCAATTGGAGCCACATTTGGATTGGCATCTGCCGGCACAAATACAAGCATGCATATTTTGCACATGTATGTGGTTCAGGAGCCCAAATAACAAATATCACCAACTTATATCTAAAGGACCCGGCTGTAACCAATGCAATATATAGTGTCAGCTTGGATAGATTGAGCAGGTAAATATTAATAGACCATATGGAACGATTTCGCGATTTCTAATAGCAGTGATAACCCAGCTATAGGAGGCGCAGTCGCCATCGGCGAGTTGCGAGACGGTTCGAGGCAACAGCCTAAGCTGGCACGAAAGCCATAGGATATCACCGCTAGGGGACATTTATTATATTTCGAGAAGCGCAGGATTGGAGTCCATCATCAGTTCGGTACTACAGTACAGACTCGTAGCACGAATCAATATCGCAGTATCCATAGGAGGCGCAGGCAACGTAGGCAGGCAGACAAGGCCTGAGGCAAATTTTCGGCCACGTTCTAGTGCCCACTTGATCGTCAACTTCGCTTTAATTGGATATGTGTTAAAATTGTGGAATGACTCACTGACTGGTGACCGTCGCACAGGCCAAACCATAAGAGATAGAAAGCTGAATTTTGTACAGTAGTTTTATCTTATGCTGAAAGTGAGTACTAAGCAACGGTTTTGGAAAATTCTGTCTGGAAATGTGAAAAATTCAAAGAAAACTGTTGTATGCAACTTTTTTGATTTTCATCCGATCCCGGCTCAAATTTATTTTCAGAGATCAATATGAAAATTTAACTGACTGCATACTAATTTTCCGTAAAATTCACCCCCCTTGGTGGAAATTGGGTGGTAAAGGCTGTATGGGTTGAATTTTAAGTACCAGCGATTAGCTCCAAGTTCTTTTTCAAAGTTACTCAAAAAATAATAAGATCCATGTGACTTTCAACTTCTGTCAAATCTACCCCCAAAGTCGGAAATTGGTCGGAAAACTGTTGTATGCAACTTTTTTGTTTATCATCAGATCGGGATCAAACTCATTTTCAAAGATCTACATGAAAAATCAACAATGACGGCATACTAATTTTCCGCCCCCCTCCCTGGTGAAAATTGGGTGGTAAAGGTTATGTGGGTTGAGTTTTAGTTCACAGCGATTAGCTCCAAACTCATTTCCAAAGTTACTCATAAAAAGTATGATCAACGTGACTTTCAACTTTTGGAAAGTCAACCCCAAAAGTCGGGAAAACTGTTGTATGCAAATTTTTTGCTTATCATCCGATCGGGCTCAAACTCATTCTCAAAGATCTATATTAAAATTCAACAATGACTGCATACCAGTCTTCTGAAAAATCTACCCCTCTTGGCGGAAATTGGTGGGTAAAGGTTGAGTGGGTTGATGATATCTGGATTATTAAGGTGGGAAAATTTTAAAAATATTCAGTTCAACGCGGGCTGCCGTTTTTCATTGTACTTGGTTGTGTGCGGGACCTGGACGTGGAGGTGGCCATAGAAGTGAAACTGGAGGTGGCCATGGAGGTGGCCCTAGACATGGAGGTGGACCTGGAGGTGGAAAATGGTCCAAAAACCGCCATATTTGCCAAATTCTTAATATCGGTGAAACTTTGGGGATTGATTAGACGCTTGCCCGGGAAGGTTTCTAAGTAGAAGAATTGCAATGGTGCAAGAACCGCGATATTTGTCAAATATTTGGTTTTAGTGAAACTTAGTGGAATGGTGGACGCTTGCCCGGGAAGGTTTATAAGTTGAAGAAATGGGCTTAAAATGGTGCAAAAACCGCGAAATTTGCAAAATTATAGCGTTCATCCGATTGCAATGCAACTTTGAGGAATGGTTGGATAATTGGTGAAAAATATCCCAAAATGAGTGTTCAAGGCCAATCCTTATTTTTGGGCCGATCTTTATCAAATTGAGTTTGTAAGCTTTAATTTTTAAAAGTCCACCTCCAAGATCGGAAATGTCAGGTGAGACTTTTTTTTAACCACGGGCGTGGCATAAGAGTTAACCTCTGCTTTGAGCCGATGTATGTAAGATACGGTCAAATATTTTCCAATTTGTGAAATCCACCCCCAAGTCGGAAAAGAAAAACTGATACCGATATCGCTTAAAATAGCTTAACTGACGGCGGCGTAGCGAAGCAAGCCGGGTTATTTGCTAGTTACATATGTATCTGTGTTTTCATGGTTTGGATGAGTCAAGAATCCCCCCACAGGTTGTTTGCAATGTATCTGATGCCAGAGAGTCCCAAGCGACAAATTCCCCAACAAGATAGCACGCCGCAGTTTTTCCCTTAATTCAACGAGGTTTTTCCAAAAGCTTCTACTAAAGTCGTCTGGCACAGATAGGGAAGGGAAAGGTCGGTTGATTTTAAGGAAGCGGGCCTACTTTTAAGGTTTCGTAACAACGCACAGTGTGAGTTTTCCCCAATCTAGGACTCAGTACTTGTCAAATGTTCATAAATATATGCTTTATCTGAAAAAAAGTAGTTGGATCAAATAAATAGTTCTGATAACTTTGAGAGTTGTATCGAATTTCTTTTCCAATAGTTTTCGTTAAAATAACAAAAAACGCCTGTGATTCGATAAGATCCAGTACACCGTTCAAAAGATATGATTTTTTTAAAATTTCACATGTTTTTTGGACTATTTCTAGTACTATAGACGGTAGGAGTGGCCGAGTGTGGTGCAGCGGATAGTGTGTGCGCCTGCTGTGCAAGAGGTCGTAGTTGGATCCCGCCTCGGAACATCTAATTGAAAAGTTTTTTCTTCAAAATACTTATACACCCGGTCTCCTTCACTATGAAGTATCTAGCCATAAAAAATGCTTCTTCAACTTTGCCGTTTGGACTCGGCGTTAGACTTGGCAGTATGTCCATCATCAACAACTTAGCTGCCAATGTGGCTGTCCAGCCAATTTCAGTGCCTGGAATTTTCTGAGACGGATGCTAAGCGCTTTGGTCCTGGTCGTGTCGACTTTGAGGCCCGCCAGGTTGCATAGCTTGCTTGCTGGAAGGCATATGTCAAAGACAGATGCCGCAGGATTGTTGTCATTGACCACGTGATGTCGGAAGTAGCGAAGACATTTGCCAACACCACTATAAATTGGATGGGAGACAGCTCACATCTTAGCCGCACGCCACTTAGGACTCAAAAAGGCTGCGAGAGCTTTCCATAATATTAAATTATGAAAATTAAATAAGTAAAAGGAGTGAAACAGAAATCACTAAGTCGTTGGGGAAAATCGGTGGAAAAGTTTGTATGGGAAAATGTTTTTTTTCAACCGATTGACTCGAAACTCGGCTTGTAAGCTAAATATGCGAAATATTTGTTGAGTTTGAGCCGCCTTGTGTGAAATTGGGATTGTAAATTTGAAGATCGGTTTTGTAATTAGGTAAAATCCACCAGAAAAGTCTAAAGAAACTTGTCTTACTTTATGTATTTCGGGCAGATAAATATGCATTTATCTTACATATATGGAGCAAAGTTTCTTTTCGAGCAACAGAAGTATTATACAATGAACTTTGCCAAGAAAATGTTGAAAAATGGAATACAGCTACAATACTTTCTTCTTTTTAGTACCCAATAGCCACACATTTTCACTTTTCGATCCCTTTAGATCTAAACGATAAGCCTCCCCACGTTCTTCAACATATTGCAACTAATTTCCTTATCAGAAACCCGCAATAATTTGTCACAGCCCAATATAAATCAAGTATTTTGCTTGGTCCAAATTTTAATAACATTTTCAAATGTCACATGTGTGGTTTTAAAAGGAAAACGAGTCAATAAATTTGCCACAAAGGAAACACCAAAGCAAAGCAACAACAAAAAGAAGATAAAAATGGGTTAACAGGAAAAGCAGCTGAAATCCGCTTGCAAAGTTTTCAGGCAATAAGCAAATAAGCTGCGTAAAATCAAAAAAAGGGGCGAACTCGTCGTAGAAGCCGGACCCATCGTAGCTGGGAATTGTTCTCGATGCTGTTTTGTTATTTCAGTTTGCCCCAGTGCTATTGTTGTGCACCCAAATACCTGCCACAAAACCTGTTCGATGTAAAACCCTAAAATATGGAGCAAATAAACAAATGTTTCAGCCAGAACGAAGGCAACACGAAAATGCGCCACGTGAGCTGAAGTTCAATTTTGTAGCCACATTCAAGCGGGCAAAAAGGACTTCGTTGCTGGTCCTGCCTGTAATTGTCTGTGACTTGAGTCTCTGGCAGTGCCGGTGCTGGGGGCCAGAGCTGTAATGTATAATAGATGGCCGATGTATCGGATGCGAATTGAGGCAATACTCTCCAAACAGAAGAGAGAAAATTTTGCCATACATTTCAAAATGAAAATCCCCAACCAAATGCCAATTGATGCAATAAACCAAAAGCAGGAGGGCACACAACGGGAAGGAAGAAAGGGGTACAGAATCAAGTGATGCCGAAGTTGACATACCCTTTTCAATTTTGGGAAACCTGTTTAGTAGTGAAACTATATCAAGTGTCAGCGCTTGAATCTATTTTCAAATGATCCCCGCATAAGCGAGAAGTCGAAAATGGTTAAAAATAGTTACCACTCTGAAACCCTTGAAACACATCCATTTGATTCAAAAGCTCTAATGACCCTCAGAAACAGTTTTCTTGAAATGAAAACCAAAAAGCAAGGCTTTCTGTAAATAATGATTCTTTCCCACAAAGCAATGAAAATCTAGTAATGAAAATGATGATTAATAGTTGCCTAAAGTTTCGAATTGCCACTTAACATCTAGCAATATTACTTGGTATTACTTTGTATACACTCAAAGCCAATTTGGCATTTACCTTTTCGATAAGTCCTCCTCTTCTTGTCATATTCTTTGTTTCTTTTCCAAATTGAAGTTTACACTTTGTGCAGGTGAAAATTGAAAATTGCAAATAAAAAACTATTCGCACATTTGAACAGTAAAAATGTAAAGTAGCAAAATGTTGGCAGGTGACAGACAAAGAAGAGAAACAGCAACTACAAGCGTGAAAATGTAACGCTCATTTGTTTAGTTTGCTGTAACCAAGGAGTCAGGACTCGCACTTACATTCACATTCGCACTTGGACCACTGCCACTGGACCGGACTGACTGACTCACTGGCTGGCTGACATGCCATGTCACTCGTCGCGTTGTGTTTCGGTTCGTTAGTTTTGAATTTTTTACAATCACTTTGGCTGTTCCTGCTGCCATTCTGGAGAGGAACAGCGGAGCAGAGTGGCTGCCTTTGGCCCAATAGCCAGTTGCATGCATTCGCTTTCATTTTGTATGCACACAACATGTGAACGAGCGCCGAACAATTTAAACTGAATTTATTTACAGTAGTTAAAATAAAATGTTGGGTTTTATTTTATGCAACAGCAGCTGGGATTTTTGGATGGTTTGGCTATCGCAAAGGTGGCTGGCTGGCTGGCTGGTTGGGTCACGTTGAGTGCATGATTTTTGTGCTTGAGTCTTGATGTGAACGCTTGTTTACGCCACAGCTCAAAAAATGGGGAATTGTGTTTGATTATATGCCAATGGATTTAACAGCGTTGAATTGTGTACAGTTTAAGGTACAAAGGTCAAAGGATTGCAAAATTTGTGAGTTTGTTAAGCTTTCGGATATATAATACAGCTTTTTTTTTGAGGGACCAACTATTGACAGGATCAAATAATAAGCTGGTTTTAGGTTTTTGTTATATTATATTAATGCAAAATTACTTCGAGGGCAAAATCCGGCTTGGAGATGAGAGCATTTTTGTTTACAATTTTATGAAAATTTGTATTATTAAGATTATTTGTGATTTATGATTGCGATTGGCAAATTTCACAGTCATGAATGTTGAAAAGTAAAACAAAAACTTGACAAATCAAACATAAAGTATGATTGGTAAGCGATTGCAGGGTCAGTCTACCTTTGTGCAAGCATTCACATAAAATTGTCCATTTATGGCCCGTAAATATTGAAGTTTAATTGTGTAAGGCTTGTATTTAAATACAAAAGCCACAGCGGAGAATCATCAGCAATCGCAAATCTTAAATCAGTAATCCTTAATCGGACTTATCTGCTGAATACGACCAATGTTATTTTCATATGAAATCAAATTTTATCAAATCAAACTCTAGGATTTAATTTGAATATTCGACTTTAACATCAATTTTTGAAACCAAATTGTTCCTCATTGGTAACGAATTTGTTTGTTCACAGCAGCGAATTTTTTTTTGCTCATAACGCGAGCATCGTTCTACCGATCTTAACCAATCCCTAGGCGTATCGATTAATAGTACTGATTACTAAATATGTCTTTGAGGTTCAAACCAAGCGTAACCAAACCCCTGAGAACCGGTTCGGCTCGTGTACTTTGAGATTCTTGAACCGGACCATGAACCAGGCGCCTTATATTTTTGACTTCTCGAACCCAAACCCGAAACGGACCGCTTTCTCGACAAATTAGGTTTGGTTCACCAATTTAAGTAATCTTTTAAACGGTGCATCCAGGGATATTGGAAGTCTCTGGAGATTTAAGTATAAACTATGGCATTTCTAACTAAGTGTGGATGATTTAGTATGTTAAGTGACTAGATAAAGTATGTATGATTACTAGATTAAACGAAAAGAGACCATTTGAATGAAATCTACTTGGCTTTAAACAGGCTGTATGATTTCTAGATTAATTATACAGTGGATAAAAGATGCTTACGTTCAGCATTCGAGTCAAATCTGACTGCTATCATTAAAGATGATCTTAAATTTTACCGATATTCTCATAATAAAAATATAAAAAAATAGGGGAAAGTTAACGTCTCGGCCGAAGTTTTGTGTACCCTTGCAGCGCTTCCATTGAAAACAAAAAGTTTTTCTAACTAAGACTACTTTTTGGACCTTACATTTCTATGGGATCTATACTATATAGATGTTTGATTTCGACCAAAGTTGGTGATCTCATGGAAAACATAATGCACAGTTAATTACGAAATTTGAAGGCGATCCCATTGAAAACAAAAAAGTTTTTCTCACTAGAACTACTTTTTCGACCGATCTTTCCTATGGCAGCTATATGCTATAGTCATCCGATTTCGACCAAACTTTTTAGAATTGTGTAAAAGTATATAAAATAAGAGTATGCCAATAATGATAAGGACGTTTTCATTAAAAAACAAAAAAAGTTTTTCTCACTAAAACTAGTTTTTCGACCGATCGTTCCTATGGCAGCTATATGCTATAGTCATCCGATTTCGACCAAACTTTGTGAGAATCGTGGAAAAGGATAGTAAAATAAGAAATACGTATTTTGGAGGCGTTTCCATTAAAAACAAAAAAGTTTTTCTCACTAAGACTAGTTTTTCGACCGATCGTTCCTATGGCAGCTATATGCTATAGTCATCCGATCCAGCCGGTTCCGACAAATGTGCAGCCTATATGTACCAAAAGACTTCGTGCAAAGTTTGGTGAGGATAGCTTTAAAACTGACGAAGGAGATTGCATAGAAACAGACAGACGGACGGACGGACAGACGGACAAGGCTAAATCGACTCAGCTCGTCATGCTGATCAAGAATACATATACTTTATGTGGTCGGAGATGCTTCCTTCTATGCGTTACAAACATCCGGACAATTTTATAATACCCTCTGCAAGGGCATACATATATGTATATTGAATCTTTGTATGTAAACTACTTTAAAGCTGCAGGATTCATAATAACAATTAAGCGAAAGGTCATAAAAACGAAGACTTAAAAATAAGCTTTAAATATACTAGCCATTCCAGCAACTCAGGTATCAGTTGAACTAGCATTTTCTACTTAAGTTTGATCTTTCGGTTAAAGAGCTAGTTTAGATAAGCAGCTCTGTCAAAAAATACAATTTTTATTAACTTAAACTAAGCAGTTCCTAAAAATTGTAAATGTCAGCTAATGGATTTGAACGTTACATTAACATATGTGGGATTGGGGAGGTAAGGACTAAGAAGTTTCAAACTAAAATTGAGAGAAGAAGAAGCAGGCGTAACGATTTCGGTTAACAGCGCTAAACAGAGCTTATCATCTCATACGTGGACTCAATGTTAATAGGCTGTGGGCCTTATTTTGCGTTGCTCTGCTGGTGCAATATTGTTGCCACCAGATGTTACGCGCTGTTACTCTACTCTATGTATGCCATCGATCAGCTGGACTTAACTAAAATAAAATAATGGCAGAAAAATCAAAGCGAAAGAGCCGATTGGAAATGTTTTCGCATGAAGACAAGGTTGCGCTGATTTTGGTGGTGAGACCGGGATGCCACTTGGGATTTATCCCACCCCAAACACTCGGACTCAAGGCTTACAGTGAAGTGGCCAAGCTTGTTCAAAAAGAAGATCTGTAACATACGTGAACGCTTTGGATAAATTGATTCAAATTTCTACCAACATGTGACAGTTGCTGATAGCCGAACTGGTTTTGCGAAGGTTTTGCGGGAGAGCTATTGCTTTCATGGCAGAAGCATAAGCGTAAATCACTTGTCATCAAAACAAAACACACCTGATTGAGCAGTGTGACCCTCCACCAGCTAATTTAAAAATGCAATGAAACTGACAACGTTAGTTGTTAGTTCTGGTCACACTAGGCATACGTTCCATGTTGACGCAATATGTGGTGGCGGATTTTAAGCAACAACGCCAATTATTGCATCAGCCAAAGTTAGCATGCAATACTCTCTAACTCTCTCTCTCTCTTCGTTTTGTCTTTCCCAGTCGATCGGTAAGTCAGTCGAAGTCGTGAGCTGTTGCGAGACAGTCGTCAGAGAGTTGTTGGCCAGTCCTGAAGTTAGAACAAGTGTCCAAGTTTTGCCAAGAAGTCGGTTTTGCTTAAGTTTAATGTTAATCTTTAATACATAATCAATCGTTTAATTAATTTAATCAAACAACCCTGTGAACTTAAACCAAATAAATCTATAATTTGTGTAACCTACACATATGTAATGAATATAATGATTAAGTTAATGCATAGAAAGTATATAAATTTCATTATCAAAGCAAAACCAAGTAATCAAAACCTGTTTCAGAGATTTTGGACAAACAAAACTTGTGTTTTATATAGTGTTCGAGTCCCCGGATTGAACTTCTTTAAATACTCTATCTAAAGCAGGTGCCCAAAAGCAACTAATGCTCGCGCAGTCCCTAACACAATGCTGTGTGTGTACTTGTGGCTGTTTGATGCACACGGTAAAAACCCAAATCAACGTATTGCACAGCGCGCATACGTATTGTTATTGCCTTTAATTTCGAAAGAGGCATAGTTGAGAAAGAGAAGTTGTTGTTGCAATTTCGTTATGCATCCCTGCTTTATAGGGTCGGAGATGCTTCTTTTCTGGCTGTTACATACTATATCTGCACAAACTAAATGAACTCCGTGAACCTTGGGTACAGAGTATAAAAATTTAACTTAAGAATGGAGTCGAACCTCAACTTAGGTTCACCGGAATTATTTGTAGGCAGAGTTGGCCAAAGACTACCGTTGTCATTTCGGTTCCCTTTTTTTTTGGTGTCCTGGGGCAGTGTTCCCCAAGAATTGGGGTCTGAAAATGTAACTGTCTAGCTCTGACACTCATTGATGCGTCATGTTTGGCAATCATTTGGTGCAAATTTTCCAATGTGCTCGGCTCATCGGGGAAATTGATCAAAATACTGTAAAAAGCAACTTAAGTCTGGTTTCTGAACCGAACTTTTCCAAACAGAGGGGTACTGTACTGTCTACTGTAAAGAGAGATTAAATACTGTACTGTACCGAGGTTCCTGTATTAAATTGATTAACCGCTTTCCTCCTTTTTTTTCTTTTTTTCCTATATTTTTTGACACGCGTCTATGCCAAATAATGCAAAACTTTAAATATCTTTAAATTTTGAAGATGGAAATGTTAAGAACATAATATTAGTTCTTCTTTAACCGAATGGAATGAACGATTTCGATTTTTAAATTGTTTGCTTCGATTCCGGATATAAAACAGGTAAAAGAATTCCCGCCTGTCAAAAGAAAAAGGCCGTAAATGTTGCTAATACAATTTTTAATGGTCGCTTTTCCTTGCACAAGTCCTTTGAATTTATTCAAAGCTTCGCTCGGTCAACACTCTTTGCATATTTCTCCACTTCTTGCTCAATTTCTGGTCAAAATCAAATTGATTGCTCAATTTGGCAACGTCAAGCTTCATTCAATCCCATCTTTGCCTCGAAATGCCTCAATTAAGACCATTTTTTTTGGGCAAATTCTTGCACTCTAAATCTAAGTAAGAGCAGCCAGAGGGTAGTGCAAATGGTTGGCCTTTCTGTTTGTTTCTCTACCAGTTGTCTACCTTTTAGCCAAATAAACAAACAAACAAACAAACAAACATATGTACAATGTTTGCATTTCTTATCACAAAATGTTCAGTGCCATTTGAAGTAAATTCAGCATTTTCCTTTCTTCTCTCAAGCCATAATATTTCATGCTAAAAGTTTTCCTGTTTCATATTTTTCCTATTTTGTACATGATTTATTGACATTTCCATTTACGGCCACATAAATGTTTCAACACAAATGCCGGAAGCGATTTGTTGCACCCAAAAAATTTATAAAAAATAAAAGAAAACACACTAAAAGATTGCCAAGACTCGACCTCCGAGTGCAAATCAAAATGCAAAGCGGAAAACAAACCCAACAAACAAGAAAACTCGAATACCAACCGGGGAGTCGAACATAAGTCAAAAAATTGCAGCTGCAGTTCTTGGTTCCTGTTGGCAAAGCGAGAAGGAGTGGAACCCTTGGGGCTGCCGCAAAAGAAATATGAACTGTTTCGCGCCACCCAAAAAAAAAAAAAACTAGGTAAGTGCGGCATATCAAAGGAAATGGCGCAAAAATATGGCACACGGTAAGCAGTTGCCTCAAGTGTGTAGCACTGCAAATGCGTTGTTTTCTCAAGCCACTTGAGACAAAGTTTTCGCCCAAAAAAATAGAAACACAAACAAAAACTTGGCCATAGTTTCAGACTTTAAAAGTTTTTTGTTCCATATTCTAGGATACTTACCCTGCGCTGAAGTACATGTGGTTAACTGCGGTGAGTAGCGATCGGTTAGTCTTTTAATCACATCAATTTGCTCCAGTGTCAACTGCACTGCATCACGATGCTGAGCCTCGCAGGGCACATACGCTGCCCAGAACTGCAAAGTACAAGAGAATTGATAAATGGTTAAGAATTGAGTGATAAAGCGACTTCTTAAATTTAACTTATGTTGTAGGGAATATTTAGAACGGATCCGTTTTCGACATTTTCGAGAAATTTTAGTAGTCTTATATCTAGGTGTATGCGAGAAAGAGATGACTATGTACCTTAATGCTATGAGTATGTTAATGTTAAAGGGAATAGCCGTTAGGGTGACCATGAGTCTTTGAATGTATCGTCTCTATTCTACTACATTTTGTATTGATGAGCAGGTAAGTATAGGAATAAAGATAGGTTTAAGGCAATAATGAGAACATTTAAGCTAGATCCTTCGATTCGCAAGGTCGGTAGGGTGAAACCTTAGGATTATTTTTGGCCTGATCCCGTTTATCCATCACCTTTTGAGGAGTCATGGTGTTTTTTTGAAAAACCATTAAAAGCCGAATTTTGAAAATTTTTTAAAATTTATCGTTTCCCACCAGTTGTAAAATTTAAACCATCCACATCCATCTTTCACTACAAGCACATACAGCCTGCGGATGTATTCATTGCAGCGGGGTTATCATCCAACGTCATTGCATTTCATTTATACGCACGAAATTCCCAGCGCCCAGCACTCGACTAGACTAAGGCCAACCAACTAATGACATGCATTTGGCCGTAACAAGGACAAAAACAGCACGAAATACACAACAAAGTACAGAATTGGCACGAAAAATACCTTATGGAACACCCAAATGAACATAAACGATAATGAACGTAGTCAGAAGTCATAGTTGGCCTCACAATTAACCCGAATTGAACTAATGTGCATGTCTGTACGCATGTATGCCGGTTTTCAACCTGATAAGCTGACACTACACACACCCGGAACGTAGCAGACCCAGCCCCAGCTCCAGCCAGAGAGAGTGTATGCATAAGTGAAGCAAAAACTAACTAAAAATCAACACTGGGAATTCTGTTGGGGAATCCAGGTGGATAAACTTTGCGCTGTGGCTAAATGGAATTTGGAGTTGTCCTTGTTATTGTGGCAGGGTGAAACGGGATAAATTTGTTCGTTCTGTTGTACATACAATTAAAATTGCACAAATGCAGAGACAACATCCCCCCCCAACCAGTCAAATCCAATTGCACAACTAACCTGCCCTCGACATGCAAATTGTTTTTCGGCCACAAAAATTTTCGACTCGTTTATTGAAAAGTTTTACATTTTTCATGTCGTTTTGGGACCCAGAGCGTAAATTTCTCTATGAATTGCGCCTAAGTGTATGCACTTTATCATCATCATCGTCGTCATCCCCTGATCCTAACTGCAAACGTTCGTTTGTTGTTGTTTTGCTTTTAATTTAGTGCCTTGGAATTTATTTTTGGTCTACGTGAGTTTAGCCCGAAACTGTTCACTGGCACTCGTCCAGGCCGCCTCCTGTGAAAGCAGCTCACGAATTTATATTAAAAATTATTTATTACATTTGCTGGGCCCTGTTGTTGTGTGTGTGTGTGTGTGCGGAGAGAAAAGCCAAAACTTTTTAATTGCTCTTTTTTTTTGAATTGTTTTTTCCACTCATCCAGTTTCCTTCCGGGTCCAAGGAGACACGTACGTGATTTTATTTTGCTTTTGTTGCTCTAATGATATAACGTGATAGAACGTTTTTTTTGTTGGTCTATGAGCAGTTCCTGTTTATAGGAATATATATCACTGTGGCCTCATAATGTGCAATTAACAAAAGTTTTCTTCACCCTGGAGTATGTGGGCTGAAAAGTAAATCTCTAAAAATTTTAACATTACTTGGAAGCTTTAGCAAATGGTTGATATTTCAAATGAAATTTAAGATACCCTTTCATATTTAAGGCATGAGCTAAGGCATTAAGGCTAAGCTGACCGTTTGAGTCAACCTCTCCTGACAGTAGCTTGTGAATAAAAAACACACTAGGGTAGATTCAGCGATCATTGAAGAATACAAGATCCAATAAGCTTAGTCTATGCTTGTATGGTGGTAAGTAGATGCCTATTGGAATCCCAATTCAAGTTACGGAAGGCTAATATTAAAAACTTTTTTATACAGATTCGAGTTGGTTCTAAAAGTTTTGATAGTGTGGTAACCACACACATGATCCATGCTCAAGAATAAGTATGACCAGAGTACTATATATAATTTGTTGACATAGGGGTTATTAAATTCATTAGACCATCTTTTGATTATGACAAGAACTCTTATAACTGGCATAATAATGACCGATAAGTGATCATTGAAACATATTTTGGGCACAAATTGTATTCCCAATTCGTCAGCGTCAGTTCTAATGACTAATCATCAAACATAAAGTCGTAAAAGTCGTAAACTTTTAATTGTTAAAGGGCAGACTATTCATCAAGCTCCATTTATTAAGAGAGTTAAGCCCTTTGGAGGAAAAGAGTTGATACTGGATCATCATAAGATGGACAATGTTTAAGATCATCCACAAACATTAGCAAGCATCTCCGATGACTACCTTGGGCAACACCAATGTAAGTAAAGGAGAATAGCGAAGCAAGTACAGTTTTTGTATAAGGAGCTCATGATTAAAGGAATCGAAAGCTTTGCGAAACCTGCAAATATCACAACCGTTTGCTGCTTTTGTACAAACCCCTTACTGACAAGAGTTGTAAAATCAAGCAAGTTAGTGTTCGCTTTTTCATGAATTCGGCGAAACAAGTGAGAGACAGAAATGCTGTAATGGAGAACTCAAATAATTTTGGAATTGCCGATAGCTTAGAAATGCCTCTGTAGTTTGATACTACTGAGTTAGGTCCCTTTTGTGTTTTGAAACTATGAATGACTTCTTCTAATAGTTAGGGAAGTCACCAAGTTCATAAGGGAAGGTTACGAGCTTTAGAAACGGCAAGCACATAGAGTCAGTACAATATTTAGGCACTTAGTTTGGAATATTGTCATTCCCAGGACTGAGGTAAGATTAAACCATTTTTAGACTATTTAGCAGACTCAACTGAAATGTGCAATCGGATGAGGATACGACAGCCCAATATTAAGAAATGATTTAGAATAACAGCGCTGAAATAATGATGCGAACAAGTAGTCTATATCCATAAATTTGTCAATAGTTCTCATACATTTTAAACCTCTATCTCTTACCATCTCTGAGATCTGTTTGCTCATATGGCAAACTTAATATACTCTGAGTACCTCTGGTAAAAAAAATGTAAAATGGCTTGACACAGCCCCAAAGGGCCAAAGCCGAGCTCCTCTCAATCTCTTGGCTTGTGCGTTTCTAATTTTCGCACAAAAGAAAGGGACCTACAGTTTAACGCCGAATCCGAACAGCAGTTTGAGAAGCTTTTGCATGGCTAATTACAACAAAGCTGGCGCCAACAGCAGTGAGGGGTGACCGGGTGTGTAAGTTTATTCAAAGAAAACACTTTTCATTAGATGTTCCGAGGGGGTATAGAACCCACGAACCTTGCACAGCGGTCTGCCGCTTAACTAATTGATCGCACTGCGCTTGCGATTGTTCCGGAGTCTCTCAAACACGCTGGGATGCAATGTGTTCAGCAAAGTACTGCCATCGATTGCTTGCCTGTTTTTACGTTTGGTCAGCTCTTTTATCTACTTGACGGCTAGCATGTAGCTTTTTTCCTGGGATCCGCTTTTCGAAGAAGTTTTTAGTCATTTCACTCATCCGTCATGCTCTTGTTTGAGGTTAGAGACAAATAAAACAGGCATATTACAGAAAATCACAAAATAATTGTTCTAGAATGTTTTAGAAGTCATTTTCTTTCTAATCTTATAAGGTTTGAGCGATTCCGTTAGTATGATTATTAAAAAATTAAATAGCCTTTTAAGTATTTCATATTTTCAACTATCTGTGTGCAACATTTCATCCAATTCCGTTCAGGTATTTCATCGTGATTGGTTTACAAACATACTATTATTTATTACAGCAGATAACCACGAAATAAATAGTCTTTAGTTTAGTTTTAGTTTTCAGTTTATATTTCTTCAGTTTATTCTTCAGATTATTCTTCAGGTTATTTCGCGTCAACTTGTCTCTTCTAATTCACATCACCGACTGTACTGAAGCTACAAGAGTGTGGCAGGCCAAGCCACAAATACAAGATATTGCTCCCTCTCTCTCCCTCATTCTTGTGTTCTCTGGTCATTGTAGCAACATTTCAGATATTTGCTACACATACCAACTTTCACATTTATAATTAGGGGTATTCACTAGCTCTTGTAAAATGGTAAAGCGTAAATTTACCACACACGAGTTACTGAGCGACTCCTTGTGATTTACTGTAGGGTTTTTTGTTGTAAACCAAATGTTTAGCCGGGATATTATTTGAGTGCCAAAACTTGACTAGTGAATAAAACAAAATAAAAATGCCAAGAATTCTGAAATTCTGAAATAGTATGCAAAATAGCTGCATCAATAAGGAAAATTAAAACTATGTTTGGAGTATGTGATGGCGGTTCTCTAGGTTGTGTTACAGACAGAGTTTTATTGATTTTATTTGTTATTTTTTTTAAATCTTGGGTGTTCACGACCCCCAGTTAAGCTGCGGAATTTTTGAATTGAGGAATTTGATGTAAACATGTCAGTAGAATTGTTATGTTTTCTTCTTCTTGTTTTCAAATTGATGTCGTACGAGTTTGAGGAATCTTTTGCAGGATTGATCAGCTTATCGGCCAAGCACTCGGCAATGATCTTGGTGTTCCTGAATGCAGCCCCACGTGCGGCCTGGTTAGCGCGACGCAAGAGCGACACATCCGCAATGAATGATCTCGAGCGAGGGCTTGACATTGCGACAGGAACTCAGTTTCTTGTCATTGTTGCGTCCCATCAACATCAAATTGCAGGTCAGACGCACTACAACGGGGCACTAGGCCGTGCGGAAACGCTTGGCGTCATTTCATTCTTCCAGGGTTGTAAATCGCCTTACCGATTTCTTTTTAATAATTTGCGGTTTGCTGGCATATTTTTTAGACAAAAATCTCAAAAAATACCAAGTTTTTTAATCGATTCTTTGAATAGTTTTACAACACTTCAAAACATTTAAATTTTACGCCTGACATCACAAATATGGTAATTTTTACCTCATGTGTTTTGTTGTTGCATCGTAAACTTTTGGATTTACACATTTACGCTTTGCCAGTTTACGAAGGCTAGTGAATACCCTTAATATAAGAAATAAAATTTGATCTAAATACCATTAAGGACGAAAACTGTATGATAGCACATAAACACTTGCGAGTTTTCCTAGTAAAGTTCTGTTGTTAATTGGCTCACTGTGCGTAGGTGTCGATGTCAGAACCAAATGGATTACATTACTGACTGAGAAAGTAACTTCGCTATTTACAAATTTGAGGACTAGGTGTATATTTTTATTTGTATACCAATTATCGATTCGGTTTAACATTCACCTTAACATTCACATAAACGCTTTTTGTTTAGCTAACAAAAAAATGCCACCAGACAGAGAACCCTTTTCATTGCCCACAAATTTTAGTCGCTTTATGAGGCATACTTTACATTTCTTGAGGCTCTGCTCTTTGTACGCTTTGTTTAATATTTTTTTTTTTTTGTATGCCGCAAATCCGCTTAAAACATTTCTGTAGACATTCAAAGAGGTCTCCCTTTGTCTCTCTTGCTCTTTCTCTGGGCATTTGATAGAAACCGCAGGCAGACAGCCCGGCAACAGGTTGATGCAATGCGTTGTGTTGTGTGCGGCGCATTGTTTTATGCTGGCCAAAAGTCCTTTTTTTTTCTTTAAACGCTAGCTAAGCAAATATTTCATTTATGCGGGAGCACCTGTTGATATACAAATATAAGCGTAGGTGTGATTTTACAATGCCAAAGTGCCTTTGTGCCTTGGTTTTGTTGCCCAGTCCGTCCTTCTCCTATATCCGAGCCAGAGGAGTATCTGAAGTGGGGCTGCTACTGCTGCTGCTGTTTTGTGTATTTGCTTTCAAAGCGCTTCAAGTGTGTTTAAGCAGGGTACTTTGCCATTAGCAGAGCACAGCGCCCACCTGCAGTGCCATCATCAACGTCGCCAAAGTGTCGTCAACATCTCAATGGCGTCGCCTTTGGTGTGTTGTCCCCATGCCAGGACCATCATCAAGCTCATCATCATCAACAGCGTTGTCGTCCTCCTCGCTGTTGTCCTGTTTCTGCACAAAGCACATTAATATTTAAAGTTGTTTGGCGGCGACGGCGGTACGACCCCCAAGGACAACATTTTGGCTTCAAGTTAATTGTGAATACTTTAGCTTGGTTGTCCTCGTTGTTGTTGTTGTTGTGTGGTGTCCCTAGCTATATGCGTGATTTGTTGTCAATGGGTTGCACGTGCGAATGTGCTTTTGTATGTGTGTGTGTCTCAGTGGTTATTTGTGCAATTGTGCGGCTCGGCCAAACATTCATTTATTAAACGTGCACACACACACCCACGCACAGCTGTTGCTTGAGGTTGGCCACGGCTGAGATTTATGGCATGAATGTATAAATAGGATATTTTAATTCAACAAATTGATTTAATTCTTGATGGAAGGCAGAGAACAAGATGTTACGAAATGTGCCCAGAAAAGTATGCTACAGTTTTTCAAATTTCAAATCATCTTCGATTTACCCGATTAAGGTTTAAGGATTAAGGTCCATAGACATGTATGTTATAAAAATAAAGCATACCATTTTCCCCAGAGCTGTTGACTTAAAAATGATTCAAACAGCGTGGAAAATGGGTCGTTTAATCTACTTTTTCTCCGTCCGTTTCAACAGAGAAAGGGAAAATTCAAAGGCTTCAAAGCTAAAGTAAAAGAATAATGAAAATTAACTTTTTAAATGCGTTTCCAGCAGCAACAGCAACCGAAGCCTTTCATCATTGTTGCACATTTTTCAAACTTGCTTTGGGGTCATAAATTTCGATGTTGCATTTCGGTAATTGCAGTTGTTTGCCAACTGCAAAAAGTTACCGTGAAAAACCGCAAGTTCAGATTCTTCTACACTCAATTTAATTACGCAAGCAAAATGGCGGCAACTGGCAGAGTTTATGGCGTCAAAAGCCAATGCTTATTAAGAAACTTAACACTTTTCATATGCGCCCCGTCATGGCTGCCGGCAACTGCGGTAAAACTTTTTGATTTTCATGTACGATGAGCTCAATATTGCCGCAATTTCTGGCAATTTCGGCAACGGCAGCTAATTGAACTTGTTGATAATGATTGATGGAGTAGGAGAGGAAGGCAGCAAATAACTGCCAAAGGCAGAAAGCCTCCAAGTTGACTTCCTTGCGGCATTTTCACATTGCATAACGGTGTGTAAAATATTGTGCAAGTGGTGTTAATTGCCATTGCCGAGTGCACTGTGAAATGGTTGAAGTGTAAGCGAGAGTGTGAAGTGAGTATATGAGGTATGCAACATTGGAGTCGGAATGTTGCAACTTAGTTGATGGAAAATTGTTTAGGCGTGTGTTTGCAAAATGTATAATCAATTGTAGGTACACCTGGCTAATGGCCAGGTGTTTATTACAAATAATTTTGTGCATTTCTCCCATGTAAGAAGAAAAAAAAAAGATAAAATCATGTATTTCAAATGAACAATTTTAGTTTTTTTTTTTCCGAATTTGCCTTCAACTTTTTCATAAATTTTCACTGAATTTGCCTTCACTATTTGTGAAATTATTTCAAAGCTAATGCCGAAAATAGCGCAAAGTTTATGGTGATGTTTCAAAAGGAAGGAGTTTAAGGGTGTAGCCCAATATCGGGACGCCACATTGCTTTTGACTAACTAAAGTAGTAACGCAAGCATAGTATGGATTGTCCTAGGTTGGTTGCTGAAGAAGAAACTCCTTCGAACTCATTGAGGTGGATCCATTGAGTTGACCTATTGTCGTACCGCTTGTGCACTTGGTTCCAGTCAATTCCTCCTATTTGTGTAACTAAATGATAATCCAAAAAAAAAAAAACCTCAAAAAAAAAAAATCCTTTTTTTTTTAAAGAGAGCCAAGTCGGCGCACGAACACAAGAAGAGGAAGATTGAATCCAATTATTCCTCATCTCTGCAGCTTCTGCTAAAGTCGTTTTGGGAGTGACCTATCAACGCTCTAACCACTGCCGCGCGGTATGTTCACCTGAGCATGTCTTAGTCAATTAGACGCTTTTTGCTAAGAATAGCCAGTTTAGTTGAGCAATTCTGTAAGAAGTTACTGTTGGCCGATTTGGAGTTGGCTTTTGCTTGTAAATGTAGCTTGGAGTGGCATAGTTAGTGAAAAGTTCTGTTTTGTCCACGATCTGATTTTGATTTTCAAAAAATGACTCATACGACATGTTCTCCAAATCAATATTCAATTGTGGTCATCTTTTGAAAATCGAAACATAGTTTTCTCCTTTAATAAGAGCTTTCACGTTTTTGATTTACCTGGAACCAGTAGACGCTTTCCTGAAGTATGAAACAGCGGGAAGCGCAGTAAGACTGCGGGAAGTGAAACTTCATAAGGCATCTACTTCAGGCCACAGCAGTATTCTACAGGAAGTAGGTATAAATGCAGAGGCGAAGGGAAGCGACTACTGCATACCAATTCAGAATGGAACGACAACTTCGAAACTTGGATCCCGGAGAGAATAGAATGGAAGCAAGACACTATCATCAGGTTGAACGAGCTTTCCATCTATACAGAAGGATCGACAACGGAAGAAGGCGCAAGAGCAGGCATCTTCTCCAAGAACTTGCGAACCGAACTGAACTGGTGTAGCGTTTTCCAAGCAGAGATGTCTGGCAGGCGGCTAAATTGATATACACCTTGGATGAAGCTTCAAGGAACATTTCAATCTTGGTCGACAGGCAGTCTGACATTAAGGCTCTGTCGTCAAATGCCACAAAGAGCAACCAAGTCCACAGCACGGCGACAGCGCTGAACCAAATCCAACAGCACTCCATCACCCTCGTGTGGGTACCTGGTCACACAGGCATACCGGGCAACGAGTGAGCAGATGAGTGCGCAAGAAACGTTTTAGCGGTGCCAGAGACTCAAGCGGTAACGGACATTCAAAGACCCCTGCAGACCCATCATAACGGAAGTACAGTGGAAGGCCAGAACTAGGGCAGAACGAAACACCTCGCACCCGGCTGTCACATCTCCCGATCACTCTGGCCAAGTTACTCAACCAAAAGAACTTCCCAACTTCTACATTTTAGCAAGAACAGAATTCTAAGTATAATAGGAGTCATATCGGGGCACTACACCATTGGCCATCAGAATGCGCGTGCCCCAGCATGAGTTCTGTCGTTGTTGTGGAAATGAGGAGGAAACATGAAAATGGGCAACACTGCGTATGAGTGATTCAAAAACAGCTTTATTATACTACTATAAGGCCAATTTTTTCTACTTTTGTTTGTGTAACGTCTATTTTACACCCAAGCGCATCAGATAAGGGGGTTAACCCAGACCATAAATTTCATTCTTAGAAGGTTCGCTCTAGTGTTAATAATAAATTTTAAATTCCAAAATTTTTATTTGAATTTTGTCCTCTGCGAAAAGGCTTTAAAGTTTCAATACTACGTATACGACAGTATATACAAACTTATCGAAATCTTAGGTAGAATATCTTTTTACATTTGTTACAATTGTTATTGTAACACCCAAGAGAATGCAAATCAAAATTAGAAATGCTTTTCTATTTACCAAGTTTTCTTTACCCAAGCCTTATGGTCAAAATACCCACCAAAAGCCGCAAATCTAACACTCCTCCTCAAAAAAGCCTAAAACTATGCAGCAGCCAGCATAAGTAAGCACAAAATGCAGACCCGGTGTTGGCTGCTTCCGTTGCTCTCGCTAAATACTTTTTAAAAGTAAATAAAAAATTTTGTAGACCAGGACTACAACCAGATAAGCTCCATACAATGACCACACTTCCAAATTCCCTTCTGGCCAAATTCTCTCTCCTGTTCCATGTTCTGGTACAGATTACAACACGAAACGTTCGCGTCTTGCCAGCACATCCGCCTCCGTCTGTGTGTGTGTGTGTGTGCGATTTCTATTAGAGAGAAAGCGAGAAAGCAAAATGCAACCAGCCATGCAGCCGGACAACCGTAACATGACGTTTCCGTGTCCCGGCCGCCGCGTGTACACAGAGAGTAGGTGAACTTTTCGCCAAAATCCCTGATGTTTCAACATTGTTGCTAGCTACCTATCTGGCTGCCTGGGGGAGCCTCATCAACATAAGAAACAACAAAAATTCCACGGCCTAGACCCTAGGCACAGCTGCTGCTGCTAAAAAATTGCTAAAATTGTTGCCCAACTACACGTTTTTGAGTGCTTTATGCTCTAAACGTGATTTTTCAGCTTGTCTATTAAACGTTTTCCCCACTCGTTCTTAACTGAGGCTTAGCTAGTTTTTTAAAAGCACGTTTGGCATTTTGGGCAACAATTGTTGAAACATGTTGTCAGCTACTAGTACATAGTTAGTTGCCATGTTGTGTGGCTGATGTTGTTTTTTTTGTCAGCAGTAGTCGAAGCAGAACAGAGACGGGCTTTATTGAGTTTACTCACTGTGGAGAATTGAGTGTGAAAAGTTAAAAAATTGTTGAACTCCCAGTGCAACTGTCAGCCAGCGTCTACTTACTGTCAATATATTACAAAGTAATATCTTTTCCATACCATTTTCTTCCCATTCATCCAACTTAACTTAAATTGCACAGCAATTTCAATTATCCTAAATGCGGCCTGAAGTTCACTTAAGTCATCTAATTATCTACTAAAGCTTATGGCATTCATTTGATCTGCTTATTAAAAGCACTTTAAAAATTCACCTGGAATCGAGACGGATAAATCAATAATGGACCCAAGTGAAGGTAAGCGGAGAAGCTAGCATAAAAATAATTATGAACATTATCGACAAGGAGGAGCAGCAACAGCAAGACCGGCAGCTACTTGGCCCATCGACTTGAAGCAAACGTCGGGGCTTCGTAAGTGGTTCATAATTAATATTTTTTCAAGACCATAAACTGGCCATAAGTACCACGGGACGGGAGGGAGTAAGTAGTAAATGCCACGAGTCGTTGCAGCGAAAAACGTTTCCTGGACAACGACTTAGCAACAGATAAAACATTAAAGAGCAGCTGGTCTCGAGATGTGATGTGAAGTGGCAGATACTCTGGTGCGTTCGATATAGTTGTAGGGGAGACTGAAAGCATACTGTATGACCAACCAACTAAGTCTCATTTTTCGTAAGGGTATCGATTATGTCAAGTTTAGTTTTCAATTACACTTAGAAAAAGCAGAGGTATCAAGAGTACGTTAAATACTTAAGACAAGTAAGTATGTTTGAGTGTTTCTTATAGGCTTCTAAATCAGTAAACTAAACATCACAAATTTTTGGCTGTATGTACATTAGGGTGCACTTTTTAAATGCAAAATTTTAATTTAGAAACGGCGCCCCCTAAAAAGGTTCCTTTTGATAATAAAATTTCAAACCAAAAAAAAAGAACATCAGTATTAATAGGCACAACGAGGCCATAAAGTTTTCTTTAAAAATTACGCATACGCCCCGTAAGCATCAACGAAATTTCAACAAGGAAATCTGTGCTACATCTGTCGGGCTGACACTTTTGAAAGTCTGGCAAGCTATTTCGATTTTGTTAAAAACAATTTCCCAATTTTTTTCATGAGGTCGACAGTCGACTGCGTTAAGATCCCGACTTTCGTGTTAATCACGAGAGTACGAGGTCTCGCGTTCAATTCCCAGATTTTTAACATTTGACTCTTTTCTCGTTAAATATACGAGGTGTGTTTAAAGCAAAAGGTGAATTTTGAATTTTAACGGACTGTGAACATTCAATTATGGATATTTTGTTTTTGTTATATTCGGACACATATGTTTATCATATATTTGCATTAGCAACCAATTTCGATTAGTAGTTTGTTTTTTATAACTGAAAAGGTTTTTGAATGACGTCAACGGTTCATAACTGGTGACGAAACGTGGGTATATAGTTGTGACATCGAAACCAAGGCCCAATCATCCCAATGGAAGCGGCCAGATGAGCCAAGACCGAAAAAAGCACGCCAAGTTCAATCAAATGTGAAGGTTTTGCTTACTGTTTTCTTTGATTACAATGGTGTGGTGATTTCCTTCCAAGAGTTAATAAGGAATACTACAAGCAAGTTATGCAACGTTTGCGTGAAGCAATACGGCTCAAACGATCGGAGTTGTGGAAAAACAAATCGTGGATTCTGCATCACGATAATGCACCAGTTCACACATCAATGCTTGTTCATGATTATTTGGCCAAAAATAACATCGTAATCATGCCTCAACCACCGTTTTCACCAGATTTGGCTCCCAGCGACTTTTTCCTATTCCCAAAACTGAAGAGACCAATGAAAGGAAAGCATTTTGCCACAATTGATGAGATCAAGTCAGAATCGAAAAACGAGCTGATGGCCATACCGAAATGCGCATTTCCAGGATTGGAAAAAGCGTTGGCACAAGTGTATTATATCCGAGGGCGATTACTTTGAAGGGGACAAAATTATCGAATTAGTTGGCACCAGTTTGAACTTAAATTGTCCATACAAAACAAGAAAGAAAGTCGGTCAAGCCCGACTATAACATACTCTGTACCTGTGAAGTGCTGCCCATCACCGTTGCGACCGGTGCTGCCCATAACTGTTTGTTTTCCTTATAACTCGAATATCGTTCATCTGATCTTTAAAATTGCATCAGCGATCGATAAAGAATCCCGAATACTAAATATGTCCAGAAGGTTCGAAACTTCTGTCTATAAAACTGTGGGAGATATGACGATTTTTCGATATTGCGGGGGCAGGAGGGGGCGTGGCCAAAATTGAAAATAAACTTGATCTGCCTGCAAGTATAAGAAACATATGTTCCATACATGTCAAACCTCTGTCTCTTACCATCTCTGAGATCTGTTTGTTCATACGGACAGACGGACAGATAGTCAGACGGACGGACAGACGGACACTTTTGCACAAACTTAATATACTCTGTGTACGTCTGGTCTAGAGTATAAAAAGTGCGCTCTAATGTACATGTTGATTAGGGAAGAGCATCAAAGGCTATGTACCCAAATCAAAAGTGATAAAAACTTGGATAAAAGTTATCGATTTTTTTCGACTTTAAGCGTTGTTCCGAAATGATATTTATTGTGCCGATATATGCTATAATCGATATTTTTATAAACGATATATCACATAGAAAATGGGCGTTCGTGTTAGTGTGGGACGGCACTACAGATCAGCGATGTTCAAGAAGAGCGAGGCCAAAAAGTGAGAGTGTATTGGTGTGCGATATCAAAGCGACACAGCCCAGCTTTGAACTGCCCTGCTCAACGTCTGGGCATCGAATGCAAGCAAACAGAGCGCTGCTTACGCTCAAATGCCCGACTTCGGCATGCGCTCGGCTCGTGTGCGTGTAAATAGCCGATTGCGCTCGGCCCCTGGGGGCCATGGAGGAACATCGCTGCTATAGATATCGCACCGAAGAGATAAGAGAGTACTTAGAAAAAGACAAATTAGCCCACGACATGAACCCAACAGCTTTTTAGATGGCTAAGCTGTCTGAAATTGCATGTCGATACAGAATTGTGCCTGGAAGTTTAGTACCAACTGAACGCATGGCATTCGCAAAGGCATCCTCAGACAAAATAGTGGTCACCGACACCTGGCTTGTAGAATCAATATGTCCTTGGTAAGAAAAATGTGTTATTCTCAGATGAGATACAAATTTAGCAATGGTAGCCTTATAGTTTTGACCAGAGCCAAATCCCTTTGAAGAGTCTTTATCGAGACCTTTTGTTTTTGCTTCAGCTTTGCCCCAAGCATAGGAGAAAGAGAAAGAAAAGTTGTTTTTGTGATCTGCTTTGGATTGTGCTATGCGCAGTCTGTGAGTGTTTTTGCTCCCGGCTATGTCTAAAAGCAAAACTACTTTGAATGAGCGCTGTGCGCATAGGATGTGAGCACCGCTGATATAAATCAATTGATAAAATATTCCACCGAATTGAAATTTTTCCAACGACTTGGTACTTGGAACTGCTTGTTAGAAAGCTATACATTTGTCTCATTCTAACTGTACAATAGAAGAATGTGTTAGGTTTGCTTCTTTTGCTTCACAATCATCTGACCTGATAGCTGACCTCTCACGTGACAACCTCTTCAAAGGTAAAAAACCGAAACTGTACCGGAACCAAGATTTCGGGTTTATTCCGGTTCTTTAATAATTACTATATAGTTTCCGGCGTTCCTTGTGGCAATTAATCCAAGAAATTGAGATCTTAGAGGAAAATGCGATCAACACAATATTTTGACTTCCTCTAAAACTGGATTAAACTTGTTTCTAGAATATCAGTACCTATTTAAGTCATATTTAAGCTTAAGTTGAAAATTTAACTACCAATCGTTCTTAATTCTATCTCACACAAACGTTTTTTCCAAGTGTAGATGAAATAATAATTATGAGCTTAAGGGGTAGGATGGGTGGTGTGGGCTTACCTGTGCTGATATGCGTCCCTTCTTCAGTCGCGTGAGATCCGTGTGACTCCAGTGGCTACGTGCCCAGGGATCTACATTGCGCAAATCCTCATCAAAGCTGAGGAAATGAAATTAAAAATGAAAACAATTAATTGCATTTCTCGATGGACGGATAAATGGGATGGTTGCTCACTTAAAGTCATTGAGTTTATTGTGCAGGAACTTGCGTATATTCCAGGGTAAATCGTTATGCCCATCGATTAAAGGCACTTGATCCAAAAGCTGTACGGCCACGCGTAATCGTTCCTCAAAGGGAGCACCTAAGAAGGAAGAGGTGGTAAGTGCAAGATACTAACTAGCTTAGTCACACGGCCAACGTGTCGTATGCGTTATGGTAATTGATTTATTGTCTCTGGACTGGGTATACTCACTTGCTGCCACACGTAGAGCCAACGGCACAGCCACACTGGCAGCCCCAATTATCAGTAGTATCGAGCTGACTGCCAGCCAATGCTTGGCCGCATCGAATCCTGAACAGCCAGAGCAGCAGCAGAGCATCATCATCATCAGCATTGATGATGTCCAGGGAGTCGGTTGGTAGTTCAATGCCAAGTCATTTGTAGCATCGTCGTTGTTGTTGTTGTTGGTTGTTTTGTGTTGCATTTTGTGTGTGTGCAAATTGCCGTGACAGTGGCATTGATTACAGCAACAGCAACAACAAGGGATAGCACCACAAGAACCAAGCAGTAGCACCAGCATCAGCAGCATCGAGTAGAAGCAGAAAAGAACGATAATAAGGAAATATGGTTAGTTAAACGCTTAAAATTGAATTGCTGAGTTGATTCTTCCTTACAATGGACCGAACAATCGAACCACCTTCAATGGGGATTGAAAGGGTTTGTTTTTCCTCATTCTTTTCATTTTGGTTTAGCTGCATTTCGCAGCCAAGTAAGTGAAGTAAATCGAGTTTTATGTAGCTTGAAAATGCTGAGAAATTAGCTCACATGTGAGTTGAATAGAAGACTAGAGATTCGGGAAAAGTTTAAGTTTTGTTCTCCAATGAAGTGATTAAAGATTCGGTTAAACGCATCTCTTAGGCCGACTGACTGACAGAAAATAACCCCACAGCCCAAACCGCTTAACCTAGAGATTTAAGATTTTTATAGACATTCGAAAATTTTGTAACTCTTTTCCGAAGAGGGTGAAAATGCGTGGAAAGATTTGAACGGGGAGCAAACTGTGCTCAATAGTTGTACACCTGTTCCCCTAATTTTGTGGAAAGTCGCCCAAAGAAAGAATTGATCGAAAAATGTTGTATGTACGAATAAATTTTTCCCTCCGATTGACTTGAAACTCGATTTGTAATGATATATGCAAATTAGTTAGACAATTGACAATATTTTCTGATTTTAGAAAGTCCACCCCTACAGTTGGAAAAGCAGTGGGAAAAGCAGTACGAATGCTTTTGAAAAAAAAGGATTCGTTCAGGAATTTTCAGGAATTTCGCTCTGGAAATCGAGGTAAAAAAACTGAGAGAGGAGAGCAAGCACATTTGGGAGAATAGCTTTGAGTCCGCTCTCACAGTTTTTTGTTTTATGGTAGAGATGTGTGTGGAAAAACGCAATCGATTTTAGCACTCATGTTTCCTTGGAATTCCCAAGCAGTTAAGCCATTGCTGGCATGGAGAGGCTGTCTCTTTGTGGTGTTGTATATTTCTCGAGCCTGCTAAAACTTAAATTAAAAAAAGGAAAAAAACAAGGGATTTTAAATAGTGGTTCGATTGTTATATGGGCGCCCTTACCTTTGAATCTGTGAAGCTCTTGAATCAAGAGTGAAGAATCATTCTCTTAAACCTGATGAGTTCTTGATTCGAAAACGAACACTCTTTGTTTTAATGAGCAGTCAAGGATTTGAGTACGTTTACCACTTGATTTAAGAATGTTTCGTGCCTGGTACAAGTACTTAAACACTAGGATCAGGCAAAACGGGATCAAAAAATTCATAATTGGATCAAAAATTTTGCATTTGAAATTTTCTTTCTTATCGAACTTTTGACATCAAGCATTCTTGATCCAAACTTTCAAGTACAACTCCTAATTACGCCATACACCTTGAAAGATTACCCCGTATTGTAGCAGGCATGATGTTAGCTAACAAAACTCAGGTGTTCGAGAAATGGCAAGCCACAGCATCTGCTTGTAACATTGATATCGACCTTGATCGTCCAGAGTCCTGGGAAGCCTCTCATAAGCAGATTTTGGAAAACATCGAGTTCCGAGAGAGGGAAAACTTTCTACACCTAGCGTCCTTAAGTGAGTCCAGACTCATCTACAAACAACTGAACCACAACCTTGGAACTCTGAACCTACATGTAACGGAGAATGTTGCGCATTTGATCGGGGTCTGTCCAATCTTGGGCGAACTACGCAGCTTGTACTTCAGCAAACCTTCCCTATCGGAAATCAAGGTTATAAGCTGGCTGAACGGAGAACACTGGTAGATGCTGTCTTATCAAACACGGAACCGCCGATCGTATCTTTAAGTAGCCAAAAACCAAAATGTTTCTTTTTTCTTTCTGTTACTTATTGTTCCTTTTAAATTCAAATTCTAATGTTTCTGTTTTAAATTTTAGAAATTATAAAATGTCTTCAATATGTTAAGTTATGGCCGATGGTTATAAACCAAGCCACGTTATACCAAAAATAAACTACTACTAACTAACTACTACTAACATTCTTGATCCAAGTATGAAATTCTCTATTTTATGTCTGCGTATATTTTTCCGATAATGGAAAAACAGAACACAAGGAAAATTAGACATTTTTTTGTGGGAATAATATTAGTTCATGCGATTGACCTTAAAACCGTTTTGTAAGAAATTACAATCCGTATTTTAAACCAGGGCTGCCATTTACTATTTAGTTGTTCATTTCTTCTTGCTCACTCACTCTTGTTATGTGAGTTGTTCAGTCAGAGCTGCTCACTTGCTCTTGTTCAGCAGCTCTTGTTCTGTGAGCTTTTCATTGAGAGCTGATCAGAGAGTTGTTCAGTGACTTGTTTACTCAATTTTGTGACTTTTCAGCTGTTTTTTGTCCTCGTGTCTAATAGTTCAAAGTAAGCAACTTGCTGGCGTGGCAACCATGACCAGCAACGAAGGATTAAAATTAGTTTAAGTGATCGCTAGTCGTCACAATGCCGAGGTGAACAACTGGTGAACAATTGGAACAGCACAGATCCAACGAAACGGCCTACAATTCAAACCAAAACTGAACAGCTGAACATCTGAACAAGGACAACTATATAACTGAACAAGTGAACAACTGAACAAGAAAACTACTTGAGTGTGCTGACTCACTTTGAAAAAAATAACAAGTGAACATGTTCAGAGAAATGAACAACCTTTACCTAACACTATTTCGTGAGTGATGATATCCAAACCCCTGTTGCGTTTTTTACTTGTTATTATGGACTTGAAAGAATAGTCAAGTGTTACATTCAATTTTCTTGAATAGAGACACTTTTACTTTTCTTTTAAAACTTTAAAACAGGCTCAAACTCCATCCCAATTTCTTTTAAAGGAAGGGTTCTCCATGTCGGGCTGTTTTGTACCTTTTTAAAAAAAAATCTCTTGAAAACGGACCAATTCTGTTTTTTTTTGTGTTATAAATAGATTAAAGTAAAAAAATGTCCTGGAGGGAAAGGGGGTATGCAAGGGAAATGGAGGGCAAATGGGGTATCGTTTCATAGGCCTTTGAGTGCTCTGATTTCATTTCTGGAAATAGTTTTCCGATCAGGAGATCTATGAGCAACCCAAGGAAGAGAAGAAAGGAGGTTTTCGTACAATTTCCCACAAAAAAGTACCCCCCCCCCCTGTGCTTCTAAAACTAGTCCGAACCTAACCTATGTAATTTAAGTGTTCTTCAAGCTTATTTATATACCAAACAAGTAAGTAGAATTACTTACTCAACATGCCACACGAATTGCATCCATTTCTAAAATCCCAAAGCAAATGCAAAGCCAATGCCAAAGCAAATCTTATTATCCAGTGGCTATTCAACTTGGATATCAATGGAAAAGCCGATAATTTTAATTGCAAATCAAATTTGATTATGCAACTTAAACGATGGATAAAGGCGAAACTCAAAAGCAGCTGCAGCTTGCTGCAAATAAGTCAACTGAGGCGAAAAACTAGCCAAGTGATGGGGAGAAGCGGGCTGAGAGCTCCAAAGTGAATTACCGATAAGCAAGTGGCAAATGAGTAGCAGTGGCAGTGGCATGTGTAACCCAAGCGAGGGTAGACATAGCCAAGCGGTGCTGTCGTAACGATTTGCATAAATTTAAGGGGACGGCACACGGCCAGGACTGGGCAGGACATCGTGCACAGTTATGCAGTTTTTGACTGCTAACGAATTGCAGTTGCCAGGAGACATGATGTGGATGATGTCGCTGATGAGGCCAAAGTCAGGCGGGGATTGGGCACGCTTAACATTTAGCAGTCATGTTACATGAAGCGCAATCAAATGGTTAGAGGAACAAATGGGATTGCGGCCGACAGTGGACTATGGGTGAGATGTCAATTTTGGGTGTCATAAATTTCAAAAGTTGATTAAGTTTTGCTGAATTCCTACGAAAAAGTGGCTAGGATCGAAGAAGTTATAAACCAAGAATCAAATTTATACCCTGATAACCCAATACTTTTTCAGAAAAGTTTGTTTCTATTCGAATAAAATAATCAATTTGTATGCCAAAAAAAGCTTCCCATTGCCCCACAGTGCGTTGGTCCGGGGAGGCAAGGTATAAAATGTCTGTCTTGACATAGATTCCACGTTTCTACTTACGGAATGAATTCGTTCCTGAACTGGATGATCCGCGACTGGGACACTGACGATGCTTCCATGGCATAATGCTTGTCACGCTCGAATGCAATTGATGATGTTTCTGTGGCGTGGCCAGTGCGGTTCCATGGTGTGCATGGTAATGATGTGAATGGTTCTGGGACTCTCTCTCTTTGTGGCCACCATCACTGTCGAACGATGACATGGTAAAGGTAGACGAAGTCAGTCCTCCTCCTGTCATGCCCACTCCCGTCGTTGACTGATGTTGCTGCTGATGATGTTGGTGGTGTTGTTGTTGCATTTTCTGATATGGAACACGACAGCCCACGCCAGCAACAGCACCATCGATGTCCACCAAATTGCCAAAGCTGCGACTATTAATTGGCAAAGACCAATCCATGCTGCTCGTGTGGAAAATAGCCGGCTGAGTTGACTCCAGTTGTTGTGGCTGCTGCTGCTGCTGTTGTTGCTGCTGTGTTCCCTGCTGATTGCTGGGAAAATTGAGCAACGATTGTGAAAAGCAGCGACAGCGTTGCTGTTGGAAATGGGCCAACTGCTGCTGCTGATGCTGTTTCTGCAGGTAGCGACTGTAGTGCGCCAAGTGTCGCGCATAATCGCTGCTGGGTCCAATCGTATTGTATTTAGAGGAGGAGGAGGTGGTGGTGTTGGCAGTGGGCAGAAAGCACAGACTTGGATCCGATTTCTTGGAGTGAGGCGTAAAAATCGCATCCTCTTCGTGGGCAGTAAAAGGCGGGTGCGGGTGCGAGGGCGGGGGCTTGTGCTGGCCGGCAAGTGGCCTGTTCAGTGTGTGGCAAAGATCCGGCTTGACTGAGTGGCTGTTGTTGTTGTTGATGCTGCCGTTGCCGGTGGTGGTGCACTTTAGCAGTGTGGCTGTGCATTCATCTAAGGCCGTCTTGGTGCAATCCTGCAATAGATCACTGCTGCACAATTGGGCCAAATTGTTGTTGATGTTGTTGTTGCTGCCGTTACTGTTGCTGCTGCCAGCAGTCGAATGCAGCTGCTGCAACAGTCGTAGACTACGCATGCTGCCATTGCGTTTCATGGCAGGCGGCGGCGGCACAGGCGGTATTACATCCACATCCGACAGGCTGGGCGTGTCACACTGCAAAAACAAAGGAGAGAGAGAAAGGAAAGAGAATAAATAGAAAGAGTGAAAACAAACAAGTCAAGTGAATTGATGCAACTTGCAGGCTGTTGACAATAGGAAATAGCCTTACATCAATAGACATGAGCTACTTCCGGCCAGGATGTGCAAGTAAAGGATAAGACATAACTTTTGACTTAACTTTTATTTTATGTTTAGTTTCTCAGCTCTTTGTTTTTTGCCAATGATGTGGTAAATTATTTTTAGCTTTAACTTAACTATGCGAAGCACTTCAGAGGGAATAAAAAATTTCTTATACGTTATGACCTTATATTTGGTTAAACTATAGTTGGTAAGCTAGTAAGCTTTTTTAGAAGCTTTATTTATGCGAATTATATCAGTTTATTTCCTAATAAAGTGGCCACGAAATTTGGGGTTAGTGTTACATGTAATATGTTCCGATTGACTAACAAGTTTTTGTTAGTCTTTTAAGCACAGGATAGTCCAATAAAAACAACAATTTCAATCATTTTTATTGTGTAGTGTAATACGAAATCAGCGAGAAGCGAGATAACGAAAAGGTGATTGCGTGTAGAGTCGAGACTAGAGAATGTCTGCTAGTGAACTGAACTACCGAGTGTATTCAGAAACTTCCAATTAGCAATTAAGCAATGCGTTTGCTTTGAGTTCTAGTTAGCAACAATTATGCAACTAAACAATGCAAGTGTGAGTTAGGACCAAGTGTCCGTCGAGTTTGAGTTTGAGATTTGGCAAGCAAGCCAAAGCAGACATTCAAATGCCGCAGCTGCCGTTTCCCGAAAATGCAATAAAGGAATAGCGATTGGGAGAGCGCGTTAACAGTTACAACGGCTTACGAATAAAACGAGATAATGCGACTAGTTTGCGTAAAAATTGACAGACGGACGCATTAAGCTCGACTTAGCTTGTCATGCTGATCAAGAATATGTATACTTTATGTGGTCAGAGATGATTTCTTATGCTGCTGACGTTGCCAGCTCCTTCGATAGCTCATTCTAGAGCAGTGGTGTCCAAACTCAAGTCACAAATCCAAGGACTCAAATTTTTGACATCGCTAATCTTCTTTTTGCTTTGTTTAAACTATATAAACAGAGGCCCGAATTTCTATGGGCCAGAAAATTCGTTCATTTAGGAAAATTCTAGGTAATATCTATAAATTATATAGCTTCCTTACCAACCTTCACCTCATTAAAGAGTTTTCCAAGCATATTTGATTTATTTCACACCCCAAAAATATAGCTGAATAAAATGTTTATAGCCTATTTATAGCCATCATCGTCGTCTTCAAGAAACATTTCCAACTCCAATAGTAACAAACTTTTGGCACGCTTGTTTGTTGTTGTTGTTTAAAAAAAACCCCAACAAAAACAAATGGCTCAAACTGGCCATTGATAAAGTCGTAAAGTTAAAAGGGCTGTTGGATAATTACGAAGGGGAAAAACTAAAACAAAAGTTGAGCATTTATAAAAGTTTTTTTGCTTATTGCTTTTGCACAAATCGATTAAAGGCGATTGTGTATACCATGGATGCGAGCACAAACTTCAAGTAAAATATAACCAACACTCAATTTTACGAACATTTAACTAAATACCCGGGCAGGGACAGTTGGAACAGCAACGAGAAATGTTCGTAAAAAAGTTTTTGGTGCGCAAACTACAAAACTGCCATAACTCAACATTACGCCCGACACTCACACACAAACACACACACACACTCGCACACGCACAGCATATTTTTGTAACTCTAGCAAGAAAGTTGAGTGCGAAAAAAGGCAACAAAGATGGCTGCTTCACATATATAAATTATAGTAAAAAAATTGCACAAAATTGCAGCAAAGTAGACGAAAAATTATTATAAAATTGTGCATTATGAAATTTAAACCGAGACAAAAGACGCAACGCATAATTCATCGGGAAGAGGAAAAGCTGCAGCTTATGCAAAAAAAAAAGAAGGGATATGGCAGAGCAAAGCTAAAAGTCGCGAGGGCGACCCCCTCTCCCTTAGCCGAAAAAAATGGAACCATATTTCAAGCAATTTAATGCTTAAAAAGCAAAGAAATGAGGTTCACCATTCCTGGCTGCTTCTTCTCATAAATATGGCGTCAAATTTGCGCCATAAACGTCAAATAGCAGCGTACTGTTGCATACTTTTGGGGGGTGCATCAAACCCAAGTTGCAAGTGCGGTGCTTGTGTGCATTTAATTAGTGTGTAAATATCAAAGCAGTATGAAAGGGGATGTGTTTGAATTTTAATTTTGTTACATTTTTCCTTTTCTAGTATATACCGTCTAATTTTTTCACCTTATAATGTTCCAAAAGAATGCAAGCCTTTTTGAATTTCTTAATTACACAAGGCAACAAAATTAGACTTTTTCAGTATAAAAAAAATATTGGCTTTTTTGTAAAGCTGTGCAACTACAACTTAGTTTTTGAGAAAAAAGATAAATAGGGGAAAGTAATCTTCGGCTCGGCCGAAGTTTTGTATACCCTTGGAGTTTGTTTTTCTAAATAAGACTACTTTTCGGTCTTTACTCTTCTATGGGAGCTATACTTATACTCATGGACATAAAAGGGTGTGAAGTTTTTTTTTTTTAAATATCGATTTAAATCGATATAAACAGAACATTTAATAAGGTACCTTTACTTTTTTAATATGGTCACACTGTTTCGGTATGAATTGGGTGAATTCCCGGAATTAATTAGCTTTCTGGGAAAAATTGTGGATTGTTTTATTGGTTAGACTGCAAAACTCGGCTGGTCAATAAAATAGGTGTATGAAGCAAAACATTAACCTGTAGTTTATAAATACAATTATTTGGTTGCAGAAGGTAAGGTATTAGGAAAGAATAACTTAATGGGGACTTAATAACCATTAAAATTGTATTAGATGGTCCGTGGGCGTCACAGCAGTGCGGAGGAGAGAAGGCTCATTCGACGACTCCGAGTTGAAGGGAAAAAGTATAAATCCATTGCCATGTTAATGAAACGTTCTCAAAACTTCGTAACCAATGCCTTAAAACCGGAAAAAATAGGTGAAACTCGAGAAGCACCTAGAAAATCATCATCTAAGACCGACGATCGCATTGTTCAGTTGGTTAAACGCGATCCGTTCAAGTCTTCCAGAACGATTGCCAATGAAATTGGGAATATTGTGTCATCAGATGAGGAACAAATTTGCATTAGTTCGTAGAACCTGGTGCGGACCGGAGGGTGAGAAACAATGGCGTAATATCCTCTGGAGTGACGAAACCAAAATACATTTATTTGGAAATGATGCCAAAAGGAAAGTTCGTCGTCCGAAAGGCAAAGCATTTGATCCGAACTACACATTTAAAACTGTGAAACATGAAGGTGGTAGCCTAATGGTTTGGGGCTGCTTTTCATGGAATAATGAACGGATTCGTATACAAAGATCTATTGGAGACGGTGATGCTACCATATGCCGTGGTTAATATGCCACTTTTATGGAAGTTCCAGCAGGATAATGACCAAAAGCACGCCTCTCAAGTAGTAAAGGATTGGTTCCGTAAGCAAATTGTGGATGTTCTTGAGTAGCCAAGTCAATCCCCGGACCTCAATCCCATCGAGAATCTCTGGGTTAAAAGAGAGGTCGGAAAGACTTTTTGTCAAAATAAAAATCAACTTTGGGATATTGTCCAAAGAGCATGATACAACATTCCAATTGGAACTTGTCGCAAGTTAATATCCTGCATGCCGAGACGAATGGAGAAAGTCTTGCAAAATAATGGCGGATATACCGGTTATTAACTGCCAGATACTTAGTTTAATATAAAACAAGACCAAAAATAGTGAAATATTGATTGTTTATACATTTATCTCGTTTGTATATTAGGGTTTGTGAAACTGTTTTTACTTTTTGTTTTAAGACAATTAATATAAGTTTTGAAAAAACTTCGATTTGTTGAGATAAGAGAAGATATGAATTAGAAATAAGAAGTTAAAAAAGAAAAAAAAAACACCTATTATATTGTCCATAAGGTAGATGTCCGATATCGACCAAATTTAGTGGAATCTTAAAAGGCATAACAAACTAACATGTACATTTTTGAAGGCGATTCCATTCAAAACAAAGAAGTTTTTCACACTAGAACTTCTTTTTCGACCGATCACTCATACTGCAGCTATATGCTACGGTAGAAACGGACAGACGGACGGACAGGGCTAAATCAACTCAGATCGTCGTGCTGTTCAAGAATATATATACTTTATGTGGTCGGAGATGCTTCCTTCAATGCGTTACAAACATCTGCACAATTTTATAATACCCTCTTCAAGGGTATAAAAAAACTAAATATGGGCAGAATTTATGCCTTCCAACATACTGCAAAAAAACATGTTTGGAATAAACGATAGCACGGGTGCTGCATGCGTGCCATTAGAAGGGACGTTTGCATGTTGTGCTGACTTCTTCACTTCTAACCTACTGCCAAATGGAACGTGCATCAGTTTTCATACAGATTATATGCCTTATATCATGCTGCAAAAGTTGGTAGTGCTTTCTTTCTAGTAAAAAGAAGTGTGCCAAAAGTCATTATTTTGGGAACCACGTTCAGACAACTCCGACTGGGAAAGCATACATATGAACATGAGCGGCAGCTGTGGTTGCGTAGACGGCCGTTTCGGCTGCCACCATGGCTAAGCCTTCGTCAGTACGCTTTCAATTGCTGTCACACTATCAAGCCATTTGCAAATTCCTATTTTAAGCAACCAACCGTCGCGTCGCTATCTACTGGCAAACTCTTAGAAGCAGCGCAGTCGACACACACACAGTACAGTGCGCTGCTTATTATGCTCTTGATTAGCTGTGTAGTTGCTACTGCTGCAGCGCAAATTAAATCAGTTTTTGTGCTGCTCTCAACTTAGTGTCTGCTGTATTGTATTTTTGGCCGTCCCCTGCGCTAGAGACTCCTTCTTGATCTGTTCCAAAAGCTTGTCATTGTCGGCGCAAGCCTTCTTGGAGGACTGCTGACGCTTCTTTTTGGAAGCAAAGCGTCTGAGCTTTCCCTAAGGGACCACGGGAGTGCCTAGACGCTGGAATTTGGTGGCGTTGGAAGTGACCTTTTTGTTGTCGTTGGCCGGCAGGGGTGACGCACCAGAAAGCGGCACACATAATCCTTTTTGTTCAGATTGTACAGCTTGCGAATTTTGCTGGCAAATCAGCGTTGGGGTTGATTTTGATTTAGATTCTGATTTTTGAATTGTTTGTCAGTTTCTTCGGCATTTTCTGCGGGTTGTCTGGTCACACCGAATTCAGAATCAGAATCAAAATCACTTGCAGGAATACCCCAAAAAGGGATATTTAATAAGAATTGTTTATAAAAATATTTGGCTTAATATTTCCAATTCATCAACCAAACAAACTTTAAACATAACCGTGATACAGTTTGTATGTACAAACCTGGCATAGAATATGTTTCCAGTACCTAATTAACTTGTTTTTTCTTTCTTAGGCTAACAAAAAATATGCAAAATCACCAGAAAGAAACACCAAACAACTCATAAATTGGCCAGCCCTAAAATATGCAGCACACGCCACCGCTAAAATATTTGCATAAATTATATGCGACAGGCGACAGCACAAAGAATTACGCCCCATACACCGCCTAATGAAAATATGAAAATTTCAATTTCCACTTAAGCAACGGACACAAAGCGACACGAGACAAAGTAAATAACATAAAAATATAAATAATCTGCCAGGCCGCCCAGGGGAAATTTTTATTAATGGACGAGACACATAAAAATAAAAAGCAAATCAATGCAAATGTATTTCCCGTATTCGGAATTCAATTTCAAATCCCGCTACGTGGGTGAGTGAAGATGATGATGATGCCGATGCTGCTGACCGTAGCAAATTCAATTAGGATGGCCACCTCCTGCCAATGAGCACTTAGAATGCGTACGAAGGATAAACCTTTCCCTTTTTTTCGCACGCCTTTTATGGTCTCCCTTTGAATGGGATGCGTGTATGGTGTCTATGGCATAATTAAATTTGATATTGCCAAAGGCCAGCCACATCAATGCTGCTGGTACATAATTTGATTTTCAGATACTCAGCCCTAACAGCCTCCTGAAGGCATACTTTTGGGAATTCTTTCAGCAATTATTGAAGGTGATTTCGAAAAAGTCATGGAAAATTGGAAAAAATTATAAATATGTCTTGTGTCTGAATATGGCCAATTGATGCCAGTTCTTCCAGAAGCGACTCTTTTCTCTTTCAATTTGGTCATCACAGTTAGTGAACTTGGCTCGCCGCATAAATCCAGTGTATTCCATTCAACACTCCCATCATCTAACCATCCATCTACCCAGTTGGTGGCAGCACCCAGGCTTGATGAATTTAAAGCCTGGGCTTGTTTTTGCCGTGGCTTAGTCCGGGACTAACAACTAAATGGAGCCAAATGTAACGCATAGCGTAAATAAAAACCCAAAACGATGCTACTAAATTATGTTTGCCGTTTGAACAGAAAGAGGCATCGTCTCTATGTGTCTCCGTTTGGCTGCCGACGCATGCCATCAAATGGCAGCCACAATTTGTTGCAACAACTCAAAGTGGAGCAGCTGCAGCTGGCCGCCACCCCACCCCACCCTTCGTTCGCATACATCAAATGTGTCAAAGAGATTTGTTATGCATGACAGCGGCCTGTACTGGCTGTTGGATGCTGGAAAATAACGACAGTTCAGAACAAAAAAGGAGAGTAAACGTTGGCTCAACAATATCAAACAGCCACCAACACACGAACAAAAGTGGCACAGAGCCGGCAGCGAGACGCATAGATAATGCGAGCGGGGCTCGTTGGCAGGTTTACCATTTTGTAATTGCTGAGCTCCACCATGCATGAAGGGATGCGTGTTAATGGTGACAAATGGCAGGTTAATTGGATGCTTTAAATGTGGAATTTAACACCAAGGTCAGAGGAAAGTCGTGCAATTTACATTTTCAAGAGCTTTATTGAACCGAAGCATATCCAAACTTCTTCAAGAAAACGCTGTTATTGTAGTTGTGTAAAGCAAAATAAACAATGTCCTAATTTATGTATGTGTGTTGGTGTTTAAAACAACGTCGTTTCCGCCCTAACCTATGTAAACCCACTGCTAACTAAATCAAATTGGTCTTCTTCATGAGGGCCATAAACTCTTCACGACACACCTCACCATCGCCATCCACATCAGCCTCATCGATCATTTCCTGCAATTCCTCATCGGTGAGATTCTCCCCCAACTCTTTGGCCACACGCTTCAAATTGTCAAATGAAATCTTTCCCGTGCGATCATCATCAAAGAACGAAAAGGCCTTCATCATGTCCTGTTTTGTATCCTTTTCAGACATTTTCAAGCGCATCAAACGCAAGAAATCATTAAACGCGATGCGCCCCGTCTTATCCTTATCAATGTCATCCATCATGCGCTTAATCTCCTCCTTCTTGGGCTCAAAACCCAAGGCACGTATGGCCACGCGCAATTCCTTGATCTCAATAAAGCCCGTGCATTCGGTATCGAATAGATCGAATGCCTTTTTAATGTCAACTTTTTGTTCCAGTGACAAATCGAATGAGGGCAGCTGGCGCTGACGCTTCTTACGGTTCTTGCCCAGCGACACGGTCGACTGCATCAAGGTGCCCGTCGACACGACGCTTCCCAAATTGGTAGTCATTATTATCTGTGGGTGTGTGTTATCGATTTATATTATCACGTATAAATTTTCGTATTTTTTTGTTGTTTTTCGATTTTTGGTATTTTTTTTACATGTGCTTCTCTCAGCTACACTTTTTACTCTGAGATACACAATTTTGAGAGTTTACTGTAGAGTGTGAAGTTTCAGGACAGCTCTAAGCTCGACCTACTTGATGTACAGGTTGTTAGTTTTGTTATTTAGAGCAAAAATTAATTATACGCCACGTTTGCAACTCCTCACGAAAGTAAATTTACAGACAGTTTTAACGAATAAACAAGAAAGAAAGTACTCTGTACCTATCAAAGTTTGTATTAAGTTGTGTGCAGTGCTGCCCATCGTCTTTGCGGCCGGTGCTGCCCATAAAACTGTTTGCTTTTCTAATAACACGACTATCGTTCATCCGATCTTTACCATTCCTTTGACGGATCGATAAATAAACCAGACTACTAAATATGTCCAGAAGTAACGAACCTTCAATCTATAAAACTGTGGGCAATTTGCGGGGCCGAAAGGGGCGTGGCTAAAATTTAAAATAAACTTGATCTGACTGCACATAGTTTTATAGATAGAAGTTTCTGTACATATTTGGTAATCAGGATTCTTTATCGATTCGCCACAGGATTTGTAAAGGTCGGATGAACGATGGTCAAGTTATGAGCAAAAGAATGTTCGCTGCTGCAGCACAGTATCAGCGCTTCTTTTAGCTGTTAATGCAGCATCAAACTTCATATTAAGCAATTGGCCATTTGTTAGCAACTTAGAAGGTGCAACAATATTCAGCTCTACCCTGATAAAAATACTGTAGTTTATAATCAATGTTTCCAACAATTAAATGATTGACACCAGGTACATTTATACTTTAAAAATATTTAGTTTTTATTTAGCTCTTTTCGATGTGCACAAACTCGTCGTCTAAAGGGAACTAGCATTGACAGAAGCGAGCAAACAGAAGGAAGCCGCCGAGAAGCAGTGGAATAGGAATTGTGTAGCTGGATCAGTACTGGTCGTCTCTTTCCGATCCATTGGCATCAATGTGGCTTTTGCTTTGTGCCCTTATGAAAAGGACAAATAAAAGTAGGACCGTACATGGGCATTTGCAACAAATATCCACTTGAAAATATTATCTGCATTGATTAGAAATCAATATTTCATCACTTTGTACTTGAATTTGCAACTATTCAGATCTGATTTCGAGTCCAAATTCAATTGATCACAATTTCAAGAAGATATGAATTCCAAGAAGCAATTCAATAGCTCGGTTGGAACATTTGACATAGAAGACAGCAGTAGAAAGATGAATGAAACTATCCTCTCGATTTGATATACCTAGAAACTGGATAGACCTCAACGTGCATTCATTCATACAAACAGAAACAAGTTCAAACCACTCATGTGCATCGAAGCAAAGTCAACGAGATTATATTTATTTATATGAAGTAAAGTGACGAAATTATTTCCTTTGTCGATCTGAGTACAAGGCATAACAGCAGTAGGCAAGTGTAGGTTTTCGTTGCCGTTACAGGAGAATACAATCCAATTCTATTGCTACAGAGACTTCGCAGATAATGGGTTCTTAGTTCTTTGTAAAATGGCTTGACACAGCCCCAAAGAGCCAAAGCCGAGCTCGTCTCAATCTCTTGGCTTGTGCGCTTCTAGTTATCGCACAAGAGAAAGGGACCTACAGTTTAACGCCGAGTCCGAACGGCAGTTTGAGGAGCTTTTGCATGGCTAATTACTACAAAGCTAGCGCCAACAGCAGAGAGGGGTGACCGAGTGTAAAGTTTATTTGAAGAAAAAACTTTTCAATAGATGTTCCGAGGCGGGATCGAACCCACAACCTCTTGCACAGCGGTCGCGCGCACTAGCCGCCGAGCCACCCGGCAACTTCTTAGTTCTTTAGGCTTTAATAATTGAAAGCACTGATCGTAAGACAGCATCGTGTGTTTTCCTCATCGAGAAAACACGAGCGCAACCCATTTAAACTATGTAAATAAAATTATGACCTTACCAGCTGGAAGATTTTGAAAAACTGTATTGAATGAGTGGACTTAAAAACTCATGCAATCCCACCAGCAGGAAGTATGGTCAGCCCAAGCTGCTGGCATCTATTTGTATATATTAAGAAACTCAGCTACTTTCGGAACTCATAGAAGTCTATTATTTCGGAGCTAGAATATGTTAAAAGCTAAAAGAAACAAAACGTTACATTTACCTGCTCATTTACCTGGACCTTTTGCATATAAAAGTGTGTAAATCTTTCTTGATTTGCGTGTTAAGCGCGGTGTCCACTCGAAGCGAAATGTCCGCGAAATGAAAAACTTCAAATAAAACAATCTGCTGCATAAGTTTTTCGTGTCATGATTCCACACCCAGTGTCCACTCGACGCGAAAAAAGACTACGTATTGTCACTACGTTCTGTTACCAATTACGTAGCGAGTAAAGTGCTGTTAACGCCTCATTTCGCGCGAAATTATGCGAGAACGAAGCGAATCGATCGTTCGTGCGAAAATTTAAGTAAGAGGCACAAAGTCAAAATGAGCGCACCAAAAAAGATTCTGCCAGAAAGCGAATGATAAACTTAATTTAATAAACCTGGATGTGGATCAGTGGGAAGCTTGACAAAAGCGGTAAGTCATGCCGCTACATTAATGACTGTTTTTTAAAGACATTTAGACTGTTAACTTGCAGTTTTTGACTGGCTCGAGGTCTTGTTATGCAATTCGCATAACTTTAAACAGAGGCACACACAATACAACAAAGGAGCAGGATGATCGGACGGCCGTTTCATGAGGAAGCAAATCCTCACTCATCAGCGATCTTCAGCCTGAAATTTTTATCAAAAGAACAGTCTCTCCATGCCAACGACGGCAAAACTGCTTGGGAATTCCAAAGCAGCCTGCCTGCAAAACACCAAAAAGACAGCCTAAAACAGACATTCCCCTTTGTATGTGGGTGTGGCCTCCTTTTGGACGTGGCACTCAGCTACATATTGAAATATTAGGCGAATTCAGCATATAAATCCGATTTACGATTACCGATACTCGATTTCCAATTTCTAATGATTCTCTGCTGAATGTCACAGAATGCTTAGTTTAGGTTATTCTCTACATTTGGTCAAAAATACATTCTCACAATTTTAAAGGGCTTTTAATGCTATAATTTTGTCAGTTCATTTTTTATTTTGGGGTTAACAGTTTGCCGTACAATCGATAAACGGTCTCACCAATCATGATTATCAAATTACTTATCGGCAGACACGCCCGGCTGATCGCAACCTAACCTAACCTAAACTAAAGGCGGTACTAAATGGACAATCTTGGCATTAAGTAGAAAGTAAACTATCAGTTTTAAGATCCTAGAGCAGCCCCCATAGGAGTAAAATATTTGCCATCTCATGACGAGAGCGGAATGTAGGTGATCGTTTAAGACTGACGGCAAGAATGTCATGCCAACTTAGTCAAAGTTTGACTCGATGAGCTTGGTTCCCTTTTGTCAAATCTAATCGCATACTTGAGAAATTTAATTTTATTATTTCGAATCGAATAGCTATGGAACGCCCGTTAATACTTATGTGGTTCATGATTATAATAAAAATAAAATTCAAATAAATGTATCTATCTCTTGTCTCACACCTACTTCAAAAGCCACTTCGCATAAGGACCCCGAAACAGGAACGCCAAGTGTCAGATGCCAGGTGGCACAATGTCAGTCCAGTGTCATGTTCTGGCTCTCTGTTTGCTCTGTGTGTGGCTTTTACGTGCCGTGAATTGTTTGACTATCAAAACCAGCAAAAGGCCCGCCACCCGCCGGGCACGTGCCGTCATCCGCTCATGATTACAATTATGTGTATATGTATATAAACCCCAAATCAGCTCACCTGCAGATCTCCAGCGCCCGCTTCTCCCGTCAAAGTCAGCGATAATTTACGATTACGTTCGCGCTCCAGTCTCATGAGTATTTGTGCATTCTGCTCGCACGTATAGGTGTGGGTTTTGCGTCGCCGCTCCAGGCTATACTCGTACAGCGGTCGAGCAGCATCCGGCTGCAGTTGGGCCTCATCGCCGGCATCGCAGCTGCACAAGGATTGATTGCTGCGAGCTTTGCTGCGCTTAAGCGAACCGCGAAGCGATGAGGTGGGCGTTACTCGCTGCTCGCTAACATAGTTGGAGAAGGTAACCACCTGATGATTGTTACTTTGGCTGCTTCCGGTCTCGTAGGCCTGGGCAGGACGCAGAGCGGGGCAACTGGGTGCCACGCCGCCACTTTTTCGTTTCGACGGTGAAACATAGAAAATGTCATGCTCATCGAATTCAATGCCACGCTGAGAGACACCACCCAGAGCGGTGGTGGCGGTGGCGGTGCTGCTGCTGGTGGTGCTGGCCACACTATTGCCACCGCTGCTTAGGCTACAGCCATGATCGGCCAGTGAGTGCAGCAGGGGATGGGCATGACGATCGCGCTCTCTGAAGGATAGCTGTTTGTGCAGACGCGGTGTAGAATCCAGCCCATTGATGGTGCTGGCCTTTTTAAAATCTGTCATTTTTTGCAGTGTATCGTGTTTTGCCTACTTGATTTTTCTCTCTTGGCTCAGCTTATTGTCATCACTTGGGGCTGGCTTAGCGTTGGCCTCATGAAATATTCATGGCACATACCACATAGAGAACGGAGAGAGCTGCCTGCCAGGCATTAGCATATCACTTGCTGCGCCGTGCTTTGATTTATTTTATTTTATTTTTAATTTTAAATTTAGCCTTCGTTTTCTTTTCTCACAGCAGCGCAGGCTAAGCCCAGCTAACGATTTCCCTATGTCAATATAGCAAATTCACAATCCGATTTGCCGGCTAACTGTTTCAATTGTGTGGCTGCTCGGCAATTTCAGCCGCCTTAAATGCTGACAGCTCATTGGCAGGGGTTGCCTGTCCTACCAATTCGCGCTGATGCTGCTGGGCTTACATATTCCTTCTTTTTTTTGGGGGGTAGAGAAGTAAGAAGAAGGAGGAGGGCTTTCTATGTGTGTTCTGTTAATAGACTTGGCTTAGTCTGTTGTTTGTTTCTAATAACTGCAAAGAGAAGAAAAATAAAGAAGAGATTATAAAGTAAAGTATCTAGTAAATTGATTTTTTATATGCTGCTTGAGAAGGAGGGAAACCCTTAAGGATTAAGCGATTAAAGCTCTTCCTTTCTCCCTTGTCAAGACAAAACAATTAACTTATTACCTGCCCAACAGTTGATTAAAGCCTTCAAAACTTGGCTAAGAATTTTTTGCCCCACTTACAGCCCGCTTAAGGACAAGTGAAGTGAAGTGCCACTCGAAATATGCTTAAGATAAAAATGTTTGTCGCCAGGCGAAAGTAAAAGTTGCCGTGGCAAACTTCTTAAAAATACTTAAGAAGCGATAAATATCACAAATACATACACACCCCATCCCCATCCCCACCCATACCCACACCACACGCACGCACGAGTTTGGGCAAATGTTTTGACTCTTGAAACTTTGGGGCTCAAGTTGCCTATTTGTTACTCTTCATCGTTGTTCTCCACTTCCTATATTCTCTCCCCTGCCAGAAACTTCTACCAAAAATGTCAGCCACTTGTTGTTGTACTGCTCATTATCTCTTAACGTTATTATTACATTGCATACTTTTGGGCTGGGAGCTCTGCTGCTATTTTCAAAAGTTGTTTTCCTAGGCCTTGCTACTTGATTATATTTGCTTGGATATTTTGTTTTCCTTACTCGCGTTTCGCCTTATTAAAAAGTTGCCTTCGATTATGCAAAAAAGTTTGCTATTAAATGTTTCAAAAAGTAAAATTCGTTGCCTAGCATAAGGCGTTGTCAATTTGGTACGAAAACTGAAATTAGGTTGCCAGGCAAATTAAAAAAAAAAATTGTGCTGCAAAAAGAACAACACATGCACTCGTAGACTTTGGTCTCGCTTGACTTTGAGGAATTTAGTTAGTGGTCCACCACATTTGCTTTCATACTAGTGAAACCAATTTGTTATATTGACAAAATTTGTGGGTGATTGTGTGCTGAACACGAATCTGTGTACGGAAATTGTTCATCACGTCTGATCGTGTAACAAGCTGTTTTGTTACTAATGCTGGCGCTTTAGTGGACAAATAAAAAGAATACTCTTGGCGTAATGTGGCTACCTCACTGAAGCACATTTTCAAAAAAGTTATCGTCATCACTGAAAATGCAGAATGCTGTCCTCATTGTGTTGCTTCTGCATTTCATTTTAAGAATATATGTTCTTTGTTTTACAATTAACCAAGCCTCTTCACACCAATTGCAATTACATTGGGAGTCTTAACTTTGTGCAATTTATTGAACTATTACATAGTGCACCACAAAATTTTGATACCAACGAGATACACCAAATTTGAAAACTACTAGTATAAGTAGAAAAGCCCTGGCTGGGTTTGGTCTGATTGGCTATTTGGCTGATTGGAAGACGTCCTTTTTGGTTTATTCGAAAAACAGTCTGTAAATTAACTTTCGTTTCGTTTCATGCGGAGGTGCAAACGAGGCGTATAATTAATTTTTGCTCTAAATAACAAAACTAACAACCATCACATCGAGTAGGTTGAGCTTAGAGCTGTCATAAAACAACACTCTACAGTAAACTCTCAAAATTTGTATCTCAGAGTAAAAAGTGTAGCTGAGAGAAACACATGTAAAAAATAATACCAAAAATCGGAAAAAAAAATCTGAAATTTATACGTGATAATATTCATCGATAACACACATCCACAGACAATAATGACTACCAATTTGGGAAGCGTCGTGTCGACGGGCACCTTGATGCAGTCGACCGTGTCGCTGGGCAAGAACCGTAAGAAGCGTCAGCGCCAGCTGCCCTCATTCGATTTGTCACTGGAACAAAAAGTTGACATTAAAAAGGCATTCGATCTATTCGATACCGAATGCACGGGCTTTATTGAGATCAAGGAATTGCGCGTGGCCATACGTGCCTTGGGTTTTGAGCCCAAGAAGGAGGAGATTAAGCGCATGATGGATGACATTGATAAGGATAAGACGGGGCGCATCGCGTTTAATGATTTCTTGCGTTTGATGCGCTTGAAAATGTCTGAAAAGGATACAAAACAGGACATGATGAAGGCCTTTTCGTTCTTTGATGATGATCGCACGGGAAAGATTTCATTTGACAATTTGAAGCGTGTGGCCAAAGAGTTGGGGGAGAATCTGACCGATGAGGAATTGCAGGAGATGATCGATGAGGCTGATGCGGATGGCGATGGTGAGGTGTGTCGCGAAGAGTTTATGGCCCTCATGAAGAAGACCAATTTGATTTAGTTAGCAGTGGGTTTACATAGGTTAGGGCGGAAACGACGTTGTTTTAAACACCAACACACATACATATACTAGGCCAGTGTTTTTTTGCTTTACACAACAACAACAACAGCGTTTTCTTGATGAAGTTTGGATATGCTTCGGTTCAATAAAGCTCTTGAAAATGTAAATTGCACGACTTTCATCTGACCTTGGTGTTTAATTCCACATCTAAAGCATCCAATTAACCTGCCATTTGTCACCATTAAAACGCATCCCTTCAACCATGGTAGAAAATATTGTCATTTTGTCCACATGTATTCAAAACAGTACATCTTCGCTTAAAAATATCTCAAAAATATAAGGGATAGTTTATTCGAAAGCTTAGATATAGTACTTTACGAATATCATAGTAAACCAAAACAAATGAAGTTCCACTTAAGACGATCCCAAAAAGGGTAAAAAAATAATATTATGCATCTTTATCAGGAATACCATTAATGTAACAAAGTCTTTTTTTAGTATATTGTATAAAATAATAATAATAATCTGGCCTGTTCCCGTTTTCGATTTCAACCAGATCATGCGGAATCGGAATTGGTAGCTGTTTCCGTTTCCGAAAAGCGATCAAGTTATTCGGTTTAAAAATGTTTGCCTTAGAGCCAGTGGAATGAAAAGTAAAAGGCAATTTTCTCGGCAACGGTGACTCTTTTCATCTTGCAAGTATTTTTATTTTAACATGTAAAATATTGTCGAGATGTTGTAGTATCCATGGATATATCAAGCCCACAGTTTGATCTAAAATAATTTTTTTTTTTAATTTGTACCTCAGAAAATGGATCACTTATAAACCTAATTTATTGAAGCGCCGGGACTTAGGGGCTTAGAGATGAGGGATCAAGAAAAGGTTGTTAAGACTGACCCGAAATGTTATTACCAATATGGAAAGAAAGCTCCATATGGATTTTCGAAAGGTATATGAGCATGGAAATCCCCGGAAGACAATGGCCTAGTCTAGAGGTCCATTTAGATGACTTGGGAAACGTTGAAATGGCCCGAGTCAAAGAAATAAGGAATTCTTAGATCAAGTGAACATTCTTCAGGTAAGGAACTATACATAGGGGTAGCAGAGACACATGGAAGGTGAAAACCTGAACCACGTGCCTTAGAAATGTCTGCCAAGGCAAGTGAAACTGTGCCGAATATACTTCAGGTGACGACCTGGCAGCTACGGGCGGCTGGTTGGGTCGGCCTTCTGCCTCGGGTGGCAATTCCAGTGACGCTGTCTGGGAGCCAAGAGACTAGTTGGGCCGCATGGGGTGAAACTGGACCACTGAGAAATGTCGCGGCGTGAACTGTGGATATACTTCGGTGACGACCGGAGACTATTTGTATTTGCAGTGTATGGCTTCCCACGATCACCTGAGGGAAGGCCCAGCAACCGGGTTCAGCCTCACACTTGAAAAATTAGAGCACGTAGCCAGAAAGATTAAAGCACGTCGTTCAGTTTTTATCTATTCTGGGTTTTATTCTACTCATGTTTTCAATGGAAATGCCGCACCGAGAGTTATTTTCACAAAAGTTAAGATTACATAATCAGAAACCCTACGGCCAGCTTACCATGGGGGTAACCCCGTTGGGCGTTGGGTACTTGTGTCCAGTTTACCACGTGTTTCTTGTATTCGCCTGGGTTCCTTGCTTGGATGCGCGCCACACGTAGTTAGCGTTGCAGGCTTCGACTTCCATTCTCTTCCTCGACTTAGATTTCAGCGCACCTCTCGCTTTCTCGCTCAAAACCGCACTCTCGTAACTCAAAAATGTGGCAGCTTTCGTCGCTTCCCGTAATCTCAAAACTGTGTGACCAGAGCGGGTCGGTTAGTGATGACACTGCGGTGAACTGGAACTGGTTCGTGATGGTGACTGCGCCTGTGACTTGGGAATGTTTCATGGTAAGGCCGATAGGGTTCTTATGACTAATTCTTAACGTTTTGACGTACTAATTTAAGTGCGTCACAGCAGACGAAGGAAAAACGATCGAAATAAAACCAAGCTGTTCTCAATTCCGAATCAGCGCAAGCGCAGTGCTGATCGAAACTGTCACGTCTGCGTCACAATCATTCGAAAAGACCATCGATTTCTTCTTAACCAAAATGAAAACGATTCGGAATTGCTATCGCTTTACTTTTTAATTTCACTCGAAAATGGGAACAGGCCTGAAGATTCGGCTTGATACTGCCCAAAGGGCCAAAGCCGGGCCTTTGCCACGACCTCTTGCACAGCGGGCGCTCACACTAGCCGCTGAGCCACACCCGTCCACCGAATGGTTGGTATATCTTCGCTTAAAAAAAATAATTGAAATAATTGGGATAGTTTATTTTAAAGCTAAGAAATTGAACAAAACAAGTAAAATAGTTTCAAAATAAGAATTTTAAGCAACTATCAGCTCAAATTACCAAAAAACTAGATGTTATGAAGTAATTCCGAAAACAGATTCGTATTTACCACACGAAAATTCCAGTCAACTCCAAACGCCTAGTGTAAGTCGCATCACTGTGTTGTTGCTCGAATGTTGGCTCTTCGAACTTCCACAAGAACTCATCATCAATTTATAACGCTGCTTAGTTATGGCTATCAATTCACACATGAAACCCGTTCACTTTATGACAGCTTCAGTCATCACTTGGCTTGGATTAATTAATTTTTGCATTGATTTTGGGTGTTTTTTTGTGTATGTTGTAAAAGGGTTTTATGTTAAGGTCATAAACTTGCTAGAAATTGGCCACACACAAAACCAAAGGACAACCAACGACACACACTCACAGAAAACAGCCACGCAAATGAAAATCTAATTTAGAGCAACACGCATCCACTGGCACAAATGTACGACAGTGGCAAAAAGGAGGCAGATAGAGACACACACGAATGATACATGAGCTGGGGGCAGGCAGTAAAAGCTTCGGCTTGCCTTTCATTTGCGTTTAAAGACCTCAAAAGGACTTCCGCTTGCAGTGGCCTACAAATTAACATGCCCCAATCTGTGACAGTGTGTGTGTCAGTGTGTGGGAGTCATGAATTATGACGAAAGCAGCTGCAGACTTAATGGAAAATGCTCGTGCTCGGCCAAGAGCCCGCCAGGCGTAAATTAGAAAAGGAAAAGAGATTTTTTTTCTGCCAAAGCCTACTTATTTGGGCGCACACTGCGTATGTGTAATAATAAGTTTGTTGTAAAGCCTAAGCGCCATGCTCATAAATTAGACACGATCTATTACGCTGAAGCAGGGGGATAACTTGATAAGGCCCTCGTACATTGTTGCATTTTAATTTCTGACACGTAGCAGCCTCGACAAACATGTGTTCTTGACATTGTGCGAGCGACGAGCTTGAAAAATTTTAAAATTCCAATTGCCAAACGGTGCAGAGCAAATGAGATGATGTCTCTCTGGTGGCAAGCCATAAATACCATTTTGAGTGTATGCCATCAGCCCATAGGTGGGCTATAAAAATTTGTTTAACACCACGCAAAAACACACACACACTTGCACACTCCACACGCGCGCGCAAATCAAATTTATTTTATTTTCTCTCTCTCTGTTTTCTTTTTTCTGCTCGTTGCTGTCGTTTTTATGACAGCGCAGCAAATTAATGAAATTTATGCAATAAATCATTTCCAAGGAAAATAAAATAAAAACTTTTAGAACACAAAAAAAAGGACAAATTTTAGCATATAAAATACCAAAAAAAAATTATACTAGGTAAATGTTACCAAAAGTTAATTCAATATTGGAATTGTAAATTTGATATTGTTGCACCAATTGTGGCTGTTCGTTTTATTATAGAATTTTATTATCTATGGAACAAACTAGCAGTTACCCGGTGTCAGTTGCTATGACCCCATTAGCATTTAAAACTTAAAGCGAACAGTCGTTGCTTTTTTACAATTGTCGTCTGTAAAATCTTCATTATAATCTTAACTCATTATAAAGTTCGAAGTTAAGCCAATATCGCCAAAAGATCTACACTTTCTATTAATCTATCGTTGTCATCGATTGCTCGCCTGCTCCGGCATTGCTGCAGATCTCAACCTGGACTGCGGCTCAAATTGTTCTGGAGTCTTAGAAGCACGCTAAGATGCAATGTGTTCAAAAAATTGCTGCCGTCGATTGCTCGCCTGTTCTGAGGTTTCGGCAGCTTGCTTGTCCTGAGATCCACTTGCGGAGAGCTTCTTGAGCTTTCATCCGTCTTGCCCTTTTTGAGGTTGGCGACAAATTAGGCTGTCGTTTTTGTAAAATATTTTAGAAAATCACAAAAGTACTATTTTATAATGTTTGAAGTTTATTTCTTTCTAACTTTTAACAGTTAGATTATATATTCTTGATACATTGGTGACCCCGACGTGATGGAAGTAGGGATGGACACCCTTGACAGCTGCTTTCCAAAAAGTTTGGAAAGCGCATAGCTTATATGATGCTCAAAGCTGGTTAAAGTAAGGTTTGTCCCTTAATATGACAAGTTTTTTTAGAGCAGCTATAAAAGAACGCTTGGACAAGCTATAAACAAGCAATTGAATTTATGACCGCGGACTTAAAGTAGAGAAGTGCATAAAAGCCGACTACATGGCAAAAATCGAAGAATGTTTGCAAATAGCTCGGGATTTTCACGATGAAACATATTTTATGAAGTTTTTCAAATAGGCGAGAGAATTAGGTGAGATTCAATACCTTTCGTTAATAAATATTAGTCTTGACACAGTCCAAAGGGCCCAAGCCGAGCTCCTCTCAATCTCTTGGCTTTTATGCTTATTATTTTCGTACAGAAAGTAAGAGAAAGCGATCAACAGTTGAATGCCCAATACGAACGGCAGAAGCTTTTCATGGCTAGTTACGAGGGCCGTCCCAGAAATGGCCGACCTAGCATAGTAGTGCTGGAAAATGTTCACAAAAAATACTAAAAAGGGGAAGTACCGACTAGTTTGAAGTTTGGTGCCTTTACCTAGCACACTTTTTTTTTTGTCGATTTTAATAGAGAACGCTTGTTATTGATTTGCAAACATGGACAAAATTGGTCATCGTTATGTGATACAATACTTTCGTATAAAAGGTCTTAGTCCAACCAATATTAAAAAGGAGCTGGATTCTACCTTACGTAATTCTGCTCCCTCGTTTACAACAATAAAATATTGGGTGGCTGAGTTTAAGCGAGGTCGTTTGAGCTGCGAAGATGAACATCGTAATGGGCGTCCAAATGAGGTGACCACTTCAGAAATGTTGGCCAAAATTAAAAAATGTGTATTGAGTGACCGGCGATTGAAAGTTCGTGAGTTAGCTGAATGTGTAGGCATTTCAAAAAGTGCTGTACATCGCATATTAATAACGAACCGTAAATAAGAAACGATTTGACATTGCCGAAACAAGAAGATTGGAATAAAGCAAGGAAAAAAAAAATAAAAAAAGAGCGCAAACGCGTATTTGCTCGACTTCAAAGAACAAAAACAGCGTCGTGGGATGTTTCCATCATGTGCTTGCCGCTATTTTTGGAAAAATGAAAAAGCCAAGATGGGCCGGTTTTGAGGAATTTATAACCATGGATGAAACAATGGGTCCATCACTAAACACCTGAGACGAAAGAACAGACAAAACAATGGACTGAGCGAGGAGAATCGGCACCAAAGAATGCGAAGACTGTTCCATCTGCTGGCAAGGTCATGGCGTCGGCTTTTTGGGATTGACTATCTCAAAAATGGAAAAACTATCAACGGGGAATATTATGCAAACTTGTTGCAGCGTTTACATGATGAAATCCAGGAAAAACGACCGCATTTAGCAAAAAAGAAAGTGTTGTTCCATCATGACAATGCGCTGGTTCACACCTCTGCCGTTGCAATGGCTAAAATGAATGAATTAAAACTTAAACTGCTACCTCACGCCCGTTATTCGCCAGACTTAGCTCCCTCTGATTTATTCTTATTTCCAAACTTGAAAAAATGGCTCAATAAAGAGGTGGAGTCCGAGGTTAATGCCTATTTTGAAGAGCTTCACAGTTCTTATTATAAAAAAGGTATCGAAGCTATTGAACATGGCTGGGAAAAGTGTATCGACCTAAAAGGATCCTATGTTGAAAAATAAAAATAATTTTTTTTTTAGTTAGGTATTTCTGGGACCGCCTCGTGATCAACAACGAGTGTAGTCAAAGATAAAATAAGTTTTACGTCATCGGCATACATAAGTATCCGAGAATGGGAAAATAGTGTTGGGAGATTTATAAAAAGAGTAAAAAACAACGGACCTAGGTGGCTACCTTGAGGTTACAAACACAGGCTTCGAAGTATTAGAACGTAGCAGAACTTTTTGAGTTCTATCTTTCAAATAGGACGAGATCCAAAGCAAAAAAGGGCAGGGAAATCCTAATCGATCGAGTTTAAAAAGAGAAGATCATGGTTCGCCGAGTCAAAGACTTTACTGAAGTCGGTATAAATGAAATCAGTTTGCTTTTTCATAAGGAATCCATCATTAACCAAAGAAGTAAATTCAAGCAAATTGGTTGTGGTTGAATCTGACGCTTCATAAGTCCGTGCTGGAAATGTGGTAAAATCGATTTACAATAATGCTGTAAGGTGGAGGTTACAATCTCTTCAAATAATTAAGGAATTAGGCTTAGCAATGCCTCTGTAATTGGAAATATCAGATTTTTCCAATCTTTTTATGGAGAGGAATAATATAAGACTCTTTCCAAAGTGTTGGAAAGACTACAGTCAAGTGATAGATTGAAAAGCTTAAGCAACGGTTTGCATAGGGAAGTGTTTTGAAGTGTTGTATAATTATTCGAAGAATCTATTAAAAATACTTGGTATCGAGCCATTTCGAGATTTTTGTCTGAAAAATATGCGGTCACACCAGCGAACTGCAAATTTTAAAAAAGAAAACGCTGAAAGAATGTTATGACGCCAAGCTTTTCCGCAAGGCCAGTCTGGCTGCTGTGCACTGGAGCACGTGGGGCTGCCTTTAGGAACCCCGAGATCATCGCTGATCAATGCTGAAAAGGTTCATCTAACTTGCACGCCATCAATTCGAAAACAAGAAGAAGAAGAAACAACAATTCTACTGACAAGTTTACATTAAATTGTAAATTTCTCAATTCAACAATTCCGTAGCTTAACTGGGGTCGTTAACACCCAGTATTTTAAACATAAAAATACAATCAATAAAACTCTGTCTGTAACAAGACCTACAGAGCCGCCATCACATACTCCAAACAATGTTTTAATTTTCCTTATTGATGCTGCTATTTTGCATACTATTTCATAAAAGGCCATATTCAAAGCTTGTTGCACTCTTTGTCTTGGCATTTTTATTTTGTTTTATTCATTAGTCAAGTTTTGGCACTCAAATAAAAGCTCGTCTAAACATCTGGTTTACAGCAAAACTACAGTGTACCACAAGGGGTCGCTCAGTAGCTTGTGTGTGGTAAATTTACGCTTTACCATTTTACGAGAGCTAGTGAATAACCTAATAGATAGATAGATAGGTAGATAGACGTTTATATTTTAGAAATTAGTTGTTGTACAGTAGGACTTGTCAATTTTTTAATCGACCAAGCGTATAGCAGAAACATAATCTACAGTAAATTCTAAGAAAATTTCCTCAAGAAACCATAGGTCTAAAATCAATTCCTAGGAAGGTCAACATTATATACATTACTCAGTTCAACAAATATTGTGGCTTGGTTGGTAGCTAACTACATTCAACAATTATCGTTGTTTACCAGGCTTTAAAAACGGTGAAGGTTTGACAACTAAGTGGAAACTTCCACCTAAGAAGGATACAGTGCTTTACAAAAAGCATTGAACTTGGGCAACTCTAATTCATAAATATGGCAAACATGTTCTTTAACCTTTTCTAAATCAATTTTCATCAATTTTCACCACATTCGCCTCATTACAAAAATTTGGGCTCATCTTTGGCCTGAAACTTTTAGCAAGCAAAGCCGCACACATTTATTAGAACTAAAAGTTTGCCGTTTTCCCCAGAAGCAATCCCATTCAGAACTCATATTTTGAGACTTACTCTAAGTGCGTTGACTGCACTTTTTGGCGTGAGCATAAAACTTTTTTTGCCCCACGTCCCCCACCACCCACTAGCAGCCCCCAAAATAGTCATCTGGCTATCTGCTGAAATTCGCAAAATCTCTTTCACACCATACTCGTTCCCTCTCGCTCTGTCGGGTAATTCGGCTTGCATCCGTTTCTAAAAAGTTGCGCTGCACTCGGCGAGCGACTGGCAAATTCAAGTGGTTGGGCCAAAGGCTTTTAGCTGACTCACAAACACACACACACACTCTAATATATTGTCCCGCTTCCTGCCTTTATACACTTCCCTTTTAGTGGCCTCATAAAGCTTGAGCTTAAGCATGTCTCTGCCGCCCCCCGAAAAAGGGGTTTCCTGCTTTGACTTTGCCAAAAAATTTGCAAAAAGCCCCGCACGAAAATTGTGCGTGTATAAGTGTTTGTGTGTGGGCGGGTCAAAAAAAAAAAAAAAACACAAGCTAACAATGGCGCGCGTGACTTTAAATAAAGAAATATTTTTGTGAATAGTTCAAGTCAAACAATGCGCGGCTCTTGCACTGAGAATTTAACATGGATACGCTTTTATATATATGGCCTGACACAAGTTTTGAATTTTTTACTAGCTGCTTGTCCCCGCTTTGGTTTTTCTTCCGTCCCCCCTCCCCCACCCCTTTTGTGACAGTCAGCCTTAAAAGTTTAGCACTTAATTTCTTCGCTATATTTTTTGGCGCTTTTTTGGCTTTTGCCTTCTTTGTGCCATACTTTGTGGCAGAGAAGCTTAGTATTTTAGTTATTGTTATTGTTTTTATTTATGGTTAAGCATTTCAAGTGCATTCTGACTTATTTACGTACCTTGCACTTCCGTCGTCCGCTGGGTAAAAGGTCTGCTCAGAGTCCGAAAGAGATGGGGAAATGCTGTAATGGAAAATGAAATATATTTTTAATGAATGCCATTGTTAATAAAGTTTTTTTTTGTTAGGGCTTAGAACTGAAATATTTGTTTTTGAGGCAATTTTGCTTGGTAAAATATGCTCTTTTTGGGTGAAGCTGCTTAATGAAGCTTCGGATGGGAAAAATGGGAAAGCTTGTCAGCTATTTTATACATGCGATTTAAATTAAAAGTATACAATTTTCACTGCAACAACTAGACCTGAGGCGTTACCCCGAATCTATCAATCAGATCGAACTAACCAGGACTATTTATAGTCTATCCTTTTTCTTGAAATGAAGAAAAATCAGCTTGGGTGTCCATTTTCATACAGATTTCCTGAAAAAGAGGCAAGTTTGCACAATTTTTTGTGTTAGTGAGTTAAGCGCTCATTTTTCAAACCGAAATTTTTTGTAGCACAAATATACATAACATTTGTGACTTAGAGTTCAAATCTGGGGACTTGTTTACTTTAGGTCAGTGATAATCAAGAAGAGCGAGGCTAAAAAGTGAGAGTGTATTGGTGTGCAATAATAAAGCGACACTGGCCTGCTTTGAACTGCCCTCAACGACGGCTTGGCAGCGACTGAAGGCAAAGAGAGCTCTGCTTACGCTCTTATGCCCGACTTCGGCATGCGCTCGGCTCGTGTGCATGTAAATAGCCGATTGCGCTCGGCCCCTGGGGGCTAAGGAGGAACATCGCTGATTTAGGTCCTTGGTAATAAATAAATTTGGTTAAGAACTTGTCCACGCATTCACTATAGCTGCTCTGAAAAGATTGGTTAGCTTAATGGACAATCCTCACGCCATACATATGTTCGGACAAAGCTACCAACTTTTAGCAAAATATGAACTATCCGACTTAAGGTGCCTTATACGCTGGACACTAACTGGTGCTTCTTCCTGACACACTTTTTAGACTTTGTGGGAGTTAGTCAAAGGTGGCAATTTCAAATTCTACCTCGTCGAGGTCACCTTTGTTTCGGAGGTTATAATTTGATATCCCCTTGGCCAATCTTATTTAATCATATAGGACAAAAGAGTCTGGAGACATGTTCGTTTATTTAGCCTTTTAGCATCCGTTTCTAGTCAAAGTAACCTTAGTTTTCTAATATTTATTCTTATACTACGACCATTTATATGATGGTATTTTTATGGAAGATACTAATATACGACTCCTTACACTGCACACCATCATATCTAATTTAAAAGTATATTGACATAAGTGCGCAATGAAAGTGAGCTTATAAATATAAGACCAGAAATACTGATAATTCGGAAAGGAGAAAGACAAATTGCAGGTTTTATAGATGTGAAATGTTAAGAACAGTAGCAACTTTGTAGTACAGCGTCACACCAGATGTCAAAGGGGATCTGACACAGGTCAAGTCAATAACACAGGATAATATTTAGGTACGCTGCTTGCCAACTAACATAGAAATTTACCAGATACTCCTACCAAGGCAAAATTTTTGGCTTAACGAAATAGTAAAGCTATTTTTAAAGCTGTCTTTTCACTTATTGAGATCTCATATGAAGTGGGTGAAATATACCTCAGTTTTCTGTGAGTAGATTGTCAAAAAGCATATTTGAAAACTCAGATAGTCTACTTCTCAGATTCTTTTGTGCTTCCCAGATTGACTATTACACCTGTCTGATATCCCAAATGGGAAGCTTTTATGATATCTCGGGGGGAATAAGGCCCGCGGGCCTTATTTCACTCCAAAAAGTGAAATAACGCCACTTTTGAAAGTGAAATAAAGCCCGCGGGTGTTATTTCACTTCGAATGAGTGAGTAAAAATATCCGCGGGCGCTATTTCACTTTTGAGAGTGAAATTACACCCGCGGGCGTTGTTTCTCATTCATTGGTGGCATTATTTCTCCTTTGTGACTATAAGGAATATATTAATGAACTGAACGAGAGCGTAAGACGGACGGACAGGGCGATATCTCCTTTTCAAAAAGTGAAATAAAGCCAAGCGGGAGTTATTTCACTTTTGTCATTAAGAAGAAAATGATAAGTAAACAGGTTTTTTTTTAATGAAAAGGAAAAAAAGATGAGTAAAACAAGAGCGAAACAGTTTCATTCGACTAGGTGACAGATGACTAAACATCCTTATATCGAATATCTTCCATCAATTTATAAAGCCCGGCACTTTCGAAAGTTGGTTTTAAATCTCTAACTAGAATTCCTTTTACAATTTTCTCCGTTCTTTGTTATTTTGTTGAGGGAAAGAAAAAAATGTATAGCCTTCAATTAAGTTTGCCACACTATCAACACTTTCAGGATCGAATTAAAGTCAGTGAACTTGAAAAATTGTATAGGACATACTATTAGTAGTATGGCCATTAAGGTTTACTTCTATAAATTTTAAAAGACCTATATAATCTTAAGAGTGAAATAACACCCGCGGGCGTTATTTCACCTGGCCTTATTTCATGCCCCCTATCAGACAAGTAAAAAACAGCTTAATCTGTAGCCTATCTCAAGGAATGACAAATATAACGCTTATGACAAAAGAACAATGGTGCAGCTATAAATATCAAGAGACAGAGTCTCTATCTTAGATACTTTCGAGAGAATGTGAAAAAGGGGTGACCAAGTTTTTTGTGTCTTCTACTAAGAAGTAAGCAGTGGCAAAGAAGAAGATCAGCTTATTCAAACACTTGCCTTGATTATTTGGTTGATTGCAGCATCAAAATATAACAAAAACGAATTGCACATGGAGATTGCCTTAAAGGGGTGACCAAGTTAGTTAAGTACCCTTCTACTAAGAACTAAGCAGAAGCAAATAAGATGCAGCAATGCCACCTCCTCTTTCCCAGACTTGTAGCTTCAAAAGGAGACGTACCTAAAAAGTGACCCTTTAGGGCCCTGGCAGGAATTTAGATTTTTCCTCTACTTTGGCGCAAAAGACTATTGATACGTGTTAGGTTGAATGCGGTCCACCTGACCCTAGAAACAGCGAAGACCGGACTGTCATTCTATCGTTCTATCAGATGAGGGAGATACGAAGATTCGGAGCGATCTTCGCATTACACAGTGCAACTTTTGTAAGGTCATTATCTGGTTACGCCTTCGCGCCCCACTGTTTTTGAAGAAGATACCGAAACTAAAAACCAACCCAAAGGACTTGGCCCCATCACATCGTAAAGATACTTTTTTGATACCTAGAATGTGCGAATGAAGCTGGCATGTACCAGAGAGTTGTTTGTATTTTTGTTTGGGACTATTTTGCTATAGAAAGGTTTGTCGAGTTCCCAGTAGTTTAGCCGATTCTGGTAAAAAAAACATGCCATTTTCGATATTTTAAAAGTTTTGAAGCGGTTCTGAACTTTTTTTTGCTTTTGTTTAAATGTATAACTTTGCCTTAGATATAAAATCAAAATTCCTAACGGTTTATGAAATATGGACTTCATAAAAGTTGTCTTTTTGGGTTTCAAATAAGTACCATTACGATGTAATGGGGCCAACTCCTTTGGGGATTTTAATACACGTTACTTGAAGAGTAAAAAATTTTTACTTAAGTCGTGCAAATGCATGTGACAGGCAGAAGGAAGCATCTCCGATCCCACAACGTATATATATGTATATTCTTGATCAGCATCAACAGCCGAAGGCTGCAAAGGCGAAACTAATCTATGAGAAGCAGTGTGTTATTGATGTACGAGCCAAGCGCCGTTAGAGTTGCTTCACTATCTAAGTAAATGTTTATGTTCCCTTCTTCGATCATGTTAAGGTTAAGGTATTTGGCGGACTCCTGGATGGCCACCAGACTGCAATGATTAGGGAGCCGAAATTTGATTCGCGTATTCAAATCGATGGAGAAAACGCCCCCTCTTACTTTGTCATCGAGCTTAGATCCATCTGTTTTGATATAGCTGGCATTTGGTATACTGTGTTGCCAGTTCTGTTGTCAGTCGTGTCTACTTGGGATATCGAAGACATATAGTTTCTGGAATGACGTTGTGACTAAGCAGTAATCTGTAATGGAGGGAACCGCGGTTAGATGGTTAAGTATAATTGAGTGTCCCGAGTTGCCCGCGTTCCAGGCTTCAAAATCTATCAATGCTCGCAGTCTGTTTAGACTAGAAGTCTAGAGGAAGAAGATAAGCTATGGGGCCCTGTTCCCATTTTCGAATTTGATTGATCAGATTTGGAAGAAGGACTGCTTTTCCAGAACCAATTTGAGCATTTGGTTGGTGCTCAGGAGTAATGGCTTATCGAGAGTTAAATATTGCAGTATGGGACGTACTTTGGCTGTCTAGAGTCAATGAACAATTGCTGGGGAAAAACCCCATTTACGGCCTATTGCCAGTTTATATGAGTAGAGTGCAATGTGCCAGAATGGAAAGTCCAGAATGGAAAGTCCAGAATGGACTTCCAGGTACTAGGCATTATTTTTGAACTCCAGGCTTATGTTGCTAAGTCAAGGAGGAATAAGGACAGAAGCTTTGTATCTCCGAGTGAAAAGAACTAATTCCGACATATTCGGACTAACACCCAAGCCGCAACTCAGAAACTTTAGCCAGTGCGGTCTGCGTAAGGTCACATAAGTTAAAAAAAAAACTTCCGCATTGGTTTACAGTTTAAACTCTAGTTAAGGTCGCATTCTTCTCAATAAAATCATCGATATGTCAGCATATTCAAAAAGTTGTATTGTTTATTTAGTGAATTGCTGCAGCAAAACTGAATAGCAAAAGGGAATAGCCAAAAATAGGTTATGAGCTTCAAGTTAACTGGTCTTTAAACCGGTACTAAGGACATAACAATAATATTATTTGCTGCAATTTTATATTTTCAAGCATTTAGGATATAAACCTTGTGTTTAATGGTATCAAAAAGCCAAAATGAACTCTGGACCAAACATTCTGCAGAATATCAGAGAATTTTTTTAAATACAATTTTTTATAAAAATGCAAATGCCAACTAATGTAGCGATATCTTAGCTTGGTTAAGTTTAAAATTTACTGCCTTCAGGTAGATTGAATGGACCAGAATTTACACCTACTCAAACTGAACATTTGTTGAGGTCTGTATGCCCCGAGATGTTTCAGCTTATTATGATGCTGTAGCATTTGCATAATATTAATTTGCATAATTACGCTGACCATAAAGAAATGCGGGCTAACAATTATGAAAATCTACTAAAACTCACACTAGAAAATGGTGTAAACTGTAGCAGAAATGCATTTGCCAGGCCAACGTACACATATTGTCATAACTAACACAAACTTATTTATCCCTGGGGCTCGATTTATATTACTTTCCCGTTAGCCAGGAAGGCAACTGCCATACACACACACACCTGAAATGCAGGCACACACTTATAGAGGAGGTTAGAGCTCCAAGGTCTGCGCTGTAAATTTATCAGTGTCAAAAATAATAGCGCTCCCGTTTTCGCTTTTAATAATTTCCCTTGCCGAGGCGAACATTTGGAGCGGAAATTGCTGCTCGAGTTGTTTGGGGGGAGGAGGTAAAAGAGGGGCATTAAAACAATGGACAGCCTCTTCTCGTTGCAGTCGCTGCAGGACACCAGACAGGGAGAGAGTGTGTGTGGGTGGGTAGGTTTTTTTTTAAATTATTTCAATTCCAAATGGTCGGGCTTAGTAAATAGAATTTGTGTCCGCCCAAATGGGAACTCAAATTTGTGCTTCACTTTGTGTGTTTGTCTTTTTTTTTTGGCTGTGCCAACATCAAAGTAATCATTTAATTTAATTGAATTTGGTTTTTGGAGAGAGTTTTTTCATGTTTTTGTTTTGATTTATGTTGTTTTTGACATTTGGATATATTTTTGGAAACGCCAATCTTATTTGGTTAACTTAATGGAATATTATGTTTTAAACGTTTTTTATAAGGCTATAAATTGGATTTTTTAATGGGACAAGTGGCGAGAGGTGGGTTTTTGCAAAAAAATAAATGAAAGCACACGAATAACAATCTTTAGACTCAAAGAATCATTTGGAAAAACTCAACCACTTTAAGTCTTAACTTGGCAAATTGAGCCTTACACTTTGGCAGTGCCATTTTTGTTTCCTAATTTGATTTTTGTGGATCATAAAAAGGTCTCCTACTCATTTTCATTCATACATTTCATTTCTGTTTTCTTTTTTTTATTATATTTTTTTTTATCATTCGCCTCGACCCTCTTCCTAGCAAAATTTCTGGCTACAAGTTGCCATTACGTCGATTTATGCGCTTTGGGAACTCAGACTGATGCTGCTGCTGCTCTGCTACTCTGCTGCTTCTCAAATAATGCACTTGGGAAATTAATTTTCCAGCTCAGCTTTAGCTTTTCGGTTGCATGTTTGTAAGTCCATAAACTTATAATTTCCTGGATTTCTCAGGAATAATTTAATCATTTTTATGCGCAGCTCAATTAGCCAAAATCGTTTGAGCCCCGGATCTAGAACAACTCCATCGACTCCTTGACTAATTATGTTGTTTGTGCATTGGTTTCGATTCCACTTTGAGCTCCCAAGTCGAAAGGCTACAAGTTTTTGCCATTTCCTTACATGTTTGTGTCCCCCAGGCAATATGCTAGCAATGCCAGAGCAACTTAACCAGACTGGCAAGCCAACCGAGCCAAGGCGAGGCCAAAAAAGGAAAACAAAAGAAAAACCAGTACCAACAGGCAACGTTAACTGTTTATAATGCCAGGCATGTGAGTTAATTCTTTGTATTGTTCTTGTTGCTGCTGCTGTTGCTGCTTGTCACAGGGAGAAATAACAGCAACAGCCCTGAGATTCTCCTCCTTCCGCCTGCCGCTCATTATTTTTATTTCAGTCGCGTGCATGTTACACAAAAATGTTTGATAAAGATGTTTAAGTTGGTAGAAGTTGGGCACTGGTAAGACGATAGCGAAGGGTGCCTGTCTCTCTACCAAGTAGATAAAATATATTATTATTCCCCGTTAGCTTCATTATGGCTAAATAAAGTTCAAATTTGACTAACTTTAAAAGATATTAAAATATTTGGCAAAAACAGTGGGTAGAAGGAACGAAATTGCTTGGAACTTTTTTGGTCGCACTGTGAGATAGAAATAGGTTTAATTATTTAATGAGGATATATTTATTTGAAGAAATCATTTAATAAGAAGAAACCGTTTGCCAAAAAGGTTCGATTGAAACTCCGAACCAAAGCCCTATCCCATATTTGAAAACGAGTAGGAGTTAAAGGCGGTGTGGAGAGACTGGTTAGCCTCCCCAATTGGCCAAGTTAAAAACAACCAAATGAAATCAAATAATTTAACAAGTCTTCTTTATTTGAGTTCTCATGTGCAAGTGTCGCTCGCCTGCTCTTTACAAATGTTTTAATGGGACCAGGGCGGCGCTGGCGACTGCGCTGCTGCGAATGAGAAAGCGACTGCGCAGCTGCAATATCTAAATATAAAACAGGCCTGGCGGCCATGGCCCCTGGGGCCCGAAGTGACTCGCCGATTCACACCGAAAGCTAGCCGAAGTCAATCATCACTGAGTGTCAGAGTGGGACATACTTAGTTCTCTGTCCCATGTGGTCTATGTGGCCTGGCCTGATATAGAACAGGCGATGGAGAAATATGTATAACTAGAGCGAGAGTATCGAAGCAAACAAACATAATTTGGTGGCAGGTGGCTATTGATTTGATTGACATTAATTATAGGTTATAGAAACTTTACATGGGCGGCAAAGCGCAGGGGTTCTGGCCCGAACAGGCGGAAAAGGCTTATTTTCATGACTTCTTGAAGATATGAAAAATGTTGGTAAATTTGTTATTTTAAAATAGTAAAAAATGGTAAAAAAAATCCATACTCTGACTACATGTTGATTTATGTGTAGAAAACATCAAGAGGATCGGGCAGATAGATTTTGAGTTATGACTTTTCGCAAAATTTGAAAATGGTTTTTCTTCGAGGAAATCGTCTTAAAGTTTTTTATATACTGCTACTTTCAGAAAAAACCGAGAGGTTTGTACTGGAAATAAGTACAAACGGTGTCGATAGTACGGTAAGTACGAAAATAATTGATCCAAGTTCAAAAGTACGATTTTTCAATCCCGGAATACTTGATTTTAGGATATATTAAGTACATTTCGAATTATTTTAAAATCTTTTTGATCTTTCTTTTAGTTTGTAATGACCTTAAGTCAAGCCCGATTTACTCTCAAAATAAGTAAAAAATATTCTTTCTCTAATTGCAGTAATTTCTAATATCAGCCCAAAAACATTATAGAAAGAAACAATGTGTATTTAAAACAAGTTCAAAATGTTCTTGGTTTGAGCCCAATAAAATCTTAAGCCATTCCAAAGTTATTTAAAACGAGTTCTCTGTATTGAACCAAAGAAGACTGGAAACTACTATAGGTCAGAAATTTACCATTACTTAACCATAACCATAATAACATAAGAGTTAGAACCAGTTGCGAATTTTAATTACAGACTCGCTTAAAAATAATTGACATTTTCCGTTGCATTACCGTTGGCATTATAAGTAAATTTTGTATTCAGTCTTACATATTTTCTACTTGAACTAAGAACTAAAGCTGGAGAAACATCGATGTCGAAGCTAAAAACATCGATGGATTTTATCCACTATTGATGCATCGGTCACAATATTTTTCTACTAAATTTACTTGTCGTCTTTCAGAAAGGTAAGATGATGTCTTTTTAAATTTAGTGACTTAAAAGTTAATGCGTTCAATTGCGGTGGTGTTGGAGTGTGTGCATCAGCATGGATATATTTTTCAAAGTACCTAAGAAAATTTAAAGTGATGTGTGAAATCACATGTCGGCCGATGTGGCCACAGCGCCCCTTCAGTCTTATGAACTTATGAAACTCTTACAGGTTTAAGTTTAAATGACATGATTTTGTAGTCGTAATTAATTTTGCACATCTTTCATAGATCCGCGATTTAAAAAGGATGTCTTTAATGTTCCGTTCAATGCTGACCAAGCTGCAAAAGCGCTTGAGCAGAAAATCGATGGCTGACTTCAAAAACATCGATGTCGCCAAAACATCGATGTTTCTCCAGCTCTACTAAGAACGCGCTTTTCTTGAAGTGTTCGTCTTAAAGGATGACAACTAAAAATCTGCCCAAACTTTGATAGAGCGCGCCCTTAGCTGAGCTTTACATAAAAGCTTTCGGGATGACATTTCTTTCTCTTTGTTCTCCTGTCAACATGTTTTCATGCCCCCTGACAAAAATTTTGACAATTAGTCGCCATCAAGCCGTCCGAGCAAGAATGTCTTCGTGATCGCGTTGTAAAATTCTACGAAATGCACGCTGACAAAGGTAAAGTGTTTACAGTAAACCATTTTACCCAAAAGGGCAAGTCCAAAAGCACTATTTATAGTATTTTGCAACGAAAAGTAATAAAAAGATAAGTTGGAAGACTCGGAAGACTGCACATTATGCAATATGAGAGAAAAAGAAGATACGCACCACTTCATTGCCAAATGCCCAATCTTAAGGGAGATAAGGCAATTTTATTGGGAAAGAGACAGACTTAGCAGAGAGGAATACCTGGATGTCTTAAATGGAGGAAGCTGGCCAAAGCTAATTGGCTACATTTACGAAGCTCAACGGTATAGACAATTGGTAAAGCAGGAATTTGATTAATGGATATAGACTCTTTCACCGATTGAAGCTTCTATGCGAACAATCTGGTATCTAGGGAAGACCCTGGAAGAAAGGTGTAGTAGTCGCGGAATCGGAGAGACGCGTTTAGAGTACGGCTGACGGCTATAAGCCAAGCCGGCGTAACCACCTATTATCATTTTTTAGATTTTCTTGTTTCTATTATTGTTAACAATAATTTTGTTAATAATATAAGCCATCAAATTGAAAATAAATGCTTATTCTACTACTACTACATTCAGAATAAAAGATGAAACAAAATGGTAAAAACAGTTTTGGAATCTTAAACGCATTAAAGTTATTTTTAAAGAACTTTTTAAGTTCGAGGAAAAGTCAAGTCCTTTTTGGTGTTTTTCCCAGTAAAACTTCCGGTTAACTAAACTGATTTCAAAATGGCACTGACGAAAAAACAACAATTTAAAAAGTTTATTATTGTATTAATGTGAAAAGAGAATAACATTCAACTGTTTTTATTCTGTTTTCGAACATTCCTTTAGTAATAAAATCACTTTATTTTAAGCTATATAACTTTTGAACGATTGACTTTACGGTTATGGCAAATGATTCAACTTAACTATTGAAAATAAAAAAATTTAAAAAAATTTTTCAATAAGACAAATGTGGGTTTTGCCCATAAGCTTGAAGTTTTATACATAAGCAAAAAGCCAAGGGTGACCAAGAGTTCATGAACCCACTTCTAATTCAACGCAACATAACCGCAACACTTTAAAGCAGCGTATCCAATTTCTAAGCTAACGACCACATCATTAAGCCCATTCATGTCCTCCGCCCACCGTGCCAACTCACCTCCAATTACTTATTACTGACAGGAACAAACCCCCAAAACGGGAATCTCATTATCTCCACCAAAAAACCAAGCCGAATTATCGACTAAAAGAAAATTCAACTTAACTGATACATTTAATTTTATTTATAACGCACGCATGAACTGCCAGCAACAACAACGCCAAGTCGACTCCTGGCTACAATCAGCCGTAATACGCATATAAATATTAATGCACTCCTGGCTAAAGCCAAAGGAGGAGTTGCTCTTTGGCATGCCTGCCCGCAAACTTATTGGCTTATTAAAATCTAATGCCTGTTTTTTTTTCGTAAGATAATGGCGCAGCCAACAACACCTCCAAAACGGACATAATTGTCTCACCTTTGAGCCAGGTCCAACACTGCATATAAATGCCAAAATTTAATATCAATGTGGATTATTATGGTACCAAAAAAGTTTCCGAAAAAAAGTTTTGCTCTGCTGGAGGGTCAATATTGGGCATTAAGTAGGCTTTGATGAGCCGTCATGAATAAGCAAGCGTGCAGAGAAACTTGTAAGTTGAAAAATCAAGCCAATAAAGTGGCCCGAAAGTAACTGGCGAACACATGCAGCGTGGTCCGACGGAAAGAAAAGTTTGTGTTAAACATTTTCTTTTGTTATAAATACAAAACATTTTGGTTTTTTTTTTGTTTTAAATATTTATGTAATGATGTAGGGCTCAAATTTATGAATTTGACAAAGTATTTAGTCAATAGCTTAAAAACAAAAAGTTTACTGCTGCTGCTGCTGCATATTTTATGCCCCATTCTCTGGCCCAGAGACCTCTTATCGATGTAAGTGGGTAATATTTATGAGTTTTGGGCAGGTCTTGAATTTATGTTGAAAGTTTTTTGCTTAATGTGCAGGGATAGCGGGCAGTGCCATGAAATTTTTATGTGGGAGCTTAGAGAAAATTTGAAATGAAATTTTTGAAAAAAAAAAAAAAACAATGAATTTGCAGTACAATAAAAGGTATGTTGTGGTGCAGTTAAGCATCTCCACTCAACTTTTGTAGCATTGAATCTAACTAATCTTTATACACCTCCCAAAGTATACAAAATGAAACCCACTTACAGGTGGTGGCAATCAAGCAAAAGCACAAACAAGAAGCACGAAACGAATTTGCCACTTGTATTTTTTTGTTTCTTACTTTTTATTATTGTTGAACTTTAACAGGGCTACAATATATGTAAATTAAAATGGCAGCCACTCCTGGCAGCCAGCAGGTCCAGAGCAGGTGAGAGGGAAGTTTATGAGCCTCGCGCACTTACGCGTTTCCCTCGCTTTCTCCCTCTGCCTCTGGTTGCCTTTGTGGCTGCCTTGCACTTTACCTTCTGGCAGCTGCCATATGAAATTATGTAGATACAAACATGTACACATCTGTATGTACATTGTACATATGTACATGCGTATATACGCAGGATGTTGAAACAGATTCGACTCTTAATAATTTCCGCACTCGAGTTGATCGAAATCATAAAATTTTATGAGCCTGCCAAAAGCAAGTAAGTGGCGTCTGTCTGTATGCATGGGTATGCCAAAATGGCTGCCAGCCCAACCAGACAATCACACAGTCAGACACAGAGAGACAGAGAGACACAATGCGCCAACGATAGCCCCAAAAGTACTCAAGGAATTTAAGAACCTCTTTCTTTTATTTTTTTTTGTTTAAAAGCATTCGGGCAATTGAGCATAAAGTTTATTTCAGCTTAAGATGCAACGACAAAAAGTGAAAGCAGGCGTAAGTGTGTTAAATAGAATCAAAGATATTTATTATAAAGAAAGAATCATTTCCAACAACTTAAATTTTAGATTTTATTGATCAGGACGATGGGGTGAGTCGTAGAGAAAATTAAACACACCAGGGATGTGGTACGAGTGGTGAAGATCAAACTTTATAATATGTTATTAATGTGTGGCAATTGTAAAATAAACATTGCCTCTTTGTTTTCTGATTTGAGTTCTAAAATGGTTGTGGCAAGGCACGCGCAGTAACTATTAGTTATTGCACAGTTTACCCTATCAAGGTAGTCTGTTCAACAGTTTTCTGCGAATTTTCCACATTTCCAGAGACTTCACAGATATTTCCAATATCGGATCTTAGTTCTCATCCTCAGCTTCCTATCTCTTATGGTCTGGGCTGAGCGGGAGTCACCCATTGCTTTGATCAAGCTGTGGCAGCTCTGGCCACACTTGTCATCGTGATCACGAGCAATTTATCGATAACCTAACGCGACCATTAATTGTCATCACTCTCGCACTAGCGGCTTCGTGCTGGCGGCAGACAAACCAAATTATTTTAAACAATCAAATCAACAATAATTATTATTAGTTAGTAAATCGAGCCCAGACTTTACGTAGGCTGGCGAACACCAGACTTTTGTACATCAACTCGCAAATGAAAAGCCGCCACAGACATCATGGTTTAATATACATAACTTCACACGTTCAACACAGAAAAAGAGCGACCAGCCAACTGAAGCGCCCAGCAGTGGAGCTGCAAAAATATCGATGGTACTATCAAGGTATCAAATATTTGGATTCGTGTCACGCTATCGATAGTAATTTTTCACTACCGATAGTAGCCTTCCATTTTGATTTGTTTGGCATACTTCGCAGCTTTCTGATCGCTTGTTGGATTTGGGTAAAAAAATTAACCTAAAAGACAGCGTGTTGCCAAGTCAAAGTAAACTATTGAAATTTTCGACTAATTTTACCTAATATTCACCTCCAAAATGTCTTAAAATAAGGAAATTACAACGTTAATATTGTGAAACAAAAGAATTGATACTAAAAATTTGTTTTACTTATATTTTTTCTTAGTTTATAGAAATTTTAGAGAAAAATTATATAAAAAAGTCCAAAATTTCAATAGATTTTGGGCCATACCTTTTAAAAGCGCGATGACATCATAAAGGGGAAGTGTAGTAAAATTGTTGTAAAATAACAATGGTCCATTAGACAGTTAATTTCGATTGGCAGATAAATTTAGGGAATTTTTTATTCGGTTTTAGTTTTTCGTGATTGTTATTCAATTCAGTCTAAGTAGAATCAAATTTGGTTTGAATAGGTTAATGCATATGGCTGTAGGAGCTAAAAATGTGAACAAACCTCGTCCAACACACGTTTATGCCAATTTCTCTTAAACCTGACCCTCTGAGGGAAAACGGACAATTTTAAGAAACATTTTCTTTCTTCTCTGGTTAAAAAGTGGACTTTATTTTGTAAACTTGTGTAATTAACTATTAATCAAAAAATGAAAATGTTGAAATTGTTATTTAGTTTAAGTAATGTTTTCTGCTTTGATGTTTTTAATTAAACAAATTGAGTTCCTATCTTTATTTTCTGTTTTTCATTCTTTTAATGGAACTTAGAGAAACCAATACTATCGATAGTATCGAGCTTTCGGAAACTATCAAAAATATCGAATGGCGTCACTATCGATAGTTTTGCAGCTCTACCGTGCAGTATTTCGACAGTGTTGCCAGATCAGATTTTTTTCTGTTATTTATGCCTTTTTCTAAAACCGGACTGCGGGAAATTTTTGGAAACAGCGTGCAGCGGGAATTCTGGCTTTTTTTTAAATTATTTCTGCTGTTAACTAGCTTTACTTAAGATTTGGAGTCATTTTAAATCAAAACTTTAAAAAAAACCGATGGTTTGTCAACTCTATCATTCATTTAACGACCTTAATTGCAACCACTAACGTTCAGAAAGCTGTCATTTCTAAGTGCGTGCCGTGTTTGCAGATCGATTGACAAAAATTCTGAAAGCTTATAAACAAAAACGTAGTGCTGTCGATAAGATAAAATCGCAAAAGGGCGGAGTAAATGAAATAAATCCGCTCGATTCGTCGACAGGAACTCGGTCATTACCAAAAGATGGCAATTGCTTGGAGAAATCTAAGGCATATAGGTCGTTCAGCAATGAAACTATGATGTTTGCTACCAGCTTAAATTTCTTTACATAGCGCCACAGATTGGATGATTTGAGACAAGCTGTTATTTAATCGGCAGCAATCGATGTTGGAATGACTGGCAGTGCTTGGAGGAAATCGCTAGACAGTAAAATTATGCGCCTCCAAAACATCTCGAGTTATTGCTGAGAGTGCTTCCAATGCGTGTTTGTGCGTCATTGTGCACTCGTCTCAAATTATGATTTTAGACGCTACTAAAACATTTTGCCATTGCAAAGTGTTTCGCAACGTTTCATGCCGGTTGTTCAATAGTTCGAAGGTTTAACCGCAATTTTAACGCTGCATGAGCTGTGCGGCATCGTGGTTACAATGTGGCCTCTATTCCAGAAGAAGCTACCGCAATGTCGGATCTCGCACGAACAGTCGCCAAAATCAATGAGAAGAGAAATGCCTTCCCAATCCATACAAGAAAAATAAGCCACTGTTTCCATCATTAATAGCTGTTTCCATCTTTAATAGCTAATTGAAAGTGCAGGTGTACATTCGTTTGAACTGATTGGTGTAATTCGTCTGTCTGTGTGTCTGTCCATTTTGCATATTTCGCAATTTTATTGACCGTTTGGCCTACAACTCCTATTTACATGTTGACAATTGCCAACTTTTGTTAACAAATTTTCCTCCGTTTTTCCTTAAATTGGTTTATGGTAAATTGCCTTGTTTTGCTTAAATTTTCGTTTGTGTACTTAAACTCCTCCAGTGAAGCGCGTAATCCCGATAAATCCAATTAACGTTGCTATTTTAAAATGTCGCTTGGTCTTACACACTTGAAAACAATAAATAACTTGCAGGCCAACCCTTGACCGACCCACCGCAAAACCCACTTTCATATCAAATCCCTGTTGCGCCCTTGAGGCCAAACAAAAACAGTTGAAGCAGAAAGCATAACAACAACAACATTGTCTCACCACCCTCCTCACTTCGACCGGAAGTTGCCTCCCGATAGGAACTCGCTAAGCTGACCTATAAATTTTGTTTTCACCTAACCTCACAGACTTACCCTTAGCCTTCCCGCAGCATTTAGTAAAATGACCGCAAAAGTTATTTTTAAAAATCATTTTGTAAACACACAAAAGTTTGGCCAAAGATAAGCGAAGAGCAGCTGTAAAAAGCACATAAACATGCGTGCAGGGTCAGCAGCTGCTCCCAACCCCCTTCTGTCGAGAGTACTTTTCACTTTCATTTTGTTGTTCAGCTACTTTGAAGCTACTCAAGCCGTTTTGAATTTTTTATGAGCTCAGCCTTTTGGTCATAATGTTTTCACCTGAATATTGATATAAATGCTTATGTGCTTAGGTGCGTATTGTATGAAATAAAGTAGGTAGGTTACTTGGAAGCCAATTGAAAGGCTTAAACAAAATTGGTATTAGAGATCAATTAAATTTAATTGACTGAAAAAATCTTCAAATAAACAAAGAATACCCCGAAGACTCGAGCAAAATGCGAGCGACTTAACAAACTACAAGAAGTTTTGTTTTACAATGTCGAGTTATATTGCCATTGAGTAGATATATTTGTCAAAGGGAGAGTGGCCTCTTTATTGTCCACAGTCTGCTTCATAGTAACAACTATTTTAGGAGCGCAGCGAGTTCCGATGTTTCTCGTTGGAGGTTCTGATTTAAAGTGTGCCCCAGCACCCCGCTCGGTCACCTTTTTTACCCCTCACACACATCGAACCACACCCGACGACCGTGCAACCTAGGCCCCGTTCCGACCAACTGTGCAAACGACGTCGTTAGCAGACCCCGCCTGGCTAAAGGCCACGTAGCCCAAATTTGACATTCCAGTGTTGATAAATGATTAAACAATCCTAAATAGTACAATGACACGACCCATTTCTAATCTTTGCTAAAATAGAAATTTAAAATGACACGACATATTGATAAGATATATTGTTTTTTGGAAATAGATGTGGAATTTAAACCAATTCAGTATTAAAATCAAGCAACTCTTAAGCTAAGGACCTACTCTCAAATAATTTGCATTGTTTTTGCCTAGGAAAGCCAAATAGCTTACGCGCAAATATAACTTAAGTAGCCTTTACGAATGCCTTGCTGAATGATACATTTAGAAAATCTATACGAAACGTTTTGTTGATCTCATTCACGAATCGCTTCCCTAGATCCGGGTGTCCTGGAAATCTCTAGAGATTTTGGCTTCGGTTGGTTTGCAAATCGCTCGAGAAATCCGTCGGAACATCGAGAGATTTCGAAAGTCTAGTTCGAAAGCCTTGTTAAAAGGTGTGTGTATAAGATTATGGTCCTACTACAAAAACAGGGCTAAATTGCGTGGGTTCGTAAAGTCGCTTTTGGTTGGTTTGTGTATTAGTTGGTTTGCCTAAATCTTCTAACAAAATACGAGAGGTTCGAAACCAACCGAAAGAGATTTCTAGGACACCGAGAATTGGTTTTGCGCTGGAATGTAGTTGGAAGAGATTTCTGGGACACCGCCGTATGACTCTGAATTCCGGCACTGCCGCGAGAGCGGTTGATAGTCATGCACTTGTGTCTAAATTCCGAAGACAATGTAAGTGAGTTGTAAATTCGAGTCCTTGACAAGGTAAGTGAGAAAAAATTAAGTATAAGTTGTACGCTTTCAGAAGGAAGACCTTGTTTCTTGTGCCCCTTCCTCCCATTCCTCCCGAATTTTTTATTTTGTATGGTATGAACCCCTAAATGTGGCGTGTAGAAAAGCTACATGACGCATGAAGAAATGAGAAAAGTAAATTCGGCTTGAAGAAAAGCTACATGTAGTTTTTACATATGTTGTTTTCTCTGTGTAAACTTAACTCTCATGTAACTGCTACTATTAATAAGGTCATTAGTGTTCTTGAGCTTATTGAGAGGTGGTCGAAGGAATTTTTAACACTTCTCATGTCCGTCCTATTCTGGAGTACGGATCATGAGTGTGGACTCCGCAATATTCGACCCATCAAGCTAAAGTTGAATCTGTGCAAAGGCAATTCTTTGATCTGGAATCCTGAGGTCCGTTTAACATCTTACTCAAGTATATTAGTTTTGAGCTGAATCAGCCCTGAAATGAATTTTACATAGACATGTCATACCACGACATGACCTTAGCTGATTTTAGGCAAGATTTCACTGCTGAATTCATGGGTAAGTTTCATGGGAAGTACTGAATCATGCCTGAAATCAGACTTGAATTCAGTTATTCCTATTGCTCAGGTCTAACTTCGGCCATAAAAAATTCAGTACTGAAACTCTTTCTGTTTTAGAAACCTCTATTGTAACTTTTTTAGTTTGTAGCTAACATTATTTCATACTTTTTCTTCGGGTTTTCGTGCCGCAAGTTAGCGGCTGAGACTTTTGGTACGCTTGTCAGCAGGTGGGTTGCTATAGGCCACTTGAACCTACAGCGCAATTCAAGTCAACGTCCAAAGAATTATTGATTTTATAGCTAAGAAATAGTTCTAAGCGAATATTTCATGGAAGGTTCAATTCAATTTGTGGGTTTTCCACAAAACAAGACTAAAAATAATTGAAATTAAATAATCAAAATAACCCTCAACAATTCCCAGTTCAAAATAGCGCTCATATCTCTCTCCTGTATACAATACAAAATGCTTAACCTGTTTACCCGCGTCAACTAATTTTTCAATAATATAAATTTATATATCGTGGTCCTATTTGGTTAGCTCTTCTAGCTCTGATAAACTGCCAACATCAATTAAGAAAATGTCCAACTATCAAAATCGCTGCATCGATGTTAACTTATTTGTGTACCACTTGAAAACGTAGCCTTTGTTGAGCGAATGCAATAAACGCATTTTGCAATTTTGCCGATTTCTAATCAACGGAACGAACTCTTTACCAAACAAACGCACAACTCACAATTCGAATCACAGGAAAGCAATAAGCAATCGGCAATCGAAAGTCGGCAATAATGCGCATAAACCAGAATGCAATGCAATTAGGTGCAAGCACAAAGCAGGAGAACAGGAGAATAAAGCAGCTAACTGCAGGGGCCCAAAATTATGCAGCAGCCATTTTTGCCAATAAAAAGAGGAAAACCAATTGGCCCGATGACGACGACGAAGCCAATAAAGGTGCACGGTAGAAGCAGGAGTTGATAAAGCAGCAGGTAGAGGCTGAAACAAGTTTATCAGCGTGTGAAAATGGCGAAGCACAATATGCAGCAGCCACAACAACACTAATAACAGGCATGAGCCCAGCCAGGACAACGCCAAGAGCCGCATATTCAAATGCAAATCACGTCATCAATATGCAGCACCCACACACAAACACATACATACGGAGTGGCACCCACCCCCATATTGAACGTTGCATTTTGACAAAATTATCCATGGACGTAGCCCCATTTTATGGCTGCTGCTTCTGTGGACGATGATGAAGTTCATGTTCATGACTTGGTCGTTTGTTTTTGCCTCACCGTTTACATGTGTCAGTTGCGGTGGCATTATAAACTACTTTATGATAGACTCAAAAACTTGCAGGTTTTTAATTATAATTCAAAAGAGAGAGAGAGAGTTGTTTGAGAAGTCAACTTGGCATAAATACATATTAATAACAACAAATTAAACATAGCACTTAACATGAACACACTGCACACACTTGTTTAATACCCAATCGGGAAACAATTTAATATCGACAAGTCTGGACCTCACAGAGTTGACAGAGTGCGGAGGCAAATTGCTTAAGCCACCCTCTCTTCTACTTGACTAGGCGCTACAGCACCTCCAATTAAGTTGGGGCCTACCCTGTGTTTGTGTTGTCAAAGGCAACGTCTAGTCGTAGGTACAACGCTGACGACACTTTGCCTGGGCATCGATTTAAACTTTGGTCCTCCTTTGCTTGGCCTGTCACGCTGTCTGACAACTCTGGCATAAAAAAAAAAAAAAATAAGTCACTCACTTAAAAGTTCAGCGCCTGCAATGTTGCAACGTTGCAAAGTTTGCTCACTGTCCAAGTCCTGATGCTGCCGCTGCTGCTGCTCCTGCATGGCTTTGGCCAGTTAGTTTCAATTTTAGTTTTCAGTTTTTCTTATTCGCCTTGGACAAACTGGACACTGATTACATGTGACAACTTAATGAGTTTGCGGCCAAACATGGCTTGTTAAGCAAATAAATTAATTAGCGCTCTAATTGAGTTTTTCTCCGCTTCTTGTGCGGGGTAATTGATGGGGAAGAGTTGCAAGCTGCAGGCGGCACTTTAAACGCAAATAAATCACTTGTTAAAATGATGAAATCATCGTTAAACATTTTAATTTGTGCCACCCTTCCGCCGCAGCCAGCTTGCAGTTGGAAGTTGCATACAGCAAAAATTAAATAAAAAAAAAAACAGTTCATTGAACTGGTTTTTCTTTGATAAAGGGGAAATGTTCTTTGTCCGTGCCAAAAACAGAAAAATTATGTTGTTGTTTTCGTTGTGGTATTGGTCGTGGGAAGTCGTGGCACATCATTATGCGATTATTATTTGGAGGGGATATAAAATATTGCAATTTCAAGAGAACTGCTATTTCTCTTGCTCAACTTTCTGCTGCGTTGCCCGCAGCCATTTGCATCCACCAAAGCTTGAAGTTGGTTAAAGATTGAAAAGTTTGGCTGGCATGGCGACCGTGACACGTTTCCATTTAGAAGTTTTGTTAATTGGTCTTTCGGACTAATTTCCAAAAGCAGACAGAATTTTGATGATTAGCGCAACACATAAAAAATTAATTAAAATAACATCCCAGCGACAAGCTGGTTTTGAGTTGAACATGGAGCACAGCGTTAATTAAAAATTAATTTTTAACTGGAAGTTAAAAGGGTCTGGTTGACTCAGATTTCTTATGGGAATTTCGATGAATCAAAATCAGGTGAACAGGAATTGCTAAAAGAACAGCTTCTTTGTAAGAAAGTTGACAACAAAATCTTGCCAAAAAAGAAATCAAGCTTATCTGAAGAAATCTTTAATGCGGGAAAGAAGATTGTTAAAAAAAAAGTCTAGCAGCACACAAGCCAAGAGATTGAGAGCAGCTCGGCTTTGGCCCTTTGGGGCTGTGTCAAGCCATTTTACATTTTACAAGAAAAAAGTCAAATTTGGTTTTGACTTATCTGTATTCCCCATAATATTACTAGGTGTAATATCATGAACTTCTGGTAAAGGTGGCTCATTTCATGGAACATGCTCACTTGTTTATTTCTTTAAAGTGTGTCAACTCATTAAAATTGCTCAGTTGTTCACTTGCAAGTCAATTATCCTTAGTAACGATTAACAACACTAGGCAACAAGGTCTAGTATCTTGAGTGGTTGGTAGTGATTCTAGATGATTTTCGTGTGCTAAGCAAGACTGCGCTTTCAGAAATTGTCCATCACGTCGAGATTTTTAGTAATTTGAGGTTAAAGTTGCTAAAAAGTTGCCTATTTTGACCCTTTTTAGGAGCGTTTTTCGGGGAATCCATTCTATTGTTTGGACTCTCTTTAATCGCATCGGAAAGTACCACTCCTTAGCTTTGAAATAAACCATCCCGAACAATTCTGCGATTTTTGTCAATGCAGATATACCTCTTTTAGCACTTGTGTAAGAATCCAAAAATATTCTTCTTATTGCTGGTGCCCTTAAGTATGCAATGGGTGGTGGAGACTCTAATATGTTTTCGTTTCTAAAAACAGTAAAGAAGGCTGGTCATTTGTAATGAACCAGCAACAAAATACTAAAAAAAACCACACAAATCTGTCCTTTTTTGCCCTTCGTTTATGAAATTTTTTGTAATCATCTCTCTTTAAGCATTAACTGGAGGTTTTTTTAGAATTTTGTTGCTGGTTTATAACAAATGACTAGCCAACTTTACTGATTTTAGGTAACTGAATACGAATCTGTTTTCGGAAATGGTCCATCACGTATAGATATAGATAGTAGTTTGAGCTTAAAGTGGCTTACACTCAAAAAACAATGGAGGGAAGCTAACTTCGGCTTGGCCGAAGTTTATTTTCCCTTGTAGCTCATACAAATTTTCAGGACGCCTACTAACACTGTTTTTCAAACCTAACTTTTCTATGGCAGCTGTACTATACAGTCTTCCGGCTTCGACCAAACTTTGTGAAATCATGAAAAGCTTAGGAAACTTATAAATACGAAGTCTCATGTCAATTCCATTCAAAACAAAAAAGTTTTCATCACTAAAACTAGTTTTTCGATCTGATCCGCCCGGTTTTCATATTAGTGCAGCGTTTTGGTACTAGAAGACTTCGTGGAAACTTTCGAGAAGATAGCTTTCAAACTGACAGAGGAAATCGCATAGAAACAGACGGACATGGCTCATCTCTTTGTCAATATTTATTTTGTGTGATGGAATTTTTTTCTGGGTTAAATCAATCGCCTCATTAGAAATCGCCTAAAAGGGTCAAAGGCTATTAACATATAATAAGATAAACGGACTTTCCGAATTCCCAGTCGGTTTTTGTGTAAACGTTTGCATTTAGAGTTTGAACTTAAAAATGTTATATGTAAGGTGACAAGCATTTCAACGGTTACTAGATTAGGTTTGACGAAAATCGGAATTGTTTATGCATCTGAAACCGATTGCTCAATGACAAGTGGATTCAGTTCGTCGAAAGGAAAAGACCTGATCTAGTAGCCACAGACATTCTGATTACTTTTCATATAAAATTGTGAACTTTACATTAGAAAAAGCAACGTTTACACGAAAACCGACTCGGAATTCGGAACAGGGCCGATAATTTCTACAGGACTGTGGCTTTCTAAAATTTTTAATGAGAAAAAGGATTTGAGGAACTCAATCGGCTTACAAATACGGCTTACAGTATGCCAGCTGGCTCAAAAAAGTTATATAACTGGTAAGGCAGGCAGATATTTCTTATAGGGTGGGGCAAGTATAGGCGGGCGCTTTTGAGCGTTCCGTTCGGTAAACTCATTGGCGAGACGGTTTGTGTGGGTCAGCAAGCGGTCTCTATCGTTGGGGTGTGGTGTCTCTGTGTGGCGGTTGATCTGTGTGCAGACTGGTAGAATGCCGAGGTCTTTGTAGATGGTAGTGTTTTTAGGAAACGAAAACATATTAGAGTCTCTACCACCCATTGCATACTTTGGGGCACCAGCATTTTTGGATTCTTACACAAATGCTAAAAGAGTTATATCTCCATTGAAAAAAATCGCAGAATTGTTTGGGATAGTTCATTTTAAAGCTTATGAGAGGTACTTTCCGGTGGTATCAAAGAGAGTCCAAACAATCAAATAGATTCCCCGAAAAACGCTTCTAAGAAGGGTCAAAATAGGCACTTTTAGCAATTACTAAAAACCCTATTCCGTTCACACCCTCTAGTACGGCTGGGGTCAGTCACTGTTTTTGCGTCAACCCAGCGTTGCTCTTTGTACGGTGATGCGTCGTGACGTCAACGATTGAGGCTTATGTCGCTTCTCTGCATGGCATTTCGTCTATCGAGCGTCGCTCATGTCGGTTCCTGCATGGAACTGCGTCGACCTAGCGTGGCTGGAAATCCGTTAACGTATTGAGCGGACAAAATACGTCAGTCGAACACATTGTAAGGGGTATAAGGGTGGGTCGACGACAGTCACAAAATCGTCGACAGAACGTTGATACAGCGTTGATCGGCAGTACTAGAGGGCATACACACACACACACGCACGCTCAATGAGCATGCACGCACTCGCTAGCTGACAATGCAAACGACAATACAAACAAGTCAGAAAGTCGGTCAATCCCGACTGTAGCATACTCTCTACCTCTCAAAGTTTTTGTTAAGGTGTGTGAAGCGCTGCCCATCGCCGTTGCGGCCAGTGCTGCCCAGAAAATTGTTTTTTTTTGGTATAACTCGATTATCGTTCATGCAATCTTTACCATTCCCTTGGCGGATCGATAAATAATCCTGATAACTAAATATGTCCAAATGGTACGAACCATCTATTTATAAAACTGTAAGAGATATTTTTTTTTTCCCGTGGGGGGGGGGGGGGGGGGCGCAGCAAAAATTGCACTTAAACTTGATCTGCCTGCAAGTAGTAGAAGTATATGTTCCATACTTGTCGAACCCCTATCTCTTACCATCTCTGAGGTCTGTGCATTCATACGGACTGACAGATAGACGGACGGACAGACGGAGGGACAGACTCGGCTGTTGATGCTAATCAAGAATATATATACTTTATTGGGCTTGCGATTCAGCAGCTATGATCAGCGCAAATAATTTTTGCTTTATGTTTTGGTCTTCTTTGAATCTATTTTTTAAATTCTGCAACGGGCATAGTTAATAAATTTAAGTTTATTATCATCCAATGTTTTGCAAATTATACTTTAAGTCAGAGTAACTTTTGGAAGCTTGAGGATTAAACAAAACTGCATACCAAAATATTTTTGCCCACTCCGATGCTCTGTGACTTTTTCTTTCCAAAATATTTTATCTAAGCTTCCCCAAAAACTCTTCTACTGACTAATGCCCGCTTGCCAACTTAATTACACCCCAATATAACTAAAATTATGCGCTTTAAGAGAGTAAAAAGAATTGTGAAAAATATTATTACAAGTTTAATTACATGCCAAAGTTTTTCACTTGCCAACTTCGAGAGCAACGAGCTGAATAGACAAAAGACGCGCACAGGAAAAATTGAAAACGCGAAAATTAGTTTGCATATATTTCGCGGCACACAGTGCGTATGATTGACATTAAGATATTAATTATGCAAAACCCACCAGCCAGTCGTCTGACGAGACATGTGAGGAGAAAGTTTGTCTCGTAGACTGCATTTGGCAAAGAGACAGAACTTTTGTGAACCATCATTTTCTGCATGTGCAAATGAGTTTGAACTTTTCCCACATGCCAAAGAAGGAAAGTCAAGTTTTTAATTGTTTTTAAGAAGCCCTTTTGCTTCATTAAAATGAATGTCCGCCAGCTGAAAAGCCTGATTGACATAGCACGAGGCAAAAGGGTATTAAGGCGAGCCGAGCTGTCCTTTTGGCATATTTTATTTATAAGCTGAACAAGCTGATTGCGGCTGCTCTCACTTCCCGTGTCGTGTTTCAATTAAATGCGCAGATTTTTCAGCTGCTTCGCCTTCGATGCTGTTTTTAATTTCCGCCCAAAAGTTGTGCCAGCAGGCAGGCGGCAGGGCGTGGCACTTAATTGTCGACACAAACCGAAATAATTTTTATATCAGCTTAAGTTGTTTGTTTTGTTGTCTGCTTAATCGAGCATTCGCCACGGTAGGCAGCAGTTGAGGCTGCTTAATTGAAGCGCGAGGCAAGTTGAAATTGATGAGCAGGTAGGGCGGGGCAGATGAAGTGTAGTTAATGAATTGAAATTGTAATTTTAAGGCTTCAATTGGAATTTGAACCAAAGCTTACCCTTTCGCCCATTTCGACTCACATTTGAGGCTTTTCTAAAATTAATTTTCTCTCCTTATCAGTCTATCAAAGTTGAAGGCTTTCTGAGAACAACAAACCTTTGGCCTAAACTTAAGCTCTCTTTGGCCAAAAACTCATACAATGGCCTTTATTTAAACCTTAAGACTGACCAACCAAACGAAAAAGGAAAAAAAAACTAAATATCTTATTTCACAAAATACAACAAAATAAAATGAAATCATTTTCTAAAGAAAGAAACCAAATCCCATAAACACGACATGTCACACAGGCAACAAACTCGCTGGCTTCCTACCGCACGGAAGCAACAGAAGCTGGCTTAGAAATATTCAAACATTTGCACAACATATTGGACAAATGTCCTGAAGTGGATTTCCCCAATGATTTGGTCCTTTTTCCAATTTGTTCTGTCTCTGTAATTTACATTTTCGTTGACTTTTTGATGCCCAGTTAATTGGAAAATCACAAAAGCCTCGTACAGCTAATCAGGCAACATTTGAATGCTGCTTTTACTTGAAGATCTTTTGAACGAAAAACATTTGCTAATTAATTGATTAATGCATATATGCATGACCAATTGGGGATAGGCAGCAGGCAGAATAATGGAGGAATGGAGAGCAAAACAGAAACCCCACAAAACCACATCGCTTGTTGCCACGTTGACAAAAATCAGAATCAGCAACGCGCCGTAAAATATGCAAAACAAAATTTTGTGAGGGGGAACCTCGACTCACACACACACACCCACTCTGATGGAGGCACACTCATTTACATAATTATAAGATAAATAAAAATTTTTTTTTACAGTCCTAACAAAGTTGAGCTTGAAGTCTTCTGCTGTGTTTTATTTGATTTCCTGCCCGCCAAGGACAAACAACAATAACAACAACCAAAGCGAGGGCGTGGAAGAGAAAGACATTTGGAAATAATAAGCAAAAAGTTGAAGTGTCTGACAGGCGGATACCAAATATGGCTTACATATAATTCACAAAAGTGCCAAACAGGATACACACGAGAACCATGGACAATGGCTTAAAATTTATTACAAAAAGAGCAAACCGAAAATGCTGTGCATTTGTCCAAGCTAAGTGCCTCCTGGAAATGTCATTCCAGTTACGGAATGCATTAACTTTTGACACATTGATGGGGCTTGGCCCGGAGAGGGAAACAGGGAGGGTTTTTTAATTGAAAGCTGAAAATGCAAAATTGATTTTTCCCTTACCACAAAACAACTGCATAATTGAGTTTATGGAAATTTGGCATACGTTAAATGTCCTTTACTTGTTTCATTAACCTTATGAAATTTTAATTTCTCAGCTTATAAATATTTCATGATTTCAGTTGCCAACACAATTTCCGTTTTTTGTTTTTGGACAAGCTTTAGAAACGAGGTGGGAGTGGGGGAGGAAACTTTGTCAAACAATTGGGGTCAGTTGAAAAGTGATGAAATCCTTAAAATGGTATAGGAAATTTTTGAGTATATTGCAGCACGGGGCGGTAGCAATAATCTCATAGATCATGCACCCCAAATTTCAAGTCAAGAGGTCTATTAGATATCGAATTGCCTGCAGCGAGGCTTAAATATAGTTAAACAAACATATATCTGCTCTTTCATCAATTCAAAATTCAGATTTTTTTTTGTCAATATTTTTTGAATCAACATTAGTTTTGCTATTTTCTAGAACCACTAGTTGAGAAGGCATTCCCATCGTATTCCAATTCAAAAGTCCAGAGTTCGATTCCCCCAGTGAGTACGTAAAAAATATATACAAATTCATATAATTCGCAGTTTTTCAGAACCAAACCTAAAATAATTCGTCTGCTCTTGGATTGAATTTAAAACAAATTAAGCTTAGATTAGCTGTCAAACTTAAAAAAAACACCTTAACTTTTTTCAATATTTATTTACATTGTACAAACTTTAGATTATGAATCATGAAAATGTGGACTGACAGCAATTGCTAAGTGAGCCAGAGAGAGTAAGTACCCAGCGGCTCATATTCACATTACGGAATCGAGCACCTCCCTAACACTTTGCAGGATGGGGCCAGACAGAATCGATTACCACCCAGATAACTTTTACATTAGCATGGCCGCTTTGTGGACTGCCTTCTTTCGAAACCTCATTACCAGTAATCGAAAAAGTGGGCGATAGCAAAAAGCTTTTCGGAGCTCCATTACAACTGCATATACTAATCAAAGAACTGTAATCGACGGTGTGGATGGTCCGGCCACTAAACGACACACAATTTTTAAATTGTATACGCTGTTGCAACGCAGATGCTTTACGACCCAATGTACTATTGAGTAGTTGGTATATAGGATGGTAGAATACGTAAATGTTAGTTCATAGAGTTGTAATGAATGGACTAAACTATTAATATCTGATTTAACTTCATTTGAGGCTTAGAAATTAATTGGATTTATAGGAATACTTATAATTAAATTAATTTTAGTTCCTGCTGCCAGATGTACGTCCGTTAAGAATATGAAGAAAAGAAGTGAATTCCTGCCAACAAACATATGTGTATGCCAGCTGCACACATGCGCAGTTATACTTGTGTGAGTAAGCATGATTTTAAAAAGAAACGCAAAAACCGAAACAGTAATAGGCAGCGCGCGACGCTTGAAGCTTTGAAGACATGGCAAACTTCATAAGACAGCTCTTTATACATAGTATAGCAAAAGTGTTCTTGCCGCCGACAACCTTTCACACGGAATGACAGCAACAGACTGAAATGTGGACTGATAGTTGTATAATGCTTTAGATATTAGAATTATATATTTTACGCTAAGTACTAAAATATCAGAGCATTTTCCTGAGTGTACTTGGTCTCAATTTTATTGATATATCGATATCGACGACAAGGGTTACTTCGATATGATACCACTTACACTCATATCCATATACATATACGGACAAAAGTAGATCAGCGGTTGGCACCACAATTAAACAAAAGGTGAAAGTTTTTAGGCATAAATTTTCAACTTCCATCCATACATCTCTGCGCAGCACAGATTCGGGGCTTACACTTTGTTGCTTGCATACAATGACCATCTTATATTTTATTACGCATTGCTTTTTAGAATGGCGGGTTGACCGTCTCTGATATAAAGAATTAGCGCTCCAGTTCAATATCTATCTTGTACAAGGAAGACAACTGAAAATGCGGAATTATTATATGCACTAGAAACCAAAAGCTGCAATGTAATGAAGTTTGACCAAACACCATAGTAGATACCAGGGCAACAGGTTTTGTTAAAATCGTTATCAAACCACTATTGGTAGACAGGAAGCCACGAAATATGTAAATATGAAGATATATTTAGGAAGCAACAGCTGTTAGTATTTAAGCCCCGTAATCAGATCGACAAAAAATATAAATAGAATAGCTTTGGCTTTGCTTTGATGCTCGTGAGCTGTTTGAAAGTGTTTCTCATTTTGTTCTACTATGTTAGGTTTTTTGTCGTTCTGAGTACGAGGCTTTAAACTTTAATGTTAAGAAACTTCACTACTAAGTTATTTTGAAAATATAGTCTGTTTTTAGAAAACTAAGTCATTTATATCTTAAAGTTATGCTATTGGAAAAAACAGCCACTTGGTGGCCTTAATAACTTTGTAGTTTTTTTAAGGCTCTAGAAAACAAGGACATTATCGATATATGGATGTTTTAGACTCGATCAATCGAATGTCGATTATGAAAATTTAGACTTTTGATATGACCGATTTTGATGTTTTGAGATATATCGACAACCCTTGTAAAAACCTGACATTCACTATATTTTTAGCACCAAGTTTCACTTGTCGTCTTTCTTTAACTCGTTTTACCAAATTAATTTCTTAACTATGGCCGTTACAGAAAAAGCGAAAAAGCTGAAAGGAAAGTCAGCAAGCTTCGATGTAGCCAGTGCAAATGAATACTCAGCGGTGTTAAAGAAGATTATCAATAATGGTGCATATGAAGCGAGCCAAGTATGCCATACGGAACGGAAGCATTCCCAAGACAGATCGGCAAAAAAAGATAACTTTGTGGATAAAAAGAGCGTTTGACATTACTTCTCTGTTTGAATGCTACTGGTGATTACTGATTAATAACTTTATTGATTTATTTGTCATTAAATCACAAACTTAAGGATGAGTAAATTTATGTTTTAGGGATTGGTTTAAGAAATGTTTCAGTCCCTAGGTGATGGCATATTTGCTTAAGATTAAATTTATAAATCATTTTCTTAATGAGGTTGATGAATAAAATGTTACTTAAGAATCTTTTTCAAGGCCACATCTCCGACCACATAAAGTAAATGTATTCTTGATTAGCATGACGAGCTGAGTTGATTTTGCCCTGTCCGTCTGTCTGTTTCTATGCTATCACCTCCGTCAGTTTGAAAGCTATCTTTAACATACTATGCACGAAGTCTTTTAGTTCATAAACGCTGCACATTTGTCGGAACCGGCCGGATCGGATGACTATAGCAAATAGCTGTCAAGGAAGGATCGATCGAGAACTAGTTTAAGTGAGAAAAACTTTTTTGTTTGCAATGGAAACGCCTGCGAACTTCGTATTTCTTAATATGCCATGCTTTTCCATGATTCGACTAAATATGGCCGAAATCGAACATCGATATAGTATAGCTCCCATAAAAAAGTAAGGTCCGAAAGGTAGTCTTAGTTAGAAAAACTATTTTATTTCAATGGACACAGTTCTACAAAGTTTTGCCAAAATCGGATGACTATAGCATATAGCAGCAAAACGAATGAACGGTCTTAAAAGAAGTTCTAGTGAGAAACACTTTTTTGTTTTAAATGTAATCGACTCCAAATTTGGAAAATGTTAGTTTGATATGATATCCATGGTTCCACTTAGTTTGGTCAAAAACGAACGTCTATATAGAATAGCTCCTTTAGAAAAGTAAGGTCGAAAAAGTAGTCTTAGACAAGTTGTTTGTTTTCAATGGAGGCTGCAAGGGTATACAAAACTTCGTCCGAGCCGAAGTTAGCTTTCCCCTGTTCCCAGTATCAATATATCCGAATATTTCACAAAGAATGGAAAAATACATGGAGGTTGTGCACGAATCGATTTGGCTGTCATTTCAGGTTAAAGAAACTATGGCAATAATAACTAGGCAACAAGCAAATACTTGAAAAAGACACACAAAATGAATGGCATAGCGCTGTTATGTGCTTACGTTCTCTTTTGTAGTTTCAACTTCCTTCTTTTTTGCTTTCCTCCATCCTCAATTTTTCTACTTCTAATTAGAGTTTCTAACGTTTATTCCTCATTCTTGTTTGGAAACTAAGAGAGAAATCATCTTCTTCCTATTACCTTAATTTTTTCTTGCTTTATTTTACATTATATAACTTTTTCTCTCATATTGTTCTCATCTACAAATTCCCAAAAATTTATAAAGATGTCTACAAAACATTAACAAGGGCTTTAACACCACCTTTAACAGTTCCAACATAAAATTAAATAAAAAAAAAAACACAATTCTTTGTTAACCAAACTCTTTACACACCTGCACACAGAAAACTATCTATTCAAGGTGTTTGCCTCGCACAAATAGCTGGAGAATTGATTACACATGACACGCCCACACAACACTCAGGAGCCACCCTCTTATGCTGGCATTTCGCCCCTAATGTGCAAAAAGCAAACTACAAATCAAAAAAAAAAAGAAGCGAAAAAAATAGAACTCTCGCCTCTCAGCATGAGATGAAAAATTACAACAAATATGAACAACAACAGTGACAATAGCAAATAGTAATGGCATTGCCAGAACCAGCAACAACAACAACTACTTTGGTAAGCAACAGTGGCAGCAGCGGCAACAACAAATGATTTTTGAGGCTCCTCCAAAGAAAAAAAAAAAAAAAAATACACAAAATCCAAGCGAACAATGTGACAAACGATGTGTGAAAGAGTCGCTGCTGCCGCTCTAAAGAAAGCTGAAAGCGTGAAGTGCTGTGAAGTGAATGGGTGGAGGGAATCTAACCACACAATTGTCAAAGACTCAAGACACAGAGCACATTAGGTATACGCAACGTTGGTCTTGGTCATTTTTCATGCCAAACAAACGACGAGAAACGAGACGATGACGATGACTACAAATCGTGACAAATTCTTGATGCGGGTTAAGTTACACATTTTTTGCGTCAAATCCTTCCTCAGCCTTTTCTTTTTTTTTTCTTAACTTTGCCAACTTTTTGGCATTAAAATACATTTGAGAGGACTTGGTGTGTGACCTTTCCCCAAATTCAATTCTGAGTACATGCAAAAACCCATTAGCAGGGACAGGCCATAAAAAAAAAAACGAACGAAATTCAAAACTCACTAAAAAATGAATTTTAAACATTTTGCATATAAAATTCGGCATTTTGTTGTCCATTTTGATGTGGTACCAGCTACCTATGACGACCCATTGCCATCTTCAACTGAGGACAGCATTTTGAATGCAATTTATGGCCGTTAAGGCGACAAAATATAATAAAAAATGAATTATATGCCAACTGCTCCAAGTAAAAACCGCGTTTCAGCCATGCAACACGTGACAGAGTCCTGCCACAGGGACACACAGTGCGAAATTTATGAACGCTGTAAATAAATCGACGCGCCAAATGTGCGAAACAATGCATAACTCACAAAAATGGCGGCCATATTGAAATATTTATGGTATGTGTCCTTCATTAATAGAATTTATATGGGAATTATTATTTGTAGCTCTGGTAAATATGTCAAACAAACCAAAATGGCGGTAAACCACATTTATGGCACAAACAAAAAGAAGTCAAACAATTAGGATAACATTTTTAAATATATGACTAATTGATTAGAGGAAATTAAAGAGTGGCTCGGAGTTAAAGCCAGGTAAAAGTGAAGTTGGAGCCAGAACAAAAAAGTTAACCACACCATTAATAATGCAAACCTTTCCCCGAAACTCATAAGCCGTAAGCCAAACGTGGTAAATATTTTAGATTCAAAAAGTGAATGTAAATTTTAACATATCAAAAACTTGACAGCAGAGCAAAAACCATTCCATTTATCAAACAAAAATATATAAAATGCAAGAAAAATGAAACACTAAAAGAACACCAGGGAATCAACTGTCCACTTTCCAAAACACCAAATATTTGTGATCAGGGAATAAGCTAAGCATTTTCTAAACTGAACCGTAAGTTCAAAGATTCCACCACAAAAACCTCTTAAGAAATATTGAAGGTTGGCGCGTTGTCAGTCTATTGTGAGCTCCAAACAATATATGTATTTCCAAAGCCAAGATAAGCTCAATAAAACTGTCGCCTTGGCACTTAGCAAATACATTTGCATATTCTCTCAACTCCCTCCCGCTCCCTGGCTCCTACTATGCCCTTTTTCGCATACAAAGGCAAAATTGCAGCATCAGCGCAAAATAAAGTGTTTGCCAGTCTTTGCTCAGCTTCTTCGCTACATTTCTCTATATATATTCAAATGTGCAAAATATTCATTTATACTTGTACATAAATATGTATGTATGTGTGTTGCTTTTGAAAAGAAAATGCAAACGTCATCGACAACAGCAACAGCAACAACAACAAAAGCCGGGCTCAAAGTGAACTCTGATGGCTGGTCGTACGCTTAAATTGGTTTAACCTCTCAACAATTTCTCTTTTTTCTTCTGCTGTCTTGAGATTTTCCATACGAATACCAAATTAGTTCAAAACGGAATTTAGTCCCGATGATGGAGATGCAGGCAGGCTAACAGGCAGGCATCCCCTATCAGCAGTCGCATTTAATATTCTCTTTCTCCGGCATTTATTTAAAATTTATGCTGATGTCTCTGGCCTGCGCTTATGTAAATGTATTTACTTGGCTGCCTCACAATATGTGCCACATTTCCACAAAATATTTTACAAAAAAAATTTACATAAAATGTTAAAGCGCCTCTTCTCAAGCAGCATAAGAGAAGCGAAAAAAAAATTAATTCATGGCGACAAAAGTCAATTCTGTAAATCCACAAAACATATGGTACAGCAGTGCAAAAAAACACAGAAACCCACAACAAATGCTTACATATGTACGTCTACATCTTTATATACATATATGAAAACGTAATGCCAACGATGTGAGATGCTCCTCTGCGCTTAATGTGACGGCTTAGCTTTGGCAAGGAGGAGGATCGGCGTACAAATTTAAGCGCGTTGGGCCGCATGAAATTGCATTAAAAGCTAATGAGCTTGAAATAAAAGACAATTTGGTTTTGAATTGAATATTCTTTTAGTCTTGCCTTTGTCTTGCGGTCGGCAAAGCCTTTAATGGCTTTTTCAAAATAAACATAATAATGAAACAAAGCAAAAGCGAGTAATGGAAATGACATTGAAAAATGAGAATTCAAAAGCTGCTAACTGTGACAGGAATACCAAGCATTTCTCACAATTTTAAAGGTGAGCAGTTGGGGATGGTACATAAAACTGGCAATTAACTAAGTGCAGAGACGCTTTTGTTACATGAACTTTTTGTTTAATAGAAGATAATTTTAACAAAATACTTTTTTTTTTAAATCTTACAAACTTTTATATACAACTTATTGAAATGCGATAGTAATAAGTCTGCAAATTAGAGGACCGGGACGTAGTTGGAAAATTACTATACAAAGAAACAATTCATGAAGTGTTTAACATTTTTTGTTGATTTCTGTTTATTTATATTGAATTATAACTAATCAAACATTGCTGAATGCACCAGCAGATAAATCCGATTTGTGATTACTGATTAAAGATTTACGATTGCTGATGATTCTCTGCTGAATGGTAAAAAGTACATTGACTCCAGAGAACTGCAACGAGCGGCCACGAGTACAATCGCTCAGCGCTCAAGGCTTGTCAAACTCGAGTATTGCCCGTACTTATATTCAAGTTGACTTAGCGCTTCGGCCTAATTTTTTAAGGTTGTCCGATTAACAACTTATTCTCTATTATTTTTTAATGGCCCAGAATTCCTATTATTTTATTTACACAGCGGTTTCAACGAACCCACCAACAGGCTGTTTTTGCTGGTCGTTTCTAGGAGTCCAATCGAAGCTCTCTGGTAGGGAAAAATGCTCATGGGTACCAAACTGGTTCTAAAAGTGACGCAGACAGCGCCCAACGGGCTATAAAAGCAGAGCCCGAGCACACTAGACTTAGTGCGCGGCATCGGTTGAGTCAACACCTTGGAGCAGCAGATCAACCAGTAAGTACTACGTTCCAGCTCATCTCTGGGACACCCGTAGTGCGGTTTCCGAATCGACTACGACGCGCTCCCCAGCAAGGGACCAAGGTGCGGTTTTCGAATCGGCCTTGCTTGGCTCCGGATGTGCGGTTTCCGAATCGGCATCTGTGTCTGGAAGGGATTCCCGTCTGAATAGCACCGTCGCTTGCCCAGTCCGACTCCCACTGTGCGGTTTTCGAGTCGGCGGTGGGCGAGCCACAGGTTGTGCGGTTTACGAATTGGCTTCCTGGCCTGGTCCAACGAGATTGATGCACTGCATCCGGTAGGGTACAGCCACGGCATAACGGGTACGCGCGTCCAAGCAAGTCTTTGGAACGACTTCCGGTCACTGGGGTGGCTCCCTCGACAAGCATCAAGTCGAACCAGGTAGGCCTCTGACTTGATCCCGCCAAGAGCGACGCACTGCATCCGGTGGAGGACAGCCACAGTACACGCGGGTACGCACGTTCTCACCAAGCAAGTCGTGGAACGGCTCCCGGTCATTAGGACGGCTCCCACGGCAAGGATCAAGTCGAACCAGATCGGCCCGGCCCGATCTCCCAAGAGCGACGCACTGCATCCGGCACAGCAACACCGAGGTACGCAAGCAGGCCAGTTCGAACGTGAAGGGCCACAACCACCAGCACCAAGAAGACATTGTAATAAGTAAGAATACATTCACGATTACCCCTGTATACTCCTTGGGTGGGTAAACAATTACAGCAAGCAGAAGAGCCAAGTGTCCCAGAATCAAATAATATCTGTGACAAACCCTGGCATCGGCGAGCTACATCCGTGCAACGAAAAGAGGTCGTACCAATTTCTATAGGCCAGTTTTCAGCTATGGTATTTCATAGAGAGAGCAGAAAGGTTGTGTGCTGTTTCGTTTTACAGGTTAGGCGGTCTCTGGTCACCCTGATGGTGCGATAAAAATTTATCGATATCGGGTAAAACTACCGTTGAGATAACCAAAAAAACTTAATCTCAGTTCATTTCAAGCAACAAATTTGTCCGAATATAACCTAATCTGAACTTTTGAGAAATTAGTTCGTCATCAAATAATTTCCTCCCCTCAATTACCTACAACGTCGATAATTAAAACTGTCATTCTATTGTAATTTACACACATTTGATACATGATCTAGGTAGAGAATATAAGTTTTCTAATAACTACCAACCTTACCTTACCTTACTAATCCTTTGACCTTACCTAATACCTTAATGACTTTCCTGTTGAAAGTCAAATCAATCTTAGAACTAGATTAATACAAGTTTAGTGTTTTTTCTTACTTAAGCCCTAACAAGAGGGCTTGTTTCTATAGCACGAAATATGGCGTCCTAAAACTCATAGCATAATCTGGGCGTAATTTATTTGTGGCTTTGTTGTCAAGGTAGCAATTTCTGAATCTTAGGATTTCTTGATCCTTGCGATTGCGTATATGTATATTCAAATAGAAGCAAGAAAATCTAGACCAAGATTCTCTGTCAACTGCTCAATTGATTCCTCTAGTTCCTCTTTCTGCTGCGTCAACAAAAATCTTAAAAACTAAATGCAACTCTTCATATGTTTGTATCAGGCTAGTTGATATATTTATTTACCAAAAAGTTACGGCCAATTACCAAAATCCCATAAGCTTTAAATGCTTTTAGGCTTACGTACTGCATAAGTTTATGGCCGACTGGAGCTGAGAGTAAACATCGAAAGGGAAAATCTGGCCCGAGCAAACTGGACTGACAGCTGCACTCATTGAGGCAATTTGCTTAAGTTACAAATTGAAATATTTGCATTTTATCTTAGAAATGCAAAAGTATCTTAAAGGGGGGTCGGCCGGGGTTTGGCCAAACAATGCCAAACAAATTGGCTATTCAAATCCGCAGACACCGCCTGAAGTCTCCACACGAGCTGTGGCTGGAGGCTGTCCTCCTCCGCTGTCTAAGACGGAGGAAGAACAATTTATGCGTTGAATGCATTTTGCAATTTTCATGGGCTTTGCCCTCCGCTGCAACAAAAAAGCCATTAAGATTACTTTTCTACGGCCAGATACGAGTTGGCAAGCAGCAAGCAGTCATGACGAGGCGCATGCAAACGACAGGCAGACAGCGGAAGGGGCAGGCGCCCAGATGATGAGATTTTCCAGCTGTGTGAATGTGTAGATGTGTGGGTGCGAGCTGCAACTGGATAGGCAGGACTTCTACATGAAATGCGGCTTCAATAAATGCCAAGCCCAGTGGAACATAAAGTAGTCGATTGATGAGGTTAGAAAACTGAACAACACTTCAACACACACGAACACGCAAGCACACACACAAGCAACACTTTTTGCACACTTTGTTGGTTTAGTTAACTGCAAGTTCAACAAATTTTTCGACTTGTTCTTACAAATTGTTGTGAAGGAAAACAGTCGAGTTGATGTTAGGTAAGGCCGACAGAAAGGTGAAGGTTCACTTAATTGAGATTGTGAAATGGTTATCTTGGAAATTTTTCAATTAAACGTAAGCAGCATACAAAAACTAGCTAATTAGTACTTTTTAAATCCATTTTGTTCAATTTATACACCTGCATTCAGTGATAGCGAAATTAGAGTATTTCACGCTTGGTTTGAGCACTTGATATGTCAAAAAAAAATATGGTAAGCATTTTCTATTTCTTGTTCCAAGTATAAATTCGTATGCATAATTTTTACATCCCAAAGTTTTGAGCTCTATTATCTATTCAACCTGGCTTGCTCTTGTTCGTCTAGTTAGTTTCCCTTCACTTTCCTTGCCCTTGAAAATCTTATTCAGAAGGAGCCCGTTTCTCAAACTGAGGTTCAAAGCTCTTCGACTAATTAAGTTAATTTTGTACCTTATCCTGCATGGGATTCCCTAATCAAAGTAAAAGTTCAAAAAGACCAAGAGGGAAAATCTTTTTCGAGGCTGAGGAACATTTGCTTGTGGACCTTGTTGAGGCAAACAAATATATTTTGGAGAACAAGAAGCGTGATGCGGTAACTTGGAAGCAGAATTCGAAGGCTTGATGGAGACTTGGAAATCAGTTTGATGCTCAATCTCTTGGAAAGCGTGGGACAACTGCAAGGCTGGCCGAAAGAACGCCGACTCCACCAGTCACCCGTAGTGATGAGAAAGCTACCTCTTGCATAAGAAGGCGGTGCCACCCTAAAGTTTAGTCTCTGATATTTTATCATATCATGATATATTGAACTTAATCTCTTATCCTAGCAATAATTATTTTACATTGTAAACCTTAATCGTTGAACCAATTTGTCACCATTTAGATTAGTGAAATAATTAGGCCTCTACCTGTTATCTCTTCCATTATTTATGGTTTGTTGTGTCGCTTCTAATTCCGTGTCCATTGCGTTGATGGAATAAGTTAGTCTAATCATAAACATTTTGTTTTAGCAAGTGTTGCAATTAATTGATGGTCTATCAATAAAAATATTGGTAAATGTTTTGGGACTTATCAATATACTCAAATTTGACCTTATCATGAGGCTAAGGCTAACTAACGGCAAACTTAGCATGAGACTCTCACATTCGGCTAACCTAAGGTCAGTTTGACTAACCCGACTTTGAGAAATCGGGCCTTACAAAAAAATTGTCCTCACTTCGTCATTAGCTCAATGAAAGAAGCGGGAAGATACAATAATTTTGTTTGCTTATTATTTAGTAAACTAAATGATTCAAGTTAAAAGTTAGAATGTTTCGGTAGAGCTGAGCTTGAAGAAAGCGAAACATTCCAACTCGACTTGCTTGCAAATAGTTGCAACATTTTTTTAACCTAAGAATCAGGTGAGGGAACTTACAGCTTCCATTCCAAGTAATATTTTTCTATTGTTTAGTTTACTCAAGATCAAAAAAAAATTTTTTAACTTATTTGTATACACTCACTTTTATTTTGAGACCATGCTTAAAGAAACGCAGTTGTGGAAAAGCCTAGAAATAAAAGAATTTATACAATTTTATTATGGTATGGCAGAAGAGGCAGTAATACGTATAAAACTAATGAATTGTTAAAAACCTACAACCACAAAAAAGATATGGTTTTTGACAGAGATATTTGATATTTTTCACACCCGAGTTTCAAAACTACTGCTACAAAATGTATGCAGGCTTAGCTTTACTCGTGGCATATTTGTGATTTGGTCATGCATTGCAATGATACCCGCGCTACTCGAGTGGCTCAGTTCCTTCACTAATGCAAGCACAGAGTGCAAAAACCTAAGTGTTTATCAGGGATTCAAGCCATTTGGAAATATGGACTGGTTCGGTTTAGTGTTTCACACAGATTTTAAGCCGCTGGTTCGGTTCACTAAAAGGTTTTTGCAGCTAACTAAACTTTAGTTTACTATGTTTTTGGGGTTTAACGATCTGGTTTGATTTTTAGTCAGAGTGCTGGCTTAGCCGTCTGAAGGTCGGGGAGAAATTATAACTCAATAATTCTCAAGAAATCAACCACAAACTGATATGAACATATGGACACAACCCTTACACAAATAAACTTTAATATTAACGGACTATAAATAGATAATTTTATGTGAATGTTTGCACAACGGTCGACTGAAACAGCCAGTGGCGTAGGCACTGAATATGCATTTGCATGCAAAATACAAGACTAAGAAACAAGCAACTGAAGGAAATTTTTCTAAGTCCCCCTTGGATCCAGCAGTCGGTTACCAGTCATACTTTTTGTTCGATTGCTTTTCAACAATCATGATTGTTAAATTTACCTATCGCAATCGACAATCACTTCATTCAGCAGGTAAAATCGGCAATCATAAATCACAAATCGTAAATCGGATTTATCTGCTGAATGCCGCCCATTATAAAAATCTTATATTCGGTCTTCGTCCAGAAGGACTTAACTTTCAAATCAGTCCATTATTCAATTAGATTGTCTGCCAGATTAGTCGGATTGCTGAATTGATCGAAAGAAATACGTACTGAGCCCTCTCAATCGTTAATTTTGGCTTAGGAAAATAATGTCCTGGATAATCTTGGATTTACAATTCAGAATGGAGGGAAGAATACTCACACAAATCAAATCAAAAAGCGGTTCGGTTCGGTTTGGTTCTGTTCGGTTTAGAACCGGTTTTCTTCCCTGGTGTTTATTGGTCTCTCTCTTTCTCTTCATTGACATTACAAGAACAATTCTACGGCGATTGCGGATACTTTTTTATAAACAAAGAAATAGAGGGCAAAAAAAAAATTATACATACTTAAGTATTAACATTGTGTGTGCTGTGGGAGTGCGACTGCCTCACGAAAACAAAAAGAACCACCGAAACTGCAGTAAAAGCAGATACAAAATTTTTAACACCCGAACAAAAAAATAAACCAGTCAGAGAAATGCTCGAAGGACAATCAGTAAGTGTTTGACTTGACTGCATATTTTGGGTGTCAGGTCACACCACATACGGTTTTACAGCGAGTTAGTCGTACACAGAGAAAACAATAAAGAAAGTCGGTCAAGCCCAACTATAACATACTCTGTACCTGTGAAGTGCTGCCCATCACCTCTGCGACCGGTGCTGCCCATAATTGTTTGTTTTCCTTATAGCTCGACTAATGTTCATCCGATCTTTACTATTCCTTTGGCGGATCGATAAATAATCCTGATTACTAAATATGTCCAGAAGGAACGAACCTTCTATCTATAAAATTGTGGGAGATATGATGTTTTTTCCAATTCGCGAGGGCGGAAGGGGGCGTGGAAAAAATTAAAAGTACACTTGATCTGCCTGCACTTATCTGTGATCTGTTTGCTCATACGGACAGACGGTCACTTTTGCACAAACTTATAATACTCTGTGTACCTGTGGTAAAGTGTAAAAAAAGGATATAAAAAAATATCAATTGGATGATTTCCCGTATATATTTGGACTGGATACGTCTGTAATACGGAGCTGAACGGAGCTGAAAATCATCCAAAGGATATGAAAATATGGATGACTCAAAGAATATTAAAGACATGTCCAGTACAAATGGATGTAGTCATGAAAACTGGCACTCTTGCATATCACTGATTTCTGATCTGATTAGATCAATTCTTATAAAACTAGTACAAAAGATCAGGTGCTGGTCATAAGCTCTACTTCTTCCCTCTCTCAAGTCAGTCAAAGATAGAGATAAAGTTACAAAAAAAGAATTAAGAAGTACTTCACAATCATTTAACGAGCTGAGGATGGATCGTTCACAGCTGAGTTTTTTTGTCGAATTGAAAAGCTCAAATAAAAGTTTGTTGCCTCAAGTTTAGCAATCAATTCACCTTACAGCGTCCTCTCTGAAGAAGAGAATGATAATCAAGGCCTGTTATTTGCAACTTAAAACTACATTTTCCTCTGCAATTAGTTAGATTCCCACACTTTATCAATCCCCAACTTATGCTCAAGTAACTTAGTTTACATTTCTCTATTAAATGCCTTTCAGCCACCTCGGACGTTTGTTCGTTAGTTTGTTGAGTTTATTAGCCAAACAGCAGCTGCTGTTGGTTCCCTAATCCTAATTGCAATAACAACAAACAATTTGCAACAAGTACGAGTATGTGTGTAAATAGTGAGGGGAAAAGTAGCTAAATGTTAAGTATTTGCTAACCAGACTTCAATGTCGAGAAAACTGCAACAGCATCATTCCGCTTGCCTTGTTCCACTTGCTGTTGTTGTTATTGTTAACAAATAAAGTTTTTCACCATAGTCCTTAAGCACCCCCTCTCTCTCTCTCTGTACCCATCGCTAGTTGTCTTTCAAGCCGCCTGTGTTGCTGTCAGTCAAAATGTCATTATTGTTGTTGTTGTTGCTGTAGCTGTTGCTGGTGCCGATGTTGCCGCTGTTGCTGTTGGTTTTCTTGTAACTGCTTCGTGTTATTTGCACAAAAAACTATGCTCACACGCATACACACTCACATAGGGCTAGAAAATTCTGTGGCTACGCATTGAAGTGGCCTGTTAAAGAATTGGGGGGCGTGGTAAATGGGTCCTGACACTCTTGTTTGCTAACAATGCAATGTATGTCAAGGCAAAATATGTTCATTCAACTCAAAAAACAACAACGTCCTCAACGACGACGACGACGACGACTAGGAGCACGGCAACGAGAGCATCAATAATGCATTTTTCCTTGAAATGCGAGTGTGTGTGTGTCTGTGTTTGCATGTGGACGTGTTTGTTGATTACATAAATGCAATTGTAATTGAAAACAGTTTGACTTATGCCCCTTAAAAATCCATGTTAATTTTGTTTAGATTTTGTGAATATTTTGTTAACATTTTGTTTGGTTCCGTTTGTGAAAGGAAATGCAACTCCTTGCTTGCACAAACTCTGTGAACTTCTTCAGCAACAGCTAATAATGTTGTACCGAAGTCAAAGCCGGAGCCTTGCAGCCTGAAATTGATGAGTTTCGAATTGACTATGTGAGATTGCTTGTCATTTCATGGACAATTGCCTACCGATTGCCTCTGCTTGTCATTCCAGCAAGTTGCTACTGTATTAAGCTTGAAAGAGCAGAGGCTGGGAAGTGGATTACAGTACTGGTACACACATTTGGCTCCTTAAGTAAGCACCTAGTAAAAACATATCATAATAAACTATTTCTTTAAAAAATGCAAAAGTAAATTATTGGCAACACGGTTTTCGTGCGAGCTCCATTCCATGATTGCAAACAACTGACGCCAAAAGCTTTTGATACAGTAATTTAGCATAAATTTCATTTGTCAAATAGCCCTTAAATTGGAGTGGATGCGTTCAAAGGTTCTCGAGAACGAGTGTGTTTAAAACAGAGGCAGGCACTTTGCTATGTTGTGTGCATACGAACAATTTCAAAAGCAGCGCTGCTTCCACACACACAGTATAAGCTGTACAAGCGCCGCTGCGTTGGGGGTTTTGCTGACGCCGCTGCTACTGAAATTGAGAGCAGTTTTTTCGCTGCTCTCACACACACCAATGTAAAAATGTGAAGGTATTTTTTCCTGCCTCTGGTTTAAAGCGAGTACCAAAACAATTGCGACTACTAGGTAGATCACTTTCTGTTATATTTCTACCCCCAAAAAGTTGCTTCAACTGCCAGAAGAGTTTTATTAAAAAAATTCAGTCTACTTTATGATTAACCCACAGCAATTATGAAATCCCTTTCGTATATGTTCTAGGTTTATGGCAAGTCATTTCATTTCCAAAGCCTACATGTTCATTTCTACATTTGGTTTTTTATGGCTTGCTATCTAAGCAGGGAACAGGCGTGTGTGGGCTTGGATCGGTTTTTATATCCCTTCCTCTTATACTTGCCTATTGTTCTTTCTCTCTCTCTCTCTCTCGATGTTACGTTACGAGGTGCTAAATCAAGTTAACGTTTAAGTGGCCGTTTAGTGCCTGAGCATCCCAGTCCGAGTCTGATTTCCTGAGCCTGCTGCATCTTCCTTCCCCTGCACTCTCTTGGGGGCCTGCTGCCCTTTATTATTATTTCGCCTTTTGTCATAAAGAGTTTTCTTTCTCGCCTTTGCCTTTTGGCGCTTTTTATTGACTGTAAACTTTATATTTTTAATATTTTCTTTATGTTTGCCAAGTTTTGTTTTATTTTTTTGGATGCTTGTAATTGTTTTTTAAGCAAAGTTTATAACTTTTTGTTGCTCCATCATGGTTGTTCCTGTAGTTGTTGCTGCGTTGATGGTTATTGTTGTTATTTTTGCGTGCATTTTAATTTGCCTGTCTGCCTTTTTAATGGCAGTTGTTATGCAATTTTTACCGGTGGAACGAACAGAGCAGAGAAAATGCAATCGCTTTCTTTTTGTGTTGTTGTTGTTGCTGCTGCTGCTTAAGAGCAAAGAAAATAGCTAATTAAAAAGCAGTTTGGCCGTTGATGAAGCTTTTCTTTTTATGCCCTAACTGAAGGTATATGCAAATTGATCTGAATTTTATAACTCATTGAAGTAGGCAGCAGTAGGGTACGGGAACAATGCTTTCAGTAGGTACATATAAAGAAAACCGGTAGTCAAACAACAACAAATAGGAGAAACAGATATAGACCAATGGCTCAAGGCTTTGCGACAACAATCGGACTGCAAAGGAACAGGCTGTGGTGGGCTTTCTGCCAGTTCCGTGCTCATAGCTACGCTCAAACGAAATGAAATTCATTATACTCTTAGGGTGCGCGCACACATGCAGCTGAAAGATGAACTGAAGGCAGAACTTAAGGCTGATCTTGACAAATAATCACACACCGTGCCTAGTTTTGCTGAATCAATCAAGCATGTTTGTTTATTTCGGCTTGCTGACGTGCTAAAATATCTTGCTCAGCGGTCAGTTCATCTTTCAGTCGCATGTGTGCGCGCGACCCTTACTGAGCCCTTCTGTTATATTTTGGTTCCCAACGCTGCTTTGCTGTATAGCTGCCACAGGATCGACCGTTCAGAAAATTGACTTGCATCAATATCAGATGAGTATTTGTGATAGCTCACAAGGAAACAATCGATTCAACAGAAAGTGTATACAAACTTTGCCAGAGCCAACCTTAATTTTCCTTTATTTTTAGCATCAAAGTTTGTCTATGTTAACGGTGGAACGTAAAGAAAAATACCTAAAAACAATAATTATAAAGGCAACTGCTTAACTTCATTTAGGAAACTAAACGGCCTGGAAAATAAAATTGAAAAGAAAATCTAGAAAAAAGCGGTAAATGAAAAGACGAGTCAGGTTATACTTTTTTAGTCTCTTTTAATTAAATTACCTTTACGGCAAACTGATCCAGGCGCTCTTACTTGTTACTTTAATTCCTTTCGAGATCACATGTACATTGCACAGTGGGCGGAAATGCCTTTTTTTTGGCATAATCTCCAAAAGTGATATAGAAAGTTGAAACTGCAAATATTTGATGCTTATATTATAAGTTAACTAGATGGCCCGGCGAACTTCGTACCGCCTAACAATAAATATCTGTAGTGAGTTAACTTAAGGCCCTCTGCTGGTCTAGACGACTGAAGACGACATTGAAGAACCTTGTGATATTCAACATTTTTAGTTTTGTTATCAGGAGCAAAAATAAATAAAGCTGAGGGTTTGCCGACACGTGAACATGACACGTTAACATGAGAAAAACATGCATTTTCCAAATTCAGGCCACAAACATTTAAGGACTGGACTGGTTTAAACTCAAAGGGCACATCGGCTGAGATCATCGGAAACCTCGGAATGAGAACTTCTTCTTCTTTAAATTTTGCATTGACTATCTCCGCGTGAATCACATTGGTCGTCAATTTTCTAAATTTCGTTCCATTGCATAGTTTTGGTTGGTTTAGATTTCGAAGCAAGACGACTTCCGATCCAACCTTTAGTAGCATAGTTGGTAACATCGTTTTCGTTTGTTACACAGTCGATAGATTTGAATGAATCCAGAGTACCAATGATCTGATTCTGAACTACAAAGTTTAAGCAATGATGTTCGGGAATACTTTTTTAATGAGTTCGTCTTTCGATAAGACGAAATTGCAAAAATTCGGAGGAAATGAAATTAATCCGATTCACCGACAGAGACACGACCATTACCGATATTCAGCAATTGCTTGGAGAAATAGTGAGCGATGGATCGTTCTGCAATGCAACTCTCATGTTAGCTGACAGCTGAAATCAAGAATATATATTCTTTATAGGGCCGCAAATGCTTCCTTCTACCTGTTACATACTTTTGCACAACAAAATGATCCCCTTTTTCCCATTTTTAGGGGAAAGGATACCGGCAGCCCGACTATAAATACCTGTACGGAGGTGCCCATCCCGCGGGGCCCTGGGCTCCCAAAAATTGTTTGTTTCTTACAACGACAACCGTATGATTTTACCATCGCGTATCGATAAAAAGATTATAAAAGAGGACGGTTTTTACCAATGCGGGGCGGGAGGGGGGGGTAAAAAAATGGTCGCTTTGTGAGAAGCGGGGCTTCTAACCGATTGGTGTTGTGCTGATCTCCTCCCGGTTTTGCGCTCGCTGTTAAGCGGCTGTTGTTGTACACTCAGGCTGGTCGGTCTGACATCAACCTCAAAACAGGCCCATTTCAGTCAAGCGGTCCCGAAGTCAGAGTTATTTGAAGACCGAAAGACCAAAATGTTATTTCAAAAAGGTTGCTGTGAACAAAGTCAAGTGGAGCAGAGTGAAACAGTGTGAGAGAGAATGATTGAGCGCACATAGTTTGTCGCATACATACAAACATGCGTTGATATCGGTAGCAAGGCATACTTCACAAGGTAGCCGCACACGCTCTCTCGCCCTCTTTGCTCGCCGCTTAAGTGTCAGTCTGTGAACAACAGTCGTGAGCAAAGCATCTCCGCGGACGAATTTTTTGTGTTCTGCCTCTTAAAGTTGTTTGACAACAGCGCTCTCTCGCTCTCGCTCATTTTGACATTTATATAAGAGGCGGTGAAAGAGCAAGTGCGGCTACCTTGTTGAGTATACCTTGGTGTAGAACTTATGATTTTAAATTCTGAGATAAGTTCATATCACTTTAATAATGTCTAATATAAAGAAACCATATTCAACATAAAAGTTTCAGTCGTTTGACATTTGAAGTAAAATTATAGTCGATTTTCACATTTCATATTATTTTACAGAACTTTGTGAAGGACTCTGACCACCATTTTAGAATATTTTCAAGGTTTCGAATATGTTTATATGCAAGAAAAATTTTAATGGAATCCAACAGCTTATTGGTGGAAAAAACTGATGTGTTTTATAACCAAATTACTTTTCTTGCAACTTCGTCGGCGCTTTCAGATAAGCTACTATTAAAACATTCATCATTAAGCAGTAATTGATCACCAACCGACGAAATTAGATCATACATATTTGTTAAAAGAGTAATACAAGATTTTTTTTACTCAGGACTTATCATTCGTTATACATGAATCCAAAAATATGCCACATAGAATAGTATCGTTTTCAAAAAAGGATTTCTTACGCTTACGCACGTATGGACGGAAAAAAATATTTTGTTTTATATTTTATTTAGTGTAGAAATTTATTTTAATCGAAATAAGAATTAAGTTATAAAAATACTAATAAATAATTTTGGACTTTATGCCAAATAAAAGGCAATTCCGCTTAGTGTGCAGTCCTATCTCAGGTTATAGAAAGAGTCGTTATATTTTAAGGTTGATCACTCAGTGGCTTTTTATAGAAGTCACAAATCTACTCACACCATCCAACATATTTGATTTTAAGTAGTTGTCCTATGCCTTTTAAGAAAGTTCCCTGAACTAACTTCTTCATTTAAGTTCTTGAAAATTAGTTAGTTGACAGTTTTACCCAAAGAAAACATTTTTCCATTATTCTGTATGTAGCATTCTCTCTCGCACTTCTTGTCGGCATTTGCATTGTCGTAGTTGCATTTAAAATGCATTTTAATTTAGCATCAACAACTTTACCATTTGACTGCTGACTTTTTGCTAGCAATTCCTGTCAATTTACATAGTTGCTGTTGCTGCCCCCTTGGGAACACCTAACACGCACACACACACACACACACACTCTCTCGTACACTTTCACAATAACAAAGTTTTTGCTGCTTGCGCCATAAAAAGTTGTTCGCACTCCACCCATTACCTGTGCAATATGCCTCATTCCATCTACTTCAACTAATACGCTTAATCAAATGTTTATCTTTTTCCACCCACTCCCCCTTTTTTCTGATTTTTCTCATTTATTTTCGTGCGCATAGATTATGTAAATTTTACTACTTTCACTTCGACATTTTCATTATGTTGACGTCTTTTTTCTTCAGCGTTCCTGTGAAAAATTGCTCGTTCATTTTGAGCGAAATGAAAATGGAGGGGAAAAAGTTCGGTACGCGTATTTAAAATACTTGCACATAATTTATTTTCGCGCGAATACAAATCATTTCATTTTGGTGCAAGTCACGATGGCGCAAGAGTGTAGCATATCTTATGGCGCCAAGCCATTAAAGACAGCCCCCCGGCACCTAAGGCATCCCTAGCTGGTTCTCAGCACTGCTGCTGCTGCTGCTGCCCCTGACGATGATGATGGTTATATTACATTAAATGCAGGCTGGGGCAAAGTCAGCAGCTCAAATAGTGCTGTGTGCCAAAAGTGAAATGAAAATAAAGTGTAGCCTAAAAAATACGGAAAAAAACAAACAAAAAATAAAAATGGAGCACCCAAAGTACAAAGCCATGAATATGTAAAACGCAGGCAAAAGAGCCCGAAGACAGCAAGTAGCGCGACCTGGCACACCCGGCAAAAAGTTCATTCTACCAGCTGAAAATTGTTTTGAAAATACCATAGATAGAAGGTAGCATCTTTTACCATTTAGGTTATAGAAACGATTTATTGCCAGCTCTACAATAGCGCCATGTCCATCTATCAATCCGTTCAATTGTCTGTCTCAATTAACGCAACCACCTCTGAGACTTTTGCATTATTGTGAATTTTCCGAATCTGGGTTCAAACTAAGGTCTCACTCTAAGGCAAAGACTCTACATCGGCTCTACAAGTGAAATCCACTGAAATTTGTGTAGAAATTTGGAAATTTGCACGATGCATCTGACGGCAAAGCACATTTTGCAACGGACCGCTTAGCGGAACTGGCATTGACTCATGTTTATTGCTGCACCCTATAATGTCGCCAAAATCTCATTTCTATAAAGCATATATGCTATAGCTCTTTCATGTAGAGTGTCAGTCCCTCCCAGTTCTCGTTGTTTCCATCGTCTACGATGTCATGTAGCTCTCCTTCCAAAAATATGAATTACACAGGGTTGCCCATCTGTAATCTTTGAGGCTAGGACATGTTCCTAAAAAGTGAGTCAAATCCACATTTTCTCCGGTATTACCAAGGCAAGGCGTGTGTACCGATCGAAAATTTAGGTTTTCTACATTTACGTTTAGATATTGATTGCATACATGTGCGTGTGGAAATTCTTAACAAAACTTGTAGCTCAAAATCAGTACAGTAAAGTTATATTTTTCATTTAGAAAGCTGTTCTTTACACGTGACATGCAGATTTGCCAAACAAACGATTAGGATTTCAAATGCTGAATGCTACTTTTTTAAAATCTACATGAAACGTGTTGTTGATCCCAATTGCTCATTGTCGCTTGTTGCTTCCCTTAAAAACTGTGATTGCGGCATTGCCTTACGAGTGGTTAATAGGCGTATCGGCTAAGATGCCGTCAATTTTGTCTGAATTCCCGACACAAGGTCAGTAAATTGTGAGTTCGAATCCCTGGCAAGATAAGTGAAAAAAATTAAGTTATACTTTTTTTTAGAAGGAAGGCCTTGCCTTCTTTGTATCCTTTCCTCCCCACACTACCCTCCTCCCCACACTCCATAGTGTAAATAGTAAAGTAGCATGTAGCGTTTAGAAAAGCTACTTGCCACATGTAGAAATTAGAAAAGTAAACGCGGCATATATGTAGAAATTCCTTGTCAAGCTTGAAGGACAACCACATTTTCATGTAGTTTTTAAATGTTTTGTTTTCTCTGTGTGAACGTATTACGTATCCATGGTGTAGATCTAATATATAGAAGTCGAATCATCCACGTCAGTTTCCGAGGCTAGGGCTAATCCAGGGGCATTCGGAGGTAACCTTTGAATTTTCTTCAAAAATAATGTCCGCAGACTATCCATCATCTCAAAATAGCTGTACCTCATACCTGAACGGCATAAGTCTGTACTATTGCAAGTTTGCTTTGGCAATATTTAAATAATAGCATCTTTTTTATAGGTTAACTAGCATTTATCCCGGCGCGCTTCGCTACGCCGCCGTCAGTCTATACTGACATCACATAAAAATGATGTAGTTTTTCTTTTCCGACCGGCTTTGGGTAACATTACCTTTATTGCTATCCTGTCCAAATTTCAGCCCTCTAGCTCTTACCGTTTAGACTGTGCAAAGGTCACCAGTCAGTCAGGTTGAACAGTTTTATATATATACATTTTTCTGCAGAGGCCAGTCTGCCGCCCTTTCTTAGCTTTCTTAGCCTGCGAGGATGACTTCCATTGCAGCATTTCGAGAATATCGGCAAGGTTTACGAGGTCAACCGCATTAAGGAAATTAATTAATTTTCCCCCAAACAAAGGCCTCCTTGCAGACTAACCGGCAGATCTTCCAGTCTTAGGCCCGTTTTCTCATGTCAAAACTAGGTGGATTTTACGCAATTTGCATAGCTCACGCTTAAAGTGAGCAGTGCAAATTCAGCAAATCCATCTAGTTTAGCAAATCAGAAACATAAGAAAACGGCCCTTAAAATATCTCAACAGCAGGTCACACAGGTTACACAAACCAGCGCTTTCGATTCACCGTGCACTCGTTCCTGAAACTTGACCTAGTTCGAACAGACTCTTATTTTGAGCAGTTAATACCAAAGAAGATTCCTTGCTACTTCATCAAAAGCTGCCTTAAAATCTACGAAAAAGCCATGTACCTTTTTCAATTCTTGCAGTTTTAGGTTAATTGTCGCTGACAGATTAAGCATATTGTTTAAGATGCCCATAAGAATCTTTGCGAATCAGTTAACAAACGGAATTCCTCAGTAATTTCCAATTGGTTGGTGTCGCCCTTTTTAAAGATTGGGGGCACAATATTGGTTCAACAATAGTTTTCGGTAACTTCAATGGGTTTAAGAAGTTAAACGGAGCGTTGATGAAAAGTTTTTAAGTATTCGATCCTCTCCAGGGGCTCATACACTGTGTTACACAATCTAATATATCACTTAAATTAATGTTTCTACCAAATTGCATGTTGCACCCCTGATCCATAGGGCTTAGCAGTTTTTTGAAGTACTCCTCAAAGGGATCAATATTACATCCCTTGCCATTTTTAAGTTGTCAAGCTAGACTCCTGTATTGCTAGCTGTTGCTTATCACTTCCAGTGTTTTTTTCCAGATCGGCCAAAAAATTTGCATTTTTCGTGCTACACAGCTCTTTGTACTTCTTAGAGCTCGCAGGGTAAATACATATTGCTCGCAATCAGTCTCCCTGTCACCCAGTAAGGCCTTTACTCATCTTGTTACGTTCTAGAGTCTTTGCTCTAAGGATATCAAGCTACCACTACGCCACAACCGTCATCTTTTTTGATTTTTACTAGCAGAAGAGGGTTTATACTTTTTGTTTGACAATTTATTGCTAAGTCATGACGGATTAATTCAATAAAATTTTTGAGTTTTAGCTAATATCGATATGAAGATGATCGTCAATCGATAACATTCAAAGACGCCACGTTTTGGGTATTTTCAGTCCTGGGGCTCATTAATTTCTCGCGCATTCGAAAAGACGATGTCTTGTAATTATTCTATTATGAGACGACAATGTCTGCGTTGTGGATTTTAAGGTTGAAGACGCACAATGCATTGGCATTGGCACTGCACTGTCATTAAAATCAAAGCAATGCTATATAAAAACGCCCACTTATTCAACTTGAGAGATTGCCGAGAAGCTTAACGATTATATCCCAGAAAACTGTACTCATAACACGCAGAAGCAAAAGTAAAAGTAAAAAAACTAAAATAAACTTTTTAAAACCCTCGTTTTATGGTAGTTATTAGCATTGGAGCTATATAATTTGTTATCTTGGTGCGGTAGTAATTTCATTCATCAAAGTAATCACATCAGGTAATTTTTGCGTTCAATTTGTCACTGTAAGTTGTGGCATGACTCCCTTTACCTTCCTCCCAGCCCTGAAGTGCCGTAGCCAAAGCTGTCATAAGTTTTATCACAAGTTTATCTCTAACTTATGACAATTGCAACAAAAAGCATTTAAACAGAGCAAAGAGCAAAAGGTGGTAGGTTGGTGGGTAGTAAAAATACCAAAACCAAAACTAGCAAGGCACACACACACACTCATAAAAACAAAGAAAAATGGAGACATATTCATGGCAAAGGCCTGTCAGGGCCATGAGGGTTAGCAGCAGGAGAAGGAGGACTAGGAAGATGCTCCAAAGAAATAATGTCCTGCGGCAGCTTTGGGAAATGAAACTTCTTTGTACGGCGACTTGGCTCGGCCTTTTGCCGGGCAAGTTCTCTTTTTTTTTGGTTTTTTTTGTCAAAAGTTACGCGAAATGCTTCCAGCTGATGAGTGGCGTGTCAGTCAGTCTGACGCACAGACAGAGAGTCAGGGGAGTAGAAACTATACGAGTACATAACATGAAAGTAAACGCAAAAAGCGTTTTCCGGCCACCGCAAGGCAAAAGCCAAGGAATTCATCATCATCATCATCGTCATGGTGGCCGGAGTTGGGGTTGAAGGTGTCGGAAGCCAGTTCCCAGCGGTGTGCTCCGCTGTTGTTTGATGTGCCAACTTCCCTCCGCGCCCAACAGCCAAAATATGTCCTTTATTATATTTCTTTAACTTTTTCTGGGCGCTGTCTCTTTTTTTGCCGTGTCCTCGGCCAAGTTAATCCTTGGGCATCAATTTCCAGAAATAATTTGAGCAACATCAAAAGTTTTAATATGCCCAATGATAATGGCGGACTCCATGCTGTGGCAAAAAAACTTTTTTATTGCCAACTCTGCGTAATTTCTTTGTCATGAGTTATGTCTGTGGACCTTTGACCCCCAGTTCCATGTGGCCTGCGGTCAGTTTTAGTCATTATGCTGTTTATTGAGTGCCACACCTGCGGGGACCCAAATGACAAAGGCGCCTGCGGGCGGTCTTTATGTATAAGTTTGGCTTTTGGTTAGCCATTGTGGATCTGCTCGATGAATTGTGGGAGCAAATTACTTACAGAGAATGCGCAAGTACTCACAGCTGGGCCTCGACTTAAAGTGGCAAACGCTTTGAACACATTTGTTGGATTGATTCTGTGCTGATTTGCTACAAAAAGGGCAAACTGAAATTTTGTTTGCTTGCATATACACAGAAATGTTCGAGTTCTATCATTTTATTTATTTATTTGAATGTTTCTAGTTTTTTTTTTCTAAAAAAGCCAAAATAAAAGTCTCTTTGAGCAAAAATATTGGTGAAAGTCGGGTAGCACAAAACCAACCACCCCCACCCCTCTCCTTTTGTTGTAATTAATTTAGAATTTTTTTTTTTTACTTTCCCTTGCCTGCACTCACTGAAACCGCCGCTCAGCTAACGGCACCACACCTCGAATGTATACCGCGGCGTCAAGTTCATATTATAAAATGACTGAGCCAGACCAGACAATGCTGAGAGCAAGAAAGACAATTGATCTTATTTGTTACACGCGCTCTCCGATTGTGGCTTCCCGCACTTCCCTCACCATCAAGCTCGAAGTCGAGAGCGATTGACTTCTTGGATTCAAAAAGATTTCTTTAAAATCGAGAAGAAAAATACTAAATTGAAGAAGAATTCGCTCTTGTCGATTTGTTCTTCATTTCTCTGGGTGTTAAAACACTATAATACGAAAAGTTAGAAGAGACTTTTATTTAGAAAAAGACACGACTTAGGGCAGGGTATCACCAAAGACACAAAACAACAAGATGCTTAACGGCCATACAAGGGAATGTCAGGGAAATTAACAATGTGGATATTCGATTTTACATGTGTGTGAAAAGCTTGTTCGGCAGATTTCGCACACGTGCACTCAAGTAAAATCGAAGGTCCGCATTGAAAATGCATCTTGTCATTCACTTGTATGACTTTGGTGTCAACCAGTCGCTTTGTTCTCCACCTTTGAGCCTGACGTCCCAACTGGCAATAATTGCCACTGGCAATAATTGTTGCTCTATTTGTTGGCAGTACCCAGTTGCAACCTAAAATACGCCAAAATACTAGATTCGTATTTTCTGCTTTGTTATTGATAGCTTAAGAAAGAATGGAAATCAGTTATTTCTTGAGGTATGACACATGGTTGATATACAAATGTGCCTTATGGGGTGCGTTTTTCAATATTTTGCCATCACTAATAGAATTGCCAAAAAATTTTGTAGAAATGAGCTCAAAAAACGACTTGCAAAAGCAAGCAATTGTTGTGGAACACTGCGGATAAGGGACACCACAGATTAGTCTTACCTTAAAGTTTTTCTATACTTTTAGTATTTATATTCAAGCAATTAAAAATCAAAACAGAACGATCAATAGTGTGACCATAATTTGGGCAGATTTTTCAAACTGCGACTTTTGGTATTTTTGTTTATGGCTGAAGTTTTGTTACAGTGAGCACTAAGCTAAATAAGCGGAATTTAAAATCCAAAAGCGGCTGAGCATTCTGTTAAATTTAAAATATACCAAAAAACCAAACCTGCTGTTTAAGAGGAATTAAAAACCAGGATGCGCTTTGCTAGTTTTTCTCCAAAAGAGAAATTCTCTGAACTGGTTGCAAAGCACCTGATGAATCCGCCTTTTATGACACTTTTTTTATGGTGGCAGATTTTACATTAAATACAAACTTACTTACACGTGTGTGTGTGTGTTTTTTTGTGGTTGTCTAGATGTCACTCTGGCGATGCTCATCGCTCATTAGGATAGTGCTGAAGTTTTATTTTAATGCAAGTACAGCGGGTGCACTAAGCGTATGCGTAATTAAATTTTATACAAATGAAACCAGGTTGTCTGAGTTGGGGCTTGGTTGTAAATATATTTGAGTGTGTGAGTGAACGAATTTCATTTGCATTTACATTAAATTAAAGCACGAAAATTAAAGTACAGCCTCAAACAGTGAAAAGTTAAGTGATTGGAAAATCACTTTGTTTTCCATGATTGACAGACGACAGACAGTCTGAGGTCTGAGGTCAAAGTTTGGGCAGACATTTTATGGAAAATTCAACAATACCCTTAGCTGTTATCTGATCAACCAAATGATGTTTCCTATTTTTGTTGCTTAGACAAATATGCAAAATTGTCTGACTGACAGACAGACGGTTACTCATTCCCTGACCTTTGGCTTCAGCCAGCTAATGTTGACCTTTTGGCTGCGACATCTGTCGGCTCAACCGCTGAACCAATAGCAATGCAAATAGCAACTTTGACATCGCAACCATTGACATGGATAAACCACTTCAAGTTAAGTGCACACAAGGCACAATCTTCAGTCAGATTCAATCCCCACAGCAAATCCATTTAGTTCTGAGAAATGTTTAGAAAAAAGTTAGAAAGTTTGAGTAGAAATAAATGTTGATTTTACCGCTGAAAATATACGAGGTTTCTTTGTACAATCAAATGGTTTCCACTAATCGAAAGATAATATGAAATAAAACTTTATGGTAATTTCAACTTATGAACAATATTTTAACATGCTTCCATGCAAATACACAGTTTTGTGTGCCCAAAAAAGTCCTAAGTTCCACAAGTGTATAAATTGTTCGCATTTTTGTCGGGTTATGAGACAACACCCACAAGAACTTTTGCATTGTGTGCCTCTACACGCAAGCATTCAGCATAACAACAGCAGCTACAGTTGCACTTTAAGCCAGGCAAACACCTGTGCGGCATTTGTGAGCACTGTTCTTTTTTTCTTTTTTGGACATGTCGCATTCCTCAACGCCAACTTATGGCCACATTTTTGCTCGTTTTTCCTGTAAGAGCCTTAACTCTTTTTACACTCGTCTGCCTTTGGAAGCTGAGATTTCTGAAGCTAACGCGAGGAGTGACAAAGCATAAAAACTCCCAAAAAGTGTCACGACAAAACTTTGCTTAAGCAAATAAAATTTTTCATAGTGGAGTGAGGCTATTAGCCGGAGGTACGCATATCAACTGAAGTGGCAATAAGTGGCAGCTGGTATTATTCATAGATGAAAGAACAAAGAGAGAGGAAATTTGGCACTTTAGATGGAAGGCGTGCAGACCAGCTATAAACAAAAATGTGGTCATGGAATGGGAATGGTTTGTTATTTAAGTTTGATCGCATTTTTAAAGACTTTGTCGAAGAGACTGAAACTAATTTCATGCAAAAGATTTCGATTGCCCACCTACGCCTTCCAAAGAGTTAGACGAGCTTTACACGGTGAAGCAAAATTCATGACTTAGTGGAACAGCTTCCGAAAGGAATCAACTGGAGATAAAAGCGCAGATAGTATAATGGTCTTTGTCGAATCATCCAAAGCTATTCAAATCACTATCAACGTTCTGCAGGAGTAGTGCAAGGTTTGGGGTCTAACTAATACCCTTGTTCCACTGGCACATTCTGGAGTCTAATTAAAGTAACAAATATCAGCCTTCACGGCGGTGTTGCAGAAATCTCTAGAGATTTTCATATACGGTTTCATTTCGAACTGCAACTGCTTGCCTTTACATATGAAGCGTCTACAAAATGCCAGGCTACTACATTAGATGACTAAACTTGAGAGATTTAAAACTGACTGCTCAGCACCAAATACATTTCAAGAGTACAGTTTTCCTTTCCTATAATCTGTAGGCCACATATCTTGACATTTTTATTTAAAGTCCTGATAGTTTAGTTCAAAATCGAATAGCTTATACGAAAATCTCTAGAGATTTCTGGAACACACCCGTCAATAACTAGCCTTCTGCTACCCTTTTTGACCGCTTATGCAAGTGTGATATTAGATTTTAACAGTACTTGGCATTGTCCATTTGTGCATATCCGTGTTTTATGTATGTATAAGTGTCTTAATGTGGGTTTTTAGTAAGAAAGTGTAAGAATTTGGTGTAAATGGTGTCCTGCTAGAGCCGCCGTGAGTTCAGGTCCTTGGGTAAGACTCTCAACCTTCTCCTTGAAGTACCCTTGGATTCTTCGTCTTCTTACGTTTTTAGCCAGTTTGTTGGGGTGGTGAGATAGCTTGAGGTAAATGGCGGCCTGATTGTTGTAACAGCTCCAATCATGGGAACTACAAGGTCCTTTTCAATATCCCTGGTTCTCAGGTACCATTCAGCTCCTGTAATGCATCTGAGGATTTTCGCCTGGACCACTCTAATCTTTCTCAGGTGAGACTTCGCCGCGATTCCATAAATTTGTAGGCCATATCTCCTTACCGAAGCCAGAATAGCCTTTTAGAGTGAGTGACTGCTTGTTGTTGGAGTTCAGGAGCCACCCCATGCGCCGTGCCTTGGCAGCCACTGCCTGAGCTGTTGTCTTGACATGGTGTCCAAAGGTCAGACTTCTGTCCAGTGTCACCCCAAGGAATTTATGCTTTATGCTCCATTAGCTGACCATGCAATAATACTCCCGGGCAGGTGTCACGAAGGGTGGAATAAGTCATATAGCGGCCCAGTTGCTAAACCTATTCAAGTACTCTTGAAGGGCATCTATGGCTGAGTATAAGATTTGTTGCGGGCAAGTATGGCCGTGTTATCAGCAAATGGTGCGATTAGAAGATCTTAGGGGTTTTCAAGCGGAATGCTACAGGTTCTAAGCATATCGTGAGTGAATAGGGATTATAGCGTAGGACCCAATACGCTACCTTGCGGTACACCAGATCGAATGGTTCTTGTTTAGGATGTCGCTCCAACCTGTGCAACCTCAAAAGTTCTGTCCGTCAGGTAGCTCTTGATTAGCAGGTACAGTTGGGGCGGAACAAGTTTCTTGATATTCGAGAGCAGACTCTATCGAAGGCCTGCTGGATGTTAAGGTAAGCTGCCACTAAGTACTCTTTCCCGTCATACCCTTCCAGCATGTAGTTGACCTCTCGATGTAACTGTTCGGGAGTTTCATTGCTCAGTCGGAAGCCCAATTGGAAATCGGTATGGCTTTTTGAATAGATCGAACATCAATCATTCTCCGAAGGATACAGTTCTCGAAGATCTCTCCAAGGGTGGATAGTAGGTTTATCGGTCGGTACGAATCAAGGCAGGAGGGTGGTTTTCCATTCTTGTGAAAGAGAACAATTCTGTCTTTCTTCCTGGGTGATGGCGAGAATATTATCATAACTAAATGCGAAGAGCATTAAAATCGAAGAGTCCTTTGGTAGTAGTCTAGGATTTGAAGTTGGAAAAAAACGTAGAGCGTTGGTTAGTCTAGTTGAAGAAGCAGAACTTTAGGATAATATCAAAGAGTGTTAAAATAAATGAATATGTTTTCAAAAAGACGAAACTTTATTATCACCACAGATCTTTTAATATACTAAGGCCCGATTTCTCAATGTGCGGTTAGTCAACTTGACAAGCACCTTTAACCGAATTTGCGTGTCTCATGCTGTGTGTGGCGCAACCGGAGGAACAGACTTAACCGATGCTCGAGCACTGGTTAAAGTTAACCGCGAGTTCAGTGCCGATGGAATAATCGATATGTTTTATCGACGATTTGAACAATCATTTTTCTCCGGTTGACTAGGAAATTGGCAAACTATCCATATCACTGGAGCTGCCAGTTCGTGGTGCCGAATAGGGGGGGTTCTGTGTAGACAGCGTTCCTTTGATAAGCCGTGCAGGTAAACAAATGTCCCCAGCTATTGCTTTTGATTTATCGCAATCAGTCTTAGTAAATTTTTCGCAAAAATATTACCAGCAACGTTCAATAACATTAAAAAAATGCCTAACACAAATACATTATTTGTTGACCGTGTCTGGTCACCCTAATGCAGCGACAGGAATTTATCGATATCAGATGAAACTGCTGTTGAGAAAGCCAAATGACTTGACCGCTTGTCAACTGGAGGAACAAATTTGTCCGGCGGTTGGCCAACAGGAACCTTTGAGAAATCGGGCCTAAACCTGGTTGCCTAGTCTTAACACTCTAGTTTAGTCATGTTCAAAGCACACAATGATATACCAAGTCGGGACTATCACAATGAAGCAAACTTCATGAGGTTTCCGTAGTTGGTATAGAATCTCTACTCATTTTCTCGCCCACCGAGAAAACTTCACGACACTTGCTTCATAGTGTAAATAGAGCGTCAACAGAAAATAAGGAATGAACAGCTTTCACTAAGGTATTTCAAATCAAAAGATAAAGCTTCGCGTAGACTGAAAAGCTCTTACACTCTTTGACTGTGAAATGAACATTTTGGACATGACTGCTCTAATTCAAAGGGAAACATCAAACAATATGTAGAAAATGATGAATTATGATGTGCATACTGAACTAAATAAATCGGACTCGCACATGTATGTAACAGTGGTCATGTCTCACGTACTACTTGGTCCATCATCACTTCACATACACATTAATCAGTTGACTACGAAGCCAGAGTATAAAGTCTTTGGGGACGTGAAGAGCTTGAAGAATGTGCAGCTTAATAACAGTGCAAATATGTTTGCTCATTTTCGAGAAAGCAAAATCAAATGTTATCAGAAGCAATAAAATTAAGTCTGAAACAAAAAGCAAAACTAACACAATATATTGAAACTAGAACTAGCGCTGTGGCGGTAGGGGAGGAGGTGATGGTTGATGGCCACTAAAAAATGCGCCCATGTATTTGTATTTGGAAATGCGCTGCACGTTTGGCCAGAAGGGTACGTGTCTGGGGCTGAGACCACTACTGGACCGGCCCCCGGACAAAGCAGCAGTGGCGGGAAATGTCCAGCTTGACGTTTGCCAACAAAATGCTAAAAGCAAAAAGTCATGCAACTAAATTCTGTCGAAAACGTTTTAAACTACAAAACAGGATTTGTGCTAAAAAGCATCAGCAGAGAAGGACGTGGATTTTGTGGTATTTTAATGTGAATTAATGGGGGATAGAGAGGGGGTTGGATTGTTAGCCAGACGAGTTGTTTTGGAATAGATGATGATAGATAGATGAGAGACGATCAATTTGCAACATATCAACACTATTTTAGGCTAGAGAAGAGAAGGGTTAGCACACCCTTTCTGTACACCCTTTATACAAATCTTTAAAAATTCTAAATTAACCCTGCAAATATTTGTAAATTTTGTATTTAATGAGCCAATAGAAAGAACTTTCCCCAGCCGCTGAAAAGTAGGCAAGCAAACATGACAAGGACTCTCAAATCCATTTATCCTTAGCCATAAAACCCATGTAGCGTACAATTTAAGGTCATGCGAACTGACTGCTAATGCAACATGGCAAAAAGTCAAAGTCTGGCCAAATCGTTGGGCAAATAAGAACTTATATTGCGTTGAGTCAGCATTAAGTGCAGCTCCACATGCAACATTGCCTGCATGCCAACCGTCTCTTACCCCTCTCGTTAGTCTCTTTCTCCCTGCCGCTGACCCCCCTCTGGTTTTGGGGGGCTGTCAATGACTGTCAACGGCAGACAAGCAGAAAAGCGAACACTGACTGCAGCGACGGCAGCAAAACACTGCACTGCACTCTGAGCTGGTGACATTTCAATTTTCACACACGCTTTGCGGTTGGTAAACGAGAAGCCGAAAAAAGAACCAAAAAAAAAAACGAATCCTCAAGGCACGAACAGACGGGGCCATCGACCGCAAAACCGCAAAACGGAAATTAAAATCGTATAAAGCCCAAAACTCAAGACCAAAAACAAACACCAGAAGCTTGACTTTCATTAGGGGCCAGCAAATGAAATTAATTTAAAATACAATTTCAATTCCTCTACCCCTTCCTTTGCAGCTCCTCGTTCCCAGCAGTGTCATTCTCGCTCTAATTAGCCACAGAATGACAGCAAAGGGGCGTTCCGCAGGCAGTTACCAAAATGGATTAGCCCTGGATGTGGCATAGTTCAAGGTCTCGTTTACAAGGTCAACAGCTACCAATCAGCTTCTTAGCTGGGGCTGCTCTCATTATGAATACATAAGTCGTTACCACCCTCCTTGGCGTCACCCTCGCCAAATTGTATGCTAATTTCATTGCCTGGCCATGTACTGACCATTAGCACGAGCTTTACACAACAACAGCAACAACAACAACAACAGGCCTGGGTGGCCAAAATATTTGTGTGTGTGTGTGTGTTTTTTGCTCTGCTCCTCGTTGACATTGTAAATAAATGGGTGTGGTTGAAAACTGTGTCAAGCTGCAAGCGCAACTGCAGCAGCAACAACAACAATGGCAAACAGGATATGTGCAAAATTTGTTTAAATTTTCAATAGCAGCGAACAGACGCGTTCTCCTTGTGGGCCTTGTTTTCCTTTATTGTTGCTTGTATTTTAAATGCTTTTCTCGCATATGCCGCCACATTTACTTGTATATTTTAATGCATTTTTGTGAGAATTGGGTCAGTACAATTGTAGCCTGGGGCCAAGTAAGCATAAGGGAGAGAAAGAGAAGGTGAGATCACATTTTATGAATGTAGGAGGCCTTTATTGGAATTATTTTCAGACGGTAAGTAACTGATAATAAAATGCTTATAACATTTTGGTAAAAGTTCGGTTCGAGGTACCGAACCCCTTGTAAAGAACCTTACACACTTTACAAGGGGATCGAAGCCCCGGAACGAACTTTCACCAATTCCTGTACTAAGAGAACCTAAGGTTTTTGCTTGAGTTTGGGTTCATAGATTGTTAGATAGTAGATGGCGGTAGCTGTTGCTGGCACTGTCCCCATAGACGGGTAGCAGCGGAAAGACGGAGTGAACCAACAGGAAGCTGGACACAGCGTGACTATTCAAGGGCCGAGTAAGTGAGACTTACCGGCTGATACCGAACCTAGATAATTGGCTCAACAGACGACATGGGCAGGTCGAGTTTTACCTGTCCCAAATGTAGAAATGTAGGCGGTCAAGTCTGCGAAGACGCCGACCATGCCCACTTTATCGAAGCGCACGCACGAGATCAACACACGCACTGAACATGCACGTCGAAAGGGGATTCCGGGCCGGGGGGTTATCTCATGTTGTACATAGTTTATTTAAGTTTTCGCCAAACATTTATATTTGATATTCATTTCGGTATTATCCCAACGGTACAGATACAAAAGGACTATAAAATTAGTGCATCGATCACAAAAAAATGAAGAAGAAAAGAGACGATATAAACTAAGAATAATAACTGAAATTTATTCTAATACTGCATTTTTTTCTTCTTTTTTTCCAATCTATTAAAAAATCCGATGTTTGTTTTACGAGATGATTAGTTACTTTAGACTTGAACTGTTTTGCGTTCCCGATAGTCTAAAATTTTTTCAGCAATAAGTTGCTCAAAAACTTTAACCAAAAAAGGGAGAATTAAAATTGGTCTGAACTCATTTTTGGCTGCTGGAATTGGTATAATTTTGGCATCTTTCGCCTGGAATTCGATAAAGGCCATTCCATGCCAGCAATGCTATGACTGTTTGGGTATTGCAAAGGAGCACAAGCATCAGCACCGCTGACGTGCATTGACAGAAGTCTTTGTATATATGTATGTGTGTGCCCAATTCGGTCCTTCTGTACTAGCAGTTAACACGCGCACCAATTATTTTATTGTTGACAATATTTACCAAACTTAAAAAAAAGTTGAAAACGAATATATCTCATCATTAGCAGGCCCTTTACGTCCCGGTTTTGAAATCAGATTGGCTATTTTGTAAATGAGGATCTAAAGAAGAAAAAAACCGCCACTCTGCAGAGAGTTTGACGTGGCCCTATCGACTCATATACAGGGCTGGTCATATTCGACGGACCCATCTGGCAACACTATAATGTATGATAGCGATGCCAGTTCGTCAAGTTACATAGCGCGTTTGAAGCGTCAATCCATGTAGAATTTTACCATGAAACAATACTCGCCACGAGAAAACAAAACAAGACTATTGTGAAAAGATTTCACTGAAAACTCAACGTGCATTTAAAGGGATAAATAAAAGTGAAAGCGCGCCTTCTAAACAAACAAAATTGCAGTATTAATGCCACTGAAAGTCCTCAAGAGGTTTGTCATTCTTTTTCGAAGATAAAAATGACCAAATGGATACCGTCAATGAGGAGCGTTATCACAATATGATATCCAACTTGTTGATGCTATTTGTTCGTAGAAAGCGTATGGTGCACTACTGGTTTCAACAAGATGGCGCTCCACCACACACAAGCCGCGCTTCAATCGATTTTTTGAGATCATTGTTCCCTGGCCGTTTGACATCAAAAAGTTGTGATTTTGAATGTCCGCGTTCACCAGATTCGACGCCTCTAGCCTTTTTTTTGAGGTGCTATTTGAAATCAAACTTTGACATTAACAAGATAAGTACCCTGTTTGTTTGTCAAAAAATTCGACGCGGCTTCAAAATTTTTCCCAAAACGTCGGATTGACACACTTTCGCCGAAGTTTTGACTCACTTTTGCCGGTTTTGGTGACCCAATCATAGGCGACTCCCCACCAAACTATCACATAGGCCGGATGGTCACCTCTCTGAACTCTCGGAATGAGTTCTGAAGCTTGTTTTGATAACACAGCATTCAGTCTATCGTTCAGTTTGTTGAACGATTCTTCTATGGTGAACCGTTCTCAACAGTAAACAGAAATCGTCTGTGATCAATGTTTACGCAATGGCCACGCAATGCTTTCAATTTTATCTTGCGTTTTTGTTTCAGTGCTGTTGTCAGCAAGTGGCCGGTGCGTCTCTTCTATGCACCGAGTACCAAGTCACTTTTTATGATGCGCGACTATAAGGAAGCTCCTAGGCCGGGGTACAGATCTCAGTCGCGTCTAGGGTCTAGGGGGTCTAGGACACAGAAGGGAGCTGGGTGACTGGAACGGGAAGTAATCCTCGTTTCCAAGGAGGACACCGATAGAAAGGTTAGGGGACTGAAGCGGGAAGTGATACACGACTCCAAGAAAGGTACAGAGAAGGGGGCGGGGTGGTTGGAGCGTGAAATAATCCTCGCCTCCGAGAAAGAGGGGAAAGGAAGAGAAAGGCGACCATGGCGGGAAGCGATTCACGCCCTCGGCAGTTTGACTATGGGGTTTGTAGAGGGAAGTGATCCTCGTCTCCGGTAGGAGAAAGGGAAAGATCATGTTCGAGAATGAGTGTGTTAACAATTGCGATTACTAGGAATAGGTGGCCATCACGAATTCAGATATAGCAATCTGTTTGGAGCTTAAAGGAAGTATCTCAGTTCTTTCACAACCTCGTCTTATTGCATAAGTCAACAGACTTGTGCGCCGTAGCAGATAATGGACTTCTCACCTGCTCTAAAATGTTTATATTTGGTTTTATATTGGTCTTATTAACTAAACAATAAATATCTTAAGGAATCACAATGCATTCGAAGAGAATTTCAGCACTTTAAATTAATAATAATCATTTTTCCAACAGTTAACAATTTTTTTATTAAAAGTTCTTCAAACCATTTCTTTACAAAAATACTTCAGAATCTTTGGGCAAATCGCTTGATTCGCTCATTTTAAAAGCAAGCTCTTTTTTCTACCAGAAAATTGCTCAGCGCTTTTGTATTTTTACTTGAAAAAATAAATGCCACTTTGTACCAAAAACTTTAATATATTTCCAATACAAATTTACTCACGCCATTCTATGGGTCACCAAAGCCAAACTGAATTCCTTTGCTTGCCACAAGTTACTAGTGAAAGCGCTAGTTGGAAGCTTGTTGACACTTACAATGACACCAAACCAAACTCCCGCAGGAGGAGCAGGAGAGGAATGCGGAGGTGGATGTCGACGACATTGAGAACTGCCGCCATTTGCTCGCCTTTGTTTGCGGTAAAACTTTTTCCAGCTTTGTTAATTCGGTCAATATTTGCGGACGCACGAAATAAAAATGAAAACTCAGCGAAAAACTTTCCGCAGAGAGAAAAATTCTATTTAACCCCTTAATGGCAGTTGTTGGGGTAGAAGTCTTGCTATTGACAGTGGGCATATGTGGGATGCAACAGTTTGAGCTGTTGTCAGAGTGTCATGAAATATTCATGCTTTAATTTGCGAGTAAATTTTTATTTGTTCAACTTACCTTATGTTTAGTTTCAACCTTACGCCTCAGTTCCTCAAAGGCTTGCCGGAAAAGTCTGCAACAAAAAGAAAAACCAAAAGTTTCAGTGGTGAAAATGCTGTTGTTGCTTTAAGTTTATTTGGTTTCGGTTGGTTGATTGTCTAGATGCCACTTCCAAATATCCTTAAGTTAATTAGTTGAGCTGGTGCTCAAGGGAATTTGGTTAGTTTAATTTAGTTGAAAATAATTTCCACTTTTCTTGGTCTGCTTTTCTTTCTCTGGCACACAACAAACAACTGACCATAAATAATCAAATCTTATACACAATCTGCAAACAGATTTTGCGTTTCTAATAAATTTCACTTTGGCCAGCAGGCAACAGAGAGAAAGGAAAACCCCTCACCGCACTTTTTGTGCGTTTTTGCGACCAGACAAGAAAATATAAAAATTTATATTTATGCTTTGGCAATATATATGAAGCAAATCTTGATAGGCCAAAAACTAAACATAAAAAAGAGAAGAGCAAAAGAAGAGACAACCACATTTTCGTTTTTCTCTACACTTTGGTTATCTGTCAAGGACGAAAGGATGACGCGGGCTGGGGGCTTATTTATTTGGTGTGAAAATGTGGTTTAGAAGTCAATAACATAATAAAGGCGACGTTGACGTTGGTTCTTTTTTGAAGGTCGCATGTGGGTAGAAAATTTATGAAAATTGCTTCGAAACAAAGCCAGGGGCAACTTTTGTTGCATAACAATAGGCGCAATGGCGTACCACAAACAGCATTTAAATATAAATACCTGCCGCTCGACCAGAAAAACCGCCGCTAGCCCATTTCCCAAAAAAAGAAAAAAAACTGTAAAAAAGTGAAAAGTTTTCTGCGTCTCTGACCATGTAATGGCAAGCGCCTGGCTCTCTCTTTTCCTCTCGCTCTGCCTTTCCCTACTGGCAAGTGGCTCGTGGTCGTTGGCATGTGAAAGAAAAAGTGCAGGTGGCTTTGGTCGGCATAGCCACCAGAATAAATAAACTTCAACTTTTGCTGGCCACAATTTTTTGTGTCTAAAAAAAAAAACAACAAATGTTGCACTGCAAAAGCGTAAAACAACAATAACAAAATGGAACCAGGCAAATAGGAAAGCGAAGTAAACCACAGAAATTGTAATAAAAGCACCGTTTTTTCAAATTTTTATTTATTATTTTTGGTTGCGCAAAAAATGAGGCCCATGAGAGTGGGTCAAAATTTATGAGGCTTTAATATGTAAGACTGTTGAATTGTATGCAGAAATATTCCATAATTTCTGAAGGCTAATTTAGGCTAGAGTGAACATGTCTGATTGATGGATTGAATGGCTAACTCATCTGTCACCCAAAACCCACACGTGGCTTTAGAGAAAACAGTGGACTTACATGTTTATCTACTGCTATTTTTGGACTTAACAAACTTAAGTAAAGGGGAGCTAGTAGGTTTATTTTTTGAATAAAGTTTAAATTTAGTTTAAGCTAATTATAAATCACAGTAAGTTTTTGATGCTTTTAGCAATAAACGTTGTGTCTTGCCTATGACTCCATCATTTTGGAGTTAAATGATCCTATTTCAATCCTTTATGACTTTATGAATAAGTGATCGGTTATCTATACCTTAAACGCTTATCAATTAGACCGATTTTGACTGTTTTGATTGTTTCTTAAAGGCTTTTAAATTACAATTACAATATTCGCAAAGTTGCGCATCAAGGCACCAGAGCAAAAATGTAAGCGTTTCCAACCGCAATTTGCCTTGAATTAGTTGGGCATAGCTTATTCAAACCAGTCCATTAACTTCTAGATGTACGGCACTTATGACCAATCAATTTTGTCAAAAGCACTCTATTTATAAGAACCAAAGTGAGTCTCTATTTTTTAGAATATATGTTTAAAAGTGCATAAAGTCCAGCAATGCCACTCTAACTAACATTATAAATGTAAAAGTTTGCATGTTTGTTCCTCAATCAAGCACAAATGGCAAAACTTTTTTGGATAGAATTTTGCACACCTGGAATAGGAATACATAGAACGAAATTTACTAAATTTTATTTTATATTTCATACGGACGGATCTTTTAGAGTTAGAATTGAATAAACTTCAAAAATTCTCAAATAGTTTATCGGGTGCATCCCAGAAAACTCTAGAGATTTTCGTATAAGCGGTTTCATTTCGAATTAAAAGTGCTTGCCTTTATATGTGAAGTGTCTTCAAAATGCTAAGCTACTAGATTAAATTACAAAAGTTGAGAGATTTTAAACCTCTTCTCAAGAGATTTCTGGGACACCCCCGTATGTGTTTTTTTTAATAAAAGTCCGTAAAACGAAAGTCTAAGTGCCGTTTTCTCATGTTCCTGTTTTTGCAAATCTAGGTGGATATGGTGAATTTGCACTGCTCATTTTGAGCATGAGCTATGCAAACGCTAGTGTGCGTAACCTGCCTCGGAACATCTAATGAAAAGTTTTTTCTTTGAATAAACTTTACACCCGGTCACCCCTCTCTGCTGTTGGCGCCAGCTTTGTAGGAATTAGCAAACTGCCGTTCGGATTCGGCGTTAAACTGTAGGTCTCTTTCGAAGATTAGAAGCGCACAAGCCAATAGATTGAGAGAAGCTCGGCTTTGGCCTTTTGGGGCATGCCGAAGCAGGTCCTAAAGTTAGCACAAAGTTTTCATAATATGACAACTGTTCACAATTCAACAATAAGCGGGAGTACTCTACTTTTGTCAACGAATGGGCTTGAATTAGGTAGATTCAGAACGAATTTTTTTCTTATTAATTGTAAGATCAAAGCGAATTTTTGTCATTGCGATCCCTATGAACCTGAAATTTGTAGATTTTTATCTTGAACCATTAACAATAGAGTTAAAGTTGTTGTCGCTGTGTGTTGCTAGTACAACAGTACCCATAGAACGCGAACCTATGGATCAGTTAAAAACTGCGTATGAGGTGATGCTCACAAGAGTACCTTCTATCAGAATTTAAGGGTCACATTCCGCACAGCTTAATGTTATATGTGAAAGTTGTTGCAAATTTTATGCTCTCGTATTGATATTGAGTCAATTGTGCGTAGGTTAAATCGGAAACCACAAAAATGGGAAAATGTTGACAAATGCATTTTTGAACGTACATAACTTGGAAACCATTGCCCGCTTAGAAAATTTGTGGAAACAAAAAAAAAAAGTTAGAGTAATTGAAATTGAGTTTTTGTCTAAAAGCCATAGTTTCAGAGAGATAGACCAATTAGTGTTTTGCAATATAGCGGCATTTTAGACAGTCCCCTACCACATATCAACAATCTGGTTGGTCTATATTTTCATGAAACGAAAAATTCTAACTTGACTGTACTTCGTGGGCCGTCCCAGAAATGGCCGACCTAGCACAGTTTTTTTTGGACAAAATTGGTCATCGTTATGTGATACAATACTTTCATATAAAAGGTCTTAGTCCAACCAATATTAAAAAGGAGCAGGATTCTACCTTACGTAATTCTCCTCCCTCGTTTACAACAATAAAATATTGGGTGGCTGAGTTTAAGCGAGGTCGTTTGAGCTGCGAAGATGCACATCGTAATGGGCGTCCAAGTGAGGTGATCACTTCAGAAATGGAGGCCAAAATTAAAAAATGTGTATTGAGTGACCGGCGATTGAAAGTTCGTGAGCTAGCTGAATGTGTAGGCATTTAAAAAAGTGCTGTACATCGTATATTGACCGAAAAATTGGACATGAAAAAGTTATGCGCAAGATGGGTGCCGCGTTTGCTGTTCCATCATGACAATGCGCCGGTTCACACCTCTGCCGTTGCAATGGCTAAAATTAATGAATTAAAATTTGAATTGCTACCCGCCCACGCCAGTGGCCCTCATTATTTCTTATTTCAAACGAAAAAAAAAAGATTGGCAACTGGAGGTGGAGTCAGGTTAATGCCTATTTTGAAGAGCTTCACAGTTCTTATTATAAAAAGGTATCGAAGCTTTGAACATGGAAAAAATAAATGATCTAGTTTTTGTGTTTTCGTAGTTAGGTCGGCTATTTCTGGGACCGCCCTCGTATATTGTACTTTTCCAAAAATTATTAAAATTGCAACTTTACAGTCAATGGATCAAAGTACCGTGAGGTGATTTGCATAAAATTGAAAAAATTGAATTGATTGACATGTGGTTTCAACAAGACGGTGTCAGATCTCACACGCCAAGCGAAACCATATACCAATTGAAAGCCGAATTCGGTTTCTCTCGTGTATTGGGACAAGCCAGCCAAAATTGCAGCCCTGGAAGACAAAATTACAGCTGCCATTGGTAAGATACCTTTCTAAATGCTGAAAGAAAAAGTATGCCAAAATTGGAGCTTACGGATGGACCAACTAAGGGGTAGGCGCGGGTAACATTTACATGAAAAATTCTTTAAAAAGTAAAAGGCAGGTGTTGATTTAAGGCTCCACATAAATATTTCCTTCGACTTTGCAAATTTTTTAAATTTTCAAAAAACAAAAGCTTACAATATCACCCTTTAGTGTTCAAACTTGCAAGTTTTAGCTTGCTTGAGGTTACTAAAGTTGCGTTTGCTTATAACTAAGACTGAGAAGGCTGGTAGTCTATACTGTTGCTTTAAAAATCTTCCACTTCTATTTTCCGTGGACTTTGCCCGACGAAAGTAGGTTTTAAAAAATATACTCAATTTTTGTTAAAGGAAAATCTGCAAAATCATTTATTGAGACCCAAAGGGCTAGCGTTTCGGTTCTTGGAACAAGATTCTAAATCTTGTTTTCAGCTGACTTTTTCACTACGTACCAATTTTCATAGCAAGCTTTCAAACTATGTTATTTTATTTTTTTTTTTTTGCCTCAAACTCCAGCTATTTGCTAGTTTCATTAATTTTAACTTGAAATGTTCACCTTTTGGCTGCAACCCATCACCTATCAATTGCAATCGCATGTAAATGCAGCTACTTTCCACATGCCTTAACTTCAACTCCTGCTGCTGCTCGTCCAAAATTGCAACACTTGATTGACTTTCACAGCACATTTATTTCGTTGCCTTCTTCGTATTTCCTTTTCTTGTTGGCTGGTGGCCGCAAAAGCCAACTTTTCAACGACTTTGGTTAAGTTTAAGCCGCTTGCAACGACTGCAAAAAGTAATTCGTGGCAGCAGCAACTTTTCGTGCTCGCCTTGGCATGCCCGAGACATCAACGTAAAAACGTAAAGTTTCTAGCACTAAAGAAACTGAAAGGCTGCTGGCGCAGTTATTTAGTGCAGATTTTCACGCCACCCTTGGGGGGGCAGGGGTAGGTTGGGTGGGTAGGTGAATTGCATTCACTTTCACAAAATACCGCAAGGCAGTAAAATGTAATTTCTAGTGATTTTTCTTTTGTCTGCTTCAACTTACAATTGCAAATTGATAAATAGATTTGCAACGCGTTGCGGCAAGATGGAATGTGCCGGGGCACGTTTCCCTGTCTTTTCACTCTTTAATACCGTTTTTGGGTTCAGCGATTTGTTTTGCACCGCCCACAGCCGGTTGGGTCGACCTAATTTACGACACTTTCGAGGGGAGCGCGACACATGTGGCTTTTAGCCCTCCACACTCCGTTTTATAGGCAGTTCCTATATCTTTACATTTTTTTTTTGGCAATTTTTATGGCTGCGGTTTTGTGCCTGGCATAGTTTTGCTTACTTTCTTTGAACTGTTGTTCAACTTTCTGAGCACATAAATCACTCGAGCAGCATAGTTTTTCGGCAAAAAAAAGCTAACTAATTGTGTGTGCGTGCGGATAAATTGTTACTCTCACTTTGTTCTGGCTTTAAAATTTATTGTTGCTCGACTTCGAAGTGTCAAATGCAGGCGATTTCCACAATTGCATGATAAACGATCTGCGTTCACTCTTCGTTTTTCTATGACGGCAGCTGCATTCTGTAATTATGCCTGGTCATTATTAACCCCAATGTCAACAAAAGGACGAGGAAAGAGGAGGGAGGAGAGGAGGAGGAAGAAAAGAACTAGGCAAGGTGAAAATAAATTTAACTCACTTAGGCAAATTTGACAGACAGGTTTTCCATTAGCAAACATGCTTTTGTCATTTGCGTAAATTAATGCATGACAGCTTAAACGAGTGGGCGGGTCGGAGGTTGGAGTGGGTTAGAAAAAAAGGCAGGTTATTTACCCCTCATGAAACAGCTGCTCATCTTAATTAGATTTAATTAGGAAACCCGAGACGAAAAGGTAATTGCTAAAGAAACACTTTAATCATGTTATGTTTTCTCTTTGGAGAGCGAAATGAAGTATCGTTTACAAGGTGAGTACTAACATGAGAGGAATAAGTATCTAGGGTTGCCAGATCAAATCTAACCAATAAGTGAGTAATGGTTCTGAAATTGCTCATAACTCCAACTTATTTCGACCTAGAATAATGAATATAAAAAGAAATGGAAAGACATTAAACGAACAGAAGCGAACGCCTGTTGAAAATTGGATTTGGACATGCATGAAACAGTACTGTATAGGCATCCAGCTCTTTTTGGTGCATCAATGCATAAGTTGTACTTACTAAGGAAATGAAGAATTCAATTTGACAAGGTTCTCCATTCTGAATTTGTAGAACTTTGTGTCGATTTAGGATTGAAGCACCTTCAAAAACACATCAAAAAGGGTTGGTTTGCAAGGGCATAGGCTGTGGGTGTATCTGTTCCAATCCAATCCTTCCTAAGCAAACTTTTCATAGATTCATTCAGCTTAGAGCCCACTTCTGCTTTTCCTCATTCAAGTAACTAATTTTTCTAAAATTCGCCATCTCCCTGATTTGTGTATTTCTCAGGTGAATCCAGCTTTCTTGTAGGAGTTAATTAACCATTTTCTCTGTCTCACATTTGGCATGGCCTACAAAATAATTGCCTACATTTCTGACATCCACCAACTTCATTTAAATGCAGGCGGTTTTTCCAACCCCGCGGGAATAAGTTTCGCTTGCCAACGTTGCTTGGTTTATTTTCCTTCGTTTTTTTTTTTGTTGTTTCCAACTGTAAAATTATACAAATTAATTTGGGAGCGACAATTGCGCCGCCAAGTCTCGTTTGGGGTCCGCGATCTGTTCCGGCTTCCTGTTTTGAGGGGGCGTCACATTAATTATGCTCAAGTGTCCGCTGGGAATGCGGCCAACACTTGTTATGTAATGACTTTTGAGATGGGGCGTGGGCCCGGGTGCGGACATGGCAGTCAAGTTTTTGATTTGATTTTTAAAGATTTACAAGCGAATGAAAGGATTTTGGGTAAAATATTTATCTTTCCGGCTTGGGCCCAGGCCATATATCACCGATTTATGTCAGCATCAACCATTCTATCCAGGGACCATGAACCAACTATAATGGCCAAACAACAAAAGTAAATAGAGCAAAGTGAAATAGCAAAAAAAAGAATAGGAAAGAAAAAAATGTGTAAGCGAGCAGCAAGGCCAAAGTCGGTTGGGAAGAGCACATGAAGCAGCAAATGGTAAACAAATTGTAAACCTTATCAATGATTGTGGCAAATGGCGCTAAACAACAGTCGAAAACAGCCACGAAAAGTGAAGGCAAATAAATAAGTTGGTAGGAAAACGGTTTAAATTAAGTGAAAGAGATTTTTCTGATTTTGCCCGGGAAGTTAAATCTATATACATAGAGAAGTTGATTAAATTTCGTGATCATTTAGACACAGCCCATAACATTAGACTTAGGACTTGAAATGTTTTCTTTTGCGATGAGAGTTTCTAGTAAGAAGGCATTTGACAATGCAACTCCCAGTACCATTACAAAATGAATAAAAACCTTAAATGGGAAAAATAGCATATTTTTTTTTAAAGCTAACTGAGCGTTCTAACTAGAGATACATTTTCTTGTTTTCAGAAAATCAAATCAAAGCATTATAATAACCAAAAATAGATACGGGTTTCTAAATTTCTTTTGAACACCTTTAAGAGTACAGCTCCTTTACCTTCAAGCTGCGGCAGCTCGGATAATTGGTATCCAAGTCAAACTAGCGTACGCGGATGATGTTGCCATAATCACTAGAGGCAAATTTCCTCAAACCCTCTGCGATTTGATGCAGGAAGCACTCTCAACACTCTTAGATTGGACGACACAAAGTGGACTTGGAATCAATCCAACCAAAACTAAACTTGTTCTCTTTACCCGCAAGAAAAATTCAAAATTTAATACCCCCACGACTAAAGAATATACACCTACAATTAAGCGAGTCTGCCAGATATCTAGGTGTGGTTTTTGGACAAAAAGTTATATTAGAACGAAAATAAAGCTGAACGTATCAAAAAGCAAATACAGCACTTTTCTCGTGCAAACGCGCGATTGGCCGCAAATAAGGCTTCTCTCCTGAAATAGCACATTGGCTTTACACAGCCGTTGTACGTCCAATACTACCAAAGAAGTCACCCTATTGGAAGATGCTCTTATTTTTACAAATAGCCGCCAAAGTCGGATCTGTTTTGACATTTGTGGACTAGACAGACAAGTAAACAAGCCATGGATCGATATACTCCCCAAGAACGCGGAATAATCGTAAATAATCGATTTTTCGACCATAATCATAATGAGCGATGAGGCTCATTTCCACCTCAGCGGGTACGTGAACAAGCAAAACTATCGCTTTTGGGGCACCGAAAATCCACGAGTGATGCACGAGGAGCCATTACACCAGCTCAAAGTGACTGCATGGTGCGCTGTTCACGCTGGAGGAGTCATCGGGCCATTTCTTCCGAGAACGCCGCTGGTCAAACGACAACAGTGGACGGTGCGCGTTATAGGGTCATGTTAACCGGGTTTTTTCTGCCGCAATTGGACGAATTAGGACAGGAGGACATATGGTTCCAACAGGACGGAGCAACATTCAACACCGACAAACAACATCGGATGACTTCTTTTGGCCCATCGTATGGTGGCCGGCTCTGGGTAAACCTTCCGTCCTGAGAGCCATAACAAAAGTTCAACGAAGTGGTGCATTATGCATTACTGGTGCATTGCGTACAACCCCTACAGAAGCACTTAACATAATGCTACATCTGATACCTCTTGATCTTGTGGGTATAGAAATCGCCAGTAATACCACTCTCAGGCTGAGAGAAGGTGGTACCTGAAAAGATAGTAACTCTGGCCACTCCACTATACTTCTGCATCAAGTGGCAACACCGCCAATGCTTGACTACTGCGTCCCACTTATACCTTTTAATACCATGTGTAAAGTCACCATACCAAGCCGTCTGGACTGGAACGCAATGTCTTACTGCAAGCCAAATGCAATCAATTTCTACACTGATGGCTCCAAACTGGATGGTCGGGTAGGAGGAGGAGTCTTCAGTCCAGAGCTCGGTATCAAAACTTCATTCCGACTCCCTGATCATTGTAGTGTTTACCCAGCAGAGGTTGTAGCCATCCAGGAGGGGCTTTTTTGGAAGACAGAAACTGTCCTGTGTTTATGGGGGCTTATGTAGAAGAGGTAATGCTTCTGACTGGTTCAACATGGCGGACCAAGAGTGGTCCGGGCTTACCTTAATCCCCGTTAACAGAGCGATGCAACAGCAAAGCTGCTGACTAATGTGAGCGGCGATCCCGCCCTAGAACAAATAAGGGCGGTACATTGGGCTTGGCACCCAATTATCGACAAATAAAACTTCTGCCAATGAAAACTGAAACTGAAGTCGACCCACGCAAACGTTTTAGAACCACGATTTGGCGATAAGCACCTGGAATGTTTGCACCCTCAACTGGGAGGGAGCTGATTTCTAGCTAGGCAATGTCCTCGAAAAATATTCATGTGACTTTACCGCACTTCAGGAAATGCGTTGAATTGGACAAGAGAAATCAATGAAAACATCATCAACCAAGGCTCCCTGGAGAACCGTTTCACGGTTCGTTTTCAAAGGTTCGGAACGGATTGGTCTGTTGGTTTGCATCCCTGGATAAAAGGTTGTCTTTGAATTTAAATTTTAAAACAAGTAACAAGGTCGGTCAAGCCCGACTATAATAAAACCTATACCAACGAAAGTGTATGCTCAGTAGGGCCGACGCCGATAAGGTCCCATGAGAAAACTTAGCAACACTCATAAAAAATGCTTGCTTCCTATAAATAATATATAACTATTCTAGATCAGCATAAGCAGCCGAGATGATTGAGCTATGTCGGTTAGTCCCCATGAACGCACGAGCCCTCTAGACTTATATAGTATTCAGCATTATTTATCAATCTTCACACTTTTTAAAGGATCAGATGGGCGATAGTCTATTTATAAACAGCATCGATTGTTTAACTATGCGCACTTGAGTTCAAGTTTAGTTGCAGTGACGACTCACTTAAAAGGTATCCAGATAGCTTCTTAGGGTAATTAAAGAACGGCTGCAATATTGCAAAACGCGAATTGGTCCATATATCTGAAACTATTGCTTAAAGACGAAAATTTGTAAAGACAAAGTTATACGGGTCTGTTTTAGTTTTCGACTTGATTTTCGTGTAAACGTTAATATTTCGCTTTTAAGCTGTATTAGTTTGTATGTAAGTAAGAAGACAATTTGTGGTTTCTAAATCTCTTCACTTGCCATTCAGCAGTCGGTTTCAGTTGCTCAAACGAATTCGAGTTTTTTTTATAACAGATCCAGTAACCGTAGGCACCTTCTATAAAATGTTATTCAAATTGAATGCAAAATAGCGTTTACACGAAAATGGACTTGTTCTCACAAATTTTCAGTGCGGGCACTGAACCATAGGTTCGCGTTCTATGGGTACTGTTATACTTGCAACAAACAGCTACAACAATTTTAACTCAAGATACAAATGTACAAAATTCAGGACAATTGTGCGTAGGTCTCATCGGAAACTAGATATATGGAAAAAAGTGAAAAATGCATTTTCGATCGTACTTAACTTGAAAACTATTGCCCGCAATTTGTGAGAGCAAAAACGACAGGTAAAGTAATTTTTGTTTAACCACAATAGTTTCAGAGATATGGACCAATTCGCGTTTTGCAACACAGCGGCCGTGCCCAAAACCACAAATTGACATAAAGATGAACTTAAAGCCTTTTAGACAGTCCCCTACCACACATCAAAAATCTGGCTGGTCAATATTTCATGCATCGAAAAATTCTAACTTGATTGGTCTACTGGTTATATAAAACTTCAAACTACGTCTACGCCACCTACTTTAAATTTAAAATTGTAAACAAGGGCAACTTTGTTTTTTTATGTGTTTTTACACCAAAACGCATTATATTAGTAGGGTGTAGTATGATCTTACGTTTTTCCATATATCAAATGGCCGACCTAATGCTCAGTATGAACAGTATGCAGCAGCGAACATTCTTTTGCTCATAACTTGACTATCGTTGATCCGATCTTTACCAATTCTTTAACGGTTCGATACATAATCCCGATTTCTAAATATGGCCAGAAAGAACGAACCTTCTATCTACAAAAACGGTTGGAGATTTGACATTTTTCAAACTTCGGGGTCAGGAGATGTCGTGGCCAAAACTGAAAATAATCTGAATCTGCCAGCAAGTATATGAAGTTTTTGTGAAATAAACCTCTATCTCTTACCATCTCGTACCAACAGACATGGCTATATCGCTGGCTTTTACATACTTTTGCACAAACTTAATATACTCAGTGCTTTGGCTGAAGCACTCGCTTAAATATATTTTTCTAATAATCTAGTGCTATTCAATTATGGGTCGCAGTAAACTGCTTATACACAAAAAAATCTAGATAAATGCCCTTGAAAGTTTGTAATGTTTATAAACATAAATAAATATTTATTTTCTATTTGCCTTGACACTAATTTATTTTCCAAATCCAAAGCTTCTCTGATAAGCTTAGTAAATGTTCAATGTGGATTATGTATGAAGCTGCTATAACTGACTATCAACTTTCGCGTTGAAATGTGTACTTGTTAAAGGAAATTAGGTTTACACACTTTGAAGGGGATTTATAATGAATATTTTTTGTGAATAAACCGGGTATCAATGCCATTCCAGCAAACTGATAAGTAGTTGCTCTCGACCCTAGCGGAAACTGAATGATTTTACGAGCAAGGAAGCTTAATTCAAAATTTAAGCGGCTCAGTTTAATCCTTCAATTTGTAAACTTTTCCATATTGTGTATACGCCATGTTAGACCATTCGAGTTTAAACAACAATAATAAAAACTGTTGCATACTTTTTGCGGCCGTATTTATTTTTTTCACATTTTTATATTGTAAAAGCAAAGGCCACACAACGAGCAGAAAAAATAAAATAACAACAACAATGCAAATCCAAAATGACGTCAACTACAAGTGCTACGACAACAACAACAACAATATAGTGAATCCTTTTAAATTGTTTATGGTGCAGTCAAGCGTGAAGAGAAATGCCCCGAAATAAATATCAGAGCACACACAAACTGATACACACACAACCAAGTGAAAAACTAATATGCTTTAATGGCTTAGGACTTTCGGCACTTTGAATGGCTGCCTGGCGTCGCCGACGCCTCGCAGTAGGATAGTGTTATCCTTTTTACGTAAACAAGTGAGGCGAAGTCAAAGAAAGTATTGGCTATGTCAGGGCTTGAATACGCTTCAGTTTGAGGGAGTATTTCTGTAATAATTTTTTGAGGTGTCGGTAAAAGAATAAACCAACTGGGTTGAAACAGGTTCTAAATGTTCTGAATGTACTGTTCTGAGTAGCAGAAGTTGTAAGTAAAACTTTTGAAATTTCAAACAATTCTAGGAACTTGTTTCTCCATGAGGTTTTGGTCCCAGTTTTTCGCTTTCAACTTTTATTTGATAAGAACTATCTTTGCTTGGCAAACTTCTGCCCCAACTGAATATACCCTTTGCAGGAGATCCAAAAACCAATGTCACACACAGCCCGATTCACGTCCTCCTCCGCTGCATATGTTTGGCTTGACTAGCGGCTGCTTAATGCGCAAAATATTGCGATGATCAATAACAATCGCCAGCCCAGTGGTCTCCCCGTCCCCCAGTTTGTGTTGTTATCATGTCAGGGCGTCATTATTGTTGTAATTTATTTGCGCTTACGCCTTCGTTCGTCTTTTGCCTTTGTGTTGAATATTTTTATCTTCATCTTATTTATACATACTTGCGACAAATGCCAGCCAACAGTAACTGATATCCACCCACACAGACCGAAAGCGTGTGTGCCTGCATGTGGCAGCTTGTGCGTTTGATCTTTCAATTATGGTTTATGCTTGATTTATAATTGAAGGCCTAGGCCTGTGGACTGCGTGCGTGGGACCAGAGATACCGAGCAGATATTATGGCCTCAACTGCCACGAACTGGGTTTAAAGACTTTGAGCACAGATTTAAAAATGGACCCAAAAACACAAAGTTGATTCGCCTCCCTTTCGTCTAATCCCCCGGCTTAGTTCTTGTCATAACATTTACCCTATCAGCTGCACTTAGCAATCAAATGCAAATTCCGTTTCATATTTTAAACAAATCCGATTTAGCAAAGCCGCTTCCCTGCATGCGCTCAACCACTCTAACGACGTCTCAACCAACGACATGCCAATTCAATTTGGAAATAATAAAAATATCCATTCAAGACTCTACACCCCTTGACATCCAGTGCGCCTGTTGATTATGATTCCTGATTATGATTCTGACTACAGGCAACACATACACAACACCAGCGAGAGCGACGACGGCATCCTCAACGTCCTCCTAGTTGTGTTTTGATGTCGTTGCCAGACATTGAACCGCATTAAACTATGCATAAATACACATTGCGTTGACGATGTCGACACATATGGCCCCCAAAGGCACTTGAGGAGTTGCATTAGTCGTGTGCACGTCTGGGCGGGGGTATGGAGCGGAGCAGAGGCGTTGGGCAAATGCAATTTGATGCAGACATTACGACTACATGACGATTTTATCGTCGAGTGTAGTGCACAGACATAAACATATATCTGCATATGGCTTACAGAACTCTCGACTCTCTTGCACTCGATGATGCTCTTAAATATTTGCATAAAAAACTACGTTTGCTTATATCGCAGAGTATGGTAAATGGTCTAGAAGTTTGCCTTCATGTCTGCGCTTCGCCATTAACCGCAAAACAGAAACAGCAAGCAACAAACTACAACCAACATGTTGCGTAATCAACACGTACTTAAGTTCTGTCCCTTTGGGGATTTGTTTCTAGCAACTGACTGAGATTTCAGATTCACATTTAAATGCCAAGCTAAGGATTCAAATAAGTGCGGGATAGGGGGGCTGCAGACTTAAATAAACCGTGGGGGATAACTTAATTTGAATCATCATTGTGAATTTGTTAAAGCTGTGGTTTTTTTAATGTTGTCCTTACTAATATACTATCAAAATAGGTTGGGACGATGTTTTAATTGAGTTTTTGTTTTCAAACTAATGCAGTACAAAGCTCCTACCCTATTTCGTCCATCTGAAAGTCAATTGACTTAAAGAATTTCCATTTCATACCTTTCTGTCTTCTGAAACTTGATATTAACTTTATCGTAGCTTCATTAACGAGTTTAACGGCCTTTTTTTAATGTATTCACATTTTGTGCCTACTTTTAAAACAATCACTTCTTACATGCACCTCTTCTAGAAGCTGAATGAATCTTTTTCGGTTTCTGACCAAATTCTGATCTATATAAATAAAACTAAATCGTGGTTTGTAAGTGTGCTTAAAACTACCGTTCCAAATTAAAAATTTTCTTGTGAAGGCTGGATCGTAATTGTTTCGCGATAGTTTAAATTCCACTTCAGTTCAACAAGTGGCGCAGTAGGCGGTCATTCCAATTGACAGCTCAGCATGTGTCTTTTCTGATTTGTTCTGTTTCTCTAGCTCTTTTCCAAGTTTCAATTCTGTGGTTTTTCGTTCGTTTGCTTTCTTGGTATTTGCTATTACAAAGGTAAATTATTGATTATCAAAAACTTTATGTGCGATTTATACAAAGTGATGGTCATTTGAAGTTCGATATTTGTTACAAAGCCAAGAAGTTCAGGTCATGGTAACATTGGTCAGCACTCTCAGAATGCAAAGCAACACTGAAATCTAGCGACTATTAAACGACAACGTCAGCAAGAACAAAATATTCAGCAATAACTCATTATCGACAAAACAATGCACCTACAGTTATTTAAGCATATGTTTATTGTTTTTATACTTGGTACCTGAGGTAAAGAGAGTATATTAAGTTTCTGCGTATAAAGTATATATACAACCATGCTCCGATTTTCACTTAATTTTGTTTAGATTTAGTTTAGAGAATTTCGGAATTCGCCCGTTTTTGTTATCGATAATGTTTCATTTCCAACTTGTTTTGCGTCCCTTCACTTAACAAAAACAGCTGATGAGCGCCTACCGATAGTCATATATTGATATATACCATGGCCAAATCGCAAATTGTTGTAATTGTAAGCAGTTTTCCCCCTTGTTAAATTTCGTATGTCTCTATTAAAAAATTGTTTAAATATACTCTTAATGCGAAATGAGTCCGTAAGCATAATCGTATAATGTTAAAGAACAAAATAAATATAGTTCCGTGGGTGTCTGTTTGTGCATCAACCAATAATTTCTTTTCATATTACGGACTCGGATGTCGCCAGTTTTAAAACGTCAAAACTTATATCTCCGTCAGTTTTATAGATAGAAGGTTCGAACCGTCTGGAGATATTTTGAAATCAAAGATTATTTATCGATCCGCCAAAGCAATGGTAAAGATTGGATAAACGATTGTCGAGATGTACTTGATATTGTGTTAGTTGGCTCTTTTTAAAATCAGTTTTTAATTGTTCTAAAATTAATCAATATGCCTCGCGAGTGCTTAAACTCGCCGGACTTACTCTGCTATGTTTGAGCAAGATACACAGCAAAGACTAAAGAAAGGGTCTCTGGGAGTAAAATGGTCAATTTGGACAAATCGTGGGTACCACATAATATTTGTACTGGGTGCCGTTCATTATCCCAGCACGTTGGAGAGAGCAGAGTGATCATTTAACAGATTGTTTCTTTTACTTATCTAAAGTATCGGGGTTTTCGAATACCCCGATACTTTATATAAGCAAAAGAAACAATCTGTTAAATGATCACACTCCTCACTCCAACGTGCTGAAACAATACAGGGCATCCTTATCTTCTTTTCTTTGATGGAAAGCTGAAGTTTTCTGCGGCACCTAGTACAAATTGAATGTGGTGCCCACGATTTGTCTAAATTGACCATTTGCCTCCCAAAGACCTCCTCGTAAGCCATTTGAACAGAGTGTGTAATGGTCTCTCGCTTACTCTTTGTCGATTATCTTGCGCTAACTTAACTAAAGGAGTCCGGTGAATTATAGCGTACGCGCCACATTTTTATTTTTTACAATAATAAAACAATCAGAAACTAATTTTCAATAGAGCCTACTAACACAAAATCAAGTTCGTTTGTTTGCTCGAAACATTCAAAAAGTACTTCTTCTTTTTTAATTTACTTACGGTTTCTTGCCCAACAAATAGTCTTTTGGTTTATTGCCTTCCATAGAGAAGGGATGACTCTATGCATCTATATTTTCATGCGCATTATTCCGATAAAGATGGACTTTTCATATATTTTTGAAAGTTGCCTTTTTAGGCACTTTTAACAACATTGTCCATTGATTTCTCAAAAACTTGACTAGAGAAACTGTAAAAATGGACTTGTATTTACCTTGAAAACCTCTGTCATCTGTCTGTTAATTTTTTATTTTGACACATTTTCGACCGATCGGTCCTATGGAAGCTGTATGCTATAGTCATCCGATTTTGACAAAACTATGTATAATTATGGAAAAGCTTGGAAAACCAAACGTTTACATTGAAAACAAAAAAGTTTTTCTCACTAAAATTAGTTTTTCGACCGATCGTTCCAATGGGGGCTAAATATAAGATATCCGATTCGGTCGGTTCCGAAATATTAGTAGCGTGCAAAAAAGAAGACTCTGTGTAAAATTACAGCTCAATAGCATTAAAACTTAGAGACAAGCTTGCGTAGAAACAGACAGACAGACGGACATAAAGACGTACGGACAGGGCTTAATCAACTCAGCTCGTCATCCTGATGAAGAATATATATAGTTTATGGGGTCAGAAAATAATAATCTAAATTATAATAATCTTTGCAAGGGTACTAAAATAGCCTTACTTAATTATACACTTTCATCGGAATAAGCAGTCGTTTCCTCGAGCGTAAAATTTAGCTTTTCTGAGTAATATGCTTTCAAACGGCCCTCCCCCAGGATTGGAGCAAATCGGAAATAAATTGCTTGCATCAGAGGACAAAAATGATCTATTCAAGTGTTTTATAGACGAAATTGAGGTTGTGCAATCGACTGAAAAGCGAATTCGTGAGCCTTACCATCGAAACTCTGGAAAAAAATAACTTTTCAAATAGATTATAGTTAGCAAAATTAAAAATTAAACTTGCCGTTACTTCATAAGTCCTGAAAATAAATTTCCGAGCAGATTCATGAATAAATCGGGTCTTTCTACCTAATGATGGGTTTTGAGTGTTAAGATTTAACAGAGTTTCGGCCGATTCAAAAACATAAATTGCATTTTTAGCATTTTTCCGACTGTCTTATCTTCGAAAGCTCGCAAATATATTACTTTCCGCGCAGATTAGAAAAAAAGATCGAGATTTTCTACAAAAACGGAAACAGGCTTTTAATAAATAGATTATAAATTGAGAGTCAACCACTGAACCGAAACGAGTCCGCGGTTCAAAAACCATGTAATAAACTGAACTCAAGAACTGTGACCCACTAAATCGAACCCGTTTATGTTTCCGATCGGCTTGCGTTCCCGATTATCATAAAGATTTGGTAGATGGTAATTTTAAACGGGTAACTAGAAGGTCTAACAAAAATTAACAAGTGTGACCCTCTGTGACCTTCCGGGTGCGCTATCTTAATCCATTTTTATGAGCCCTCTGCAATTGCACTTAAGCGCTTCCAAATAGTTGGACTGATCAAATATCTTTAAACATTCTTGATGAATAAGACAAAGTAATTTGGTTTCTCCGAAGACATGGCCCATTTCGCCCATAATCAAATTGCTAAAACAATAGTAAATAAAATACCTTAAATTATTTTGGTATCTCAATTTCCTTGCTAAGATTATGAAATTGTAAGAAATAACACGTTCTTACTTCTTTGTAGAACTAATTCATTTCGCACAAATAGTTACAGCACATTAAACCTTAACAAAAATCTGCTAAGTAAGCCATGGAAATCATTAGCACATTTCCAAACCATTGAACCTTAATTAAGCTAATTAATATTTATATAACTCTTGTTGCTTCTTTTCTTTATTTGCAACGGAAAAATGTTATCCTTAGATGGAAAAATGATTTTAATGCACATTCCCCGAGAGTTTCCATTAGTGAATTTTTTTCCTACTTAAATTTAAATTGCCAATTCAGAGTTTTTTCAAGCCGAAAATAGAAAAAGCGCTATCTGACTAGTTATGCAAACAATGCGACAATGGCAACTGAAAAATGAAAACAAATATAGAAGAAGAAGTTGAAAATAAAAGGAAAACGAAGGCAATGCAATTTATTTTCGTAATAAAAATGCATTTTTATTACAAAATCATAGCCATGAAATCTAGCACACGGAGCCAGCGGATTTATATAGCATTCATTATGCTGGGAGAATCGTTTTTGTTTAATTTTTTTTTGTTTTTGTTTTTGTGGAAAGAAATTTGTTTTGGCCAGTCAAATTTTTATTAAGCTATTTGCATGCGGCTTTTGCAGCAGCTGCACCTGCAACGAATACACCGAATTTCAGAATTTATGTATAAAATATAGAGAGCCAATAAATGCGATAAACCCACTGACCCGCGGCGCACGGCTACTGTTTTTATCCATTTAACTCTCTGGCCATAGGCAGAACACGCTTTTAATCCCTCTGACCCATAATAATTTGTGCAAATTTATTTGCCAGTGCTTAGTGAGTGGAGACAGGATGAGGCAGGGCCAGGCGGGACCTTCTGGCCACTGCCAGATAGCGTGTAAATAAAATAAATTGCAATAAATAACTCTGCTGGCTGCCATAAATCTTGGTTAAATGGACATTTTTGCATCTTCAAATCGTCGACTGTGACAGAGATACAGACAAAGACAGAGGCCAGCAGCCGCACAGCACCAGCACCAACAGTTAGAACTACTCTGGGTCCGATGATACTTGAAGCAAAACGGCCAAATGACAAAATGCCTCTAGACACACAAAGCGACTGCCCCGGGGGAGAACGAAAGAATGAGAAATGCGGGGCCAAGGTCATGAAACGGAAACTGTCGGGCGTTTAGTTTATGTTCAATTTCTTGTAAGTTTTGCTCATTTATTAATGTGAAATTTTAATATGGTCTACGGTTATGTAATTTATTTCTGCCAGGGATTTGTGGTGAAATATCAAGCGGACCAAACAGGTAAACTCCTAAGTCGTTACAGCTCGAAGTGTAAGGTTCTGTCATTTTTCAGAAGCAAACCACAGTTGGTCATTAGAGCGCTTTGATGATACCGCCCAGGAGTATCTAGGAAATAATATTGACATAACTTTATACTTTTCCATTGGGTTTTCGTGTCGTGCTGGGCGTGAGGTTTTGGCGGACTAGTTGTCATGTAAGAACTAGGTACGCAGAATACTGAAAACCTGAAGGTCAAAAACTGTCGTCCAATATATGTTGACGGGTTATCACGATTTTCCATTCTTACATCATGAAAAGATCCAAATTCAAGGGTTGTTCAACATTTTGTATCAGATACATCTATGTTGCGGGGTGATTATTACTTAACAAATCTAACAGAATGATTGAAGAAAATCATTATTATTTTCAAAGAGCAGTTGATACTATACTTTTTGTTGTCTATCTTTAGCCAACACATATAAGATCAATGGTTTGCCCGCACGAAAACATGCCACGTATAAAAATACGGTGTACCTAAATCTAAGCCTTAAACGGACTTCACTTGGTCTTGCTACTTATTGATTGTCATTGCGAGTTCCAATCTATTAGAAAATTGAAAGGAATTGAATTCAATTGGCAGTCTTTGAGAATGATTGAACAATCTCGTGTCATTGCACAGAGATCCAACTTTAGTCGTATTAGGTGTGGTGACCTGCCAGGCAAGCCAAGTGAGGTCAAAAACTCTGTTGGCTAGGCAACGACAGCAGTATCTTAAAGTTTAAATCGTCGACGTACACATTTTTTGCTGCCAAAATAGTTTTTTCTGCGAGCCACGCATGATTTATATATTATGTGCGTCCATCGGTAAATACGTGGTCAGTGAGAGCATATTGTGAATCAGCTTGTGTCAGAAAATAGATCTAGTAGCATTTGGAAGTGCAAGTGTTTTTAGCAGGACCACAGAGGCGACGATTTTAAGCAAGCATTGTTCTCATTAGCGAACGTTAAACGACCTGATCTCTCATGTAGTTTTGTATCTGAATATCTGTCAGCCCGTGTTAACGGAGTCTCCTACAGTGGCGCTCGGTGTTGAACGGCTCAAACTAAACTGACCGCACATCAGAACGCTCAATGAACCATTGGTTTTACAACGGAGTCAACTTAGCTTCTCAGACATGTGTAAACGCTGAACTAAGTTGCTCAGCTGAGTTTTTTTACACTCAGGTCAGCAAAACTCAGCTGAGCGATCAGGTCATGTAAATTGAGCCTAACAAAAACTTCTTTGTTAGAATTGGCATTTATTTATTGGCTATGCTTTCACACAATTCAACAAAGTTTTGTAAAAATCGGATGACTATAGCATAATATAGCGGCCATAGGAACGATCGTTCGAAAAACTAGTTCTAGTAAGAAAACTTTTTTCAATGGAAACGTCCTTATTGGCATAAACTTATTTTAAATATATTTACATAATTCTATAAAGTCTTGTCAAAATCGGATGACTATAGCATATGGCTGTAGTACAAATGATCGGTCAAAAAAGAAGTTCTTGTGAGAAAAGCTTTTTTGTTTGTTATGTTTTTCCATGATTCCACTAAGTTTGAGTGAAATGGGACATCTATAAAGTATTTTACCCTTAGAAAAGTAAGGCCCGAAAAGTAGTCCTTGTTAGAAAAACCTTTTTGATTATAATGGAGGCTGCAAGGGTATTAAAACTTCGGCCGAGCCAAAGTTAGCTCTCCGCTTTAGATTTCGTTGATCAGCTGTTCACAGCTACACCATACAAAATGTCCAGTGTGCCCAGAGTAAGTGAGGAATTAAGGGTCTTACTAATTAATTTCAAATAATCAACTTTGAAGCTGATTAATACCCTTGTTCCACTGGTACATTCAAGAGATCATTCTCGAAACGTAACGTGAATGTTCCTCACACTAACGTGAACAAAGAACAGATGGTTGGATTGCTTTGCTTGCAATTGTGTTTTAAAGTTCGCCTTCCATATGTAAAGGAGGATGCTCTTACGGTTGGCCCTTCATGTTGCTGCCAGTTTTCGGTATACATTCATGAGAAAAATTGGCGTTTACCTTGACCATGCACAACCCATGGGCGTAGTCAGTTTTCAATAAAGGGGGCCATAAGCTCTTCCCACTCTGCTAAAGCCATTCTCCCCCTGAGCTTAAATTCTCTCCACCCATGGCAACGCCACTGATCAACAGCTGTTCCAATTGATGACTTTTTTGAATTTGATAGCATATCGATTAAAAATCTAGCTTTCTGTGGGAAAATGCTAGATCATTTTGCCTTTGGCTAGGTCATCCGTCATGGATGATCTGCCGAATGGACATTTATCTCTTATGAGTTCCCTACGGAAATACGATTTGGTTTAGATTTGATTTCGTCTTGGTGTTTGTTGGAATTCTGCAATGTTGAAATCAAGAAGATGCACTTAATGCATTTTAGAATGATTACGAGTATCTTTGATGGGAAGAATTGCCAATAGCCTAAGGTGGAAGGAGTCAAAAGTACACCTGTTTTTAGAACTTGTTCTTAAATTAGTTAAAGATATTCTGGATTCCATAACTGCAAAGTTCTCCTACAATGTTGTTCGTTACAAATTCTAACACAAGTTCATCCTTGCATCCACTTGTGATCTGCCAAATTGCATAAGTAACTTCAATTCCCAGTAAAAAGAATTATAATTACTTGAATTTACATTTGTGAAATTGTGTAAACACGAACTACATAATCTGTTATCAAGCTAGTTATTAAAGAAGCTTTGAATAATAGTTTTAACACTTTTTAAGAATGTTTTGCTTTCGCGCCAATGGTCAACCAGCTTCACGGTCACGCTGCCAGCTGTTCACGAAATCTAAATAAAATCAGTTCGCTAAAGGGCCGTTCCTGACCACTGATTTAGATTTGCAATAACGAAATCTAAATCAAATCTAAATCACTTTTAGGAATACCATTTGTGTGAATTTAAAGGTGTACTATTAAAAAAATCAGTTTTGTTTCCAAGAAATTTTCGACTTTATGCTAAAAAATCGGTATTGGTCCCAATGTGTTATGACTATTAAATTCAACAGATGCTTTAGTCTTTAATAAACAGTTAACAAATATGGCGAAAGTGTGAAACATTAAAGAAGCAAATCAAATATAACGCTGAGTCTATTTAAGTGATTGGAAGTGTAGTATATAATGTCTGAAACCCATTTGCTCGAACTCGTTATTCCAATGGTTTTAAATAAAATGAGCTGCTGTGAGACAATTCAAAAATTGCCGCACTTCATCGATCAACTTGACTAAAAGCTCAGCCCTGCATTGAATCTATCGGTCCGAGGCAAAGGGAAACTATCGAAAAACTTCATTGCCTAGCTGGCCACAAAGCTTTCCCTACATCTACAGCCCCCTACACCTCTTCCCTAGAAGTAAACACATCATGAAGAACTTCATGAAGGAAATGGCATCGTGTAAATGCAGACTAAGAGCGATTGTTGCAGTGTCACACTATAGCGCAGTGTTCAGCTGACATGACATATTTCAACAATGTGCTATGATCTAACATGCTAGATTGATTTTGAATTGAATTTAAGTACAATAACCGAATAGACTTAATTAATTTCCAAAGATTGCAATCTTGAAATAAATTTAATTGTTTATTTCTTCAATTCATTGAGTTAAAACTAAAGTAAACTGATTTATCTAAGCACAGAACAAAATTTGAATATCCCAAGCAGCACACTTCATTTCAGCAGTCAAGGCATGCAAACTGCATTCAGATTTAAGGGCCCAGAGCCAAGTCCAAACAATAATTCATTCATTTCAATAAACAGTAAACAATTCACTGCAGTCGAACATATAATAATAATAATAATAGCCAGGACCTTCATCAATAACAAACGTGCTCGAGTGCTGAGGACACATTCGGGTGCTTCTATTACCCACTCAGAGAGCTAAAAACAATTGATTATTTTATGTCATAAGCACACACCACACACACCAGTCTGGGGAAAAAAAATTCAGCATCAAAATTTTGTGGAGCAGGCAAACAACTGTCAAATGCATTACCATCGCTCTCACTCTCCCGGTTCTGTCTGCGAATTTAAATGTTAATCAAATCCACAAAAATACAAGAAAAAAGTGGAAAAGAATCGAAGGAACATTTCGCATGCATGCACATGAAAATGAGTTTGATGTGGAGAAACGCCCGCAAATGTAATTGACAGTTCAAGTGACAAGTGACATGAAGTTGGTTAAGTGGTTGGGCCAAGCCAAAAAGGTAGAATACAAATTTTTTAATTAAAGAAAAAATAAAAATTGTTCGCATAAAATTAATGCCATTTTTTACGTTTCTCTTCTTTTTTTTTTTAGCAGTTTTTGTTGTTCATATCTCCGCCGCCCACTTGGGCGAATGTTTCAGCTTGGCTGACCCTGTAAAAATTTTCGAATTTTTTTTGCGGTTGATTCGTTGCCCAGGACAACGCCATCATCATAAAAGGCTAAGCCTGTGTGTGTGTGAGTACCATAATTGAGATGTGAATGCCATAAAAAAATATGCTTGTCCAACTATATTTCATAAAATTGAGAGGTTCTTTTTTGACTCAACCAGCAGAAAATAATGGAATAAAAGTTACGACAATCACTTAAAGTGATGAATTTCACGCCCATTCTACAATTGCTCGCGCATGAATTCCAAGTATGCATCATTTTGATCCTCCTCGTAGCCCAGGCGACGACACCAGCGGGATCCCTTCATATCCAAATCGCCAATCACTTTGATCATCTTTCGCTTGCCTTCACGATAGCTCATCAGACTGGCTTGAAACTGGCCGTTAAACCAGTTACTGAAACTGGTATGGGAGTAGTGGAATAGTGGTAGTTCGGCACAACAAAAAACAATTGTCTTTTACTTACTTCATGGTCGGTTGGTAAATATACAAGAAATTTGTTCAAAAAGGCTTGTTAATGAGCAGGAGCTGAATGTTATTTTAATAAAACAATCTGTAATGTTGAACAAAGTTTTGAAAAACTTATACTGAGTGTTGCTGAATGCAAAGAAAAAGCCTACTAATATTGTTTGAGTATTTCGCATAGGTCAGTGTCGAATTCCTTTTCATTCAAAGCAAATTCCTGATTTAAAGTTGGTAATTGAACTGTGGATTCCATTTAATTGCTTCTCCTTGTTGGCCTGCTTTTCATGCCTCATAACGCAACACCAATGAGGCCTGGCCCCCCCGCACTTAGTTCCCTTCAGTCCACTTGGCTCAACTCAACTTTTCACTTTCAATTTGCAAGGCTCTGCGGCTCATAAAACGAGGCGTTTATGGCCAACACGCGTGGCTAACACACCGCTTACCCTCTACTTCTACTTTTCACTCAAAAAAACTTTCATAATTCATAAGCTTCAGGCATAAACTACCAAGTGGTATGCTGCTTAACACACGGCAGCACTTGGACTTGTGGGCAGGGGGAGGAGCAAATCATTTTTTAACAGCTGAATAAGTGGACCACTGGCCAGAGCCACACAATATTTGACTATGGCAATGAAGGACATGTGTCTAGCTATTGAAGGGAACCAAAAAAAAAAAACCAACTGCTGTTTTTCTGGCTTGGCTTTTTTATGACATTTCAAGGGAAAAATTTTATATAATAATCATAAAAGCGGGGGAGCATGACCGTTGCGGAAATGCTGCGATTTATTTGTTTTTGTAGTGTGTATGTACGTGTGTGTAGGTATGTGTGTGCGTGTTTGTTTGTTTGTTTTTTATTTCAGCCAATTGATTTGACTGAAGGGCAGAAGGGAATTGTTTTGGCACATAAAACTGTAACATCATATTGCCTTACTTTTCCCTGCTGCTGATGCACGACTCACGACTTGTGGCACACTTTATGTGGCATGGATTTTTTATGGCCTCCATCCACAGAAACTGAGTACAATCCATAACAGGAGGGGGGTTGCGCCCAAAAAGGCATCAAATCAGAAAATTGTTGCAATTAAAGGGCAAATAATGACGGGCCTAACAATGAATTAGCCTGGGCAAACGAGGCAAAGGGAATGAGTACGAGAATGAGCGTGAGTTGCATATAAAATACATGGAAAGAAATATTACAAAACGGGACGGTAGTTGGAGAGAAAAATCTGTGAATGATTTGTGTGGGATAGATTAGGGCTTTTTCAATTAGAGGTGTTGTATTTAGCCATGTTCCGATATTAAAGTCGATTTCCGTATGAGCTTTCGTTCCGCGCGTCCCAAAATAGTTATAATCAAAGTAAAAGATATAAGGCAAAGTCTTTAAGCGTTCTTTGTAATAGTTATCGAAAATATCCCTGAAGATAACGTGAACCAAAAAGTAAACCACGAAAGTCGGGTTCTTACTTCCCCGTAACACGATTTCCTTAAAAACTTTTGTACGAGCAACTGCAGTGAAAATTCTGCCTTACTCCATATACATTGGTCCTTCGAGCCGGGTAGCCTTGGTCCTTAAAGAGTATAGCCTGACCCCTCCTTTTGAGGGTTAGTCCGACATATTTTTTAGCTTAATGCCCTGATGGCGGGCAATGTTTGAGAAGTTCAATCCTACACCTAAAAAAATTGGTATCAATATCAATTTGATACACGTTCTCTCAAATTAAAACTAAAACCAGTATCGTTTTTTTAGTATCAATATAATCCTAGAGAGTATTAAAATGATCCATTGATTGCAAAAGTATCAATTTGAAACAAACTCACTTTTATGAAAGTTCCAAAATTCGAAATGTCATGCTCGTATGTTAGACGAAGCCAGCTGAACTGGCAGACCAGTAGGCGCTTAACGATTGAGAAAAATATTCCAAGCCAAAACTTACCGATTTTCGTAAGGGATTCAAAGGGTTAAGCTTAACTGTAAGAAAAGAGCAAATAGTAGGATCATATTAATTAAAATTTTCTCTCTCAAATACTTAGGTCCTATTCACTTATAACTTATAGCAGTGGTAAGTAATGTGACGCACTAGAATTAGTACGTCACAGCGTTTAGAATTAGTCATAAATAACCCATCGGCCAACCATTACTAAACATTCCTGAGTCGCAGGCGCAGTCACCATCACGAACCAATACCGGTTTACCAAAGTGTCACCACTAACCCACCCGCTCTGGTCACACAGTTTTGAGTTTCCAGGAAGCTACGATCGCAGCCACATTTTTGGCGTACGGGGGTGCGGTTTTGAGTGAGGAAGCGAGAGGTTATGTGCGCGGAATTCTAAGTCGAGGACGAGAAGCGAAGTCGAAGCACGTGTGGCGCGTATTCAAGCAAGGCACCCAGGCGAATACGAGAGACACGCGGTGAACTTTACACAAGTGCCTAACGCCGAGACGGCGAATAGGAGGCGGCGGCGGCTTCAGTTGTTACCCCACAGGGAAAACGAGGTAAGCTGGCTGTAGGGTTTCTCTTTACCATTGTGAAAATAACTCTCGGTACGGCATTTCCATTAAAAACATGAGTAAAATAAAACCCAGAATATAGAAAAACTGAACCACCTGTCTGGCCACTTGCTTTAATTTTTGAAGTGTGAGGCTGAACCCGGGAGCTGGGCCTTCCTCAGGTGATCGTGGTTGTACTTCTCATGGACTGCAAATACAAAGTCTTCGTCTCCAAGTATGCTTGCCAGGTCGTCACCTGAAGTATATTCGGCACAGTTTCACTTCCCTTGGCAGACATTTCTAGCGCACGTGGTCCAGCTTACGTATGGCTTTGCTAGCCCTAAGCATAGTTCTCAGTCTTCGTCATTTAGTATGCATTCCAGGTCGACACCTGAAGTGGCACAGTTTCACTTGCCTTGGCAGATCTTTTCAGAGTACATGGTCCAGAATTTCTCCTTACATGTACTCTCATAGTTTTAAAGCAGAGTACAACGTCTTCGTCTTTCAATATGATGGCCAGGTAGTCACCTGCAGTATATGTGGCATAGTTACACTTGCCCTGGCAGATATTCCCAGAGCACATGATCCAAAAGTTCATCATACCTGTCACTCTAGCAATTTCCAAGTTTCCCAAGTCATTTAAATGGACCCTGGACTAGGCCTTCGCCTTTCGGGGATTTCCATGCTAATATTCCTTTCGAAAACACTTATGAAGCTTCCTTTCTATAGTTGTAGTAACATTTCGGGTCATTTTTACCAACTTTTGCTTGATCTCTCATCTCTATGCCCCTATGTCCTAGCACTTCAATAAATAAAGTTTGTAAGTAATCCTGGGTAGACTGAGACCTACCCCAGTGAAAATATGTTTGTATGTTTGCATATTTGTGTATTTGTCTTAATGACCGTCTAAACCGCTGAACCGATCTGTACAAATTTTTCACAGTATGTTCATGTCGATCAAAAAAGTGTCATAGACTAAGTCTCATGTCGGTGAAAGGGTCCAAAAACCGCGAGACATGATAAATAAATCTTTGGGGAATGGTTAAGCGTTTGCCCGGCAAGGTTGAAAAAATTTGCTGAAATTGCTCTAAAAACGCAAAATGAAATTAGTTTCAGTAAATGTTTCAACGCTTGCCCCGGAAGTAGAAGGAATGAGCGAAAAATGGTTCAAGAACCGCGAAATTTAAAAAATTTTCGATTGTAAAGAAACTTTGGGGAATGGCTGGACGCTTGCACGCGAAGGTTTCTAAATTGAAGAAACGGGCGGGAAATGGTCCAAAAATTTGCAATATTACCTTATGAGTATTTATGAAAGCGCTTAATGCTTATATAACAATGCAGGCGGCGGTAAATGGAAGCTGTAGATTATACGGTCCAATCTATTGCGAAATTTGCTTTGAGCCGGGATTATTGTGAAGATTTGATAGACGGCAATTGTAGCCGCGTAAATAGGAGGAATAAACCAAACTGTCAAGAAGGATCAAAATTTGCAAAAAATATTCATGAGTTTAGATTATCATGAAGACGGGTAAATAGGTGAAAAGATCGAACGGTCCAAAATGCAGACAACACTTGCTTGAATATAACCGCTCTCATAAGAATCATAAGGACCCGTGCGACGCCGGGCATTCATAAGTAAAAAAATAACAAAATTTCTATAAATCTTTAAATTTCACAATTTGCATCGAAAATTTCTTTAACATTTTAGTGAATCATTTCTGGTTGAAAATGTAGTCTAATTGGTTTTTTTGCAAATGGTTTTATTTTTGTAACTGCAGATTATTTGCAAATTGGGCTGGCAAATATTGTGTAAATTGCAAGCCCAACAAGTACCGGTTTCATGGCATTTATATTTACCTACTTAAAATGTACTGTACTGTAGTTGAAAACTCTCGTTGAACTTCATTTGGGCTGTGCCATTTGGGGTATTCAATTACGAAGCATAAACCATTAACCACATTTCATGTTTAATTTACCACAAAAACGAAAACCCATTCAAATATGAAAATATGCCCGCTAGCTCTCTTCAGCTGGCAGTTCAAAGCTTTAGCCTTACATGGCATTACGCATACGCCCTGTCAGCCCAGTGATCGAGTAATTTGGCTGCAGGCCAAAAATGCCAAAACGCCAAACGCAAAACATATTTGAAACAGCAGCACCGAGCAAACAATTTTCAAATTAGTTAAGCTTTCCATTCAACTCTACGCAGAGTTGGTTATGAACATTTATGGAATTTTTTAGAGCCCTCACCCACACACACACACACACACACCCGATCCAAATCAGGCAAATTGCCAAATAACAAAAAAAGAAACTTTAGCAACATTTTTCGCAAAGTTTTCTTCATTGTGTGTGTGTGGGTGTGTTTTTGTGTGCTTTCGCTGAGTGAAAATAAAATGCTGGTTATAAAATTTTATGTCGATTGAAACGTTCACGAAAGCATATTTCCTTTATGGCTTTATTTTATTTACCTACTGCCGTCTGCTTGCACTGCATTTCCGCATTGCGCGCCAAGGACATTATTCATTGTCTCTCCGCTGGCTCTCCGCCGGCTCTCTTTGGGGGCCACTCGAAAGTGCAAGAGCAGATAATAATTCTTACATGTGGCATGGCAGTTGCAATTCTTGGGTCCTGCTGCACATCCTGTCCTTGTTATCAAATGTCCTCGTTCGCGTCGTTGGTGCTCAAGTGTCGTAGCATGTAGTTTTTGCTGGGCTTTTGTCTTCGCTGGCGTCTTTTGTCTTTCACTTATGCAAGTGCGTTTTGCTTGCTTTTTTCGTCCTTTGGGGAGTTTTATGACAACGCGCTGACTTGCCGAGCCTTCTGCCAGATGAGTCCTCCAGGCATTTGGCAAAACAGGACAACGACAATGTTCGCCATAAAGTGGGCAAAAGTTACAGAAAACTGAATCTCGACTCGACGCTCCGTCTAATACTTTGATAATCCTCGGCTCCAGTCGAATGTATGCGCTGCCACAATAACTTTTGATACGCCAAGCTGGCATCCGGCACAGCCCGGCCCGGTGCCCTATCCCTGCCCTGCCCTGCCCCGCTCTCTGCTTTTCCTGGAAATGGAGACAGCCATTCAACTTTGTTACTGGAGCTTTATCGCATTCGTTGTCTCTGTGTGTGTGTGTGTGTGGTCAAATTATATAAGCTCGATAATATTGTATAACACAACTCACAGCTTCATATGTGGAAGAAGGAGAAATCCTGACTTCAATTCACTTTGTCTAGTTTCAATTTCAATTGGATTTTATGCCACTTGTGCCACAGTCAGTGGCATGATTTTGATTTGCTTATTTGTCCAACTTGGCCTTTGTCACTGTATCACAGGACTAAAACTTTCACGTTCTTTGCCGTCTTGTTGTTCGATTTATCTTGGCTTAAAGTTATCACAAAGTTCGTTTATATGTTCTAATATGGGCAATTTTACATGGTAACTTTTAGTCAGTTGTGCAAACCGTAAGTGAGGCAAAACTAAGTGAGATGAGTCGACAGGAAAATCCCCCGTTAATGGTTTACATTTTGTATAACTTTTAAGAAAAGTTCAACAAGAGTGAGCTTTTTAAACTCGGTCTTCCCAAAATGATCAAAAAATTCAAAAAACCTGGGGATGTTTTTCTAAAGACTTTGAACTGAAATAATGAGATGACATGAAACTAACAGATGATTTTATTTGAAAGGTAACTTTATGCCTTTGATGCTTAATTATATAGTCAGTGATATCAATTAATCTAAGTTCTATAGCGCTCAATGATGACAGTTAGGTTTTCGCAGGCCGTAATTTCTAAGAAGTGGGTATCATTTATTCCACAGGCCCAAGAGTGCACCAACCAATATTTCTAGTTTGAGCCACGATCTTCGAAATAAATTAGTTCTGAGAGCCTGGTCAAGTCTTTATTCAATTTATGATAAAACAAACTGGGCTAGCAATACAACTTCTGACCAATATAGGAACAGTCTTTCCCTATAGTTCATACTAAACAAATATACTTTAAGCAGGTCTGAGATTCTATCCAATCATTTTTTATGTCTATAAAAGCCATATCATTCCTGATTACCTTAAAGTCTGTCTTAAGATTATTTAAAAAATTATTCATAACAACTTAAAAAAAAAATAAGTCGGGATCCATACACTCAGAAAAAAATCCGTTCAAAATCTACCGAAATCAAGAACATTCGTTGACAAAAGTAAAGTAATCCCGCTTTTTCGTGAGCTGTGATCGGCGGTGTCATTTCATGAACGCAATTTTAAGACCCGTTGTTCGATTTTCATTATCGTTTTGGTGTTGCATTTAACTTTTTTGGGGTCATTTTACAAACTTTCGGTCTACTTTTGAAACAATTTTGGAAATGTTTTAAGACCACTTGGTGGTCTTTTTGGCAACATTTTGGAAACAATTTTGGAACATCTCGGTCTTATTTTGGGTTCAGTTTTCGAACAGTTTTGGTACATTTTTGTGAACCTTTTGTTTATACAATGTGACTGATTTTAAGAAATTTATTATACTCATACTAGCAAGTTTAAGCCGGCTAGAGGTCATGTTACGTTTTCACATAACATTAATAGTCAAACACATCACCACAAAGGAGGCTGGTCAACTGAACTGGGGGTTTAGGAACCTCCCGGTTCTATCATTAGAGCAGAAGCAGAGGGTTACTCATGCCAGCACAGCTTTAATTGCTTGGGAATTTCAAAGCAGCATAAGAGCAAAGTCAACACCAAAACACCAATTATTCATGATTTCCGAACAACTGTTCGCTTTTTAAACGGACGCGCATGATTGCTGTAATGTAGTGTGACCAGAGCTGGTGTTTTGCCGTGAACGTCGGACTTGCTTTGTGAACAAAAATTCATTAAAAAAATAATAAGTTTGCGCAAAAGTATGTGACAGCCAGAAGGAAGCATTTCCGACCCTATAAAGTATATATATTCTTGATCAGCATCAACAGCCGAGTCGATATAGCCATTTCCGTCTGTCCGTCTGAACAAACAGATCTCAGAGATGGCAAGAGATAGAGGTTCCACCGCAATTTGGAAAAATCGTCATTTTATAGATAGAAGGTGCGTTCCTTCTAAAAATATTTAGTAATCGGGATTATTTATCGATCCGCCAAAGGTTTGGTAAAGATCGGACGAACGATAGTCGAGTTATAAGGATAACAAACAATTATAGGCTGCACCGGTCGCAACGGTGATTGTCAGCACTTCAAATTTACAGAGTATGTTATAGTCGGGCTTGACCGACTTTCTTTCTTGTTTATAATCGTTTTTGAGTTGAGAAGGAACGAACCTCATCATAAAACTGTGGGAGATTGACGTTTTTCCAATTTGGGGGGGAGGGGGCGTGCAAAAATGAAAATAAACTTGACGCCTGCAAGTATAAGAAGCAAATGTCCCATACGTCAAACCTCTATTCTTACCATCTCTGAGATCTGTTTGTTCATACGAACAGACGGACAGACAGACAAACGAACAGCTAGATAACTCGGCGTTGAAAAAAACATATATATTTTATAGGGTCGGAGATGCTTCCTTCAGCCGTACAACTTTTGCCCAAGCTAAATAGTTACCGGTACAGAGTATAAAACAGATAGTGCAAAAAACATAGTCGACAAAAGCAGATTCAATATTCGTCATGGTCCAGCTGTTTTGTGACAAAATACTATGCTATAGAATCAATTGGTTGTGGCTTCGCGCGGGGGTCAGTCAGTCTAAAAAAAGGGTAAACATTATGTGGCCAGGGCGGGCTTTTGGGTCGACACCTTGGTCGTAATGTATATGAAGGAACGAACTTTCTATTATAAACGTAAAGACGTTTTTCCAAATTGGGGGTGGGAGGGGGCGTGGTAAAAATTGAAATAAACGACACTATTAACGGATCGGTTACGGGGGCAAAACTATTACCTGGCCTGTGGTATAATAAATTCAATGTTAATAAAATCATTTCATAGCTTAGAAAAGGAAAGGGGGTTAGTTAGAGTGTGGCCTTGTCTGCCTCCCCTTTCTCCACGCCCATCGCACTTCTCCATTCACCCATCCACACACCTTTAAAAATGTGAATTTAATATTTGATTTTTTCTGTATTTACCAGAACGGTCTTTAACCGCCGTTCTCTGGATAAGAAATAACAGATTTATCCTAACGAAAATACACGTCTTCGGTACATTTAGAAAAGATTTTTTTTATGGGTGCAGTAAGGCAAACCGGTTCTGAACCGAACAAGTTCACTCAAAAGCCCAGGTTTCTATTAAAATGCTAAGCCGAACCGAAAACCGCAAATGTAAGCGTATCGGTTTATTTCGTTAACCGGGATGATTAAGTGGGAAAAGAAATACAACAATCAGGTTAGATCAACCAACTCATGGTGAGCTTTCTCAACACTTAGGTCCAAGTATCTTTTAGGGTGCGTTCAATCACACTGGCTGTAGCCGGATTTTTAGTTAACAGTTGCTGCCATACACGTGTGAACACCTGCCAGTGTAGTGCCATTTAACTGGTGGTCAGAGAAATCTGTCAATATTCTCATGTATTTTACTCAGTCTGAACAGACTGTCAGATATCTGCCTTACAAAAATCTGGGAGCCTGCCAGTGTTTCTGAACCCACCCCGAAGCCCACATTTTTAAGTTAATTCAATAGAGAACACAAAGTGAACAAAAGTGTTTCGTATTGACTCAAGAAACTCTAACCTCAAGAGCAGTCAACACCTTTAACACGTGTTCTTACAATACATTGGCTGTGTTCACCAGCATACAACAGAAAGCAAACATCATCCATCGAAAAATATTGATTTGCTATAATTGGAATTTAAGTAAAAAACTATTTTCGGTTTTTGATATTAAATGGAAAACACAAATAAAGGAATGCCAGCCATCATTGGCAACTACAACACCTGGAATGCTCAAAGACTTCCCACGAAAATGGTAGCAGCTGTAGTATTGATGCTACAGAACAAGAACAATTCCTTTTTTGACAGCAACCAAATCGTCAACATCACTTGTTTTCAGAAATTGGCTCATTGAGGGACAGCGCTTTAAACGAGGCTATGCAAATAAGACTCTGCGAATGTTGACAGTAATAAATAAACAATTTATTTTAATGGGAATCAGCTGAGAGTACCTGAAATGTTGCACAGAACATAATAAAGTGTTCCTTTAATTGGTTCATTCAATAAGTTTTATTGTCAACTCAGGAAACAACTGGGTGCATGTGCTTGGTAGCTTCAAACGAAATCAATTAACTTTATCTATAAGAAGCGTCTTGCGACACTCTCAAGAGTTCCTGAGTTCAAATTTAATTTATTTGATTAATGATTCTCGTTCTAATCCTTAATTTAGGGTTGTATTTTCCTTATTCGACTAAGCTTTAAGCTGGTCCAGCTGCCACATTTGTGAATGCGGGGCATTGTTTAAACAAGCAGTGGGCAGTGGGTGTGGCATAAAACCGCAACAGCCACCCAAAACCGCAGACGCTTTTTGCCAACACTTTTGCCCAGCTCAGGCCAGAGCAAAAGAGCAAGGGAAAGGCAGAATTAGAGCCAAAATCCCAGGACTGACAGCAGGCAGCGCAGCATAATTACAAATTGATAACAATTTGAACGTTAATCAGTTATGGAAGAGACATCCGCTGGATGCACCCACTCACAAAAACACACACACACATAGACGCACGCGCAGGCAAATGAACGGAAATGCACAATTTGTGCTGTATTTGTTCGATCAACATCCAAAAGCCAAATTCTGGTATATGTATTTGGTATTTGGGTTTCAAGCGATTAAACGATTAAATTGACAATGTTTTCCCCAACTTTTGTGCACTGCATTAGCTGATGTCGGCCTTAATCGTTCATAAATTAAATTGATAATATTGTTGACAGGTTTGGCAACAAATATTTGTTTACTTATTGTATTTTGTTGGCGCTATAATTCCGTTTAGTGTTGGCCCATTAAATATTTGGTTATGATTTATAAATATTTTATGACATTGCAGTTGAATTTGTGAGGAGAAGAGAGCACTCAAATTATGCAACACGCATGAGAGCCTAAAGAAGATGCTGTTGATGTTGTATAACTTTACATAGACAATTATTTACAAGTGCGCAACCCAAACCCATTCGCTTCCCCGCTCCCCCTCTCCCCACCCTAACAGCATCTGCATGTGTGAGTGCCAAAGACTCGAGCTTAAGTGACACTAACGATTCCGCCCTTCTTACTTCTTGTTATGTTTTGGCTTCTGCTGAGAGCAACTCAATCTAAATGCGGTACAATGACATCTAAAGTGTTTGGGGCTGCCATCTTAACCATCTTAGCCATCTACGGTAAAAGCTCTCTCTCTTTCTCGCTGTTCGCTGACATTAGTTTTGCTTTCTTTTTAAATGTGTCACGTAATTTCCAGGGTGTGTGTTTGTGTGTGTGAGTGTGTGTGTCTGCCAGACAGACGGTTGTATATGGCTGGCATTTAACTCAAATGTATGTAGAACATTTTGGCATTACGCAAAGTCGTTCCAACTCTGACAACTCTAGGGCCACCCTCACATACAAAATGTGTGTCAGTTGACATTTAACCATCGTCAACGTCGGCCCCCTTTCTCAAGCTGAAAATTTGCTTAATATTATGCAGAAATTTAAGACAAATTTGGCAAAACTGGAAACTTAGTTAAATTACTTATTCTATAAATGAAAATTTGATTTAATTACGGAAAATTATCGTATGCGACTTATTATCTTTTCATCAGTAGACTTCGCTTCTTTAGCTTAACCATTTTTACATAATTTTTTTGGCAAGACAAGTGTCATTTTATGTTTTTAAGAACCTCCTGGCAGCTGTCTCTCCATGCCAGCACTGCCATAACAACTTGGGAATTCAAAGGCAGAGTAAGTGCAAAATCCTTCACCAAAAGACAACGCCAAGTTGACAGAACCATTTGTGTGAGTGTGTTGCAATGAGATTGCAATGAAAAAGAGCATCTAAATTCTTAAGATTTATGCATTTCATTAAACTCTATTGAAGGATTTTTGTATTGTTGTTTCTCTTAAAAATTAACTTTTATCAAAATTAAAACTTGAACCTTGTTATCAAAAGTTGTCGAAAAATTTGCAAAATGTTTAATCATTGCAAAAAAGCTGAGTATAACTTTTAAGCATTCTATTGATGAATTTTTTACCCCATGAAGCTATTATGAGTGAGTGAGTTGAGTCCTTAATGGGAAACTGTTGAAATATTAAAAACTTTGTTTAAAATTTTTGCTCTTCCGCCTCCTAAAATATGTTTACACAATCTCAGCTCTCTCTCGCGCTCACCGAAGCAGCCTGCAAATTCATTAGACTGACCAAAGGAGGGAGCTCAGCAGAAATGTTAATGATTTCCGTAAACATGACCAAAACCAAAAAATTGTAGCAAAATGAACGGAAAGTCAAAGCCAAAGTGAAATGGCGACAAAAAGCTCGTTGATTTTTCTTTTTATGGCTCACTTAAAACGAAACGGAAAGACAAACCGAGAGGCGGACAGTTTGGTTTTTTTTTTAACGTGTTAATGCCAAGGCGGCTGCTAACAAGTAGACAAACAAAACGAAAAGGAAAATTACAAAATACAAGGAAAAAATATTCAGCAGACGGGGAGACGACGACCATTGAGAAATGAAATCAACGCTATTATTATTTGAGCTCCCGTTTTGGGAGCAAGCAACGCTTCTTGCTGTTTGTCGTTGAACGCCTTTGGCATTCGGTTGGTTGCAACAAAATAAAAATTTAATTGCAAAAATAATTAAAACAAAACTTCACTTAGCTTACTTGAATTGAAAGCAAATGAGTGCGTTTGTGGTTTTATTTGTTTTGTGAAACATGAAAGTGTCATCTATCAATGTCATTTGTCTCGTTGTTTAAGTGCGACGATTAGACACTTCTATTAACATGTTTGCTACTTTCACCACAAAGGCAATGTTGTTTATAGACTCAGTCAACGTAAATTACGCCAAAAATATAATGACATAATCGGTCAAAGAAACAGGATTCGTTTTAAGAAATGGTCGAGAAAAGCAAGTAAAATTTTACTAAGACAAAAATCAATATATTTAAACTAGATTGAAAATCTCTTTTTTGAGAAGATTGACTTCTAAAAAAAACAAGATGAAAAAACTTAAAATGAGATTGTAACTCTCAAAATCAAAATTTATCATCACTCAACTTATCAACTAACCTACAGTTCTCTGTGAAGCTTCAGCTGAAAAATCTAATGGTTTTTAGTTTAGTGAGGAAATCAGTTCGTGACTAGTTTTTGTGATCGAATGTGCTCATTTTGAGTCCAATGTTCTGTGTTTTTTTCCTTTGTGTACCAATTTCTTTGTAAGTCGTAGTGATGGTTTCTTTTTCTATGCCCCAGGTGCTGACTGAAATGGCGTTAAGGATTTTGTTAAGACTTCTTTCTCTCTTTTTGGTATCCTCTGAGTGCCTAGCGAAAGTGAAAAGGGGGTCGAAAGTAACTCACAGTATTTTGGGGTACCTTATGGTTGGTTTGCTTTGAAAAGGGTGCCGTAGATTTAGGAGCGGATGAGCTAAGGTTCTTACTCGCAAAAAAGCTTGAGATATTTGGAAGGTAGGAATTTAATCTCTCTTGCAGGATTTTAATGTACCTCCCGGTTGTGATGACGGGGCAGTCATCAGCATAAGTGACGAATTTGACGTAATCCGATGGCGCATAATAATTGAATAGTAAAGGTGAGATGACGCCACCCTGGAGGACTCCTTGTTTGTTCCCACGGTAATCGGGTCTCTGTCCCAGAACCGGACGAGGTACCAAACACACTGCCAAAGAATTGCCAATCCCGGCACACGGGAATCCATGTACATACACTTGGTCCTTGTTGAGTTTACCGGTGTCGCAACTACCCATCTGTGCCACGCTGAGAGGAATATGCATTAAATGGAACACGCAAAATTGGGGGATTTGCTGTCAATTTCCAGAACTGAGAATTTTTCCCACAAATCACGTATTTTATTTTGTGGTCTGACTAAATTAGGTCTGAGCACGAAACTCAGTGTTTGCTGACGCATTCAAACTCACGTCACGCGCGCACCTCTAGAAGACAGGCCCAGAAGCTGAAAAACATATCTTCTAGTTCCAATCCCGACTGTACTTGTACGGTCGGCTCAAGTAGCTCACGAACTTCCGACTCCATTAAATCCATCCGACTCAAGGGTCCTTTGGGTAGCCACGAACTCCGGTCTGTGGTGAGCTAATTGTGAGAAGGCGAATCAAGTAGCCGAATTGGCCTTAGTGTGTCTTCGGTAAGTGGGCTGAGAAATTGCTGAAGCTTGATAACTAGACGGCATGGACTTAAATATGGCATCCCCATTACCAGGATAGGGGAGTATGGCCAGCGACCCAACTCTCTAAGCAAACCCTAGCTACCGAATCATCAAACGTAACATATGTACTTATATGTATTTTCAAAGCGCAGGCTGAAGTTCTATGGCTAAGAGGAAAATATTTAAGTGTTCAGAAGTTTGTGAAAAATTCGGAACATGGAAGAAGTAGAATCGATGTAAAATCTCAATGAAAGGTCGCAGATATATTTGGAATAAAGATAATTACATCTTGGTCAAGCGGAGTTGACCGAGTCAGAGGCATAAGAGGTCCTTATCGTAAGTGAAGGTTGTTCAAATCTGGCAGCATATGTTGAAAAAGTAATCAACTATTGAGGGATTATTTAGCCGCATGTTTGGGAGAAAAAAAGAAGTGAGAGTAAGGGGGAGAGATCTAATACCTGGAAACGCTATTTACTCGTGGAAAATAAATCGACTTAAAATTAATATAGCCAAGACCAGTTGCCCATAGCCTCAGCAATGATCTTTCAAGAGCGTCACTTGGGCTGGCTTAACTACAATGGAACTTTGAGTAGATCATTTATATCATAGACTAATTGACGCAACTGGCTTAAATCTCTATATCTCTGTGGTATTGTTACCAAATCTGCAACACTTCAATTAATTGTAAAATAGATTAAAAACACTCATTTAAATGGCAAACGTGCTTTTCACAACCAAGTTGCTACACCCCATCGACCACAAATGGTGAAAAACATGTGGAAAGTGCAAAGCAAAATGAAAAAACCAAAAAAATAAACTTGCATAAGAGCATTTCTCATGTAGCCAGCAAATCAGCACTTAACGTTAATTACGATATTTCTTCTTCCCTTTTTATGCCTGATATGGCATTAAATAAAAAAAAAACACGGTGCCAGCCAGGATTAATGTAATGCACGTCCGTTGTTGGGGGAAACTTTTGTTGGCAATTGACTGCACGTAGCCACTAGAAAAGCAAAATGAATGCATTTGACATTAACTGTGCGGCACACACACGCACACATAAAAAATGTCGCTCCAATTTGTTGTTGCTCCATATGCAAATTAGTTCAAAAAAAAAAAAAAGTTAACGAGAGAGGAAACTAGCGGAGAGTTTTCCTCCCAGCTGAAAGTGGGGTCCTTGTTGTTTGCTGTTGACTTAATTGTGCGCGCATTAAATTGCTTAACCAAAAAGCTCACCCCGCTTCAGCACTTGCTTAAGTTATACAGCTTGTGGCAAAAATTGAAACTTTTCACGGCACACACACGCGCACAAAAAGAACTGCCTGCGTGTGTGTGTGTGTGTGCACATAATTAATTGCTTAAGCATAGTGTAGAATCGATGAGAAAGACTTACAAGGTTAAGGGTTTGGCTTCAGTTTCAATTCAATTTGTCGAACTTTTCCGCCCAAATTGCACACATACTTTCATTTTCCATTCAAAATTCATGCCTATTGTTTTTGTTGTGTGTTTCCTTACTGTTTAACTATTGTTATTTTCATTTCCATTTTACACCAAATGTTGTCTGTTGTCTATGCATGCCACGCCCTTAGCTGCCGCCCTCTCATCATTACATTTAATTAAGTTTCAAAGCGACGGAGTGAGAGACAGAGAGCCACAGCCGCAGACGACCTAAAGCTGGCGTCGCTGCTTTTGTGTTTATTAAACGTTTTCGGGGCGCGTGTTCATTCAATTTGTTTTGTTGCTGTTGTTGTTGTTGTTGCTGCAGGATGTTATGTCTACATGCCTGCGTCTAAATAAACAACAACAACAACAATTGCTGAGTGTGTTTTTTGACTGCGAGAGTGCGCTTGGAAAATCATTTTAATTGTTCTGTTTAAATAACAGAGATGAACAAGCTGCAGGCGGAGCAGGCACAGCACAAAAAGCAGAGCAGCAGAAGGCTCAAGAAACACAGAACTTGAGCCTTGTAGGCGTATACTTAATATGCGTACATACGCAGCGTGTCATGTAGATGAAAGCAAAATAGTTCACTTAAATTATATGAAGATGTTTTTAGCTTTACTCTGGTTGCTATATGAGAGATGGAGAAAACAAAGAAAATAGAAAATTTAAAAGGTAACAAGATGTTTTAATTGCCTAAAAAGAAGAAATTTGATACCGCTCTTCGGATGGAAATACGAGTACGATACACTTTTGACTTTGCTTAGGATTGGCTTAAGTCCGAATATCCCAACCCTTTTTGCTGTAAAATTGAATCGGAATGTGGGTAGATCAAAATATTTGTACACTTGTTCGGTCTAACCGATTTATCACTTAATATTTATCACAAACCAATTTTGAAGCTAAGCGAAATTCTATACCAAATCTTAATGAAGAATAACTTAAGATATTTTGTATGTGTTTATGGGTCTTTGTGACCTATTAGGATTAACAATAATTCAATAATCAGCCAAATCAACAAGGATATACTACAAAATGGACAGCTTTTGGATACTCAGACAGACTGTTGCGATGGCCTCCCGCCAACATCTCATCAGTGAGTTTCAAATACCTATTTATTTAAGCAAGGCGGCGAATAAAATCTTGAGAATTTTATGAACGTGAGATCCAATTGATTTTAGCCGAATGGTATTCGTTATTTGACTATGGTTCGTATCCAGCACTCCGGAATTTTGATTTCGTCAAAATACTTTATATAAATTGAAACACTTTGCTTTGCTTTGCTGCTCACGAGCTACTTGAAAGTGTTTCTATACACCCGGTCACCCCTCTCTGCTATTGGCGCTAGCTTTGTAGTAATAAGCCATGCAATAGCTTCTCAAACTGCCGTTCGGATTCGGCGTTAAACTGTTGGTACCTTTCTCTTGTGCGAAAATTAGAAGCGCACAAGCTTTGGGGTTGTGTCATGCCATTTTACATGTTTCGTCCTGTAGTCTCGAGGACTAAAACCCTATTCGGGGGCTCAGAAAGAAAATCGGGAACTTTGTAACTTAATTAAGTACAAACGGTGTCAATAGTACAGCAAGAACCAAAATTATTAATTAAATTATGAAATTCTGATTACAAGGACGACTATTTTTAACGCGAAATACTTGATCTATGACTGTTTCGGGAAATACTAAGTAAAAGCTTTTTGGTTGTAATAGTTTTAAGTCAAATCCAATTAAGTCTCAAAAAAAGTACCAAATATTCTTTGTTGAAGTCAACTTTATTTTAAACTCAACCATAAAACATTCTCGATACCCAATAAGAGTTAATCAAACAAGTACAAAAAGTTCTTAAGAACAGATTCGCTTAAAAATAGTACCCTTTTTTCTGTTGCTCCGGTTTTATAGCTATCATTGTAAGTCTATAGTGTACCCAATCTAAAGTCATTTGAACTTAAAGTAAGAACGCACTTTTCTTACATTTTATGGATTACTGTAGGTTCGAAAAGTTCGTGAGTCAGAAGCGTGTGTTCTCATTTCCATGCCATAAGCGGTGGTTTTTGATCTAGCACTCTGCAGTCGTTCTTATAGCCGTTACTCGTAGAGTAAAAAGGGTTTACTAAAGTCGTGCAAGTGTATGTAACAGGCAGAAGGAAGTATCTCTGACCCCATAAAGTATATATATTCTTGATCAGCATCAACAGCCGAGTCGATATAGCCATGTCCGTCAGTCAGAATGAACACCTAGATCTCGGAAACTAGAATAGCTAGAGCCACCAAATTTTGTATGTAGACTCTCATTGTCCCTACGCAGATCAAGTTTATTTCAAACTTTGGCCACGCCCCCTTCCGCCCCCACAATAAAAAATGTTGAATAACTCCAACAATGCAGTGTAGTGCATGTGCCCAATATCTACAATCTCTGAAAGTTTCATAAAGATCGGATAATAAATGGCAAAGTTATAAAAGTTATATTTAATTAATTTAGGTTCTCTACATTATCTTTTGGACATTGAAAGCCTACATGCACTTGTCTAAGCGAAATTCTAAGCGAAAATTATAGCTCAAAATCAGTACAGAAAAGTTACGTTTTAAATTTTAGAAAACTGTTCTTCATACGGACATGTTAGGCTTCTAAGTAAAGTTAAGGATATCAAATCAAATGGGCTGGGCTTTTGTTGCGTGTAGAAAAGCTACATGCCGCTACATAAACGTAGTGTGTGGAAAATCACTGTCAAACGTGTAGGAAAACTAAATTTTCATGTTGGTCATTTGAAGAACAAACGCCTAGCTTAAAACCCGTAAAAAAAATCTTTCTTGGAAAGGGAAAAATGGAATAAACCGAAGAATATGGGCCGATTTCTCATCTTCTATATAAAGCGATCTGTCACATAAACTAACAAATAACAGAGTAAGTTGTTGGAAACTTCAAATACAACCATGTAAAATTTTAAGCTTAGTATACACCTCAACAAAGGAGCTCCCAAAACAAAAAAGTGCATACAAAAAAAACCCACAAAACTTTTAGCACCAAAGCGCTTTGGCGCTCGCTTTGTTGCCAGTACACACTTCCCACAAAAGGTCTGTGTGTAACCAAATTAGCAGAGGGCAAGCTTTTATGAGCCTGGCTATCAACACTATTCCGACCCAGACAAAAAACGGCTCCCAGGGCTACTATTGCGCTGCTTCTTCAAGCGAACAATGTAACAGATCAGGGCCATGACGATCAGCAGGAAGAGACCCACGTATTCCAGGCGGCCAATGTCAAACCAGAAGTTCTGCATGGTGGCACTCCCGTGTCCGTGGCTATGGTTATCAGATGTCCACTGTACATCGTTGAGACTTTGCAATTGCTCTGGTCTCATGAAAATATTTCCCGTGGCATCAATCTCAAAAAGTTCAGCATGCTGAACACGCAGCGACTGCCTTGTCGCTCCTAAATTCCTTGTAATTCATTTTTTATATTTACATACATATTTTCAAGAAATTCAAAATCTTAACACTAGGCAGTGAGACCATAATTTGTGCATGTTTCTATTATCTGGCCACACAGGGCCAAATCAAAAGAATTGCCCCGTTAAGTATTTTTGTTTTGGGAGCTTAAACTTAAAACTTTGTCACTATCTGTCACGCTCTTTTTGTCTTCATCCCCTGTTTATAACTTTCTACCAATCTCTTTCAACTAAGAAAATTTCACATATCCTTAAAAAATTTTCAATACAATTTTAATTGTCATTCGGTTGACCTTTGTCGGCGTGTCCAAGGCCAAGTGCAAAGTTTTTTCTTTCTCAGTTTTATTAATTCTAAAGACATGGCAAGTGAAAATACAACAGCAACAACAAAATATTTATTGAAAATGCCTGCTGGCAGGACACGTAGCAAAAACGAAAAACTTTCTTGGCCACGCATTTCTCTTGCGTTTTGGTACGTGAGCGCACTGAAAAACTGCGTAATTAAAAGTCGAGCTCTGGCGAGAGCATTTTTTTGATATGAGTGCGGGATATATTTGGACGGCATTTGCCATCTGATATGATAAATCTACTTAATCCAATGAACAAACAGAGACGCTGGTGGCCATGCGTGCCTGCAGGAGGCAAGCGGCGGCGGTGGCAAGTAAAGTGCCAAGTTTTAATTGTGAAAGTTTAGCAGGGCAAAGGGGGGAAGTGGGAGGGCAAGGGGACGGGCACAGCAGGTGTGGCAAATTGAAGCCCACACTGGGACACACGAAAAACCCGCATTCGCATGCTAGACGACCCACATCCCTGTCGCTACTGCTGCTGCTACTGCCACTGGCTGTGCTGTCATTTTCCGTTACTTGTCATCAACTTCATGTGTTTTGACATTTTTATTAGTTGAATACTCCTTAACAGCACGCTCCATTGCCCGGAGCAGTGGTAGATGCTGCTGTGCTTAAAGCCCTCAGTTCTGTGTGCCAAGGGGACGACTGTCGTTTGCCTGCTGCTCCTGGAGTGGGTGAGTGTCTGTGTGATGTAGTATTCCCAGTCGATAAATATTGAACAAATTGCAAACGATTTGTTTTTGCCTTCAAATCCTTGTCATAATTTACAAATCATTTTTGATTAATTTCCCATTTCCCGCTTTCACGTTAAACAAATATGCATTTGCAATTAAACCGCAACTTTAATTTATGCATTTAAGCCGTTTAATTAGTTAAGCAGCGAAAACAACAGATGTTAAATAAATATGCGCATTAAATGCAACTGAGTTGCACAACCAAAACACAATTTAACAATTTACTGCTTCGGTTTCTGTTTATTTGGCCAAAACTGAAACTGAAAACCAATTTAATTTGCACATTTCAACCAGAAAATGTATGAAAAAGAATACCAAAAACTCGAAACCTGTAAAAACAGCAGAAAGCTAGTGGAAAAAAAATGTAAATTTGTTGAACAGTTTCCGCATGCCAATAAAATGATACCCAGATACTCACACGCGAAATGTATATAGCAAGAGAATGTAAGAGCCATTCTCAAACCCATCAAAATGAAAAACAATTGCAAAGACTGAACAATTAAAAAAGGTTTAAAAACATTAAAGATTAAACAAATTACATGCATGTAGTATTTCGTCAAAGTAATGCATTTTGCATAGCCTACATTTAAGGGCAAACTGATCTTTATTATTATTGTGATCATAGTAAGGTTTTTCGAACATAGCTTCGCCAAAAATCAATATTTTTTCTTTCTGTAAATTTTGTATTTTTGTTAAAAGATGCGTGTAACTTTGCTCATCAGTAGTTTTTGTAAAAAAAAAATTTTGTGGTTTTTTCATATCATTTTGGAAAAAATGATTTTTTGACATTTCAAAAATTTGTGGGTGTTGTGAGCCACCCGTTTAAAAGTACAAAATTCGTGTTTTTTTGTAGTTATTCTTTATTATATCATAAAAATTATAATTTTTCTTATTATCTGAATGAAAAAATATCAATGAAAAATCAGCAGCCGCCTAGTTTTCTTATATTTACGAGCACGTTATGCTGGTGGCAGTTTTTTTGTTTGCCTTTCTTGTTTAATGTTTTTTGTCTTCTTTGGAGCGCTTTGCTTCTGCATTAGCGTATCATTGCAACATTCTATTCGAAAGTCAAAGCCGACTTTTTTGAAGGGACAAATTCTGGTGGCTCACAGCACCCAATACATCACTTTTTTGATTGGCGCTACAAACCCAAAGCAAAATTTTTTTTCAAAAACTCATATTTCGGTCAAAAAGGCAACTGATCAAAGATATTTCTGTCATACTTACTTTTTGGATTCCAATTAAATTTTTGAACTATATTCACATGCCAAAAAAAAAAATTACAATAATATTAAAAAAAATATCGAGTTCTGGTTCACCAACTTAGAGCACGATTTGACTGATCAGTTCCTGGTCAAAAGTAAGGTAATAAGAAGAGAGAATCTTGAAATAGCAAAAAGCTGTAATTTATTTTTGCTAGGGGCCAATATTCAGGTGGCTCACAACACCCCATGGCTCAGAACACCCCATCTTCTCCTACTTATTGATTTAATATCCCAGCGCTACAAGTTGCAACTTATATTTAATGCACCAGTCAGCAGGTATTTAGATGTTTGTTTTAACTTTGGACTAACAATTATTATTAACTTATTTAAATAATATAAGTAATATTAATTTGTTTATTTATTTTTCCAAACTAATTGGTTTCCCTGCAGGTAAGCTTTCAAAGTATTCTTTAAAGGCGTTTCACTTTGTATACTTTATACATGACTTGACAATTTATTCCTTCGTCGGATAGCAGGTATGAAGAAATGTCGCTCTGAGCAAGATATCTTAACTGGGGATAAATTAATTTGTGTGTTCTCAGAGGGGCAGAAAATTGAATCTTGGAGTACAGATAGTTGGGCTATAAATGTTCTGAAGTCAATTCCTTTTGGCTGAGGTTAAATATTGAACATGCCAAAACATTTATATGGTCAGAGATTCGAGGATCAAAAACATATTTAACAATTGAATTAAAAGCTAAGGTTAGTTTTCTCATGTCATCTACATTAAAGTGTCCGAAAATTTCCATTCCATAGAAAAATGAGGGTATAAGGTAATACTATTAATTTTGGCCAACAAAAGTAGTCGTCTGGACCATAATGCGTTGTATTGCTTGCAACTTTAGATGTGAAAATCGCATTTAACAGTGTCAAATGGCAGCACATGATTATGGCATTTAAAGAGCAATTTAAAATCTCCATATACCTATTGCATATTATAACCAGCTACCTGGAGAACTGTAAGTTAATTTACCAAACTAAAGTACGTGAAAATGCAAACAACTAACATCGGGAGCAGCACAGGACGTATCTCTCCTAGGACGGAACTGTGGAATATCAACTACGACGAAATTCTCCGACTTGAAATGCCTGAGGACACCATCCTAGTTGTATATGCAGATGACATAGTAGCAGTCATAGCGTCGCGTGACACCAAATACGCACAGCGTAAGCCTACACAGATCCAGCATTCTAAGACCAGGGCCGCCGAGATTACAAAGTCACTCAGCAGTCTAATGGTAAACACCAGAGGACCGATCCAATCTAGACGGACGGATGGAGGTAAATAATGCCATCCTGCAGTATGGGCAGATACTTTCAAGGCAAAATGCAGACTGAATTCATTGCTTGCAGTCCAAAGAACAACAGCGCTGAAAATAATTAGTGCATACCGAACGGTTTCAGGAGCGGCAGATCAATTCATTGCAGGAATGATTCCGATCGACCTACTAGCAAGAGAGCGCAAACAGTCTATCGGATGTGATTGGATATATAACACTAGAGAACGTTGTTGCCAAACTGACTAGTAGCGAAGAGAACAGGATTGAAGTTTCAAACTTCGTTGGCGAAGAAAGCCTTTGATATAACTACATAAAGTAGGCGGGGTCTGGACACACAAAAGATTGGAGCGCATAAAACGAAAGATTTCCCGAAGTGGATTAAGGCTCGATTTGAGGGGGGTGTCCTAAAACAAAGGTCCTAAAACCGAACCTTGAAGAATACCTCGCGTTAGGTTTTTAAAATTAAAAGAGGAAGATCCAAAGACGACGGCCTATAATCTATCTGTTAGATCAGACCTAATAAGTTTACTTGCAGAACATAATTGAAAAATTATAAATATTAATGAGTTTTGAACAAAGAAAATCATAATTCACAGTGGCAAAAGCCTTGCTGTGATCAAGGAGCGTCAAGAAGAGAAGAAAGCTTTCATCCAGCTCTTTTCTAACTTCATCAGCTATATTTAGTATGGCTGCTTCTTTTCCTCCCAAATCCTGATAGCACTGCAGTTAACAGTGAATTGTTACTAAAAATTTTTTGTATTTGTGTAGCCATAATACGCTCAAATGCTTTTGTCACGAAATTTCTTAAGGATACTTTCTAGGACATCACAAGAACAGACCCAAACAATACTAAAACACAGTAGGGTACGGAATTCAGTTACATGTTGCAAGCAGCTTCAGGTACTTGATTATTTATAAATTGGTCATTTAGTTTGTTAACGTCAATGTCAGTCTTGGCTTGAGGTTTATTAATGAGTATTCAAAAATTTTTAAGATCTCTCCAATTGTGTTTAATCGCTAAAAAGATCTTCAATTTATTACAGTAGAAGTAACGTTTAGTGTTATAAAGTGTTTTGTACTCATTATGTGATTTATTCGTTCTACATATAACTCTTCCACCTCTTAAATGCAACATCTATTTGCTAAATGAGACTTTTTTTTTTTTGGAACTAAGCCATGATTGCACCAAAGGGCTTATGTTTTTCGATTTAATTGGCACACATTTTTCAAAAAGATTGGACACAATTTGATCCTAAATTGCAGTTAAGAACCAGTTAGAGCACTTTATAAAGCCTCTGTTTTTAGGTCATATCCTTAGCCATAATTTACGCCTGCCTTTGTATATCCCTTTTAACTAAATCCACCGCAATGTGCAACTCATTTGGGTCAACCTTTCCTTTGCTCCACTCTCTGCTCTGCTCACCATAAACCACACACAACTAGCTCTAAGGCAGACGCCTGTTAATTTATGTCAGCCCCAACTTTACGCTGCAGCATATTTAAAAACGCATTAGCTGTGCGGTTTGAATACACCAACCGGAGTCACCGCCTGTCATAACTCTAAAAATAGAAAGAAATACACAACTTCCACATGCAAAGAAAATTCGTGTAATTACTTTAAATGCAGACGCAATGCGTAAGCAGAGCCCAGCAGCAGCCTTTGGGGCGGGCATGTGTTGCTAATTTTATTTTGTGGGCAACTGGAGACAAGCTCACTGGTTGCCATGGGGGAGGTAGGTAAATTGCTGCCTGCCATTAAGTCGAAACGTAACGAAACTTTGGGCCAACCTCCCACCTTAATGCTGATGATGATGCTGCTGCCTCTGCTGTTTCTGCTGTCATTGTTGTTTGTTGTTTTAATGCTATTTGCCTGGCCTGGCCTTATCCAGGTGGGTGTTCGGTAGCTGGAATCTGTCACCATTTTACGTGACAATACAGCTGCAACATTGTCTCCCTCTCGCTTTCTCTGTGGGTGTGTTACTGCGGTCGACCGCTGCTAGTTGCTACGTCTCCGCTGACCCTTAGCCAGCTGGAAGCTGCTCCTTCCTGGCCTTACCTGACAAAAACTTTAACACAAAAATTTCATTTAAAAGTTTTACCGCTACCTCTGGACCTACGCCAGATGCTTAAAACTTTCTTTTATGGCAACTTTGGCAAATGGACATTGATGTTGGGACATTTCCAGCTCATAAATATCTACGCAATTTTTTTGTATATCCTTGGTGACTGAAAGCTGATCCGGGTGCGACACTCGCTTAGCATTACCAACCACAGGTCGTTTGTCGGAGCTACGCACCGTTTTTATGTTGTTTTTTTTTTGTTGCATGTGTGTTTTTGCCTGCGCCATATTTATGAGAAAATGCTTAAGTTGTTGCCAAAAATGGTTCTGCTTTAAAACAGAGAAGAAAGAAATCTTTTTAAAAAATTAAAGAGAATATGGGACAACATCTTTTAACCGAATCAAGTCTTCCATATCTAGGAGTTCGCCTGGACTTTTGTTTGCAAATTATGTCACGTTAATAACTGGGAGACTAAGAGCTAGAGTGAAAACGCTGCAATGGTTGATTTCAGCTAACAGCAAGCTGCCATTATATACCAAAGCGATCATATTCAAACAATGGAATTAAGAAGAGATATATTGACATGCTGAAGAAACATCTACCACAAGCATACCAGACCCATCAGCAGCGACTCCAACAAACAACCATACAACCATTATTACAAAACACCCCGCAACCTTCTCATAAGCAAACTCGAGTGGACCAGGTCGATATTCGAACACAAATTATTCGTGACCGCCGAACCAACCTACCGGAGAGAGAGAGAGAAGAAACCAGCAGATGAGGCTGCAAATATGGCGATAACGTCCGTTTTTTCAGTTTCCGGAACCGCAGACAACCCGAAATATTGAGACCAAAACTCGACCACATACAGTAAGAAGAACAGCAAAAATAGCTCCAATACATCCGGATAGAACGAACATACAAGCCCTGACACAACAGCAATCAAACCAGCCACTACCACAACAGGAACACCATATACACCAATCAACCAACCAACAACAGCGTTTAATCCCAAGACTCCTACTTATGTTGGACTATTGTGACGCACTAGAATTGGTACGTCACAGCGTTTAGAGTTAGTCATAAGTAACCAATCGGCCAACGATGAAACATTCCTAAGTCACAGGCGCAGTCACCATTACGAACCAGTTCCAGTTCACCGCAGTGTCATCACTAACCCACCCGCTCTGGTCACACAGTTTTGAGTATCCGGGAAGCAACGATCGCTGCCAAATTTTCGGCAGACAGGAGTGCGGTTTTAAGCGAGGAAGCGAGAGGTTGTGGGCGCTGAATTCTTAGTCGAGGAAGGGAAGCGAAGTCAAAGCCGGCAACGCCAGTGAGCCTCTGAGCTACACCACAGCTTTACATTTCCGATTTTGTCTCCGATCTGAGCTCTAATCAGCTAGCTATAAAGCAATTGCTTAGCTTTTGATCAACATCGGTCAACTATATCATCTTTTTGCTGCCATAAGACTGATCGGTCGGAAATGAGGTTTTGTCTTACATTTTGTTGTATGAATTTTGATAAGTTGTACGTGTTGCATGTTAGGGAATAACTTGTTGATTTGCTTGCCTTTCAATGAGATGAAATTGCCAAAATTCTGAAGAAAAATTAAATCAATCCGCTCCGTTCGTCGACAGAAGCTCGGCCTTTACCGATGTATTGTTCAGCCTGTCGATGAGGATGATTTGAGACAAGCATTTTTTTCATAGGCAGCAGTCGATCTTGGAATGACTGGCTTAACTTTGCGAAAATCGCTCGACAGTAAGATCATGGCGCCTCCAAAACATCTCGTCATTGCGCAGAATGTATCCATTGCGCATTTGTGCACCATTGTGCACTCGTCCCAAAGGATAATTTGGACTCTATTAAGACTTTGGCCATTGCGGAGTGTTTCGCATTGTTTCATGTCGGCTAACAATATGGTTGCTATTACAGAAGAAGCAACTGCTACCGTAATGTAGGATCTCAGTTTTACATGAATCATCCAAGACAAATAAGCCACAATTTCAATTGCCTTCGACTACCTATCATAGACTTCCCTCCGTTATTGACTTATAAATGGTGTTACCAACTCCAATTTGTTTTATATATAGAAGATATATACTATCGTTATGCTATTTAAAACTATCAATTAAGCAGTAACAGTAAACATAATGTAGAAGTCACATATAGTTCTTTATAACTAAATGCCAAAGGCGCGCTTATAATTTTCAGCTAACGGAATTTGAATAAACATACATAACAAGAGATCGACAAATCAAACAGCGTTTTCAGAAGTTGAGGTTCTTCATTTCATTTCGCTAAAACGGAAATCAGAGCAAAAATATATTTGTAACATATAATTCTTTTACTGAGGGTGACTGCACATTTTCGAGCAAATTTAATGGTACACTCAAAAAAAACCAAAAATTTTGTACTTAAATTAAGGTCAATCGGTGTCGATAAGTACGAAATAACTTAATTCAAGTACAAAATTTTTAGATGAAGTACGAGTTTTTCAATCCCGGAACTGTTTCAGGATATTTAAAGTACATATCGAGTTATTTCAAAATCTTTTTGATGATTTTTTGGGTTGTAGTGGCCTTAAGTCAAGACCGACTAACTCTCAAAATTAGTACAAAATATTCGTTCTCAAATTACAGAAATTTGAAATGTCAGCCTAAAAACCTTATAGATAGAAAAAGTGAGTATTTCAAAAAAGTACAAAATGTTCTTGGTTTGAGCCCAATAAATTCTCAGGCTAATCCCAAGTTGTTCAAAAACAAGATCTCTGTTTTGAACCAAAGACTGGAAAAATCTAAGGGCCAGCAGACATACTGTAGGGCAGAAATTTATCATTACTTCAGACAGACTAGCTTAAAAATAATTTGCATTTACCGTTGCACTCTACCTCGGAGCTAGCATTATAAGTAAATTTTATACTCAATCTTACATATTTTGTACTTGAACTAAGAAAGCGCTGTTCTTGAACTTTTCATCTTACTGTAAGTACAAAACTTTCTTGATTCAAAAACTTTTGATCTCATTTCAATAATAATAACACTCGTTTTCCGGTTGTAGAATGTTTCGTACTCAGTTTAATTACACCCAAGAATGAATAGTACTTGAAATAAGTACAGAACGGTATAAATTCAATCCCGTTTGGTGTAGAAATCCAGCAGCCGTCTTTTTTCTGAGTGTAGCATCTCCAAACTTGGAGATAAAAAGCTCTAAAATTCTCGAAAAGTTTTGAATTCGCGGATTTTTCAAAGCACTTAAGGCAAAGGGACCGATTCGGTTTGTCGTTATTCAATGCATCCTCAATCACAGTAGCCAGCTTTCTACTTAAGCAGCCTGGTGAAATCTGCCTTTCCTCTAATGCTCATTCTACTGGAAGCTTTTTCAACCCTGACCATTTGTCATTTATTTTCCTAATAACTTACCTCAGGATCATAAATTCTAGTTTTTTAACCAATATTGAGAAGTAAAATTAATTTCCTACTTTTCAGACGCACATAAGCAAGTAATCTCTTTCCATAAGCTTCTTAAACATTACATAGCTAACACTTACCTGTTGCCTTTATCGCTGATTGTATCTTTTATCCACTGCCACACGGCGTATACTTAATGCACACACAAAACACACGACACTTAATTTTTTCTCTTTTAATTTCAATTTCTTGTCCGCTTATGTTTACTTTATATTCCATTACATAAAAACGCACAGCTAGTCCCAAAAATTCTTGGCTCTAATCATGTAATAAGCCGCATTTGGCGTACACACACGCACTCACTCCGCAGTCCGAATCCTGTTGCTATATGGTAGTTTCGCCCTTGGTGCCAGGCAACAGCTTGAAATGCTATTAAAATATAATCTGCTGATAATCTGCACTTAATTTCGTGCTTTGGTCGAAAAGAAGAAACAAAAAAAATACCCGAAAAAAACTATGTGGATTCTTCCTTGTCGTCAGCTGGGTCGTTAGATGATGTCCTTCTCCCTTTTGCCTCTGTTTGTTGTGTAGAGTTGTGCTTTAAGCATTTACTAAATAATACCTTTTAATTTTTTTTTTTTTAGTTTTTTCTTTCACTTTGTTAGTCTTTTGTGTTTTATTGGTTTCTGTTTCTGTTCAAAAATTTTGTTGTAGCTTTTGTTGAAGTTTTACGCTTCGTTGGTTTTTAACGTTTGCTCTGCTCAGCAGCAGCAGCAACAACAAGTTCGTTCATGTGCGTGCGTGTTACCTTTTTTTTTGTTAACTTTTTTGATATACTCGCACTTGGCTATTGCCTTTTGGAAATTTATCAAATTTTCTTTTTTCCTTTTCCTCTCACTTTTTTTAATCAAATTTCCACTTGATTGGAGTGACGACAATTTAGACGATTTCCTGTTAATGTTGATGCTAGAGAAGGAGAAGGGAACAAAGGTTTTTGTGGGGAAGGGCGAAAGAGAGCAGAGAAGGAAAAACTATTAGTAAAATGGAAATTTTGTATAAATGGAATAAATTGAAATTATTTAACCTAAATACAAATAAGTAGTCGAGGAAAGATAATCAACTAAGAAATGCACAGGGGAGCTCCCCGAAGAGACCCATTTGGGTGTTAATTTCACCTGCAATCCGTTAAAATTTTCAGTATAAATGTATTTTAGTGCGCTAATTACGTAAAAAATTTCCAAAATTGTCGAAGGATTCTCGATAAAAAAGTTGAAATAAAACTATCAAAATGAGTAAAATGGTGCGTGCCCGACTTTGTCTTCAAAAATCTCGAATCAGGACATGAATAATTAATTTGATTGTTTCCCTGGGGAAAATATGATGAAGTATAGAGTTTTATACTGCTTTTAATTTTGAAACGGTTGGAGGTGTGAGCTTTTCGTAACATTACTTACAAAGTAAAACGGGCAACATATTACTTTTACTTTTTAAAGTCTTTTTACACTAGCTTGGCCATTTCTGATGCTTGCAGTATTCGAATGATTTGCATGGTATCACCAAACAGTATATGCTCAGCGGCAATCTGTTTTACCAAAAAAAATCGATCTTTTGGAAACTACTCCTACCCGTTGGATTCATCGTCAAGAGAACTTTCTAGTGTTTCAGACAGCAGTTCATGTTTCTCTGGGCGAAATTGCAGAAAGGAATGACAATACGAGTGCATCATTGGCTTATCAATTGATTACAGGGATTAAAACCCAAGAGTTTCAGTGTGCAATAAGAAGCATAGCAGCCATATTCACAGTCACATTGCCCCTAAGCCGGCTTCTTCAAACTAATTCAGCGGACTTGGAAACAGCGATGTATTGTGCATAAACCACAACAGACGAACTGGAATATATATGCGTAAAAATGCTGAAAATGTGTTTGAAACAATTTTTCTTGAGGTTTCAGAATTCGGCACCGATAATGACATTTTTATTGTGATTCCCAGACGTTTATCAGGACTGACAAAAGCTAGCTCCGGCCAGTCAAAATCAAATGCATCTGCAGAAATGCATTTTAGGCTTGCTATAAAGGCTGAGAAACTTTCCAAAATAAAACTTTGGAGACGACACATGACCACCGCTGTACACCCAAAGTTCCCTCAAGAAGCAATGCAGAAAACAGATTCCTTATTGTTTCCAAATGTTTGTATTCAGTAGCAAATGTTAATGGCATTGCCAATTACAAATTCGACTGTCGAAAGGTATTTTTCTTCTTTGAAGATTTTAAAAACCTATTTTAAATTTTATGTATTCATCGTAACATTAAGGTCAGCGCTGATGACGTTCTAAATTTACTTGGTATAGATCAAAGGAGATAAGAAATTGCTATCAAATAAGTTGATACATCTTAAATCAAAAAATTCACAAACAAATAAAAATACCAAGGACCCCAAATAAGCCTCATTTTATTTTAAGTAAACTTCTAAAAGCGCTATGATATCGAAAAAGTGTAAGCTTAGTTTAATTGGGAATACAATGGTCTATAAGCCAGTTAGTTTCGTGATTTTGTTCGATTGGCAGATACATTTTTGTGAATTTTTTTAACTTGCCGAATAAATTAAATTTCCCTGAAAATTTCATATTTAAGGCAAAATAGTTGTATCTTAAGAACCGAAACCAAACATTGGCATTGGTTTTACGTGATCATTATTCAATTCAGTCTACGTAAAAACAAATTTGGTTTGAATAGGTAAATTTATGTGGCTGCAAGAGCTAAAAATGTGAACAAACCTCGTCTAACACACGTTTATGCAAATTTCTCCTAAACCTGCCCCTTCTCTGGTTAAAAAGTTGACCTTTTTTTTGTAAACTTGTGTAATTAAAAAGAAAATCAATTTAAAATATCTCGGTGACCAAAGCTCATCGACTCAAAAATCAGACTTATTTATTAGCTCTGAGTCGTTTGGCGCTTATATCATCAAAATTGGACCAAAAAAACTTGAGCTATCATGCGAACATGTTTGAAAAACTTGGTTTCGAGAAAAAAACACGTCTAAAATTTGAAATATTTTGTGAATGCTGTCGTTTGGGCAACAACATTGCTATGCAACAAGAAAGATAGTCGGTCAAGCCCGGCTATAGTATACTCTGTATCTGTGAAGTGCTGCCCACCACCGTTGTATGAACAAACAATCTCGAGTGGTAAGAGTGGAGGTGACAGAGGGAAATATTTTCTATACTGCAGGCGATCGTGCCACGCCCCTCCCGCACCGAATATGTAAACGTCAACCCAAAGTTATGATAGAAGTCGTTGTTAGAGTCGGGCTGACCGACTTTTTTTGTTTTATTGGACCAGCAGAAGAGAGAGCAATATTTTGGCTGCTATTGCTGCTGTATAGTAAGCAATTCAAAAACTGAATTATTTCACTGATGATTTGGGCATCTTCCGAATAAATGCAATTTGTAGAGCCATGTGCGAAATGCTTAGCCTAAATGCAACACCCAACAGGCAAGATGAACAGCAGGAATATTCCCTATGCAATCTCAGAGAACGAGCGGACATACAAAACCAGGGCTGCAAACCGGTTTTGAACCGAACCGGTTCGAACTCGGAACTCCGACTATTTATTTACTGTGAACCGAGCCTTGAACCGAACCTCTTTAATAATAAAAGCTAAGCCTGAACCTGTTCCGAACCTACAGTTTCGGCTCGGTTCAACCAAAAAACCATTGTGACCTACTGCCTAGCGGCTTCTTCTGTTATCTTCGACTTCAAAAAACAACAGTTTAACATTACATTGGTATTTTTTTTTCCAGATTACGAAACGAAATTGAACTTAACAGTAAATTATATTTTTAATATTCCCATGTGATCTACAAATCGCGTCCGATTGAGAGGAGCTCGGCTTTGGCCCTTTGACTTTGTAGTGTTGTTGTTTAGGGCTTTAAGGTGGTCGTGTAGGGGGAGTGGAAGTACTTAGTATTGAGTATTATGAATTGAGTACTGAGTATCGAGTATAGACTATCGAGTAATTAAAGTCGACTACACTTAGTATCAAGTACAGAGTATCGATCAAGTGCTTAGCATCGGTTGCTGAGTACCAAATTCAAAGGATCGAGTATTAGAATTGAGTACTTAGTATTGAGTACTAATTATTGAGGTCTTAGAATCAAGTACTGAGTATCAAATTCTTTGTACTTGTCTTGGTATGAGGCACCAAGAATCGAATACTCCCTAATCGAGTAGTGAGTATCGAGTACTTGGTATTAAGTTCTTAGAACCGAGTACTGAGTATAGAGTACTTAGTATCGAGTACTTAGTATCGAGAACTTAGTGTCGAGCACTATGTATCGAATTCAGAGAATCGAGTACTTGGCATCGCATCGAGTATGTCGTGTCGAGTGCTTAGTATGGAGTACTATTATCGATAACCGAGTATCGAGTTTTGAGTATCGAGTATATACCACACAACCACAATAATGTGAAAGGCGGAGCCTATCGTACACAGCATGTTTACTATCAAGGCCCCGTGAGTGTTAGCCCCACTCATACCTATTTTCTATTAACAATCTGTAAAACATGGGCTGAACCAAGGTTGGAGCCAAAACATTCGCCTAAAAGCCTCGAACCTCAAATTTCCGAACCTTAATTTTGGTTTTGGTTAATTTTGGTTCGAACCAGCGAGCCGGAGCTCCGGAAAAAATTTTTGGTTTGCAGCCCTGTACAAAACGTGTAAATTTGCACTATATAAGTCAAGTTTCGGATGGTACACTTGAATCGGAGCACTTTATTAGCAGTGCAGTAAAATTAAAAAGTAAATGGAAAGAGTAGGGCTTCACTGGCAGCATTTATTGTGGAAGCTACGAAATACCGGTGGAGAATTATAAAGGGGTGTAAGTCATCCCTACTTACAATTTAAGTAAGTATTAATTTCTCCATTCGGTACACTTGAACACGGTTTGTCAGAAAGTTGAATACTACGTTTACTTATACTGCATCTGTGTATATATGTATTTGATCTTGATTTCTATTCTGTAATTTACTTTGAAAAGCCAGTTACTATTGTTTGCTTACTTACAAATTCTACTACAATCTTAAATAGTTTATTCATTCAATTACTAACTATTAAGTTTATATTTTCCTTCTCTATTTTGTTAAAAATTATTGCACGCTGTGAGGTTATCCATGTCAGAAGGCCCTTGCTGTTGTATACAGCACATCTCCGAACACAAATCATTGAAATTAAGCATTCAATTTGATTTATACATAAAATATTTGTTGTATTCCAACTGATGTGCTCTGCATATATTTGCATTTTAATTATGGCTTTAAATGCCAGAAGGCGAGGACAAAGCAATCAACAAATTGAGAATGGCCAACTTTATCATTTTATCGCAGGCAAACAAAGTGATAAACATTAATTAAAGCCGAACAAAAGAGAGCGTAAGAGCGTGTGAGAGCGAGGAGAGTGCTTAAAGCTGGTGCAAGTGCCTATCACAATTTAGGCAATTCGTACCATAAACCATTAAACGTTTAGGATGAAAAATGTTTGGTAAACAACATGGCTGAAGAAAAAACCATCAAAAATAAATGAAGCATAAATGGCAAAAACACACACACACACAAAATACACGTATAAGATGAAGGCAGCCGTAGAAGTGATTTCAATTTTTTCTTTTTTTTTGGGTTTTGTGGCGTCGACGGGGCGGTGGTCTAAATAGGTTTTAGAGGAATTAGAAACACGCCGTGCCACACCATTTGACGGCAAAAATAACCGGAAGGAATTATATCAGGCCTGGGCATGTGGAAATCCAGCGAGAGGAAATTAAATATTTTACAGTCTGCGGCTGGAGATGAGAACACAATTATAATTTCATGCAGGCGACAGCAGCAGGAAAATACTTTGAATGAAATCAACGAAAATTGCGCAGAAATGTGTGTGTGTTTGTGTGGAAATTATGAATGTGTGCGTTAATGCCGCGGTGTTGCATTTCGGTTTTATGACAACACAGACACAGCGACACAGCGGAGATGTCTGACTAAGAGGATCAGAGAAATACGCAGAAACACACAGAAGCAAAAGCATAAAAATTAAATAAAAAGCAAAATGCGACATGCTTAAAGCAAGAAATTAAATTAAAAAGGAAATGAAATGTCCATAAGCTGGTAGCTGGAAAATTGCTTCCTTAGTCTCAGGTCCGCTGTCGTCCGCTACAGAAAGTGGAGATTTTAAATGAATTTCTAAAGTGGCCGGAGCGAGTTGACAATGGTGTTCAAGGAATACTTGCACCTTTTAGCACAATTGATTCAGCATAATTGCAGATTGTTACCTGACCTGGGCAGTGTGGAATGCCACGTTGTAATGTATGCAGATTAATTGGTGCTATTAGCTGAAAGCACTGTTAGTATGCAACTAATGCAACCCATTTCTGCAATCCAATGATGTCTGAAAATAACACCTAAACTTTCACCGCAGAAACGATTGAGGAATGTAGCTGATGAAGTTCTCAGAGGAAAAGTAAGTTTATTGTTCCATGTGAAAGAGGAACTCTGGACGATAAACATGACTTGCAGAATGTGCTTCTGATGAGACTGAACCTGAAACACTACGACAGCTGTAAGAACTTCGAAAGCTTCACAAGATGTTCAAAAGTTTAGGTGAATTTCCAAAATCGCCGGCAACTTTCAATCGATTTCAACAATTGCAACAAATTTTGAGTAGAAAATCGGTTTTAAGGCGCTTTGTGGTAGTAGGTTCCAAATCGTGCTCGGCATTCCAAATTACTTTAAAAAATTCTATCATAAATGCGTTATCGGGTGTGTCCCAGAAATCTCTAGACATTTTTTTATAAACGGTTTCATTTCGAAATAAAAGTTCTAGCCTTTATATGTGAAGTGTCTTCAGAACGCTAGGCTACAAGATTAGATGACAAAAGATAAGAGATTTGAAACCGACTGCTCAAGGCTAAGTAGATTTTATGCGTACGGTTTTCCTTCCTTAAAGTCCTCCTAGTTAAGTTAAAAATCTCTTCGTTTGTACGAAAATCTCTTAAAGATTTCTAGGACACCCCGATTAAATTGTCTTTTTTTTGTGTCATTGTATTTAGACGCTACCTGGAAATTTTGTTTGTAATCTTGAATGTATCGATCTATCAGGGAACGCTTTTTTTTAGTCCTCTATTACACTACGCCTGACAGACCTCATGCGAACCACTTAGGCCAGTGTATCTAGAACAATCGCTGTAACTTTGGTAGTTGCGTTGCATTTATTTTCCTACTTTCGTTTTTAGGGTCTTTCCAAACCTGTGTGATATGAATACGAAGATGCCTAATAATATTTGCAAGCAAAATGCTTCACTTAGAAATAAGGACATTGCAGACGACATTATTGGAATAGCAGATGAAATGAACAATCTCAGAAGTTAGCTTATTAAATTATCGGAGAAACTAAGTATAGGTTTCGGCAACTGCAGGGCTCGTAAAGCAAGTTTGCACCACACCTGATTTTGCTGGATTCGGAATTTGTTGATTTGATTTAATGTGAAAGAACTTCAGAAGAAGCCTTTGTAGCTGCGGCAGCTACCATCTTCGCTTATTAAAGCTTACACTATCAATTCTATAAATTTTTCTCACTTTTGCTAATGCGTTATAAAATAAAGTTTAAAATTTGCAAAAATATAAAATTGCCAGCACATAGTAGCTCTTTAATTGTAGACTTAGAATGTTACCAATGCCTTCTACGATGAACAATAAATCATTAAAACATATAGGCTATAAACACTAGGAGTGCGTTATGCGTTAACAGCTAACAGTTAGCTTTTCCCATACAAAAAGACTGATTGTTAGCTATTAACGGAGTGGTTTAGAAAATTTTTTTCTTTTGTTTTTTATTGCCTATTTCTTAAGCTTAGATATTCAAAAATGTTTTCCCAAAAGGATTTTTTACAATTCGAAATTATTAAGCCAAGGTTACCCAAATTTCCTAGTAACTGCAAACTTTAAACTCGCTTTTCTCGAAACCACGTTTTCCAAATATGTACGCACGATAACTCAAGTTTTTCTGGACCGATTTTGATGAAATAATAGTCAAACGACGCAGAACTAACGGCGCTATCGTGTGAACCTCGATCATTGCCGAAAAAAGTTGTTTACAATTTTTTTGTACAATGGACTACAAGAAAAAATGTTGAAAAATCGATTTTATATTTTTTCTGGAGGTTCATACGATAAAGGCATACATGCTAACTAATTCCACGTTTATGGTTTTTTTTTTTGAGATGTAGTTACTCCCGCAATCGTGCGAGCATTGGACATACTTTTTTTGGGAGACCCTTCTTTGGAGGCCGATAACTTCTTAACAGCACCATAGTTTCTCTTATTTTAAATTTTCTATTTTTCTCAATAAATTTGTTTTACCAAATGCAAAAAACCGATTTTAAAAATCTCTACTCGTTTTCTTTTCACAATTTTTTAAAAAACGGGTCAAATTCGGCCTTCTAAACCAGAAGACCCCCTATCGCATTATGCAGTCCTTGTGTAAATGTTGTGTAAGTCTACTTGTATTTTGTACTTAAGTACAAATAACTTCCTTATTCTTTAACGGATTTATGAAATGTAATAACGATCAGCAAAAAAATTAGTTTTGAAGAATTTTATTCATGGTGAAAATCGCTCTAGAAATCTTCAAAAAGTGATAAACTAAAAGCTAAGTTGCCGATTAGCTCTTTAATAACGGCCAAGTTACCCAAATGATTAAAATGTGATGTATGAATGATTTATAGGGCATTCATTTGTCTGTCAAGACTATCTTACCATTTTAAAATCCACAAGCCAAAACTGAAGACTTACACATTTTTATAGAGGATTTTTTTTTCAATCAAAAATCTACCTTATTCGCAATATCTCGAAAATGGCCCCATTAAAAATTATAGGACTTGATTTTTTGAAATCAGCGAAGTGATTTACATATGAAATGACAAGCAAATGACCGGGATATAAAATGCTGTAAACTAGTGCAATACGCATCAAACATTCTGAAAATATTCGGATATTTTCCTGAAGACATTGAGAGAAGCTCGGCTTTGGCCCTTTGGGCTGAGTCAAGCCAAATATTTTTTTAAAGAAAAAACTATGAAAAAATGTTTAACTGCTTTTGATTTCCATGGAGTATAAGGATTGGATACTGCTGTATTAGACAGAAGCTATATTGGTTAACGTGTAACTTTCGTCAAACTTTTTCATTACTTCCAATTGGTTACGCTAATGAAAAATCCGGTATGTGTTACACTGTTTATAGTTACATATTAAAAAACATTTCGTGATAAGTGACCTTCAAAGAATGCAAGCTTTATTTTCTTTCATGATCTTCTATATAAAACAGGTAATTCTGTTTACACAAACAAGATGACCATTTGACTATAAGCGTGTGATATTCTGTTTTATTCAATATAAGACACGAAACGTGCTTCCATCTTTTCTGGATCTTAGGATAGAGATGATACTCATTACAATGCGTGATAGTGTGATAGTCTTATAAATATCGAAATAATATTTTTAGCATAACAATAACAAACTTTAGTGACTTTAATAAAAGTTACATTGAATATCTACGTGTTCAAATAACTCCCGATTTGTTGGCCTATTGTTTTGTACTACCCCATTTACTGACTAAAACGAGTAAGTATTTCCTGCAGCGAACTCCATTTTTATTTTCAAATCATGAACTTGCCTTTCTCAAATGTTTAGCAATTTAGTTTCCTTTTAGTAGCTCCACTTATCTTCAATTGCCAAACAGTTTCCTGAATCGATCTCTCACACTTTCCCTCTAATCACAGCACATTGGCAAAGCAATCTCAAGAGTAATGTTCGAAGGAAAAAAGAAAAAAAATCAAGTGCCATCAAAAAGTGAAATCAAAACATTACCAAAAGACGCTATTCTTCAGAGAAGTTTTCTTTTTTTTTTAACGTTCATCAACTTAAATTGTGGAAAATTAATCAAGTTGAAAAGGTTACTCCAACAACAACAACAACAATAAAGATAGAGCACATGGGTCAGCACAAAGTGTGGCCTTTTGTTTTTGTTTGGTCAGTCTCAAGACAAGTCAACATGCGAGTGAAGAGGGAAAACCTTTTTTGGGCAAAAAGGCAGCAGGAAAAGCCTTTGCTTTGCATTCAAGCGGAAATTAAAGAGAAAGCGAGTGAGAAGGAGTGCGGCGACCGATAGGCGTTTCCCACGCACACAAATTGAAATTGTGTCCTTCGTCCTGGGGCCAGCCAACGGCCAACAACAAAAAGGCCAACACGTGCGTCTACCTACCACCTTAAAGCAGTCGGGCCCCCCCTTTAAATGTTTCCTCCTCAATTTAGGATTTTTTGTTGCCGCTCTGCCTTTCTGGGTCATCGCTTCGCTGACATTTTAGTCGAGTCGTCGCCTTTGTAGAGTTCAAAATGTCGTCAACGAAACCCTTTTTAATTAATACAGTCTACAAGCCCCCCACTCCCACTTTCACTCATCAAATCAACCCAATGCACACCTCATTAAAATGCGTTGGAGTCCGAAACCAAGCAAAGGCCTGGGGTTTCCGAGAATTTGGTGCTTTAAAATGAAATCATAAAACGAGATTTCGTGACTTTTATTATATTTGACCTGCATTACCTGACGGGTATTTTAATTTAATTAATTAGCGCTCCCACACACACACACACACACCCACGCACACTTTGGCAGTTCAGTGTCTGCCACCGATTTGGCAAATAAAAGCAATCGGAATATGCCTGCATCCAAACTAATTAGTCGGTGGTTTGGGGCGGGACAGGATTGTGGCTGACATTAAAGAGCAAAAAGCATATTTCCAATGAGGTATTTGCAAATTGAAATTGATGCTTAAAGGGGTATTTTTTTGTAGAAGATAAACCACAATAGCAAGCGCATTAAATGCATTCATAAATGAATGATAATTATAATATGATTAAAGTTTTTAAAAGCAAAAGAAATGGTAGAGATAATACAAATTTTAATTGACAAAATTAAGCCACATAACCATTTTCCGAAACATCAAATTGTCGGTAAGATCTTTAGTCTATAGGCGTGAGTCAACTACTTTCATTTGTTCAAGATAACCGTTTGATAGGTCTGTTAGAAAATATATGTAGCCATTTTGGTGGCCTATTTATTAATTTGCTATCGATTATTTTAAAAAGCGCACATATGTCTTGGCTTTTTTTAGAAGTTCCTGTCGATTTTAAAAGCTCTAACAATTTAAGTAATTTGTATCAAATCGAGTCATAATCGACTAAATAGTGCGGTTAATTTCCGAGTCTCCGAGTGGGAGGACTCAAAAAATATTTTAGGTCATAATTTTGATGAATTTTACAGACCTTTGTATATACTCGTATACTAGACAGGCAGAGTTTTCTTAACAAAAGCGCCGCTAACACGAATTACTCTTTGCAGCCGCAGAAACATAAAACACAACTAAAACATGAAATGAAATTAGACACTGCACTTTGGTCAGAACGGCCACAATTTTGGCTAAAAGTCTCAATTTGCATGGTCTTATTACACAAAATCTCACTGATTTTATAGTTGTACATTAGAGCGGACATTTAAATAATCCTCTTACACCATGCATTTGTGCGTAAAGAAGTCATCAAAAACTTAAAATTGCAAAGATTATCACCCATACGTACTGTTGCCCCAGCTTCAACTTGAAAGCATTGAAAATTATTTTCCTTTGCATTGTTAGAATATGATTCTTATGAAAGCGTTTATAAGCAAGTTTCAACTGGCTTCAAATCGATATTAACAGTTTTACATTGCACTCTGGGCCAGCAGGCCGAAATTTTGTCCCACTTTTTTGTTTGGGAAACTGGATAAAACGATTGTCGGAAATGATTAAGAATACTTATAGCTATTTTATGCCAAAATTTGGATCATTTTTATAAATTGGTTTTTGAATGACAGCAATTCAAAGAATTTAAAAATGGAAACTAGGAAAGAAACAGCTTCTACAGTTTGGTTGTATATTTTCGACTACAGAATAGATTTCAATAAAAAATTAAAAAAAAGTTTAGAACTCTAATCGTTTTCATAAAAAATGAAAAAAATCAAAAATTTGGTGGGTTTTTTTATATATGGAAACTTTGACTTATGAGTGCCCACGAGTGCCACTCCGCAACATGACAAATTATTTTCTTTGAATACAGCTTGAGGCATGCGCTTTAGCGCGGATTATATTAAATCGCTTTTAAAAATGTATTCGTGCAAGTTTCAATTTTCAGGTCAGCAGAAAGGTATGCTTTTCTTTTTTAAAACATCGGAATTTTGTCCTTGAAGCTAAACGGTGAGAGCTATGCTATTTTCATTTCAATGGATTAAAATGTGTAGCATACTTTTAGAAGACCGGAACTACGGGTTAAAATACATACTAAAACTATTATTTAATTAAATAATTTGTTTTTGGTTTTAAGAAATTGAATATAAAGAACAGATGAAAGTAATCAGCTTGACTGAAAATCCTTAACGGGGTGGGCAGTCAAAGTTAGTACCATTTTGGGTTAATAACTCATAAACGCCTAATCAGATCATGACAATTTTTTTCCAAAAAACAACGTTTACTTATATGTACCTCTCTGCAAATTTTGGCTTAAATCTAATTACAAGTTGTTTGTTTTAATTAAAAAATCAAAATGTTGAAAAATTTTCCAGCTTTGATTTGGATTATTAGACGGCTTAGACGGCTTAGACGCTCATGAGAGACAAATATACATACATACTGAACTAATAATTATTATTAATGTGTACTTTTTGTTAGGGTACTTTTCTAACTTATAATTTCCTTATAATTAAAAATCAAGAAACAGTTTTTTTTTCTTAGCTTTCCGACACTTCGTTTCTGCTTATGCATTTACGACTAGGAATCCAATTAAGAGTCTTCGCTTACTAGATGCGACGTAAGAAAATATCGCGATTTTCACCTCAACATATTTGACCGTTTAAATAATAATCTAAACTCAAGAAAATTTGTCAAATTTTGCGACTTTTTGGACCCTTTGGTTTACACCTCCTAGAATTTTGGACCGACAGCATTGTAGCCAAAAATTATGCGCTTCTATAAATATGATCATTTAATAATTTTGCAAATTTCGCGGACTTGGAACTTAGAAACCATCGCCGGCAAGCGACGAACGATTCCTCAAAGTTGCTTCGCAATTGAATGAAGGGAATTATTTTTTGAAATACGCGTTTTTTTGGACCGTTTCCCGCTCATTTTCAACACTTCAAGCGTAAGCCCATTTCTTAAAGTTTCATCGAAATCGGATAAACGTCTTAGGCAGGCATAAGGGACAGACAGACAGACAAACATTCACTTTTACAACCTGTTCTCATTAAAAATGGGAAAAGGGGGATCATGAAGTTTTGCAAATGTATGTAACAGGGAGAAAGAAACATTTCCGACCCAAAACAATATATATATTGATCAGCATCAAAAGCGGAGTCGATATAATGTCCGTCTGTCTTTATGAACGCGTCGATCTCAGAGACTTTAAGGGATAGAACCACAAATATTTATACTCAGTACCAAAGGTACACAGATTATATTAAGTTTGTACAAAAGTATGTAACAGGCAGAAGGAAACATCACCGACCCTATAAAATATATATACTCTTGATCAGCATCAACAGCCGAGTCGATATAGCCATGTCCGTCTGTCCGTCCGTCCCTCCGTTTTAATTTTTGCCACACACCCTCCCGCCCCCGCAAATTGGGAAATAAGTTATATCTCCCACAGTTTTACAGATTGAAGGTTCGTTCCTTCTGTACATATTTAGTTATCAGGATTATTTATCGATCTTCTGAAGAAATGGTAACGATCAGATGAACGATACTCGAGTAATAAGAAAAACAAACAATTATGGGCAGCACCGGTCGCCACGGTGATGGGCAGCACTTCACAGGTACAGATTATGTTATAGTCGGGCTTGACCAACTTACTTTCTTGTTTTTCATGAGGTCAGGTGTATGCCATACCCATAACAAGTTTGTTTTCGATTTGGAAAATTTACCCCCTTTCCGCAAAAATCAGTCAGTCTATCTATGAACGCGTCTATCTCAGAGACTATAAGAGATAGAGCCACAAAATTTTGCATGTTGGTAGGTGTATACCACACCCAGATCAAGTTTGTTTCGTCAGCCTCTGAAGCACATAGCAAGAAGGGAACAGGGTATTCGGTTCAAAACCGGTTTGCAGCCCTGATAGCTATGCCATTTTTAATTCAATCTTAATGATTGCATTCAAAAAAAATTTCGTAAGAAAACCGTCTATCGTGTCAAAATTAAATGTTTAGACATTTTGTGAAGACTAATATTGTTTTCATGAAATTTTAACTTTCTCCTTTTATTACTCCACCAACTTTCAATCAGTTTTAACAAACAACACCTTTTTGGAAAGTTTCTTAAATTTTCTTTGATTCTATTCAAACTTTTTACAAATCGGTGCACTGCAGCCGAAGATAATAGCCACATAATGCACTTAACTTTTTTCAAGCCGAAAATGGGTTTTTAAGCAATATATCGAAAACTGCTCTACTTTTGAAATAAGTTGATGTAAGTTTTTGGAATCAGCGGTCAATTTTACATGGGGATCAACTGTCAATTAGGGTGGGTCAAAGTTTTGAGTCGTAGCCACCTTCTATGTAACTTTATTAATTTTAAACTCTACCAGGGTTCGAAAATAACACACACTTAACGCATTACTCCACACGCAAAAAGTTTCACAAAAACCGACTGGGAATTCGGAGCAGGAGCAATTGTTGTGATCAAGAGTAATACATTTATTTCTAACGTTTCCTTTAAATTTTATTGTAGCTTTGTCGAGAAATACTAGAATTAACTGAACTCTACACTTGGTATATATGGTAGAAGAGTAGTTTAAGTTTTGCTTTGGCACTAAGATCCGACATTTGGTTCAAAGGTATGCTGAATTTATATGCTATTAAAGCTTCATATCTTCAGTGTGTGAGCCATGTCTGGTTGTGTCAACACTTTATCATAATTGCTTCAATTCTGATTTCATTTAGTTATCTTTTAAATATTGGTAAAGCTTAGTAAATGGCAATAGACATTTGACTATTTAAATCAACGCAAAAAGACAAATTTTATTTGCTGAAAAATTGACAAAAATAAATGGCTTTGTCTTCGTATAAAAATACAAATTAATCACTACAAAAATATTATACTTTTTGCACTGAAATGAAAAATCACTCGATTTTATAAGAAGTTCGTTTGGTTGTGTAAGTAAAATGACAAACGTCAATTATTCAAATACATCCAATTAAGGCAAGTCTTTTGTGAATTTTATTTTATTAAATAATAATTCCAACGACTTGCCGCAAACCCAGGCAATTTGTTTTGATTTTACTTTCACAACAGAACTCTCAACTAATTTTGAGCACAAAGTCTAAGTTCAATACACAGTCCAATAACATAAAATGTTATGCCAACTTTTTAAGCTCAGGTTGTTAAAGTTTCATTTCCTTTACAAGTTTTTTCCTCTTCCTCAATGATTTATTGGCAAAAATGGATTTTAGTTGCTTGTTTGTTTGTTTCGATGTTTTGTTGCTGTTGTTGTTGTTGTTTTGCACTAGGCCAAAGGTGGAAGAACTTTCTGAGTTTTGAAATTGTGCCAATATGTTTTTACTGGGTAGTTTTAGTGCAAAACTATGCCAAATATTTAAGCACTTGAGAGGGGCATAAAAATTGTTTGGTTTAGTAAAGGATTTATGGGTTTGAAGTTGAGGTTGATTGTATCTAAATTTATTAGATTGAAAAATTGTGAATGATTTTTGAAGACTTGTAGAGATTTGAGAGTGTGAAAGACATATGAATAATTGTCGAAAATATTGAAAAAATATTTTGTGAGGTCCAAGGAGTGGAGACATTGTGTTTTGCGTTAAGCAATTAACTCAGGTCTCAGGTCAGTGGTACAAAACATTTGAGTTGTGGCTTCAAACACCAGGACAAGAAGGAGTCTTAAAACAGTCTTCAGCTGCAATCAAAACTTCGTGTATGGTTTTTGGCACTTTGATGCCTCAGGCAGGCTGTTTGTTTTATTATTTTGCAAATCTTTTGAACAATTTTAAATATAAATCTCAAAATCTGTTTCTATTTTGAGACTTGAGAAACTCTGTAAAATGTTTTGAACTTCTTTTTGGCTTTCGTTTTTAGAATAGTTTTTTAGTTTGCAAACAGAGTAACTCGTAATTTTAACAAACACATAGCAGCTAAATAGAAGATAAGAAAATATGTTAACTAATGGGTAAATCTTATATCAACTGTTGAACAATTTATTCGTAAAATCTGGGAAATGTAATTCCACTTTTCTCTTATATCAAAAAACAACATAATAAATATCCTTACATTTCTTGGGTTTTCTTTTCTTAAACGCGGCCACATTTCCTGATTTTTGTCAAACAGATTTATTGCACTGAGCTTTTCTCTAACACATTTCTCATTTGAAAAATTGCGACATTTTCTTAAAGCCTTTAGCCTTAACTTTAACCGGTTTTCGAGCTATCACAACGTAACCTGAACCTGTCACTGGGCTTTGTTTTCTGTTTGCTCTGTTTGCCCAAAAAATTTCACACGCACACACTCGCACACACACACTCTCGTCGAACACACACAAACACCGATTCGATTCGATTCGCTTGGCCAGGCACCAGACCGTTGAGGACGCGTTGCTCGTCCCAAAAGTTAACGAAACGCGTACAATGTGCTCCCTGTCTGAACGGATGCTGGAGCTTGACTGAAATGCCGTTTACCTACAATTTCGGGCCAGAACCTACTACAACATAAGTGGGCATACGATGGCCCAGAACGAAGTTGGGACCCGAGGATGCTGGGCAAGCGAAATCTGTGGTCTGGCCTCTTCGAGTAATTACAGCATCCCTGCGAGAGCTTTGCCTTGGAGAAAGCTTTCCGTTAAAGAGTAAGCTTAAGTGGTGGTTAAGAGTGTATCCTTAGAGCTTGCGATACACATTTTAAAGCTGAATAAAGAGAGAAAGCTTTTAAAAGCTTTGGTTGAATTTGACTCTTATTGTAACACATTGAATGTCTAGAATGCTTCTATTTATTTTGGAGGTGGCTTCCCCTTTCCTTCCTTCAACAAATTTGAGCCCTTGCCTAGCTATTAAGAGCATTTAACAGGTGGTGTTTGGTTTCCAGAGGTAAATAAACAGGCAGTGGGTAAGCGTTTGTATTATATTTGAGTTTTTGGTGGACACCTCGTTAGGCTTGACTTTTCCTATCGGATGAGAACCACACAGATTTGATTTGACTCCTTAGCCTTGCTTAGATTAACAAAGCTTAACACTGATCAACATTTTCGAAAAGTTTTATGAAAATTTCAATATAGCTTGCTTGCAAAAAAAGTGTAAAAAAAAAGGTTAAGCTTGATTAAATGGCTCCTAGGAAATTAATGGCTTAGCAGCTCATTCCTCAAGCCTGTCTCCGCGCTTGTACCTCTACAGCTCTCTTAGCGTAGCGATGTGTATGGCGAATTGCTGGCGTCGATTGCTCGCTTGCTCCAGCGTTTCTGTTAGAGATGGGCGCGGGATTTTCGGAATTCCCACGGGACCAGAAAAAAACTACGCGATCTGGCGGGAAGGAAATGAGTTTTCAATTTCAAGTCGGGATCGGTACGGGACGGGATTACTTGTGACGGGACCGGGATGGAACGGAATTAATGCAAAATCCCGAAATTTTATGGAACTCGATTTATTTTTATTGGCCGCAGCAAGAATAAGCACACAGAGAAAAAAGGATATTAAAAAATATCCATTTGATGATTTTCGTATCGATTTGAAATGGATATGTCTGCGGTTGCTGGATCCGCTGCATTTTTGGCATTTTAGCTTGTTACTAATCATTTTTGTGTTACCATACATATAAATGCTTCGCTCGCGAAGAAGTTTCTTGACTTTTCATTTCTCTCATCCGTCTTACTCCTTTTGAAATTCGAAGTTTATTTCTTTCTAACCTTTCACAACTAGAGCGATTCCGTTGGATCTACACTTATATCAATAATTAAAACACGCTTAATTTTCGATTTCGATTAGGATATAAGGCTAGGTTAGGTTTACAGTTTCAATACTAGTAAGATAACACAAGAGATAGAGATACATAGAGATACATAATGAAGTCTTGTTAGCCATAAAAAGGCTAAAAAATAACAAATCTGCTGGCGCTGATGAACTGCCCGCTGAATTGTTCAAGGCTGGCGGTGAGGAGCTGGTAAGGTGCATGCACCAACTCCTATGCAGAATATGGTCCGAAGAATGCATGCCCGAAGATTGGAATCTAAGTGTACTCTGTCCAATATTTAAAAAAGGAGCCCCTGCGGTATGCACCAATTAACGCGGGATCAGTCTCCTTCCCATCGCATATAAGGTTCTATCATGCATCCTATGTAAACGTCTACAGCCGAGAATGAGTGAATTGATTGAACCTTATCAACAAAACCTGGAGAAGACCCAAGGAAGAAAGATCGACACCTACCACCTTTTTGTTGACACGCCGATAAGGTCGAAGTTCTTTAAAGCCCTGTCTACCTTTGGTATTCCAGCAAAGTACGTTCGAATTTGCATGATGACGTAGAGAAGCACACAAAGCTCCGTCGAAATAGGATAAGACCTCTCCGAGCCTTGCGATACCAAAAGAGGTTTTAGACAGGGTGACACCTTATCGTGTGACTTCTTTAATCTGCTAATGGAGTACATACTACGGCAGTGCCAAAATGCTCACAGAACGGGCACCATCTTTACCAGAGATAACATGTTACTTGCATATGCCGATGATAATGATATCATCAGGAAAAGCGAGTCTGCTGTAAAACGGGCGTTCTTAGAGATAGAGAAGCAGTCAAAACTTATGGGCTTAGCGGTAAATGAGGATAAGACGAAGTACCTACTATCAATGCGCAGTGAGTCTAAGCTTGGACAATCTGTTGCAATGGGAGACTACAACTTCAAGGTTGTTAAGGAATTTGTCTACCTCGGAACGACGATAACCCGCGACAACAACACCAGTCTGGAAATCCGAAGAAGAATTACTCTTGCAAACCGATGTTACTACGGGCTCAGTAAGGAGTTCAAGAGCAGAGCCCTCTCTCGAAAAACGAAAATTGCGCTATACAAGTCGCTTATCATCCCACACCTGCTATACGGCGCAGAGGCATGGACAATGTCATCAAAGGATGAAGCGGCAATTGGCGTCTTCGAGAGAAAAGTTCTTCGGAGGATTTATGGAACTCTAAACGTTGGCGCCGAATTTCACTTCCGAATGAATCGCGAACTGTTCGAGCTCTATGGGGACACTAAACTTGTCAAGCGCATAAAACAACAGCGGCTGCGCTGGATAGGACAAGTTACCCGTATGGATGATAACGCTCCAGTAAAACGGGTGTACAGTCGGCATGCGAACAGGTTAGGAGGCAAGCCCGGGTCGGGTCGACCAGGTGCTGGGAAATATTGCGGAGCTGGGTGTGTCCTCCTGGTGGGATGTCGCCCGAGACAGAGGCGAGTGGCGGGCATTAGAGGCAGCGGCCGAGACCGTAAAACGGTTGTGATGATATTATTACCATCAATGGCCAAAGAAGAAGAAGAATTAACAGTCGACAGTTCACAATTGGAATCACTCAGAGATGTGCTTTGCCGCTCAACATTTGCATTACCGCTCAGAAATTGCTTTAATAAAATGTAGAATTCTTTAAAATTCCCTTAACTTCAATATATAATGTACGAATTAGCAGTCGTTTGACAGTTCATAAATTTGGTAAAGTCGCGACGCGTCGCTCAGTTATCGTTAAAGAGTTCCGCAGTCGCTTAGAAATTGTTTTATAATCTCTCAGCGTGTGTTCAAGTCGCTTGTTAGTCACACAGGATCGCTTAGGATCGCTCATGAGTCTTTTTAAGCGCTTCGAAATCTCTCAGGATTCGAACATTCACTCAGGAAGCACTCAGCTATGTAAGTGTCGCTCTGGTGTCACTGTGGTTAGTAGAAGAATCGCTCAGTCGTTTCGGAGACAACATAGACTACCTCTGGGTTGTTAGTGATTCGTCAGTAAACTATTGCGTCACTTAGTCGCTGAGACTCCATCAGATTCGCCTAAAAGCCGCTAAGGAAATATCAGTTAACATTTTCAATGGCAAAAAAGGGTTAAACCCTTTAAAAGTTGTTCGGCAGAAGAGGCTGAGTAAAGCATTCGTTTCGTACAAAAGTCGCTGATCCGCTAAAGAATCTGACAGAATTTGAGCGTCTGATCACAGCTAGTTACACAAAAAAGAAGAAAAGTGATTTCAAGGCTGCAAACGCACTCAAAACTGCTATAAGCGAGTTGCTTTGGGAAGCTTGAAAGGTGTTCAATGAGCACTGCTCATATTACTTGGTAACTGATGAGCAGTCAATGGCTACAAATTCAAAATTATCAGTAAAAAAAAGTTACCACGTATTATAAGGCTTCCATCAGATTCCAAAGCATCATTAAAAATTCATTATTTTTCCCTATTCCCACTTACCTCAATCGTATTTTGGGTGCTTTTTCGCCAAGCATAATTAGCCGCCTGCCATTCCCATGACTGTCAATTGATGAAAAATTCCAATCTAGAGTAGGAAAAAGACATAACCCAAAAACCTAATCACAAATATCGCACACCTTGAAAGCCAATCAATGCCAACCAGCTAGGACAAATGAAAAGCTCGCCTAAATGGTCAATGTTGGTCAGCGTACAAATTTGTCCACTTGGTTGACTGGCAGACAGCGCTAATTAAACCACATGGAAGTGGTGGGGGGACCAACCTGAACAAAAACCCGATGCAAGTTAAAAGTGATATAAAGCCTGAAAAATCCGTTGAGCCGAGGGGCTGGTCCAGACCAGAACACGGCCAGCCTGTTGTTTCAACTTGCAAGCCATTAACTGCTTTGTTTGCCCCGTCCATGGGTGAGGGAGGAATGGCGTGGTGAGGGGAGGGCAGGTTGTATGTACAATGATGATTGTATAATGGAAGTAGGTACGTTGCCTAAATGCAGCCTCGTGTCCTGTAAATGACACGTAGAGACAATCGAATTGTGATTTGTCCGTAAAGCGAGCGAGTAAGCGAACGAGCAGTCTGTCAAAGTGGCAGTCCAACCACTTCTTCCACTTCCTCCAGCTCCAGCACAGCACAGTTTTGGCCATTAAGTGGCGCACATGTTGCCCCCAAGAGCACACGGACGCACACACTTACTCGCAGGTGTCTCTGGACTACACGACCAGAAATCGTTTGTGTAATTTGAAAAATTCTTCGTGATACATTTGCATTGCTCATTAAATGGGTAAATGTTTTGAAAGTTGACGAATGAGTGGGGGAATTGTTTAAATGAGGGAAGCTGGTCACAAACTGTTGTGAGAGTAATCACCACAAGGAAATTAAATGGAAATTTTGTATTAAATTTTAATATTTTGCTATTAGGACTTCTATTAAAAGTGACGTTCATGTTTAAACCTTCAGCAATCCCATTACATACTTCAAGGACATAATCAATAGCTTCAGTCTTTCTGACTTCCCTATGCTCGCACTTCTTTGAGAAACCCATAAATTGTCTGGACAATTTTTAGACATCATAATATATAAAGCGTAATAAATATATATGCGACAAACAAACAAACAAACGGAAATCAAAATAAGCTTTGGCCAAAGAGCTTTGCCTTGTTGTGTTGTAAATTGAAAGCAGACCGACAGACAGAAGAACTAAAAGACAGACCCCAGCACAAATGCCAAGTAATGAGCGTAAAAATGGTAGCACGACCCAAAGAAAGAAGGAAGGAAGGTGCCAAGGCGACCGTAAATCGTTTTTGTTGCACTTTCAAGGTAAAATAACAATTTAAGTTTATTACTGAGTGCCAGCGACAATAATAAAAGTCCTCAAGCACCAGATGATGGCAAAGGCTGACCACTAACCCAGTACAAAGGAGAGAAAGACAGGGACAGAGAGAGAGAGTGAGGAAGATATGGTATGGAATGAAATGATGTATGACAAAGCAGGTTGAAGTGACAAGTTTAGTTTTTATGTGGATTTCCACTAGATTACTAGCTTAGATTACCCAAAATTGCAGAGTAAGCTTAATTCAGGGTATATTCGGATACCTGGGGAGTGGATTGGCCAAAACTTTTTAAATATTTCCTTACTCAGCTTACAGTCTTAGTTTTAAAGACAAAATAAAAGAAAATTTTATCACTTTAGAATTGAAATGACATTAAATTACTTTAAGCCCTTTCGCCTTAAATCTACATGTCTGTGAACAGTTTTTTTCAATTTGGTAGACTTTCATTTTATAACCTAGTAATCACGCATATTTGGGTTATCTGACGACCATTCGCTAAAAAACGAATTTAAAAACTGGACAATATTAGACTTAAAAACAAGTTTCAAAATAAAGATTTATTATAGAACTGATTAAGAAGAAGTATTACATTGGCGCTTAAATACCTAAGCGACAATATTACATAAAAAACGCGGTAATAAGTTTTACGTTGTGTTCGGACCCAAGCAAGGCAGGAGGTAGTAAAATTTATTTATTTTGACGGTAGGTAGAGAACAAATATGTCAGAAAAAATTAAAAATTCGATTGAAGCGCTTTCAAGAGGAAGAAAAAATTACGCTTACAAATTCCGAAGAGGCCAAGCAATTTATTTGGGGGTACCGATCGGTACGACCCTGCATTACCAGTCGTTAGTGTGCTGATGGGTGCACACTATAGTTAAAGTACCAGACTAGCGCTGTGATGCATTACCTGTCGTTAACGATGCGACTGACTCTTAGTGATGCATCAGGTCGTTAGGCCTGGTAGTGCCTTGACACCAGCTGAACTACAGGGGACCACAGTAATATTGTTATACACAGAAAAAGAATCTGAGATAAACGGGATTAAATCAATCCCAAACGATGTCAGAATTCGGTCAATTCCGGATTTTCAGTTCCAAGTATGAGCAGGATTGACACTATCTCGGATTTTTCAATCCCGGAATTCTTGTCTTGATCCTTACTTTATGACACATGGGATTGATTTAAGCTTGTTATCCGAACTCGACTTCATCCCATAGTAGGATCCAATCAAAAAGTCCCCGATATTGACTTAAGCTTGAAATTCGTACTTGATTTGATCTAGAAATCGGCTTTGTGCAAGTTTCGACGAGATTAAATTGAGCTCGAAATTCAAAATACACTCAATCCGAAAGAGGATTGCTCCAAAAACTGCCGAGATTGATTAATGCTCGAAATTCGTACTTGATTTGATCTGTAAATCGGCTTGGGGCGAGTTTGCGCGAGATTAAATTGACCTCGATATTGGAACTGCACTTAAACCCAAAAAGGATTGATTCATATGTGTGAGCGTGTTCATTTGTTTAGAAAATTAATGAAAACACACGAATTAAAGAATACAGAGTATTTTGCAGCCGGGGTATTCGACTACAGTGCCCTTACCTGCTTTAACTTTATGTTACCCGAAAATGAGCTTCGCACATGAGCACCATGCGACTTACTGAACGACATTTTTGATTTTCAAACCAGCAAGTTCTTGCCGGCTCGTGGTCATTACCCCCGTATCTTTAATAAAATTTAGCTTTCTCCTCATGCCAGTATTGCTATGACTGTTGGGGAATTGCAAGGCATCAAAGCAGAAAAATCGACACATAAAATTAAATACTAAGTTGATAGTAGCCTTTGCATAGCCCCATAGTACTGGTAAGAGATATTTTCTTGCTCTCATACTATTTCGCTCTTTCGCTTTGATATGGGACATCCGTACTAACTTCAATCTCGAGTCTGGACTATTTAATATTGACATTTGACAGCCGTACTTACTTCAATCTCGATCCTTTTTGGATTGATACCAACTTTTCAGGATTGTTTCAAGCCTTTCGAACTTGTATCAAGCTCGATCTGGTACGACTCTAGCTTGAAATTTCAATCCGAAGGTCGAGATCAAATCAATCTTTTTGAGTTTGATTTTATCTCGCCATTTTTTTTTTCTGTGTACACTTTTGAAATCTATACTACTTGACAATTTCGAATTTGAAAATAAACCAAAATTTGCTGATCAACCCAAGCTCTATTAGTGTGTTATGAATCCAGAGCAGAATATTTTAAGAGCTAAGACCCATCCACCAAGTTTTCTTTTGGAAATCAACGAATTTTGCACTTTTTACTCACTCTTTTTCTTGCCAAGGTTTTCTTCCTGCCTTTTCCTTGGGTAATTCTAAATTAAGTTCTCGAAAAATGTAAATTGTAAAACAGATTGTAATACTTTTTCAGATGTAAAGATTAATATCTAATCACTGACTACCACTGAACTGCTAGCTTTAAGCAAACTGTTAATATTACTGGGCAATAAAGCAAACCATTATTATTATTATTATTATTACTCACTTTTTTTTTTGGGGGCTTTTTTTTTTTTTATAAATAAAACCCCCCAAAACAACTGCGCCATCGCGAATGACTGTTATTGAATTCAATCTACCATCTGCCTGAAACTTGGAAGTCCGTGCAATAAGAGAATTATTTTACAACATAAAACTTTTGTTTCTATACGTTGAAAAATTAAGTGTAAAGTCGATCAAAATAGTGAATTTTTAATGCTTTCAATTTTGTATCTGTATATGGGTTTTTACGACCTGTTTTGATTTTAGTCAAAGTGAATACTAGCAGGCTCAAGGTCGAGGATTGATTATAGTTCACTAATCAACAGAAAATTCAACAGAGAATACATATGAACATGAACAGTAGCTGTGGCTGTGTAGACGGCCGTTTCGGCTGCCACCATGGCTAAGCCTTCGTGCCTTCGTCAGTACACTTTCAGTTGCTGTCACACCATCAAGCAATTTGCAAATCCTATTTAAATATGACCCAGACGGCGACTGAAGACTTGAGAATTCCAAATGCACAAATGGCACAAAATTTCTACTTGTCATTAAGAAAATAACTCAGAGTGTGTAATTTTTGTTGAACCGAACCAAAATATTGGGTTCTGAATAGCTTCGGGTTCAATTATTTGTTCACACTTTGTTTTCAGACGTTAAAGATAGACGAACAGTCGGATAGACAGACGGACCAACAGATGATAATGGCTAAATCGACTTGGCTATTGATGCTATATTTAATAGGGTCGACAATGTTTTCTTCTCCCTGCACAACTTCATAATCCCCTCTTCCCCAATTTCAATGGGTATAGAAACTTCGAACATTAAATAGTCCTGTATCTATTTCCTGAGGACTTGATAAATTTTCCACCCCGAGTATGAAAATGGCATATGTAATACTGTAAAATAGTTTTCCATTCAATATGCAATAAGTACATATTAGTATTTTGGTTTATAGTTCAGTAATCGCCTTTTGCTTCCATACGCACAAAATATTTATCAAGCACAAACAAGTTTTCAATTAGAAATATAAACAGGGCGTCAATTGACAAAATATTAATGGAAAAGTCAAACAAATAAAATGCAATAACGTTAGCAAAGGCAGCTCGTTATGACTACCAGAGGGCATGAAAGGGCATTAAATGCAGTTGGAGCTTACAAAGGATTCAAATAAGCATATAAATATTGTAGATGCACGAGGCATGAATAGACGACAACAACAACGAACAGGAGCAACAAACCAAGGCAGATAAATTACTCAGGGAAAATGCTTACAATGAGGGCAAATGCTGAAGCTTTTCATATGCACTTTCTCGCTCTAAATTTAAAGGTATTTTCACATGCGGCGTGTGTGTTTGGCTTATGATATTAAACTTATTATTGCACAAACAAATGCGCCTTCTACCTATGGTAATTTGACTAAGCTGGATGCAGATTATGCTCAGACCATGAGCTGTAACCATGTACGCACATACCAACTGTATGAAAGTTGACCACAACTCATTGCACAACATCGTTAGCTGTCGTGTCTTGGCCATATCTAGCAAATCTAATCAGCTTTGTGGTCTCTCAAATGTGGCATTCAAATTAGATAATTTGCGTTGAGTGCAGCACATATTGCGGCCATTAATGGGTTAACAGCAGGGTAATGGAAAGCTTATATTGCCCATGGAGCTAAGTATCAAGGGATTTAAAGAACACCAGGAATCTAGGCCACACTTAGACTGGATTTACACGGTGCAACAAACTTCATGAAGTTTTTGAGAAAGCTTTAGTTTGTAGGAAAGAGGTGTATTGGGGGGTCACTTGCGCCTCTAGGCCTCTTTCCCACAAAAAAGAGCTTTTTGCAAAACTTCATGAAGTTTCCTTCACTGTCTAAATCCAGTCTTAGAAAGACACGCCAGTCAGAGTTCTGGCACAAATTATAACTTGCCGTTTGTTCGATATCGAAGTACAAGCTAACTAAGCCATGTAGGAAATATTGAAACATTTCCCGAATTTGTTGCTATATTGAATAACATTCCTTATTTAAGCTCACTTAATTTGCTATTCCATTTTATCACATGAAATTCGTAAAAATATTGTACAGTTTTGTTTAACCTTTCATCTTCCTGCTGGCATTAAGCGTGCAGGTTGTTCATACAAAACGAGCAGAAGCTACTTCATTATGTATGACAACTGGCATATAAAGACATACGAGAGAGCTCGTACACGAACCTTCACACATTCAGTTGGAAAAAAAACAAGGAAAGGAAGAAGTACAACAAACTGACTTCCTTTTCCTTCCTACTTCCCTCCCTCCTCCGCCATCCCCTACATTTCCCTTTATTTTCGGGGCGTTTTAATTGCAAACTGGCACACTATGGAACGCCTGGGCCCAGGCGGGTGTTGCCTCTGACCGCCATTGCCAAGCCATTAGGGGCGGTCAAGTGGCCAGGCCGACACTCCCTGGCTCCCTATTCCCCTCGCTGGAGACCACGACCCAACAGCGATGGCAACAATCAAGCGAACAAATTGGGTTACTGCTCAACTGTCTGGTTAATGGCTACAATGACACAATTAATTGCATGTTGGCCAACCATTCCACTGGCTGACTTCTGCCAACATGAATTAATTTTTGTGCAAAAAATTTAATATGCGCCAAATGCTAAAAATTAATTACTAATTACGAGTAGAAGTCAACGATTCAAGGCGACTGACAGCGACAGGAAATACACTTGAGAAGTGAGCTTTGGGAATGGCAAAAGTGGTGGAAGTTAAAACACGAGAAATTCGCTTCTTTTTTATACCAACCGAACTCGATCTGCAAATAAATGAATATATTTTTAACCTAACCTACTTTAAGTGTGACCAGGTCTAATGTTTACATAGCATGTCGCTTAAATAGTGGAAAAAACATGTAAATTAGAGCGTTTTTTTCAAATTTGGGCCTGAAATTTACTTGCCTCGTGGCCACAGTGCTGAAACAAAGCAAAACTATTATCTGGGATGAGTGCACTATGGCACACAAACATTCTTTTGAGGCGTTAAACAGAACGCTCAAAGACAGAAAAAACAGCGACGTCTTATCGACGGTTACTCCTTTCCGGTGATTTCAGATAATTACTTCCCGTCATTCCATGTTCAACGTACGCTGTTGAGATCAACACTTGCTTGAAATCATCGGCATTGTGGCCTAATGTTCAAAAAGTCCAGCTAAAAATAAACATGATCGTTCAAATGCTAGATATCGGCGATGGAGAAGTTCCTGTCAATAAAATTGCCCACCAATTTCTGCACAATCGCTTATTCACAATATGCTCTCTTTGACCGCGAATTTTCCGATGTACGCACACAATTCTTAGCTCATGCGTGGCTGGCAAAAAGAACCATTTTGTGGACGTCACGGATTCAATCTTCAAGATACAGCAGCCATCGTTGCCAGCTGACTTGCTAATCGATCGATACTGTTTGCGTTGCCAACGAAGCAGTAAACCATCCAACAGAATTTTTGAACTCACTGGACTTGCCAGGCCTGTCACCACACCTTCTACGATTGAAAGCTGGATCTCCGGTAATTTTACATCTGAATTGGAACGGATGTGCAATGGCTCGCGATTGTTAATCTAAAAACTGATGAACAACGTTATCGAAGCCACCATTTTGATTCGCAAATGTTTTGCTTCCACGAATTGCAATGATTCTCACAAACGTCCCTCCCCTATTAGATTGGCATTCGCAATGACAATCAATAAGGCTCAGCACTTCACAGGTACAGAGTATGTTATAGTCGGGCTTGACCGACTTTCTTTCTTGTTTTATTTGTTATTCTTGTCGGTCACTGTCTACAGCGCTGCATTCCCAGTCATAAATCGCATCGCCACACACTTACAATACAATCGTTATTTTTTTTTGGTCTGTCTAAAAATCCTCGGCGTGGTAGGCAGTCAAAGTCAGCTGCATTAACAACTCAGTAAAAGCAGTAAAATAAAATTAATTTATAAACTATTCTTGTAATGGTTTGCAACGATTTTTTACCTTGTTTTGCAAGACTGGATTCCTTCAATCAAGATAAAAACCTGAAGTTTTAGCCGGCTCAAGGTAATGTTTTGCTTTCGCATAAATCTACAAAATCATCAAATATGCTGCAAGTCGGAAAGATCGTTTATATGGCAGCTATGTAAAATAGTGTTTTGAACTGAACGTTTGGTAAGTCGTCTAGGAAGCTAAAAATTCGAATACAAACCAATTTTTGGAGCAAAATATGCGTTCAAACCAAATTTGGGGCATATATTTTAATAATTGGAGCTTATGACAAAAAAGGGGAGTCTGGCCCAATGTGTAATGGCCCAATCGTATTAATGAGAGATATACTCCCTGCTTCTAATGAATTCAATTCAGGACGAAACTCGTGAATGGTGTTCTAAACAAGGCTGCAAACCTCCGAAATTCTGCAGCACGTGCGGTCCAGAGGTTTGAGCTTATCAAATGGCTAAGATTGTTTACAAGTTCAACCAATGGTTTTGGTTGGTTTTTATATTGTTAAATCTGTGGCGACTCTGCCACCACTAGAAACGTACGACTATCGATTACCACACTAGTCACAAGCGACTATTGATTGCTCACAAAGTTCATTCATATCCCATCTCCAGGAGTTAGAGAAGCGAACACGAAGCCAGCGCTCGGAGCTGGTTTCTTCCAATAATATATGTCGAACTATTTCAGTTAAATAATAAATATTACGATGCTATTGGCCACCATAGGCCTGGTTCAGCATCCACGGCCCTGATCAACTTTGACGGCTGCAACATCAGTGGTCCCTCATCGAGCAACGTGCATGCACTTGCATGCCCCACGAACCACACCTACTTGAACAGCTGGACAACTGCCTGCTTTGCTGGCCTACCTTAACCACAAGTAACCGGCCACTCGATCGAATACCCACGGCCACAAGCGACCAGCATTCCGAGGATAATGCTCTTTGATTGGCATTTACTGTCATCTACCAGCTCTTGAACAAGCGTGCCTGCGCCCACAGTCGTGTAACTAACGCGGCTGTCGCCAATATGCGACGTCTACCTACAGCCTCTTGCATCCGCACATCAACCTCAACCGAGGCAAAACCGATTCTGGTTCAGTACAGTCTACGACGCGCACGTCTGAGAACCTGATCGACAAAGTCTTCATCCGAGGCAGCAACAAAGTCCTCAAACGAGGCAGCAACAAAGCCCTTAACGCGAGGCAGCAAAGCCGTCATTCGAGTCAGCGACAAAGTCTTCCGAGGCAGCGACAAAGTCCTCATCCGTGGCACTTCGATTTGGTTCAGTCGTGTCAAGCCCTCAACGAAAGGCAGCAAAGACCTCAACGCGAGGCAACAAAGTCCTCAACCAAGGCAACACGAAGTGCTCGACCAGAGGCGACTTCAACCGTCAACCTCAACAAGAGGCAACAAGATCCCGGCTCAGACGAACTTGCTTTTCAACGCCCACTCGACGCACAACTACGCAAATCTGTTCTCGGTCCACATGGTCAGTACTACGGACACTGCAGCTTCTTCACATCTTATCTTTTCGCTCCCACACGGTCACTGGATGGGGAGTACTGTGACGAATCTGCCAACACTAGAAACGAACGACTTTCGATTACCACACTAGTCACAAGCGACTATCGATTGCTCACAAAGCTCGTTGATCTCTCATCTCCAGGAGTTAGAGAGTTTGTGTGAGACAAGCGAATGCGAAGCCAGCGTTCGTAGCTGCTTTTTCCCAAAAATTTATGTCAAACTTTTTAATATTAAGTACGATCTGAATTCCTAAAAATCCTTTTCCCTTCAATCAGTAGTCAATAGGACCATATTCATTATTGTTATACTTCATTGCGACATCTTCCGCGGCTACGAAAATGACCAAGCCTTTGAAATTGTGAGGTAACGTCCTCCTTCTTAGAAAATTGTATATACATTTTGGAACTTAGTATTGCAATATCACAGCCAGTCTCTTCGTTTCCTCATTTTCGTGGATTTATAAAATTATGATGAACAGCAAATTGTCCCTTTCTCTTTATGGTCAAAATGACATGTTATACATAGTTTAGAAATGAGACGAAAATAATTTTTTTTGACAAATTGAAAAATTGACCAGCCCATATCAAATTGATATTGATATTCTATTTTTCAGTGTATAAATGGCTGGGTGTGGTGCAGATGGTAGTGTGTGTGCCTGTTTTGCAAAAGGTCGTGGGTTCGGTCCCACCCCAGGACATCTAATGAAAAGTGTTTTCTCACACCCGGTCACCTTTACAAGCTATTGGCGTCAGCTTTGAAGTAACTGTAGATCCCTTTCTCTGGTGCGAAAATGATAAGCACACAAGCCAAGAGATTAACGAAGATCGGCTTGGCCCTTTGGGCTGTGTAAAGCCAACAATAAATATAATAAATAGCTATACGGAAAACCTAGGTTCCTTGTTGCTGAAGAAGAACCTTAAACAAATAACGATCTGTAAAATATCCCTAAGGCTGTAGCATAGAACTAAAAATAAATGATGTTTCAAGAAACTGCCACAACATGGCGCCAGTGTGTCTTGGCTTGGGTCAAAGCATATATCCTGTGATTGTATTTGGCAGAGTGTGAAATGCCTAATGTTTACATAGCTTAAGCCAGATGAGGCAGAGCAGAACGCTTTAAACTACAAAAAGCTTTTTGCACTTTTTCCTTTCACTCTCGCTCTCTTTCTCTCGGGGGGAAACTTGGACAGTAAAAGGCAGCAGCGTATAACAATGAAACTTTGCACGCTTTTCCAATTATTTGAATGAGTGCATAGACATGTGAGGCGAGTGCATGTGTGTGTGTGAAAGCCCTTTTACAAATTAACCCACATTTGCCGGCTGCTTTTAGCTTTGTACATTTTCATTTCTTTTCCTCTTTTTGGAAATTGGCAAGGAGTTTGTTTAGTTTTCATTGAGGTTAGATGAGAAACGGATGATTGAGATCTTAAAAGTGCCTTTCCATGCTCGGGCTTTTATGCCAGCGATAATTTATATCACATTTTATGCAAAAATCTTGCATGCAAATGCAGTTTTATGCAAAAAATTTGCATTTCGGTCTCCAAATTGGCCTTTGGCATGGAAAAGCAAAACATGCATAAAAACTGAATTAGAAACTGGGGTGAGCCAACTTCAACTGGTGGCTCATTAAAATGCCGCCGTGTAAAAGCTTTTGATATTTACTCGCACAAAGGGCAGAGCCAGCGTTAATGGTCTGCCATAAAACGCACAAGCGAAAAGGATCAAAACCAGGAGTTGGAGGCTAATGCGTTGCAGTAGTCCGCGTCAAAGGCAAAGCCGAAACGCTTGTTACAAATTACCAAGGCAGCAGCAGCAACAGCAGGAGCAAACAGGAGCAACAGCAACAATGGCTAAGTACTAAGTAATGGTTGACCAGCGAAGCGGACGACTGAACGTTAACCAAATTACAATGGCCATAAAAACTATGCGAAAAGATTAGCGTTTTTTAAGGCCAGCGTGTGTGTGTGTGTGTGTGTGTAAGTGAGTATCTTCTTGTCAAACTGGTTTTAATTACAACAAAATTTGATGAGCTGAATTGTCAAGATTCTTTGTCGGAAAGAAGTTTACCCAGGCGAATATTGTGTAACGTTCGACAATGCCCCGTGGAGGCGGCTATTTAGCGCACATTTAAGCTGCCAGCAAGACAACAAGCCCAACTAAGGCGAGGACAACGACGACGACAACAAGGATGCAGCCGCCCAGTGACAATAATTTAATTTAATGTGTTTGCATGCAACGACTATGCTGACGACAACAACAAGGGGAAAGGCGAAAGGCGGATGGCGAATGGAGCCTGCTCCTGCATTGAACTCTCGCCTTGGCTGCACCAAGATAACTCACAATTTGTGGCCGTTGCGTGCACGTTGTAAGCGACGCTCTGCGCAGCCAAAGGCAAAATTTATGGCTGCTTCCGTTCACCAGTTCGCCTGTTCGCGTTAAGATGCGCGATCTTTGGGGGAATTTATGGTGAAATTATTAGTGTAAACATTTTGTATTTAATTAACGGCCACGCGTTGTCACAGCCGCCCACAAAAGAATCCACTGATTTCGGTAAGTTCCTGTGAGTAATGCAATATTAATGATGCGCCAACTTTTGGACCACATTAAAGCTTTAAAGTCTCCCCCCAAATTGCGTGACTCATTACGCACGGAAAAGCAGATTTCTCACATTCGAATTCCCGTTGACAGCTGGCGCCATATTAATGCATCCCATCCAGGCTGTGAAAGTTGGGACATTAAACGGCCTGACCGCCTGCTAGGCGAGCGCTCATTACTCGTATCTCACTCTCTCTTTCTCTCTGTGCAATTGTGACTTCTTTGGACCTGCTGCACCAGGAGGTGTCTCCCACCGAGACTCCTTTCAGTTGTAATATTGCCAGCAATAATTTGATCGTTAAAATGGTCGCCGCCTTTTTATGGTCAGCTGCTGCTGCTGCTGCCAGCAGCCTCCTGCCCTCGTTGTCAGCAATTAAATGTATTTTTACGATTGTGCAGCATTTGCAGTCCGGTAATGAAATTAACAGCAATGCCCGGGCAAGGATGAAGCAAGAAACAGCTCTGGCACTGATAAACGATCGTAGCTGCTGCTGGCTTTAAAATGCCACTTACGAGTAAACTGCCATGAAAAGCTTGTTAAGCGTTAAATGGCCAGAAAATATTTATTTCGGGAGCGAAGAGAAAGACCCATAATTGCAGCCAACGACCGACATTTTGCTATTATCACTTCTGCAGCGAACAGGAGCAGCAGCAGCACTTGGCTGTCCACAGGTGGCGCTGTAATTTGCACCTTTCATGAGCGCCTGTCAACGCAACTTCGTGTAGTCGCGCCTCAGCCACCCCGACTGGGAGCGGAGCTGCCTAAGTGAGCCACTATGTCAGCGGGCCCCAAGGTGGCAGAGGGGTGAGACCACGACGCTTGGGAGTAATTAACACTGCGTCGTTTCCACCAAAGCTGTGTAAACAATAAGAACCTGCAGTCGCAGTGGTTAATTACGCCGACAATGCGTTGTCAGCGGAATTGTTGGCAGGAACAACTGAAAGAAAGGAAAGGAAAAGTGCACGCATAGAGAGGAGGTAAGTATTGCAAAGACTTGGCAGAGTTAAAAATCGTGTGTGTGTGTTTTTAATGCTCACGAGGATTTGATGAGAAACATAATGGCTGAAGAATTTGCATACTGTTTTTTTTTTGGATGGAAACCAAATTTTCTTTTAATAGATACAAAGAAAAGTAATAGGGAGCTGGGAATACATAGATTGATAGCGAGAGCAGGTTTGAAACTTAACTAAAAAAATCTCTGTCACTAACACAGTAAGGATAAAGGGATACACATTCCTTTAATATAGCTATATTAGGTATAACCAAATAGGCTTGTGTCAATTTAGATTTTGTTGGACTTATGTAGAGAGGGAAAAAACCTGTTCAGAAATCTAGTTCCTTCCAGCTAAGAAAAATTGGGGAAAGTTAACTTCGGCTCGGCCGAAGTTTTGTATACCCTTGCAGTTTGTTTTTCTTAATAAGACTACTTTTCGTTCCTTACTTTTCTATGGGAGCTATACTATATAGATGTCCGATTTCGACCAAACTTAGTGCAATCATGGAAAAGCACAACAAACTGTTAATTACGAAATTTGGAGACGTTCCCATTAAAAACAAACAAGTTTTTCTCACTAGAACTTCTTTTTCGACCGATCATTCATATGCTACCGATTTTGACAAAAGAGAATGTGTTATTATATAATAAATTACCAATAAATATGCCCCCTCGAACTGTTTTCGTCCGATCATTCCTATGGCAGCTATATGCTATTGTCATCCGATTTTGACCAAACTTTGTAGAATCGTGTGGGAGCAAATAAATCAAATTCACGCCAATTTTGCGGACATTTCCATGGAAAAGAAAAAAGTTTTTCAAACTAAGACTACTTTTCAGACAATACTTTTCTATGACAGCTTTACTATAAAGATGCCCGATCTCGACCAAATTTGGTGGAATCATGGAGATGCATAGTAAACTAAGAAATACGAAGTTTGGAGGCGGTTCAATTGAAAACATAAAAGTTTTTCTCACTAAAACTTGTTGTTCGACCGATCGTTCCTATGACAGCTATATGCTATAGTCATCCGATCCGGCCGGTTCCGACAAATGTGCAGCGTATTTGTATTTGCAGGATAGCTTTAAAACTGACGGAGGAGATAGCATAGAAACCGACGGTCAGACGGATGGACAGACAGACGAAGAGGGCTAAATCATCTCAGCTCGTCATGCTGATCAAGAATATATATACTTTACGTGGTCGGAGATGCTTCCTTGTATGCGTTACAAACATCCGGACAATTTTATTATATTTCTGCAAGGGTATAATAAGTACAAAACTTACTCACATATACTGAGAGTAAATGCTCTAAAACTAATTCGCACCCCACAGAAAAGTATAATCCCAGCAAACATTTTATAAAATTTAGTATCACATTCGAGGTTTTTCAAGTCCTCGGTCTGATTAAAATAGTAGTTGTTCACGTTCCGTTCCCAAGTTCCTAACTCCTAACCTAGTTCCTAACTCCTAGTGTAAGTTAAGTTAATAAGCTTGGCTTAATCGATATATAATAGAGCGATAACGATAAATAAATTTACTTATAGAGTCGACCTACTACAACGAAAGAGAGTGCACGCGTTGTCTTCTAACTCGCTAGGAGACCTACCCCAATACTTCCCCTCAAAAGTTTCTTTTGCGCACCTGCAACCCCTACAAGTCCCTAGAGCACTACTCCCCTACATTGGAAAGCCACCCTCCCACATTTTCAGTAGTAATAAATGTGCGCTTTTCTGACCATAACTTATTGTCGGGAGAAATTGGTTCCCTAGCCGCGGCTCTTTATGAAGAGTCGTTTTTAGCCTGTTTTTCTGAACAGTTTCGACTTATTTTCGAGTCATATTTCCAATCATTTGCTAGATTTTTTTAATGCTGGTGCATCGATAACAAAACAGCACACAATAATATAAAAAATTTGTTAGCAAAAACTAGACCCTCTGGCAGAAATGTAAGATTGTAAGATCCATTTATAGCCTGAACCTAACTCAATCATATTGTTTACCCAATAGTGTTCAAAATGTTCTTGTAAACGGCACCATATCACATCAAGTAAAGTTTTAAGCGTTCTCAAAAAACATTGTTCTTGATGTGGGAACAGTGTACAACAATAGGGGAAAAACCGTTATTGCACTGCTTTTGGTAAGTCCAATATTCTAGGTTCTACCAGTTATAGCACTCCTGACATGGAAAAGCAGTAGCTGATTTGCCGTCGATGGGCAAAGTCTAATGACGATGGAACTGAAAAGTTCTTAGAAAAAATCGAATGGCTTCCATTCTGGCTGTCTACAAACTACAAATGACATAATGACAATCTCAAAAGTCGTTAAAAAAGTTGAATGATGTACTTGAAGGTAGTTTTATTTTGCGATTAAAGAACATTTTCACATCTGGGCCCATTTTAGCATTCCTTTTTCGGATGGACTATACTTCAAATATCGAGCATATCTTAATCTCGGATATTCTTGCCCCAAGCCGATTTCGAGATGGAGCTTAAATCAATATCGGACTTTATTAACTAAATCCGAATGTGGGATCAATCGGGTTTGAATAACAAAATAAAATCAATCCCGAGATCAATATATTGAGATTATATCAAGCCCACCCGAGCTAAAGACGGAATTAAGAAATGAACTACGGGACTATGAATTCGGAACTCAATTCAATCCTTTCGTTCCAGTCTTTGAGAAAGCCCGACCGTCTTCTGACAACTTTTTTGGGATAGATAAAGCTATGTTTAAGAGTTTTTAAATGTTGTTATATAACGTGAAAGAGAGTCATTACAAGAGACTCAATTTTACTTTTTCTTTACGCCTTAAAACTTCGTAGATAAAATTAAGTTTTTAGCTTATTTAACTTCAACTTTTTAAAAGCGTTTGAAATTTAGCAAATTGTGAAGCACAGAGCCATAAAATCTACTCTCTAGAATTCGTTACTTTACTGCTCTTTGTTCAACTTTGATTAGTTCTTCCTTTTGCCAACCCCATTAAACTATAATCTTTTCAGCCACTTTTCTATTTTAACGACAAGAATCATATGCGGTTGAGCCATCAATTTTCTTAATTTCACAAAATTGAATTGGCCTCCTTGCTTACACTAGAGCGGTACTCCAGACAGGCCTCCCCCCTCTGCCATGATGCAACGCCTTAACACCTGACGCGCCTCCGGCAAACAATCAACTAAAGCAACACACGCACACACACACACACATGCATACACACGCTCCTATGACTAGCTGCAGCCCTGCCGTTGCGACGGTATCTGAAAAACTTGGCGCTCTCTTGCCTCCACCCTACATCACCTGCAGTCGACCCTGGCAAACAATTTTTTATTCGTGCTATTTGCAGCTTTCATGCATCGACTGCGTATTTTAGCCGCCGGCTTTTGGACGACGACGCGAATGCAAGTTTTTGCTCTCTTCAACGAAGTTGGAATAGCAAGCGTTTTGCAAGGGACGTGGGTTGTGGTGAGGGGGATGGGTTCGTCGCGCTTTTTTTAAAGTATGTAAATAACCAAAACTGAAGTGCAGCGTGCAGGCAGTTGAAATTTTTATGCACAACCCAAAAAGTAGAGGGGAGCGAGAAAAAAAAACCGCAGCTCTCATGTGCAAACAAATGCAACTAAACATGGCCCAAAGGGGGTGTGAGGGTGTGAATGTATGGGTGTGTGTGAGTCTATTTGCAAAGTTTCTTTGCCCAAACGCAAGCATTTGTTCTCTTTTTGATACTCTGGAAAAAGGAGTACATTTATTTTGGATTGCACTGGTAACCCAATGGCGGGCAAAAGAGTCGTCTGACTCCCCTTATAGGGCTACCCCGCACACGAATAAAGGGTATGCAAAATTTATGAAATCCGAGCGAGAGCTTTTCGCCATTTCTTTTTGTACCCTGTACGAACGGTACAAGGGGTGCATTTATTCTTGATCAGCACGAGCAGCTATCTACTTCAGGGGCGGTAGGGTCCAAAAAAGTACTCTGCCTCCCATAGTGGCCGTGCTTGGTCTACTTATTCCCTTAGTCTATGAACTATCCAAATGAATCTTTTCCCAGAAGGGCTAAAATTTAGAAAGAAAGCATAACACTGTGCTACTTTTTTAAGGTTATTTTCTGTTTACGCCTTCGGACTCCGATACTTTTGAAGTACATACCGAAACTAAAAAAATCCCCAAAGGACTTGGCCCCATCACCGTCCAAAAAAAAACAGGACCCTTGTTTAAGCTTTACAAAACTTTGAAAAAATCGTAGTAAAAAAAGGAAAAATGTACAATTTGTTCATGCTTTTTGGCAGAAACGGCTAAACTACTGGTAATTTGGCAAATCTTTCTTCAGCGAAATTATCCTAAGCAAAAATATAAACAACTCTCTAATACATGCCAGCTTCATACGATTTCCCCTTCAAGCCATTTTGGTACTCAGAAAGAGATATTTTAAATACAGGCACAAGGTAGTCCATTTCGTTTTGTGATAGCGGTTTCGGTCTTTCATCTTCAATATCAGATTCGTAATTGACATCTTGAAAATCGATTTTATCTGTAAAACCAGTGCAGGCTGTCCATGTGGGCATATCATCCGGACCCGGAGGCTAGGGCGGTGTGGCACCATCAGGCATTGAAACTGGAAGTATATTTTGTGCGTTTCAACGCTAGCTTATTTATCTTAGCAGAAAAATGAATGCAGCGTATCGTTTGGATTCCACGTACCCATTTGGGTCTTTTATCCACACCTTGTTCGCTGCCAGGTATTTTTTTGCCTCGTCGGCTCTGGCTGTAAATGACAAACCTACGGTGCGATTGGTCAACCATTGGCCCCGGCCACGGAAAGCCTGCCCTCTTCACGCAGATTCTCGACGTGACTCAAACCTCCACCTGAATTGAGCACGATCCCTTTTAGTCCTTGTTAGACCCAGCACTTATAAATTTTGCTGTAAGTGTAAGACACTACCTTACAGATGGCGCCCGAGCAGGGACTTCATACAACTCAATTTTCTGCCCAGTCGATGATACCAATCCATAAAGTGGCCGTAACGATTGCCACACACTATATTTGACGTATAGTCATCACCGCTTGGATCAACTTCATCGAAATAACGGGTATAAGCAAGCTTAAATTTCGGAGAAAACCTTATTCTTTGTTCACTTTTGGGCACTATATGGCCCCAAAATAAACAAACATTATCAATATTTGGACATTGGCTGTTTTTTATATTAAAATTTTTTTTAGTCAGAGTGCTGGTTCAGCCGTCTTAAGGTCGGGGAGAAATTACAATTCAATAATTCTCAAGAAATCAACAACAATTGATATGAACATATGGACACAAGCACGGTAAGGTTTCCCAGACATGATCACGTTTCGTCTATTACCAATAGACTCGTCAGTGAGATGCTACCTGTTTTTCCACACTGAGATTTTTCTGATTTCTATGAGCTTACGATTCACAAATACAGATTCGCTACCTCATTTGTCTATATAGGCCATTGGTAATGTCTGTTGGTGTGGAAAAACAGGTAGCATCTCACTGACGTTTGTATCAAAGAGAGCAAAAACAAAAAGGGGGCAAACTGGCTTTTTAAACAACTTTTAACTCAAATTACTATAAATCTTGACGTGATGGACCATTTCTAAACACAGATTTTCGTGATCAGCGCAGTAAACTATCTCGGATCACCACCAAACCTTCGATATACTGGAAACAGTCTTATTTTGTTGCCTTATGTATTTGAAAGGATTTTTTTGAGCTTAGTTTAAGAGCGAAAAATGCTTCGATAAAAAACTATGATACTATAAAAAGTGCCAATTATATCTAATGTAAGCCATTACGATTCGAAATTGATTCCTATTTGATCTAAAACTAAAATTATTTATTATCTTCTAGATTTTTTTGAAGAACGAACGTCTCTGCGGGTATTAAATGGAAGAACAAGTCTGGAAAAGTTTATTCAATTTATTGTCTTGTCTTAGCCAAAATCGCTTTTGGATACAAGAATGTTTTGAGATTCAAATAATTGTTTTCTTCACTAGCAGTTGCTAGCCGGCTCGAGGTCTTGTTATGCTATTCGTATAACTTTAAACAGAGGCACACATAACACAACAAAGAGGCTTGGTTGATCGGACAGCTGTTTCATGAGGGACCAAATCCTCACTCATCAGCGATCTTCTGCCTGAAATGTCTATCAAAAGAACAGTCTCTCCATGCCCGCGACGGCAAAACTGTTTGGGAATTCCAAAGCAGCATGCGCGCAGACACCAAGAAAGACAGCCTAAAACAGACATTCGCCTTTGTATGCGTGTGTGGCCTTCTTTGGTCTTGAAATGCACTCAGTGTGCAGCCAGACGCCCGCCTCGTCTGAAGCAAAAAAACATAAACGTTTGCATACAAATTGCTTACAAACAGGATACAATACAAACAGGAAACAGTTAATTTAAGAATGCAAGTTATGGTTTTAAGAGTAATTCGGGACTATGCTGACCCAAGAGTATAATCCCAATGATCTTCGTTATAAATTCAATTATTTTAGGACTAAAACTTGCATCAAATGTTTTTTATTCAGAGTTTATAAAACATTTTGCAGTTACAGGGTATCATAAAGTCGGGCTTGTCCGTCTATTTTGCCAGTTTGGTTTTTTTTTTTGGTCTGCTTTAAAAAATGAAAGCGTTCACCCGCTCATGCCACACCGTGCCACAACATGCTGTGGCAGCAGCACCAGCAGCAGAAACAGCAGCAACGGTAGCATAAATTTCCATTACCGTTGACAAATATTTACACATCGACCTCAATTCATATTCCTTTTGATGCTGTTGCTTTTAGTTTTAACCGGCAAGAACTCCGCATGGCGACGCTTTATGCACTTTGTTGCCATCGCTGGTGGCTATTAAAAGCTGCATTTAGCAGCAAACTTTCAAATAGGCACCCGGCAGTTAGTAGTAGGCCTCGCTTTTCCACTTTCCCTACACAATCATTCAAACGAATCCCCTTAGTACAAACAAGCAAACAAACAAAGCTTAGACAAACAAACATGTTCCAAATCGCACGTTACATTTACCTGGCCCTGACGCTCATCAGTCTGGCTGGGGCCGAGCCGTTTCGTAAACAGTTGACCATCTTTGCCGAGCCCGGCCGGGTGGAGTGCTATTATCAGCCTATAGCAGCCACCGAGATTATTAACCTGGAGTATCAGGTGATTCACGGTGGTCATGGCGAGGCGCACATCAATTTCCTGCTAATGGATCCCAAGCGGGCACTGCTCGTCACCGAACAGAAGCAGGGCAAGGGGAAGCACAAACTGGCGGCCCAGGAGACGGGCAGCTATAAGTTGTGCTTTGACAATACAATTTCCACATTCAATCGCAAGATTGTCAGCTTTAGTCTGGAGGTGCAAGCGGCGAACTTTGAGGAACAGGAGCTGGTGTCGCTGCGCAAGGAGATGATGACAGACTATCAGTTCGATAAGGCATTCACTGATCTGGTGGATTATTTGGGTAAAATTCAGGTGAATCTGTTGAGATCGCGACAGACACAGGACTTTATCAGGGCCATTGAGGCAAGGGATCGGAAACTGGCCGAATCCAATTATGCCTTGGTGAATAACTGGTCTTGGGCGCAATTCTTGGCCATGATAGCGGTGGGTATGCTGCAGGTGTTTATGTTGAAGAGCATTTTCAATACGAACGGAAGGATTTATAAGTTTTGGCACAGTTTCTGAATGAGTTGGGATTTTGTATGCAAATAAAAAGTTAACAAACAAGATTTAATTTTTAGTCTAATTCTCAGAGTTATCCTTCTTTGGCTCGAAAAATGTCTTTGCCTTTTGACAAATTCCAACACCCACTCGCCCCTAATCCACATCACTATGTTGTAGTTCTTACCCCTCTCTCCTGCTCTAGTCCCAGCTCAAGTGTCAGCTTTGTGTATGTGTGAGCCCACAGCTGACAGCTGTTGGCTGCCAACTAACAATGAAAACTGAACCCAAAAATGTGAAGGTCAACCATAGAAATGGCTCATGAATTATTAAAAACACACAATGAATGAACCGACCAGCCAGCCAGCCACCTCCACTTGACCCTAATCCCCGAACAACTGTTTCTCCAATGATTGCAAAATGTTTAGTCAAATGGAACAAACAGTTTTGGAACTTGCTCTACCACAAAAATGGTTTTCCTCATGAACCGCAGAAGGCCAAAAAGATGTTTTGACATACCAGAAGAAATGCTTTGTCCAGCTGGCCAGTCTGCCCTGCTCCAAGTAGCACTTTAAATTAATGAACTGAGATTAAGCAAGACAAATTGTTGTTGCATTCCCAAGAATGTTCTATACAGGCAAATTGTTTTTCATTTCCTACTCCCCGTCCCCATCGCCCTGCCCCAGAAAATATATATTAATTTGCTGTATTCTGCTACTGCCTCAGCAATAAATGTGAAATTTATGGTTATTGATATTTGTGTAAACATTTTTCGGGGTCGGCAATTAAGAATTTAAGAGCCGAAACGTGGCCGCAATATTGAATTGAATTCCAGGGAAACATGTTGACAAGACCTAAATTTACAGGATCTGCAGTCCTTGCAGTGCTTTCTGCATGCAAAATGCATGCCCATCCATTCTGCCTGCCATTTCGTTGCCACTTTCACTAGGAAAAATCTCGAAGCTCATGTGCACCGACTGCAGTCAATTGTTTTTTGCTGATAGAAAATATTCATTGAATTTCCTAGTGACAAACGACAAGTTGTCAGTCATTCAAGTTGGTCCGTGGGAAAAACAAAGCAATTTGTACAAATTTATTGCCAAAAAAAGAAGCAAAGAGAGAGAGGGGGGAAAACTAAATTCTAATCAAAGATCAAGTGAGACACGGCGAATTCAGACATTAGACTCTGCAGAACTTCGCGTATAAATAAGCAATTTTCCACAAACTAAAACCCAGACCCAAGGAAGCAACAAATTTTACTGAGTACTCGCAATAGTGCTTCTTAACTAAGCTTAAAAGCAATGCCAACTGTGCGACAGCGGCAACAACTTCGATTTGTTGTGGAAATTGCAGTTTGCAACGGTCTCCTCCGCATTGTCGGTTCGTGTTGCCTAGGCCATGGACTGGCTGTATCTTCGACCCATCTACATGCCCTTACCCCGCCAACTTTTCATTGGTGGCTTGGAATGGTTCATTGAAGTGCGACAAAGTTGTCTTCATTGCTCCAACTATTAGTTTGGGTGTTGTAAAGACGCTTGAACGTTGCTGCCACATGGCAAAGCAACAGCGTTTATACGGCCAGGAAGAGATTAGGTTTTGCCTTGGAGATTATTGTTTTACAATACCATTAGAGAATCGTACTCAGGCTTAGGGGTTTTCTGTGGACACTCTTTCTGTTTGCTAACTTGAGAAAATATTAAGGCAAAGCTTTAATTTTCCTTCAGCAGAAGGCGAAGAAATCCACAAAGATATAGTACATACTGGGCAGCTTTGGATCATCAGACAGGTGTTTCGATGAGTTCCCTTTCATCTCATCAGTGAGTTTCAAGCGCTGATACCAACAATACCTAATTATTTAAGCAATGTACGAATGAAGACTTGAGAATTCAATGAACTTAGTTTTTCAATTCATTCTATTTAAAGCCATTTTCGACTAATTTTACCTAATATTCACCACCAAAATGTCTTAAAGTAAGGAAATTACAACGAAAATATTGTTAAGCAAAAGAGTTAATACTAAAAAGTTGTTTTACTTTAATTTTTCTTAGTTTATAAAAATTTTAGAGCAATATTTTATGAAAAAGAATTCGAAAATTTGAATAGTTTTTGGGTCATAGCTTCTAAAAGCGCGATGATATCAAAAAAGTGTAAATATAGTAAAATTGGGTACTCAATGTTCTGTTAGCCAGTTAATTTCGCGATTTTCTTCGATTGGCAGATAAGTGTAGGGATTTTTTTAAGCTTGCCGAAAAAATGAAATTTCTCAGAAAAGTTAATGTTTTTCATATATAAATCAAAATCATGGTATCTTAAGAACCAGAACTAAACTTTGGTTTTGATATTTCGTGATTGCTATTCAATTCAGTCTTCGAAGAAATTTATTAAAGCGGCTCAAGTAAAAATTTCACTTAAAACTGACCCTAAGGGAGAAAACGGATCATTTATTTGAGTTCAGCGCCCGAAAACACATTAGAAACGTTTGCTATCTTCTCTGGTTAAAAAGCGTACTTATTTTTGTAAACTTGTGTTATTAAGTACTAGATGGCCCGGCGAACTTCTTACCGCCTAATAGTCAATGGGCACATTCAGCAGATAAGTCCGATTTACGATTTCTGACTTACGATTTGTGATTGCTGATAATTCTCTTCTAAATGACACTGATTGACATTTGGTCAAAAATACATTGACACTATTAATAATTTTGGGACAATTTTTGAGGGCTTTTAGCGCCTATCCAGTCTATTTTCAGTTCAGTAAGCGGTCTCTCCAATCATACATTTTGTATGATTCCATCTTAGCAATCATGATTGTCAAATTTACCAATCGCAATTGGTTATCACTGTATTCAATCATAAATCGGATTGAATTCGCCCAGTGAATGAAGTGATACCTTTAAGCTAATCTTAAGTTATGAAGTTTAATTAAGGTAATTAAATTATTGCATTTGCTTTGATAAAGCTTTGTATTTTGCTTCATGAGTTACACTTGGGTTGATTCTCTTCAGTAAAGCACCTTGTATTATACGACATTTTTCGTTTTGCTATCAGTCCCAGATCATAAAAAAGGGGTTGGTTTGCCGACACGTAATCATGCCACTTACACGTGAACATGCATTTTCTAAACTCAGACTGCAAAAGCTCAAGGATTGGACTTGTGATTTGTTAATTGTCATGGTGAACGCAAGTCAACGGTACATCGGTTGAGATCATCGGAATCCTCGGAATGAGAACTTCTTGACCTTTGAATTGAGTATCGCTATGAGAATCACATTGATCATCAGTTTTTATATCACCAAACACGTTCCATTGCATAGTTTTGGATGGTTTAGATTTCGAAGCACGATTGTAGTAATCGAGCCAACCTTTAGTTGTAAATTGTGCGATGGCAAGCCCGGCACGTCCTAAGCGTCTTAAAATTCAGTTGCATAGTTGCTCATGTCTTCCACTTCTTTATTCTTCGTTCCTTTTTTTTTGCTGCCAGCTTAAGATTCTTCACATTGCACCACAGATAGGATGTTTTGACGACTATTTTCATTGCAGCAGCAGTTGATCTTGAAATGACTGGCAGTGCTTCGCGGAAATCGCCAGACAGTAAAACTATTGCACATCCAAAACATCTCGAGTCATGGCGCAAATCTTTTAACACTCGGTCAAGTGCTTTCAACGCGCGTTTGTGCGCCATTGTGCATTCTTCCCAAATTGTGATTTTAGATTCTACTAAAACTTTGGCTATACGGCATCTTTTTAATCAATGAATGTCTTCCGAGTTCCACCGGGGCATGAAAGAAAACTAAGCCACCATTTCCATCATCTATTGCCTTCATTAAAGTATCAAGTAGGAACATTCGTTTCAACTGATTATTGTAGTTCATGTCGATCATCATTAAATTTAACTGTTTAATGTATATAATTTTGAGCTCGCTAGGCGGGACCTACGAATTGGTTTTAGAACTACGGTTTCTTGGGGAAAACTCTTAGAATTTAGATTACGATTCTACAATACGGTTTGTTCATTTTTTCTCATCCACCCGCCCTAATGTACAGCCATGCTCTCATTTTCACTTTACTTTTGCGATTTAGACAAGTAAAAGCGTGAATTTCACATTCGAATTGTATAAGCATATATGTTTGTGTCATAAATTTCTATGGTAACTAGATAAAGTCCAAGAAAAATTGTACGAAATAAAATCTAAAATGGGTTACCGTTTTCAATTTGTGAAATATTTTCAAGTTTTGTAGACTAAATCTAGTGGCCACAGATATAAAGTGTCATTTTCCATATAAAGGAACGAGTATGTGTGGAAAATTCAACGGGTTCACGTACTGAATTCGCAACAATATGGTAAAATGAGAGCGCAGCTGGTATTCATGATACAATAGTTACAAGGTAGCGCAACCGTAAGTGCCTTTTCGCATGCGATAGGATTAGCTAACCCAAGGGCCGAAACATACAGAAAGTCCAGGGCCACATAGTCGTTTTTTACTTGTTTGACAGCTTTTGATAGAAGTTACTCCATACACCACGAAATCGAATGCGACCATGTCAGTTCGATAAACCGAAATGCATCTTTAAATCATCGAACCATGGCCGACTAAGAATATCGAAGCTGCGCAGTGCGATACCTTGTAGCTATTTTATCATGGCTTTTTCTTTGAAGACCACCCCCAAATACAAAAACAATGCGCCGAGACTAGTGTCCTCAACAAACTTACCGTTTTGAGGCCAGCTTTGCCGTACCTTGGTAATTGTTCCATGGTTGATTGCGTGTCTCGATCTCTCTATTGTAGCTCGGTCTCTTTCTTGAGGCTCTCTATCTCTCTCTTGACATTATTAGAACAACTCAACGGTAGTACAACAGTAACTTTTTCTAAAAAATTATAAATTCTTAAATACTCGCAGTGTGTGTGCTGTGAGAGTGCACTTGCCGCTCGAAAAAATCACCCACCGAAACCGCAGTCAAAGCAAGTACCGAAAATCTGACTCCAGCTCACGCAGACACCCAGTCACAGAAATACTAGTACGATAATGAGTGAGTTCATTGAGCTGACTGGATATTGTGAGTGTTGAATCACATCGCATACGCTCCTTTAGCGAGTGCTCTCGTAGTCATGGTTTGCCACATCACATAACCCTGCAAGGCTTGATTCTTCTTAATGGCTAACACATATGGCCCTTTTATACTCTGTACCAGAAATACACAGAGTATATTAAGTTGGTGCAAAAGTGTCCGTGTGTCCGTCCGTCTGTCTGCCTGGACTCAAATGCACTGTTCAAATAGCTTTGGAACAATGCTCCTCTTTTAAATACTTTAATTATTTTCTACAGTTTGGCTTGATGCAAACTCAATAAATACCCAATCTTCTTCGTCCGTCCACTTTCATTTTAAAAACTTTACTTGTAAATCGTTGCCCAAGACTGAAATCTAATTTAATAAGCACCTTAACAATTTTCGTTACAAATTAAGCCATAAGAACTTTCCCCAGCTAGCAACTTTCTTCAAGCACTTTTAAGCCGCATTTATTGCGGCATAAACGCCAAGATTCTTCGACACTAACTAAGCGCATTTGCGGCTGCCCAGGGACGCCATTTACACAAACCAACAACAACAACGAGCAGCTAAGCAAAGACAAGTCGAGGCCCCTTTTCACCTGTTTGCGACTGCTTCGATGATTGTGTTGGGTGGGGAAAAGTTTCAATCCGCGACTTTGGTGTCCTCATTTGTGGTTAATTTAGCCTTAGTGCATGCCAAGCTCTGCCTTGTAGCCTTATCCAACTGTCACAACTCCGGGGCAAGTGAAGTGCAGTCCAGGTCCTGGCAGTGGCAAAGTTGTTTAGCTACCTAAGTAGGTAGTGCAGTGGCCGTATCCTTGTTCATGTTGTCTTGCCTTTTATTCGCCTAATTTCCGCCAACGTCGCCCACATCCTGTGCGCTAATTGGCGACGCCGAAAATCTATAAACAGGCTAAACGGGTAGACAAGTTGACAGCAAGTTGCTTTAAGCATAATAAATCTGTTTATCTTGGCCAAAAAGTTTGCCTTTAATGCAGGTTGAAAAGTGGAAACTGAAAAACTGAAGCACTTGCAATGACACTGGTTCTATAGGTACAAAGAGGATAACCTGACCAAAGCCAAAGAAGTGCTTGTCCGTTGGCCATTTTCATGGGTTTCTATGGGTTACTGCATGGCACGGCACTGCCAAATATTGCTTTGAGGCTCCTTTGAGGCTTTAAGGTCAGTATCGTCCACTTTGTTGTCTGCGGTTCCGCAACCCTCCGCCTCACCCATCATCCACCTGTGCCATCAATTGCAACCGCAAAACGGGCCAAAATGGCAAAACAATCAACAAGCAACGCGACGGGTGTTGGCCCAACACACAAGACATTGAACAACGACATCCGCCGCAACGTGTTGCCGGGAGTTTAGCTAAGCGAAATTGTTTGGCCAAAAAGGGATGGGACAAATGAAGGCGAATGGCGGGCGGGACGGGGCAGTTTGACCGGCAATTGCTTAGATTGGCAATTGCTGGCAGGTGCAATGGTCTAGTCAAAATTTCGAGTGATATATGGGGAAATTGAGAACAGGTTGTTGTGAAGGGAAGGCGGGACAACATTCTGAACGTACAACACATGGGAGAGAGTCCAAAAATTTAAGTGATAAGTCGTACTTGCATTGCATGGTTTCGTTTTGCAATAAATTTCACTGTGGCAACGTGTTTTCGGAGAGTTTATAATTAAAATGCCAAACGGGCCGCGAGTTCGTCAGCGTGAAATGTGTATAGATCAGTGGTGTCCAAAATGAAAAAAGCCGATCCCTTGGGATAGGAACTCATAGTTCTGCCGGCGTCGCAGCAGACACACGCATAGACAGAGAATACGTGTGTTCTATAAAAAGCCCGCTCGGAGCTTGCGCTCTCACGACGCGTGCTTTCGGCTTTCTGTTCCCTCACGAGGCATTCGTTCGCAATCAAGCGCAAAGCTTGATTATGTGAGCTTGGACACCTCTGGTATAGATTGAGGCGGAGGAGAAAATTGGATCAAATTGATATAATAACTTCCTTCTTGCATCATCCTATAAAAATAAATTATCTATGTACTTGGCCCTAAGAGCTTATAAACTGAGATTTGTTAAGATCCAAATTTCCAAATTGTCCAAAATTTCTTTAGCCTTACCTAGTTTCTAAAGTGAGATTTAAGCCAATCGGCTGAAATATAGATTTCTCAGTACAAAATTTTCCGGGAGTTATCCCACGCGAGGGGTGAATTTTTCAAAATCGAAACTACACTTGTCGTAATTCTGTTGCATATTATGCTTACAAACCGAGTTTCAAGTCAATAGGTTAAGAGCGAACCGTTCCGATACTGAATATTTCGGTAATTTTCCCACCCTTTGGGCGGATTTTTAAACAACGCGAGATCACATCTTAAATTGTTCAGCTCGTTGATAAAAAGTTTTTACCATACCAATTTTCCGTGCATTTTCCTTTGGGTCGGATTTTCCACTATCGGAATATCATATCACATATTATTTAGCATATTGTCCTTGGAAACCGATTTTCAAATCAATCGGATGAAAAATAGTTTCTTATATGCAGAATTTTCCGGAGTTTAATCGCCCTAATGACGGATTTTTCAACACCGGAAAATCATTTCACTAATAATTTCGCCTACTATCCCTACAGACTGAGTTTGAAGCCAATCGGCTGATAAATAGAATTTTGAATATAATTTGTATTGTACATTTTTTAAGCCATATTCCTTGTGGTTGGATTTTCCGAAATCGGGAAAACACATGACCAATTACTTTGCGTGATTTGCAGACAGAGATTCCAGTATATCGGTTACAAAAAATATTCCGTATTGTGTAAGCGTGGGCTTTTTTTGGTTTTCTTTATTTCTATTTCACACTGTTCTCAACGTCACGTTTCTTTCTCCGCTTTCATTTATACATTTTGACCCTAGTTCGCTTTCTTACAAATACCTTTCCACTAATTCTAACATACTCAACGATAACATATCGATATATTTGTACATATTTTCATCTTGGCGACTATTTACAAAAGATTTGTGCAAAGACTACAATATAAACTTTTCTGGACATTTTTAACCACTTTGGGATTGCATTTTTTAAATTTATGTGGGAATGGAGTAGTGCCATGCGGGCATGCTGACATTTTGAGCTTGACGCAAGAGGGTCACACTAACGGCGAGCGAGTTAGTAAAAGGAGGATCAAGGTGTTTTTTATAAAGATGTCGTATTCCGTAGTGACATGGGGCCTTATTTTTCTTACCTCGCTCTCTCGGCTCAGATGACAGCTCTCTGAGAGTCAGAGCACTCTACGTTTGTTATTTATATTGTCGTCTCTCGACTCAGACTGTCCTTGAGGAGGATCATGTGTGTGACATAAAGAAAGCGAGTCGTTCCAGTCGAACTGGTGGCATGAAATTTCACGTAAGTAGACAGTACATGCAACTCAGGGGTTAGACAGCGAACGTCTCAGGTCTTCCCTCCTACGACTTACAAAGTTAGTACCTCTGCAGTACTGAGAAAGTAAGAAGCTCTCGTGAAAAGTAAGCATAAAAAAGGGCATATTTCATGCGTCGTAATTTTCGACGATTGGATGTGTAAGCCAAGAACAAGACGACGAAACGAATTATTTGCAAGTCCGAGTAGCAGAGTTTGAGCAGTTCAAGACCAAGGTGAGGAGAATCACGATCGTGTCTGCGTTAACGGTGCATAAATGTAAGCGAATTCTCGGAAAAATTTTTAATGAAAGAGTGGTTTGGCAAAGGTGAGCCCAAACCACCCGTGAAGTTGTCTACGAGGGAGTATTTCGGCAAAGGTGAGCCCAAAAAACCCGGTGAAGTTGACTGCGAGAGTGAAGATACGAGGGTCGTTCCAGAAATGGCCGACCTAGCACAGTAGTGTCGAAAAATGTTCACAAAAAATATTAAAAAGGGGAAGTACCGACTATTAAAAGCTTAAGTTTGAAGTTTGGTGCCTTTACCTTGCACAGTTTGTGGCCGAAGATCAGTGGGTGGATCGTCGTGTCACCAGACTTATCTAAACATATATATAAAAGTGTTTGTATGTTTGTCTCTTATAGGCGTCTATACCGCTGAACCGATCTTCACGAATTTAACAGACAGAAAGATGGACAGACGGACATGGCTATATCGACTCGGCAGTTAATGCTCATCAAGAATATGGGGTCGCAGAAGCTTCCTTCTGGCTGTTACATACTTTTGCACAAACTTAATTTACTCCGTACACCTCTGTTAAAGAGTATAAAAATCGAACGATCCAAAATGTTTATATCGATTTGCAGCCAGCACTAGCTTGTATATAATCGCTCTCATAAGTATCATAAGGACGCGGGGTATTCAGCTAGGCTTCCACTGGTAGAAATATGGATGCTAAAGCGATTTTGGCTTTAAATATAGTAGGACTCAGGCAGAGGTTAGGTGAGTTAAGACTGAATGTGCAGGGAAGGAAAAACATAGGTTGCTGGAGGCTGATAAAGATGAAGAAGTCCAACCAGAACAAGAGCAGAGAGTCTTTATGAAGAGGCTCAGTTCATTCCAAAGCGTGTTTTTCAATTTACAATACAAACCGTTCAAGAAGAAATATCTACGTTCTCAGGAGACAACTTTTGACTGGTGCCAGCTTAAATCAGCTTAAAAAAACAGTTGCAGTCTGGGAAAGAAATGTGCGCAGCAAAAGTCCATCAGATTTTGAGGCAAAAACAGAAAATGCAAAATAAGTCGGCATGGAATTTCTGTACAGGCTGACAGAGATTGGAAACACAATACGTCTTGATGAGGAGAGTCTAGTAAGCTATTTAATATAAGGTAACTCCGATAGTACCATGAACAAATCTTGTTTATATCGAGCGGAGAATAAAAAAAGAGATTCGAGAAGATGAAAGACAGCAAAAACCCAGCAGTTAAGCGCGATACTAACAAACAACTAAAAGCCCACCTGGAAATAGAAAGTGTTTCAGGTATGGAATGGAAGGACATCTAATAAAAGAATTCTCTGAAGAGATTTTATGCTATGTATGCTATGTAGCCAGAAGGAAAATGGTTCAAAGAAAGAGCAAGCGAACGTGCTCGAGCTTGAGAAAAGAGGTGATTGGCTGTTGTACAAGCAATTATATGATTTGTCTCTGTAAAGAAGTGATCGAACACGCAGTTGAATAGTTGACATTGGCAACTGAGAATTAATGAATAAAGAGCAGTGGTCGGCACAAATTGAAATCACATTTTGACATTGGAATGATACGAAATCGACAGCTGAACAGCAGTTGATTCATTTCGGTCTGGCGAAGTGGCAGAGAGCAGCGCAACAAGAGCCGAAAGCGTATTGCGAGAACTTCACGGCGAGCTTATACTGTCAGTGAGTCAGCGTCGCTGTCGCAGTTCAAATTGTATACACAGTAGATCAGTGTTCCCCAGCCATGCCCCGGGGGCCGAACACACTTGGAAATTCACACCGAATGCTTGCCGAAGTAATGCATCAGTGAGTGTTAGAGAAAGACAGAGAGCCTCTCTATTTGGGAAACAATGCAGTAGATAACGAGCGATATTCCGAGAAATGGGCAGAAAGCTTTCAAAAGGTTTTCAGCACTCACAAGCACAGATAAGAGAGCTTTAAAGCTCATAGGATGAATGTGCTGGTCAACACAACTTAGCAATTTTTTTCTGCTGACTTAAACTGAATTTACACGGTGAAGCAAACTGCATGAAGTTCTTGAGAAAACTCATGCTTGTGGGAAAGAGGTGTAAAGGGGCAAGCGACACCACTACACCTCTCTCCTACAAACGAGAGCTTTTTCGAAAGCTTCATGAAATTTCCTTCACCGTGTAAATCCAGTCTTATATAGCAGCGACTGACATTCTGCCAACGGCTCTGCTGCTGCTGCCGACCCTTGCTTGAAAGCATGAAAACATTGAATTTTAGTTTCTCTCATTTAAAAGACAATACTTGTACTTACCACTTAGCTACCCCAGCCAAAATAAGCCTCATACCCTGTAGTTTATTTGTGTTAAAGTTTAAGAGAGCTTCCCCTCTTCACGTTAGCCTATCTATTATTTCTAGGGCGCAATCTAAGCAAATCGTTTTTGTTATATTGCTTAATTCAAAGTTTCCCCCAAAACTGTAGGCGTTACCGTGTCTGGTTTGGTTTTGCCATTTATCTCACCTCACCTCCTCGCCTACTCACATTCCTCACTCCTCCCCCCCCCCACCATCACCCTTCGTCACACCCCACATCATAGGGCTAATCTAATTCACAATGGGAGGAAAAGTTTGTGTTTACTGCATCACACCAATTGCCAAATGCTGCCTGTTAAGTTTTTCGGAAGGCGCCAAGGAAATTTGGTCAAAAGACTTTGATGAAGTTTGGCTTAAGTGGGGCGGAGTGGGGCCAGAGATTCAGGAAACGGCTAAATGGTAGTGGGAAGTACATAGTCAAGTGAAGTGAGCTCTCAAGTGTTGTTGGGCCATTGTGCTTGCCATTTGGCTTTTCAAGTCTGGCCGAGCGTAATTGACAAACAGTTTGCAAACAGTTGCAGTTGGCTGGATGGCGGCTAATGAATAAACAAAGCAATGGAATGGCCTGCCAGCTCTTAAATGCAGTTTGGCCCAAATTACAAAACTTGCGTAATGAGCCGGCACATTCGATTCTCATTAACATTTCCAATTTCCACCCCCCTCAATTGATTTATAGAAATTTAATAATGCGTTTGCCTAGCCGTGTCACCTTTCATTGAAACGATATTTTCTTTTTTTTAATAATATATTCATTGTGCAAACTTGAGAGTTGGTAGCAAAAACTTATAAACGGTGCCACGGGGATGAGGGCGGTGAGTAACACGGGCAGCTGTTGCCACGCTCAAACTTCCAGCATCAAGTGAAAAACAAGTGGACAGGCAGCTGATGTTGACACGGCCAAGCGAAGGCTACGAGGACAGTTTTAGTGTCGAGACCCTGTGCAACGGTAAATTGTATGCAAAAAGTTAACGCTAGATGGCGGCAGCAATGAACCAGGCACCAGATGTGGCAGGTTGGCATTCTGGATGGTCTGGATGGTGGATGTTCAAGGTGGCTGGCGGAGATAAATATGAGCAGTTGATGGAAATTTGTTGAGTAAGGACCAAAAGATGGGGAGCAAAACGGTTGACTTTATAAAAAACGATTGAGTGAGTGGAATGCTTAAATACATTGAAGCTGGAAGAGTCCATCCTCAAATCAGAAATTGGGGCTCAAAGCCAATAATATTTAATCTAATATTTCGGTGCATGTGGGTAATATATATAAAGCTCACCTTGAGGCAGCTTGTGAAAGAGTTTTGTAGCTGCGCTGGAAATTTATATGGTCTGTTCCGGGTGACTTAAATGACTCGAATGTATCGATGGCCCGTTTAATTCTGGCTTTTGTAACAATATCGCTATTGTACAGTCTTACATGGTCCGGTTGCCTAATTATCGGTTGTGGAGTGCTGGAACATATTGGAAAGTGTGTGGGAAGCAGGAGATCCAAGGGTTCCTCACTGGAGTCAGTCCAGGTTCCGTCTTCCTTTTGTAAGAAACCTGGCGAGACCGGTGATTTGGCCAAGATCTTCCTAAGACACGATGCGTCAGAGGTGGATTCAATATTGCTACAGAAACTATCTCAAGGGTTATTTTATTTATGTATTTCTTAGTCAGAGGTGTGGTCTTAAGCTTAAGGTAGCTCAAGGCCTGCAAAGTTATCTAGTTCCTGCTTATTGCGCTCTTCTCCATCAGAGTTATGCTTATACATCATCACGATAAGGAAGTAAAGGTAGGATCTGGAGAAAACAAGTGCGGATTCCTTAGGTGTCTTCAAGCGTTAACTGAGGACTAGATTCTTACTTTGCTAGTAGTTTCTACTTTATAAGCTTTTCAGGTTGAGAAATTTATTGAAAAATATAGCACGTTAAAAATATGGAATTTAGTTATAAAACCGCTAGATTCCAGAGCTGGATTGCAGGCTAAGGTGTCAGCACTGTCAGCGAAGCACTGACTAAAAACAGGGTCGTTCTCTTGCACAATCAAAACAATGTAATTTTTAAGAATATTAAGCAACCAGGCGCCTTAAAATTCGCTCCACAATGCACCACGGTGTGCTTAAATCTTCTCCCACCATGCTCTGGATTTATCTGTCCTTCGCTGCGTATGTGTGTCCACGGGGCTGAGTTTTCACCGGCGCCAACAACAACAACAAGTGCACAGCGTGGGATAGGTTTGGTTTGCGCCAAAAAAGTAACAGGTGGCAAACAACCACAGAGTCACTTGTTACAAGCCAAAATGTGTTATCACTTTGGATGCTTCGCGGAGTAATTTTGGGTAATGTTTATACACTTTTTAAGATTTTAATATTTTTAACCTGCAGTTTTTAGCCGGCTCGAGGTCATGTTATGCTTACTTATATCTTTAAGCAGAGACACACAACACCGCAAAGGAGGCTGGTAGATCATACAGCTGTTTCATGAGGGGACAACCTCAAGCTTGTTCTCCCTGATGGGAAAGTCTTGCTTCCATTCCTCTCTCTCCGGAACCAAGCTCCAAAGTTGTCGTTCCTTTTCTGAACTGATATGCAGTAGTCGCTTCCCTTTGCCTCTGCATTGATTCCAAATTCCTGTTGGATACTGCTGTTCCCGGAGTCTTACTGCACTTCTCGCTGCTTCATACTTCAGGAAAGTGTCTACTGTTTCCAGGTTCAGAATTACATTCAGGGCCGCCTGGGGTGTAGATCGCAGGGATCCTGTAATACCCAGGCAAGCTGGAAGCTGTTTAGGTGGAATTTGGTGTTGGCCGCCTTCCATCATACCAGCGCTCCATAGTTAAGGATTGGTGTGACTACCGGTGTGTATAAGCCAATGAATGATATACGGTTGCAGTCACCACTTCCTTCCGAAAGTCTTTTTGCAGGTGTAGTTCCCGCCAAGTGCCTTCTTCATTCTTTCCTCGGAGTTTCTCTTCCAGGAGAGTTTCGAGTCTAGAATGAAACTTCGCTTCATTGACCCGGTTGAGCTGCGTTCCCCCAAAGGTTGGGAGGGAGTGTGAACTCAGGGATCTTGAATCTCCTTGTGAACAGCACCAGTTGGGTCTTCTGTGGGTTAACCCATCTTAGGGCCAGATGCAAGAGCAGATTCCATTAGCTCACTGATTAAGTAAAACTAGCTTGTGAAGATGACAAAGCCCCAAAGGGCCAAAGCCGAGCCTCTCTCAATCTCTTGGCTTGTGCGCTTCTAATTTTTAGCACAAGAGAAAGGGACCTACAGTTTAACGCCGAATCCGAACGGCAGTTTGAGAAGCTAATTACTGCAATGCTGGCGCCAACAGCAAAGAGGTGTGGCCGGGTGTAAAGTTTATTCAAAGAAAAAAACTTTTCATTAGATGTTCCGAGGCGGGATCGAACCCACGACCTCATGCACAGCGGTCGCGCACACTAGCCGCTGAGCTATCCAGCTCACTGATTGTGGGTAAGAATTTATCCGTTACCATTAGAACCAGGTTTTACCTCAAGGTAAAAAGAAGTTCGTTGAGAACCAGGTTCCAAGGAAGATGGGAAATGACTCCCTGCGGAATGCCTCTTGTTGTTCTGCTTCTTATGTTGCCTGCACAGAGAGTGGAGTTGATCACTCGGCTGCTAAGCATGTTCCTTAGCGAGTGAGTAATTGACATTGTTGAGGGCTCCCTCGATATCGAGGAAGGCTGCCAACGCAATCTCCTTCTGATTCAGTGATTTCTCAATGCTCCCTACCACTTCATGTAGTGCGGTGTCAACAGTTCTACCCTTAGGATAAGCATTAAGACTTGCTTCTCAAGTGGAGATCCGGGAGTCTCTCCATCGTTTTCAAAAGAACCGATGATAGACTAATGGTTCTGTAGTCCTTTGGAGAGTTGTGGTTTATCTTCCCTGCGTTGGGGATGAACACCACTCCCACCTCCCTCCAGCTTTCTGGGATGTAACCCTTGAGGAGACATCCCTTGAAAATCTTGGTCAGCCATGGCAGTAGATTCAGGATCGATACTTGCAACATGCCTGGTCGGATGTCATCCGGTACTGGTGATTTAAGGGTTGAAATGACTTGATAGCCCAGATTATCTTTTCATCGTGTCTCTTTCCCTAAGTGCCTCGCTGATTTGTAGATCAGTTGATCCGTATGTTCCGACCGGGTTAAATAGAAGCTCCTATGCTAAAAAGGGAAACCAACACTTGTATTTCATTTGCAGTGTTTCAAAATATAGAAAATATAGATTTTGAAAGGTGAACTGACTTAAAAGAAGTTTGGGCCAGAACCCTGCGCTTTGCCGACCATGTTGAGTTTTAAGACTTTGCCAACCTATAATTAATGTCAATCAAATCAATGGCCATCTGCCGCCAAATTATGTTTGTTTGCTTTGATACTCGCTCTTGTCATACCCTCGCCTGTTCTATATTTAGACATTGCAGCTGCGCCGTCGCTCTCTCAAGCTCACTCGCAGCAGCGCAGTCGCCAGCGACGCTTTGGTCGCATTAGAACTTTTGTAAAGTGCAGGCGAGTGAGTCACTTGCATACGAGAATTCAATTAAACAAGTTTGTTAAATTATTTGCGCGCCGTGTTAATTTCATTTTGTTGGTTTTAACTTGGCTAACTAAGGTAAACCAGTCTCTCCACAGATGTCTTACCCTGTACTTTTCTTTGCTTATTAAAAAACTGTTCCATTTAGTTTACTTAAAACTTTCTTAAAATAACTAAAAACCATAGTTATTATCTGTTTATTTTCGATGCAAATTTTGGTGTTTTTGCACAGTACGAATTTTGCTTTGACGACATATCGAAACACTGACACGCCCCTAGTGGGCGTACGTTACACCATTTTTAAAACAAAACGAACAAAATGCTCACTTTTTCAGAGCGGGTGGATGTGTGGGTGTGTGTGTGTAGGCTTGTCTGTGAATGTATGGGTGTACGGCGAACTTAAACATGACTGGTGGTGGCAGTCGGACTGGGAGTGACACTTGACTTGTTACCCAACTGATAGGCCACATAGGGTTTCAAAGTGCGAGCCGCTGCCGAGGGGAGAGTCTCTCTCAAACGTGAGGAGGCCGCCACGTGCTGCTGCATGGGTTGGCCGGAAACAATGCGATGTTGATCGCTGAAAAAGGGATGCTTAAGCGCCTCCTCGGCGGTGATACGCTTCTGTGGATTAACCTCCAGCAAACGGCTTAGCAAATCATAAGCCTGATAGGAAAATACATCCAAACCCTCATAGGACTCCAACGAATGACTGGTATGCCTGCAAAGGCAATTGAAGGTGGGCTGCTCACAGTTCCGACACAGTTCAGTGCTGCCATCGGCACGTCGATAACGCCGATGCAGGTCCGGTGCCAGAAAGAAGTCGGCATAGCGAAAACGCATACAAACACGTCGCAAGTCCAGGGCCGTCACCTTTTGCGTTAGCAATACCAAGCGATCCAGCATGAAGGCCGTTTTGCGCACCTGCAGATCTCCAAACAGATTGATTATCTCCGACAGGGCGGCGCAGTCGTTGGGAGCCTTGAAAAAGGGATGCAGGGAGGAGAGCAGCGAGAGCATGATGACTCCAGCGGCCCAGACATCCACCGCAGTGCTCTGCTGCGGGATAGCGTAGCAGTACCTCTGGTGGTCGATAGCCAGGGGTACCTGCCCTCGAGGCATGCATCTCCTTGCGCGTGCTATTTGTGGACACCACATAGTTATTGGGATCCACATTGCCGCTGGTGTAGCGCAAGCGATTGATCAACCTCACCGTGTCGGCCTTTTGAGCGGCCTGCTCTTTTTTGGATAAGCTAGGAGTCAACTGCTTGTTACTATTCGCTCCCTCCAAGGGCTGATCCGCACCACAGCTGCCACCCAGGGCACGCATACGACGCATGGCCTCCGGATCCTTCAGATAATCCTCAGCTTCGGCTTGAGTACTGGTGCCATCTTGCAGCATCAGATGACGTGCCGCTTCCATGTCCCTAAGCAAGGCAGCCGTTGAAGAAGAATTCAGATCCGTGGCCTGGACAATGCTACCATCCTCGGCTATGCGCTGGGCCAGACCAAAATCACAGAGTAAAAACTTGCCCGTCCGTCGATTATAGAGTATATTACTAGGCTTGACATCACGATGGATAACATTGAACTTGTGCACATGCCGCAGGGCTATGAGTAAGTTCCTCAAATAGTTCTTCACCTCCTGCACACCCAGATTGCGATAGATGTCGTGGAAGCGATCGTGCGTCATGTAGGGCATTACAAAGGCCACATGATCATTGTAACGGATGCAGCAGTTGATGCCAATGACATTGTCCACTCCGCCTATGCGAAACATGCACTCCAGTTCCCTTAGAATACGTTCCGGATGATTGGTAGGATTGTGATGCTTAATGGCAAATCGTCGTCGTTGGGTCTCGCCCAAGGCACGCTCCCGCTGCAGCGTGCCCAGCAAAACCGTGCTAAAGGTGCCACTTCCTATGCGACAATGTACATCAAAGATTTTATTAATCTCCGGTATGCTGGCCTGCAGCTCACGCAAAGCTTCATCATTCTTATCGTTGGTCTGCACATTGCGTGTTTGCATCATGGTCAGCTCCTTGATGGCATGACGTCGAGACAGACGTGCTAGTTTGTCCGTGAGATCGGTGGCCTTGTGCACAACTGGCATGGCATGACGTCCTCCATAATAACGATTGACCACACCCACATTGGGATCATCCAGGTCCTTTTCGCGAATTGATTCTTTCGTCTGCTGCTTGCGATTCACACGAATGACAGTGGGTTTGGTGGTCAACATGTTTTTGATAGAGGAGCTGGCAGAGTTCTTGGTCTTGCTTGGCGATGCTTCTTGGGCTACCATTCTTACTGCAGACGTTCTGGGAGTCTTGGGATGCTGCAGCGGCTGCTGTTGCTTCTGATGTGAATGTTGCTGCGGCTGCACTTTCTTGTCCATTTTATCAATGAGAAATTTGGTAAACATTTGCGCCGCCCATTTACAGCCGGGCAGTTAGGATGTCAAAGTGTATTCCGCGGTATCCAGTCCAACCAGGCGCTCACCGCAATAAACACAATAATTTCGGTATGATGGAGAATGGTTTGTGTTCAAATTTTGTGCTAGAAAATGTCGAGTTACTAAAATAGAGAAGGGAAACTAGTCGGAATTGTGTTGAATTCTGTGGCTGAATTTTGACAATAATTGCTTGAGCAAGCCAAAATGGGATTAAAAGTGAGTGTTTGGCATAGGGATTTGTGATCGAGGCGGAGTAAAGATTAAACTTTGACCCTTCAACCCATCGCCCCAGAAGAATCATGTCTGTTGCACATGAATCATTCGTCGCAAGAGAAAGGAGCGAAAGAGAGACACATAAGAAGTTGTTGTAGCAACTTCTTTATGCGTAAGCCTTTATACCAGCGATGTTCAAGAAGAGCGAGGCCAAAAAGTGAGAGTGTATTGGTGTGCGATATCAAAGTGACACAGCGCAGCTTTGAACTGCCCTCAACAACGGCCGGGCAGCGAATGAAGGCTAAGAGAGCTCTGTTAACGCTCAAATGCCTGATTTCGGCATGCGGTCGGCTCGTGTGCGTGTAAATAGCCGATTGCGCTCGGCCCTTGGGGGCTATGGTGGAACATTGCTGCTCTATACGCATGACAATGCCTTTCCGCAAAACAGCAACGAATGCGGGCGGCGCGTATAGGCTGAAGGCATCCCTGCTTTAACCAATAGGGCTAAAATCTGTGCAGAGTTTTCCTCAGAAATCTTGTTTCAGCTGCTCCAAATTGTACTCAAATGAGTGGAAACTGCAATGATATGTCCTCGTTATTGATTTACGATGTTTTCCGTACACTTTTTCAATTCATTTTTAGTGCCTGTTTTATTATTTAAATGCCTCGCTTTCCTTCTCTTAATGTTCCAGCACAACTTTGCATTCAAATCATCTCGTGACAATCATTTTTTAATATTTTACCTCGCAGCCATTTTCCCAATTGGTTTGTGTCCTACAGCAACAACAACAATAACAGCCGCAGCAAGAATATTTTTTCCTACTTTCTTATCAATTTGCATTATTGACGGCGACAACTTTATTTGTTGTTGTTGCTGTTGCAGTTGGTTGCATGACTCGCACACACACACACACACACAGTGCCTCATAGTTATCGCTATTTTCCCCTTGCCCAGATTTGTTCAACTTGGCATTTGTTTTTGCTGCTTTCCCAAAATTCATGGCTCAATGCGAATTATGTTGACAATTTCATGCAGCCTGGGATGTAGATTGAAAAGAGAAAAGAAAACTGGTATCCTGGCGACTTTCCAGCAAGCAAAAGTTCCAGCTGGGTTGCGGCATTGGCGAATAGTTTATTAAAAAGTTTTTTTTCCCAATTTTTCTTTTGATTTCAGCCATTTTTTATAAAAACTACCCAGCAAACATTTTTCATCGCGAAAAATAAGAATTTAATATCTTTTTGGGTATAGGAAATAGTTTCTTCTGAGGGATAAGAAGAATCTCGTCTGATAAGAAAGAGATTCTTTACAAAAAAAAATAAATGTTCCAAATTTGTTATTTTACATTTATATCCACAAAGAGAATAAAGTAATGAACTTCTTTGAATTAGGATCAACCTTTAGTTAAAAATTGTGCATCGAAAAATTTATGATTAGGGTGTTTACGACCCTTATACTCAATTTACACTGCGGTCGTACGACTTTTATTGGGACTACGACCTTTTAGGTGTTTACATTGAGCGTACAGTCACTCAGTCGTTAGTTTCAAATCATCCGTTTGACGTTTACTTTGCATTAAATTGGAATTTAGGTTAGGTTAGGTTTAGATGGCTGAGAGCGACAAGTCGCTCTCCCACTTAGACCTTTTTGGGCCCATTGCGATGCCATAAGTGTTCCCTGTTAACCCTTTTTTTGTTAATGAGGGGGGTTCTCGTTACTGAACCATTGAGTGGACAAAATGAACTTTAGTAAAGCTGGGATCTCTAGTTCGGATGTCTCTGATAGGTTGAGTAGGAGAGGTTGACCTAGTTTCCTAAGCCTCCTTCTACTCAGGGAGGGGCAAGGGCAGAGGAGGTGTTGTACTGTTTCCTCCTCTTCTTCGTACCTGCAGCTTCTGCAGTAATCATGGTGAGTGACGCCTAGGCGTGCGGCGTGTCAGACGATAAGACAGTGACTCGTTAAAGTTCCCACCAGAAGGGATATGTGTTCCCTTATGAGGCGTAAAAGCTTAGTGGTACGCTTTAGGTTTAGTGTTGGCCACGTGAGCCTCGCTACCGCACAGGAGGAAAGATTTTCAATCTATCCGCAGCGAGACGACGTGTTTCAGCTTTTGTGTGGAGCTTAAAGATTGCCATAGGCATCCCTATCGTGCGCCTCTCTGAAAAGAACTCGATGGTGGTACCTATTCTGGCTAGTTTGTCCACAGACTCGTTTCCTTCTACGTTGCGGTGTTCAGGCACCCAAATAAGGTGTATACTGAAGTCTCGTGCGATCCCATTTATAGATGAGCGGCATTCAGAAAGAGTTTTAGTTTTTTTGGTATATGAGTCAAGGGCTTTAAGGGCGGCCTGACTGTCAGAGTATATGAAGACGTTTCCTTCCCTGATCGGTAGTGTGCTAGGGTAGGGGGCTGCCTCCTGGATGGCCACCACCTCCGCTTGGTACACGCTGCAGTGATCGGGAAGGCGTAACGATAAGTTCAAATTTAGGTTGGAGGAGAAGACACCCCCTCCTACTTTTTCGTCAAGCTTAGAGCCATCAGTGTAGATTTTGATGGCACTGGCTCTGCTGTAGGGAAGCTTCTCCCTTTCGTGCCGGCTTAGAATACAGACATCGTATGATTTGACGAACGTCGTTTGTGGTATACAGTAATCCGTATTTAACGGTATACTCGTTTGGTCATTGAATATGGTTGAGTGTTCCGACTTGCCCCATTTCCAGGCATCGGACTCTCTTAGTCTAAGGGCTGTTGTTGTAGCCAGTTGCTTTGATATAAGGTCTAGTGGTAAGAGGTGGAAAATAGTATTTAGCGCTTCCGTAGGCTGATTGTTTCTCAAGCGCTTGCCACCATACTAGTGCTCCGTAGAGTAGTATGGGGCGAACCACGGCTGTGTAAAGCCAGAGTACTATAGAAGGGGAAAAACCCCATTTGCGGCCTATGGCCTTTTTGCACGAGAGAAGGGCAACTGTTGCCTCTTTTTTACGCATTCGTTTATGTTGTCATTCCAGAGTAGTTTCCCATCCAAAATGACTCCCAAGTATTTGGCAATGTCTCCAAATGAATGGCTTACTCCATTGATTTTTGGCGGTATAAGATCAGGTATTTTGTACCTCCTGGTAAAAAGCTTACGCCCAAGACACAAGACACTGTCCACTGAGTAAATTGAAATTTATGTGTTAAATTTTCAGATTTCGGCAACAAAATGGAAAAAAAAACATTTTATACGTGATTGCGGAGATGCAGTTGGTTGTAGATATGATTACCATCTCTCTAAAGCTATACGCATAGTAGAGAATGCATTTGGGCACCTTAAAGGAAGATTTCGTCGCCTTGGGAAGGGCATGGACAATTCAATAAAGCACGCAAACGCAATAATTAAGTGCTGCTGCGTTTTTGCACAATTTCTTGAATGCGATGTGCTCAAGCATTTTTCTTTAATTCCATCGACTCGGTACAAAAAAAATCTATACATTTATATAAAAGTTGAAAGTATGTTTGTATGTTTGTCCCTTAGGGCGTCCAAACCGGAACCGATCTTCACGAATTTTTCACAGTAAGTTGATGTCGATCAGGAAATGTCATAGGCTATGTCTCATGTCTGTGAAATGGTAAAAACCGCGAAATTTGATGTTCCATAATTTGGGATGGCTGACGCTCCCGAAGGTTTCAAGTAAAAACCGGAAAATCAATTTGTCGCTAAGACTTTGGGAAATTGATCGACGCGCCAAGAGGTTTCCAAGTGAAGAAACCGCAAAATCAAAATGTCGTTTGTTATAAAACGTTGAAGAAGTTTGACGCGCGCGTGGGATTCTGATTTGAAGAAGGGCGGAAAATGTCCAAAACCTCATAATCAAAACTATACCGTCATTCAAGGTTGACCCCCGGGTTTCTAAGTCCAAAAACGCGAAATCCTATACGTCCCAAGGGAATGAATTGAAAGCTGTCGGGAGGGTTTCAAGTGAAGAAATTAGAAAATTCAAAACAAACAAAACGTCGTAACATAGTGGTTCGACTCCGGAGTTCCAATAAGAAGAAGCGGAAATTACAAAAACCCGAAATTGCAAAATGTCATTGGATAAACGGGATTTTACGCCGCGGGTTCTAAATGAAGAAAGCGTCTAAAAGAAATAAAAAAACTCAAAGGGCAAGCGCCAAGGTCTAAGGTCCAAACCGACAAAACCCATTTAGATAGTGCTATTAGTTATAAATATTGCATATGAAAATTGTGCTCAAGTAGCGTAAAGAGTTAAACCGTCAAAAGTCAGAATTTTGCAAAAATTCTGATTTTAGAAAGGGAAAAGATCGAACGGTCCAAAATGTTTATACCGACATCAGCCTGACTAGATAAATATAATCGCTCTCTTAAGAATCATAAGAACCCGGGCGACGCCGGTATTCAGCTAGTTATTTAATAAAATGAACTAATTTTTTTCCCAATGCTTGGCTAATATTTCCAGCATCTTCTCCTGGCTTGTGGCGGTCCGCTCTAGGATACGGTTTCGATCTTGTGAGGACTCAAGCATCCGTTCGGCTGTCTCGCTTGCAATGCGATTTGACTCTGCTTAATGGGATTTTACCTGCTGAATGAAGTGATTGCCGATTACGATTGGTAAATTTAACAATCATGATTGTTGAAAAGCAATCCAACAAAAAGTACGTTTGGTAACCGATTGGTAGGTCAGTCTACCTTTGTGCAATGATTCACATAAAATTGTCTATTTATTGTCCGTAAATATTAAAGTCTATTTGTGTAAGGGTTGTTTTTTAACAAAAAGTTTAAAAGCCACAGAATATCAATTAATGCCATTCAGCAGAGAATCATCAGCAATCGCAAATCGTAAGTCAGTAATCGTAAATCGGATTTGTCTGCTGAATGCGCCCATTGATACAAATATGTAATTCAGATCAAATTGATTTTAAAAGGATATTATTAACATATCCAAGGGAAATGACTTTAAGATCAAATGGATATTAAAAGATAATAATAAAAGATCATATGGATATTTCAAAAGATCCAGTGAATAATTTTTAACCATCCTATAGATATTTTAGTATCCTCTTATCGAAAATTAATTGACTTCGAAAATATCCAATGGATAAGGCAAAATCATCCCGGGGATCATCAAAAACAATTTTTTTTTTCTGTGTCCGAGAAGAATTGCATTCTTGCCTTCAAACCGATTTCTTTGGGCTTTTACGCCTATTTACTACACAACATATTGCTAGTTTATCCCTTATATAATAAAAATGCCAAACTTTCACCAAATTCTTCCCTCAAACTATCGCCAAACTTTTTTTTGACGACAGAGATAAGAATCTCAGCAAAATGTTGGCTGGGTGAAACTGAATAAAAAATTTCATGGCATAATCTTAAGCACGGGAAAAATGTTATGATTAACAGTGGCATGTAAGCAAATTTCTTAGCATACTTTTGGGCATATCATATCATCTGAAACTGTTATCATTATTATGGCATACTTTGGGGCATATGAGAAATGTAAAGCTTAACAGTGTCAGTCTTAACGTTTTTTTGATGAATTTTAAGCAGCCGACACACAAGGCTTTTAACGCTTCGTTTGGGAATAAGCCGCGTCCGCCTCCACCATCATCAGCCACCTCCACCATCACCTTTCGCCCTTTTCCGCCGACACACACACAACACAGTTGTGCACACAGCTCCCCGCGGAGTCATAAACATTTCTCGCCCGGCTTCTGCCATTGCCACAAAAGCCGCGTGCGCAACTCGCCGGACACAATGCGGCTTATCAGACAGAGGCGATGGCCGAAAAAATAATGCAGCTCTTCTGTTTCGCTTGTATTTTCCACTGGCTGCTCGGAATTTCCGCTCATGCCGCCGTTGCCGTTGCCGTTACCCGGTTTCCCGACGCTTTATGGCACATGATAGATTAGTCTGGCCACAGGTGTAAGCGACTGTGGCTTTTTCGGTGGCTTTGTCAGACAAACTCGTTTTTAGATAACGTCGAGTCAAGCACGTAATTAAGTAATTAGAGGAGGCGCCGAATGGTAGGCAACACTTAAAGCTGCCGTTGGGCAAAGAAGGGGGAATAGAATAAAATATGTTAGCCAAGAGATAGCGCTGGTCATGAAATGTTCAGTTACTTGTAGGGTTGAAAAGGTGCAACAGGAAGATGGAAGCATTCTCTATCCGATCTGATCATTAGCCTGATGCACTATTTCCAAAAACTGATCCCTGCTCAGCACACGAAAATTATCTTTAATTACCAACACTAAAAACTGGGCCTTTTTGTCTAGTGTAATTGAAGCATTTTGAACGAGTGGTTTGCCATTTTTTTTTCAGAAAAGCGGAATAAGCGTTTCTTTCATGGATAACGAACCGTGGAATTAGCGACACCGTGAACTGGAAATATGCTCAGTACATGGGGTTTCTCTCCGATATGTTTTCGGAAGCGCCCATTTTCGCATTTGCAAAAGCACATGCGCTTTAATATTTCATCAGCTGCTCAACGCAAAAAAAAAACTATCACAGTCTGTTAACATAGAGTCCACGCATGTGCTGTTAAGCGTAAAAAATCATTTACAATTGCGTCATGCAAAATGTAAAGCGTAAGGAAATCGTTACGCCTGCTTCTCCCCTCAATTTTTGAATGAAACTTCTCTTTACGTCGAAAGTCCTTCTAGAACTTTAGACATAAACATGAGCAAAGCAAATCCACCTAGATTTTCAAACACGGGAACATGAGAAAACGTCCTTACAGATAAGTTTTTTTTTGTTTTTTTTTTTTTTTTTTCATTTAATGCATACATTTAGTTTGTTACTTTTTATAGCAACTTACAATGTAGTGTTAGTAGTGTAAGATTCATTTTAACAGATAATGTTGTGGTTGGTGTTATTATTGTATGTAAAATCTGTCAGTGTGGCAGTTTCAGATTCTTCGACTTGAAAGTTGCGATGGAAATGATCTCTTGAGTCTTCTTCCGACTCTGACGCCATTTATTTTTCGACTCCGCAACGTACGCCTCGCTAGCCAATTTGGATGTCCTCTGAGTCTTTCTATGAAGGCAGCAGATTGCTTGTTGATGCCGTCACCTATCAAAGGGACGTTCAGTTCCTTCTCCAGCCTTCTCGTGCACATGTACCAAGGCGCTCCCGATAGTCAGCTCAGTAATTTGGCTTGAAGGACTCGGATCTTATTTAGGTGAGTTTTAGCTGCAATTCCATATACTTGCAGGACGTATCTCCAAGCTGGTGAAATAATTGCCTTGTACACATGTACCTTGTTTTTCAGGGACAATTTGTTTCTGCTATTTAGCATCCACCCCAACTGGGCAGCTCTTCTATATAGCGACTTAGTTAGCTGGCTTATGTGCAGGCCAAATGTCAAGCGTCTGTCAAGGTACACTCCTAGGTACATCTGTCCTTGAAGATGAGCTAGGAGTTGATCTTCCAAAAAGACTCTGGGGCAGTCGTCTCTCCTTAGCGTGAAGGGGACTTTGGCACACTTTGCTCGATTTATTCCAATATTCCAGCGCCTTGCCCATCTGCAAAATCGGTACATGTACTGCTGTAGGATGTCCTTGGTGCTGTAGACACAGGGATGTCTGGCCAAAATGGTTGTGTCGTCAGCGGAATTGGCAAGGAAAAGGTCCTGCGCGTCATTTCTGGGAATATTACTTCCAGTGGGCACGTCCATGATCAAAAACGTATACAGCGTGGGGCCAAGGACGCTACCCTGTGGCACTCCTGCTAGTATGTGTTTTGTGCTCGATTCAGCTCCATCAAGAACGACGGAAAATGTCCTGTCGGTAAGGAAACTGCGCACCAGATCAACGAGCTGTGGTGAGAGGCGGATCTTTATCTTGCACAGCAAACCATCGTGCCAAACTCGATCGAACGCTTGCTTAACATCAACGAATAGTGCCACGACGTACTCCTTTGCATGGAACCCTTCCAGGATAAAGTTAGTTACCCTGTTTAACTGCTCTGGAGTTCCGTGCGACACATGAATTCCTGGATTAAAATTATAATGAAATCTGATTAAACTTTTTGTCATTCCGGAAATCATAAGGCGCCGACAATTAAAGTTAACAACTAGCCGTGGTTTAAGGGATCACCAATGGACATTAGTTCATTACTGCCTCTGATGATCATGGTAGGGTGGGGAAAAACACCTCATTGCGGCCTGAACTATTTGCTTCTGATTCAACTTTCTTTTCATTTCCTTCTTTGCTCTTCTTCTATGCCCTGTTTCCCATTCCTTGGCTAAAGGGTAGGCTTCCGCTACCCTAAATTTTCCAAAACAACCCGTGAATAACAAAATTGAATAACAATGCCCTAATGAACGAGCGCGTAGACTACGGTATAAATTTTTGGACCTCCCCCATATTGCCGACGAAGATAGCCGGATCAAGCACGGGTTCCGCTCAGGTCTACTCTGTCACCAGCTCGGTTAGGATGCAGCTGTTGGTTGTATGCTACACAGTTGGCTGAACTGTCGAGAGATTCGGACATGCTATTAAAACCGAATAATGACGAGAACGATGATTATGATATCGATGATAACCTAAAGAAGAAGGCCAAAAAGCGGAAATTTCGCAATAGGGAGGAGAACAGCCTTAGGAAGAATAAACCGAGAAGGAGAACGAAGACCCTTTATCAACTGGGGCAGATGATTTTGATCAGGAGGGCCCAATGTAAGGTGGGCCGACTCTAACTAGTCGCCCATCCTTAGTTTCAACAGTTGAAATTAACGTTGTCCAACACTTCGCAGCAGGCAGCAAGTAGCAGAGCAAGAGAGAAGCAGATACACAGTCGTCAGAAGCAGCCGTAATATCAAGTCGTAATTAAGTCGTCGTGAAAAACAAATATCATATTTAATCGAATTGTACTTGCATTCTAATCCTTATTCTTAATCCTTGTTAACAGACCAAGCCTGTTTCCTATACAAAGCACCCCCATAATTGGGCAGTATAACACGTAATTACTTAAGCTGGTACATTTCGTATGTTTGTGTATTGCATCTTAAGATGCTAAGGCACTTCAATCTTTGTCAAGTTTTTAGTTTCAATACAGTCAACAGCATGTAAATGAAATATAATTAATAAAGGCAACACTGCGTATGATTGATTAGAAAAAGCCTAAATGCCTCCCGAATGAAAGATAAAACTTCCCTCTATTATTTATCTTTTTGAATCGCTTTGTTTGCACATTTAGATAGTTCAGAATATGACATTAACATATTCATACCTAGGAGCTCCTTTCTAAAGTCATATCCGATATATTACGTTTCTCGTTCTGAAGCATGATTGAATTCCTTGCGTTAGTCAAGCCAACTTATTGACAGTTATACACGGGAATGAGAAAGTTCAGGTTTTTGTATGGCGCCTGTGGTTGTGTTAACCCCCTCCCCCAAAACCCCCTTTTACTGCGCTGTAATGTAGGCAACACTTTTTTTTTTAAATGAACATAGAAAGCAAATACCACACAGGGTGCAATGTCCGTTTGACTGTTGACTTGTGTGCAGGCTCCAGCTTCGACTCCGGCCGCTGCTCATCTGTCTCCACTCGCATTTGTGCTGTCAGTGATGTTTGTTTGCTCGCCTGTCGCGCTTTGTTTGCTTTCCGCATGCGTTGCCCCGTTAAGGCAAGTTAATGCGTCATGGCTATCTTTGCACGCTCATCGTAATGAACCACGGCTGGAGGAGCCACATCGATGATGATGATGATGGCACCGCCAGCTGCTGACAACGCGCGCTGGTGTCGGGTCAGTAAATGAAGAATGATGGACAAACAACCGCTGAGTGAGACACAGAGAGAGCGAGAAGGAGGAAGGAAAGCATTACAGTTGGATGCACTACTTCCATATCGCAGGGCTGAAATATTTTGTCATCTTCAATGTGCAGCTATTGAGTCCCTAAGCGGTAGGTGTTCAATTCATTCTGCTGCCGCCGATCTTGCAGTTTAATTGGAAATTTTTAGCAATTTTCTCAGTTTTCCACCTATGGCCATTCGTGAAATTTGCTGTACAAAATATGGATTTATGTCACTGGCAGCAACATTGCAGTCATTCCGCCATCCCCCCTCCCTTCATCACATCTCGTGGCTGTTGTCAGCTGCGAGCTGTTGGCAATGCATCACTGATTATGAAAAGCTTGCTAAAAGCTGGACCCATGATATATTGCTTTTGTTAACTCTGCTGTTGCTATTGTTGTTGTTGTTGTTGTTGCTGCTGTTTGTTGCTGTTGCTATTGTTGTTTTTGCTTTCTGCTCTGCCGTTTTGTGCGGTCTCATTGCCACTGATGCGACTGCCAGACGAAGGTAACGGCGTTCTATTGCCATCATCGGGGCACGTAAGCGACACGGCCATGACACAATAATGAAGTTTTATGCTTTGCCACCTGCACATACTCATACCAAAGGGTGGAGGGTGGAGCGGGAGCAGGATGATTCCAGCTGAGAGACAGCCGGACAGACAACGCCGAACAGCTGCAATCAACTGAAAACGTTGGCGCTTTCATTTTGACTTTATGTGTGGGAGTTGCTAAAGAGACAGCCACATCAATAATGTCTGAGACTGGCCGAGTTGAAAATCATTGAGTGTAGCGATTTATGTATGGCAAAATAGCAGATAATAAGAAATAAGTGAGCACGGATTACTTTGAGGGCCGAGGGTTTAAGAAGCATGAATGGCTCTCAGTTTGAGCAACAATAGAGATTAAAAAAAGCTGGTCTTATATCAACAACCTTCATTTGAGCGCAAGTATTTTTATTTACAAATGCACCAAAAACGTATGGTGTAAAGTCCGTTTAAGCATGGCTAGTTTGGTTTCGGGCACTTTGCAAAAAAACATAAATATTTAAAGGATTAATCTTGACTCATTCCTGTTGTTTCACCTTCGCCAATGTCAGTAGAAAAGAACACACAAACAAATGCAATCAAATTTCAGCTGTCTTAGCGACGAAGTGAACGACTTATTTGAGCGAGGCAAGTACGGGATAACTCCTGGGCTTTACTAATCTTGCAGTTGATGCCTATCGCTGAAATTAGTAAGCTTTGTTCAATCTAAGCCTCGATCTGAACGGTAGAAAAATTAGTTGTTTGTTGTAACAGTCTCGTCAACCTATTTACCTCGTAGTAGTTTTCGTTTTTAGAGTTGGGGTTGTTATTTTTAGAATTGGTATTTTTGCATTACCGGCTATCTAAGGTCTCCCAGGCGAAGGCGCCCTCATATGGTCTGACTGTAAAGTAGTAATGTTCTTTGGCCTGTTGAACTGGTAAGCTTTTGTACTAGCTTAGTTTAGGCGAATTATACCACTTTATTTCCAAATAAAGAAGCATGGAAGTGTTCACATGTATGTCTTTATTCACGGTGTTCAATTTACAATAAGCGAGGAATAGCAAATGTTGTGGGACCGGTGGTCCACCGAAAAGTTCAATACAGCAAATGACTGAGACCGAGTGTCCGCCGAGTATATGATTAGAAGCGGGATCGAGTGTCCGCAAGACCTTCCAATATATATTACTAAACAATGCGTGTGAGTTGAGCCCGAGATTGACTGAGACCGACTGTCTGCAGATACTTTTAATTAGCAACAAATGCGACTGATCGCTTCGAGATCAAATTAGAGACTTATCTCTTCAAGATCAAATTAGAGACTAAACAATACGTGCGCCTCGAGCTCTAATGAATGAATGTTTAGTTTGTGAATGTTTCGTTTGTCATGGCTGCGTGGCCCTACATGGTCCATGACACGGATCAGCTGCCCACAAGCAGCTCTTAACCCTTAAAATATTGCTTTTAAGGTTTACCAAGGAGCTTGAAGTTAGGTAAGGCAGACCAGAGTTCTTTGGTAGCCACTGAAGACGGTGAACTACCCTACTCTAAGTACATGAAACGTAGTTGGTCCTGCTAAATTTCACGAGCTAAATGTACAAAACAGAAAGTTAAAAGTGGATTTTAGAAAAACTATAAGTTTCATGTAGAAATCAAAAAAAAAGTAAACGAGGCATTTCGAAAAGTTAAATTTAGTGTGGACAAAGGCAAAGAGTACATCACATGAAAAATTCAGCTTCTTTCGAATTATCTTATACATTTTTCATTCAGAAATCTGAGTACCAAATGAAAATGTAGGTTTTCAACATTAACGTTTAGATATTGAAATCCTACATGGGCGTGCGGAAAACGAAAATTGTAGCAGTTCAGAATAGTTAGAGTTTATGTTTAGAAAACTGTTCTCTATACGTGACATGTACACAGAGGGATAAAACCGAGAACATTGGACTCAAAATGAGCACATTCGGTGACAAAAACTTATCATGACCGGATTTTCTCACTTTAAGAACATTTTCTCACTTCAAGAACTTTTTTTGAGATCGCAAAATCTTGATGTGAGTTGATATGTTCCGTTTTTGAGAACATTTTAAAATCAAAAAAAAATTTGAGGTGCATGTCCACCGTCTAGGTCCAGGTCCCACTGTCCAGATCCAATGTCCAGATCCACCGTCCAGATCCACTGTCCAGGTCCACCCGTCCAGATCCACCGTCCAGGTCCTTGTGCACTACTGTCCAGATCCACCTTCCAGGTCCAGGTCCGCAGAGACATCGCTTGAGCAACACCCGCCTTGGTTATTTACGCATCGTAGACGGTTAGAATGCCCACATTTACTTTTCGGTGGGGTGGTTGAGGTGAGCTGAATTGTGCTCATTTCAAGAACATTCGGATCATTTGTGCTCAAATATTTGAGAGAACATTCTTTTCATATTTTGAGAAGAAGAAATCTTATTTTCTGACAACGTTTTTTCCCTCTGTGTAGGTTTTCTAAATAAACGTTAAGGATTTCAATTGATGAATGCTACATTTAGAAAATCTACACATAGCGCGTTTTATCTGGCGTGTTGTTTCTTAAATCGTACATTCTGCGCATCAATTCTGTTTGAGCAGTATTGCATGATGTTTACAAGCTTAGGTCCAAGCTGAGTGAGAGCTCTTTAATACTCCAAGTATTAAGTTGATATTTTCGAAAGTATCAAAATGATATTTCGAAAATATCAAAATGATACTTCGAAAATATCAAATTGATACTAGCTAGTATCAGGCTGACACTATTATGTATTAATTTTGTAGTATCAATTTGATACTAACAATTATCATTTTGATATTTTGACTGTCAAACTTTTGGTATTATTTTGATAATAGCTTTCCACAATTTATATTTTTTCTTATCAAGTTTAAGTACCAATTCAGTTATCAGCAAACTGCCATTAAAACACTTAAAAACTGATTTATTTTATTCTGTATTCTTATAAAACGTATTTTATGACTTTAGGAAACTCTGAACTCTCATATTTCAACGCGGATGATATTCAAATAAAGAAGTAACTGTAAGGAAGAACATCATGCGAACCTTATTGACATATAGACGGGCTTCCCCAATTATGATGGAATGGTCATTCCAGCTCGAGAAGTTTCTTTATTAATGGATCTGAAATCGCAGCGTTGGCGAACCACGCCTCAACTGGAGCTGTCTTTGATTCTCTTATCTTGGATAGTGCAAAAATAGCGTGGAGTACGTCCTCTCTAAAAAACTATATTAGTTGTTTACAAATGTGTGCAAGGAACGATGTGTATAGAGCTATAGAGCTTGTGCTCCATATTGAAATACATTAATTTAGTCTTCAACACTTCGTCTGGGGGATTGTTTTACATAGCTTTTACTTTAAGCAAATTACCGCAGTGTTTGTACTTAAATCAAAATTGTTAATGTCAATCGTCAAGCGCCTACTGGTCTGCCAGCTAAGCTGGCTTCGTTTTACATACGAGCATGACATTTCGAGCTTTCGAACTTTCATAAAAATGTGTTTGTTTCAAATTGATACTTTTGCATATCAAATTAATAACCAAAAGATCATTTTGATACTCTCTAGGATTATATTGATATTAAAAAAATGATACTGGTTTTAGTTTCAATTTGAGACAACGTGTAGCAAATTGATATTGATACCAATTTTTTTGCGTGTAGAAGGTGATTGCTAGCAAAGGAAGCATGTTACAAAATAGAGCACCTTTCATTCTTTACTTGGTGTAAGAATTAACTACTTCAGCTCCCGATATCCAAGAATAAGTCATGAAGCCGTTTGCTTAGGGATTTTGATGGTTAAACAATTTCATCCACAGAATAATGAATCTTTCATCGGCCGCACTGGCCAGCAACTCATTTCCCTATTCACAACTTTATCAGAATAAAATGCCGACAACAATTTAGGAATAAGACCCCTCCTCCTAATTAGATCGATAAAGGTCCTTAGCCCGTTTTAATCATCGCCTTGCCCGATATAGTTATCAAAGCTCCGAACCATCTTAAAGTTGTGGAAGATTTCAGGTGTGGAAGTGTGGAAGGCAGGGACTTAGTTTCCCTTATTTTGCAAATTTTTGTCTCCTTGGAAAACAAGTGGCGACTTTGGGGCTTCGACGCACTAAATGATATAATATAATATGAAATTTTTGACCATTTCCAGCCAGTTTCACACATAAAATTTTGGTATCATTCTTAAATGCAAATTCCAGTCATACAAACAATAACTCACTGCCGGCCATGTAATTAGGCTAGCACCCGCCTAGCACACATTGATAAATGGGAGTGTGCATTAGGGGTTTATTAGCAGCTGAATGCCATCAGGCCAAATCTACGGCAGCCAACCGATGCCGCCGACGCCACCGCCGCATGCAACTCAATTAAGTTTGGCGGCATCGACGGCTCCTGTAGTAGTTTTATTATACGCTGTTGCACACATGGGCGAAGAGTCAACGTTTTATAAAATATATTACGCTGGACATAATAATTCACGCACGGCAGCCGGAACAGTAGCGGGCAGCAGCCGCGGGCTTCAAGCGTTGCGAAAACTAATTAAAATGGAATGGCCACTGCCAATTAATGAGAGGAGAGTGAGTGGACACACCCACGCAGGATACATGAAATTCTCATAATAAATACTAAGGGAGGCGGGGCTCCTGCGCTCCCCGCTCCTGCTGTGGGGCTAATTTACATGGCCAGGGCTAATTAAAGCGAAACAAAAGGAAGCTTTATGACTTTTGCGGCTGGATGAGGCCGAAAAATAGTTTTGAGTGTCCACTGCAGCGGTAATTAATTGAGGAGTCCGTACACGCACATCCATAGCTGCTGCTCACCCAGACACACTGACCCTAATTACGTGTAACGAGTTCATAAACGCACCTGCACCAGCGTCAATGTGACAACAACACAGCAAAATTATATAAATTAAAATTAGAAAAACGAAAGACAGGGGGGATGAGACCTATGTAGTTACATATGTGTGAGTGTCACTTAGGCACAGGGCTTGTCCACTCTCAACTCTTGACTGCGACGTGTCCGGCTAGTTTTGTGATTTACCAACCTGTCGTGTCCGGCCTGACTTCCCATTTTCAGTGGTTGGTGTCCTGCTTGTCCTTTTTTTGTGTCTACTCGTTTCAGTTAATTAATCTTGTCGTTTGTCGACTTTTGTCGCCTAGACTTGTCGCTTGCGTTTTAATGTGGCTTCCTTTTTTTGGGTTGTCATTTAATTGAAAGTGACGTCATGTCAACTGACACGCTGGTTTATATGTCTAATTTGTATGGTTTAATGAACAAAGTGCAAAAATTTGTTTAAATATAGGCAGAGATTTTGTTCACCGAATCGAATCTTAATTCGAGACGGACCAACAACCGATGGTTTTTAGAGGGTAGCTCTTTTATGGATGTTCGACTGGAGGAATGAAGCTTCAAATCTTTTGTCACAGTTTCTTAAGGGTACTCCTTCGTCTTTGCAAAGTCAGCCGCATTTGCCATTTGCCCTATCAGCAGGCCGTTTGAGTACAAAGCTGTACTGAGTTTCGAGTTTTTAGTAACGAGTACTGAGTATCCGATATCGAAAAGTGAGTAATTAGTACTGGAAGTATACTGTGTTTAGAGTATTGAGTTTCGAGTACTCAGTATCGAGTACTTAAATCGAGTACTGGATGTCGAGCACTAAGTATCGGGTACTTAGGATCGAGTACTTTGCTTCGAGTACTAAGCTTAGTCGACTACTGAGTATCGAGTACTAAGTATCGAGAACTGACTATCATGTAATGAGTATCGAGTACTTAGTATTGAGTACTTTATATCGTACCAAGCACTAAGTATCTAGTACTGCGTATCGAGTACTGAGTGTGGAGTATTGAGTACCGGGTACTGAGTATCGAGAGCTGAGTATAGAGAATTTAGCATCAAATACTGAGTCTCGAGTACGGATTATCAAGTATCGAGTATTGAGAATGGTGTAACAGACCATTGTGTATGCTAAATGTCGTCGGCAAACTATTCCATCGCAGTTTTTGCAAACGCCTAAAGGCGGAACTGCAAGAACGGCACGGCATCTCAAATCAGCAGTTCGGGTTCAGTAAGCAACTCAGTACGACAAACGCAATCTCAATGGTGGTGCACACTGCCCGCAGGACCACATCTGAAAGAAGATGACGGGGCGGAAGTAAGAAGTATTGCCTGGTTACATGGCTAGACGTAAAGAACGCACATAACACCGCTCGCTGGGAAAAGATCCTCCAAGCAAATGGTATATCTGCGTATCTGGTAAAACTGATAGAGAACCGATACATCGGATGGTAGTCACAGGTGGTCCTGGCATGAGGCTCAGTCATAGGCCGATTCTGTGATGTACATATGACGGAGCTCTTCGGCTTTCTTCACCGGTTGATAACAGCATTGTAGATAAGGCTTTGCAGATGACATCGCCATCGTCGCAGTAGAACGAGACTAGAGTAACTAGAGTTCAACGGGCTGACCCTGGCTCCCCATAAAACAGAAGCAGTACTTATTAGCTGTAGGAAACTGCACACATAAGAAGGAAGAAGGAAGGCTATAAAGTACCGTAGGTTATGCTGGACCATAGCCTTAACTTTGAAAGCCGCCTAGCATACGTGGAGGAAAAGGACATCATAACAACGAATGCTTTTTCGAGCATTATGGCTTATGTCGGTGGACCTCGACAACTGAGTAGATGGCTGATCTGTAAAGTGGTCAGGTAAATCATCATGTACGCAGCACCAATATGGGACCCAGCAATGAAAGTTCGATCATATAGCCGAGGATGCAAAAGTGTGTACAGGAGGTGTGCTCTCCGAGTTATTTGTAGCTTCCGGACAGTGTCAGAGGACGCTGTGCTAGTAATAGCAGAAATGGTGCCGCTTGAACTGTTAGCGATAGAAAGCAGGGAGGCAGATAAACATCGACGAGACGGAACGATGACGCAATGACAGACGCGGCGGAGAACTACCACCAAAACAAACGACAAATCGACCTTTACGAGCTCTATAGGCTTAAGCATGAGACAGATCCGTTTTGCACACACTGTACGCGGACCATAGAAGACGAAGAACATGTATTCTTTGTTTGTACGAGATTCGCTGCCAAGTGGGAAAAACTATGCCTAGGTTTTTGGAGGCCGTTCACAGTCACTGAAACACTGAACGGCACGAAGGAATACTGCCTAGTTGTGACACTAGACATCCGCAACGCATTTAACTCTGCAAGGTGGAGCTGCATCCTGGGAGCCCTAGCCAACTTCAGGGTCCCCGCAAACCTTATCCAGCAACAGGGTGCTGAAGTACGATACCAGTGTACGCACGGAGACGTACGACGTAGCCGGAGGTGTTCCGCATGGATTAGTGCAGGGTCCATTACTGTGGAACGCAATGTACGATGGCATTTTACGTCTACCTACCCCCAGAAGTGCAAGTCGTTGGATTTGCGGATGACGTTGATGTGGTTGTAGTGGCAAAACTGGTTTCAGGACGAGTTGAGTGACTCCTTCTAACTAAACATGGAGATCCTGTCCACTAAAGACGTTGATGACGCCATTGACTCATTCATGAGCACAATCAGAACGCTGCTCCAGCAAACCCACTTCCCACACACAGCTCGTAGAAGTTTCGTACTGACCCCGGCGGCAGAGGGCCTAATAGCACTAAAAAAACGCCTGAGGAGGGAGTACACGAGAACCCATGATCCTGCGATCGACAGAATATACTGGTTAAGGAAGGAAAGTCCTGGCCACAATCAAGAAAGAGGCTACAGACAAGCTCCTTGTGGATGCCACCTCTAAAGAGGACTCCAAGTTCGCTCTGTGGAGGCTCACTAGGAGGTATAAGAGGCAGGTGTAGCCGAAAAATTCCGGTCAGTAATCCTGATGGAACATGGGCTAAACACCCACAAGACCGAGCTGAAGCCTTTGCCTGCAACCTCGAGGAAAGGTTACAGCCTTTTAGCACTGCTTCGACCAATAGGCTGCAATTGGTTCAGTACCCACTGGAGCTGCCAGTCAATCCTATCACATATGAAGAGTTGAAAAGTGAAATTGTCTCGCTCAAAAGCAACAAGGCTCCTGGAGAAGACAAAGTGGACAACAGAACAATAAAGCTTCATCCTCACAAGGCGGTGTTGTTTCTGTTGCTCATATTCAATGCAGCCCAACGCCTCAGCTACTTTCCTAGTGCATGGAAAAAAGCCAATATCGTGATGCTCCACAAACCTGGGAAGCCTCAGATGAACTGGACTCGTACAGACCTATAAGCGTCCTCCTAGCATTTGGCAAGCTGCTAGAAAGATGCTTATTGAGAAGGATTCTGGAGACCCCAGCAGTTAAAAGGAGGATCCCAAAATTCCACTTCGGCTTTCGAATGGAACACGGAATCCCAGAATTCCACGCCAAGGAGTACGTTGTGGCAGCATACTTGGATATCCAACAGGCATTTGACCACGTCTGGCATGATGGCTTACTAGCCAAACTCAAGGGAACGCTCAATCTTCAGCTCTTCTTAATGGTCAGATCATTCCTAACTGACAGTACATTTAGAGTTGTCCAGGATGGCCTTGCATCCCACAAGAAGAGGATTCGAGCAGGAGTACCTCTTCTGGGGCAAACCCGATACAGCCTGTTCACAGCAGATATGCCTACTGCTGTGGACATACCCATAGAGGAACCGGAGGACCTCCTCATAGCAACCTTTAAAGATGACACGGCAATAATGGCACGTGACGGATGCGTGTATTCGGCAACAGACGTGTTGCAAGAATACCTCAAGAGGTTTGAGAACTGGGCCTGTCGCCGGAATTTATCTATCAACGCTGAGAAGTGTGTTAGTGCCACGCTTACACTCAGAAGAGACAGTAGCCCCCGAGTTTTTCTACATGGGGAGGTGCTTCCTCACAAAACAGCCCATAAGTAGCTGGGAGTGATAAGGGTCTAACCTTTAAGCAGCATGCCGCCGAAGTAGCAGGCAAGCATCACAGCAAGGCGAAGAGAATGTGTTGGCTACTCAACGCCAATAATAAACTCTCGCTTAGGAACAAGGTCCTTATTTACAAGGTCATCCTGGCACCAATATGGAGGTATGGCGTCCAGGTGTATGGCATCGCCGCGAAGACCCACCTGAACAAAATCAGGGTCTTTCAGGCCAAAATCCTCAGACGAATCACTGGAGCTGAGTGGTTTATTCGCACTCGAGACATCGAGAAAGAATGTGGCGTCCCAATGGTTGGCGACACCATCAACAGCCAGGCTGCGCGGTACCTAGACAAGGTGGCCTCATTCCAACAACCTTACCAGACGTCTCCTCAAAAGGCGGAGGATAAACGGGATCAGGGCAAGGAGAAGGCTCCTTCCGTAATGATTGAGCTGCGGAGATTGGAGCGCTGTAGAAGGAGCACGATGGAGTAAGGGCACTGAGGGTTTTGCGACGCATTGCTTCGCAAGAGGTCGTGGGTTCGATCCCGCCTCGGAACATCTAATGAAAAGTTTTTTTCTTTGAATAAACTTTACACCCGGTCACCCTTCTCTGCTGTTGGCGCCAGCTTTGTAGTAATAAGCCATTGAAAAGCCTCTCAAACTGCCGTTCGGATTCGGCGTTAAGCTGTAGGTCCCATTCTCTTGTGCGAAAATTAGAAGCGCACAAGCCAAGAGATTGAGTAGCAAGAATCGAATACTGAGTATCCAGTTCCAATTTCAGTTGCCAATTTCGAGTACTGTGTATCCAGTTTCGAGTACTGCGTATCGAACATCGATTGCTAAGTATCATAAGGGGTCCAAGACACTCACTCTTTTTTGTCTCTTCAGAAATGTAGCGTGCATTTGTTGGACGATCTTTATTTGGTTGAAATCAAATAAATTCTTTAAATTGATGCTTCTTAGCTGCGCAATTTTCGAGCTAGTCCTGTAATCCTAGATAAATTCTTAATTGTTTTCAAAAATAAAAAAAAGACGTTCCCAGCAATTTTGAATGAAATTCATTCATAGCTTAAAACTGCCACATCAGCACCAGAATCTGCCTCCCCCCCATCCAAATAAAATGCTAACCAGTATAAAAAGGCACAACTCATGAAATTTAATGAAATTATTTACAAAACTGCAGACAGTTTGAAGTTCCAGTTAAAGAAGACTTTCTATTTACACACACAAACACCAAGGCAGGGTGGCTCGGAAGGGGTTTGACTCACTTTGCTGTGCATTCAATTAGAAATGTTCCTGAAGATGTCAAAATGATGTGGGAAAATATATTTCACAAACAAATCAAAGAAAATGCAGCACAGAATTTCGTTGTGGACTGTGGACACTTGCCGGTCGGACTATTTTAATATGGAAATTGATATGGAGCATTTTGCTACGACCTGGGCCCAAGCTTATTTATGCATGAAGATGACTTTACATTCCATCGCAACGGCAACACTTTTACGGTTGTCAGTCAGTCGGTCGGGTCGTTCTGTTCGTTTGTCTGTCTCTGTTTGGTTACGGGCGGCTGGACAGACCCGGGCGAGTTGTGTGTGTGCTGTGAAAATAATATTTGACTACCTTGGACCAATGAAGGAAGGTTCTTGCCTCTGCCTTTTTTTGTGTGCCTGTGTGTGTGTGTTTCTTTGGGAGCGTCTTGACCTTTTTGTGGTCAAAGTGCACACAAGCATGAATCCACAACTCTACCTGGAATAGGGAATAGCTTGAGCACTTGGCTCAAAGTATAACAGGTTTCTTTTTCTGTTTTTTTGGGCTGCATTTCTTAGTTCTCTTGATAGATGACTGCGGCTTATTATGCCCGTTGCAGCCATAAATATTGATTAATATACTTATATGGTTTTACCTTCCACCGAATGGTAGAAGACAGCTGTATCATCATCAAAACAACTTCATTGTTTAACAAAGCCATATCCTGGCTAAGTAGCTCTTGGAGTCATTAGATATTAGGGATGTTTCCATCCCCCTTGGCTTACTTACAGGTGTTGTGCATTTCACACGCTTATCGTCCCTTCCGTAAAATTGAGGGTTTCCACTGTTTCTAAACTATTTTACCAGAATTGTAATTTAGAGTTTGAGGTCGAGGGATTTTCATAGTTGGGCTTCTTAATGGTTTTCAGGCTTCACTTGAAACAATTTTGTTGTTTTCAATGATGTCTTAGTTAAGAGAGAAACTGACTTCAATCATTCTACCTAACATTTTCCCCATCAAAAGTAAGTTCTACATATTTTAAATTAGCTGCCAGTTGAGTGGCAAAAGGGCATCAACTTTGATTGCATTAGAAATCTGTTAAATGCCCAGATTATTTGAATTTCAAGCAGCCAGCCAGCAAGTCAAGCTTGAGCGAAGGAAGGACCAGGACCGGACCGGACCACGCAACAATTTATGTGCATTTATAATTGAAAGGGACAAAAAAGGGAGAGATACAAAAACAGACGCTGGGACAGCACAACACAACGACACAAATTGAATTGGCTAAAAAGTTTTAATTAATTTATTGTTACTTCAGCCAGCAAGCAGCTTGTTCGCCACCCGCTCACTCAGCCTCGTCCGGGAGGGCCTCCAAATGGCTGCTCATTTAAATGGTTGCTGGCGGCAGGACACTTTTCGTTGTTGTTGTTGTTGTGTTAATGCATGGCTGCAAAAGTTGTCTAATTGTCTAGTGCGAAGGACAACTCAATTGGGGTGTAAATTTAGTTGAGAAGGATGAGTAATGGACCAAGATGAGTCAGCAGGCAATGGAAAATAGTTCTCTAGAAAAAAACTTCAACTGCAAAAAACCGCACTTTAAATCAAAATCGAAATCAAAGTCTTCCCCACCCCAAAAATATTGTCTGTTGCTTTGACAGTTTTATTGAAATTTAATTTATGCCCTTACACACACACACTCAGCACAACAACAATAAATATGTTCAGGCCACAACACACAAAAAATCAAAGTCAATAACCTGGCTCCTGCTTCACTCTGCTAGACCAATGAAAACCAATTTCAACTCTTAAAGCGTGACATCAAATGACATCGAAATAGAATTTCCATTGGACACAGAAGATGCACTGCTAAAGGTCGCCGTGTTTTCATTACCTGCGCGTTGCCTCCCGTCGTGTGGCTTGGCTCTTGACCAACTTCTTAAGAGTGTAGAGTTCATTCACTCAAGTGGATCTTCAGAGATGCTGCATTGATAGAAAACCGATTTTGTTTGTCTCGTTTTTTGATGGAAAGAGGAGGAATTTGTGGATACAACAATAGATGCCAGCACTTTAGTAAGAGCGATAAGAAATTATGTCTTTTAATTTGTATGTGGACCCTTATGGTAATTTTTCAAATCAAATTAACATTTTTACAACCTTAATTTGACTAAGGGGTTGTCTAGACTTATTCTGGAAATATTGAAGTATTTTAAATCTCTAGCCTAATAAGCTGGTTGCAGCAAATATATACACCAACAATAGAGCTAATAATAATATTGCGTTACAAACTAAGACTGAATCGGAGTTCCTAACAATCTTTTAAGGCCTCTCCGCCAGTCTGAACCACATAAAATTGATTAAGAATACTTTTCTCAAGAGTTTTATTTACAACTTTGATGCTTTGTTTTAAAAGATTGTTATAATTTATAATATTTTCTTAAATTAAAGCGCATCGTTAGCTATGACTTGTCCCCCTCTCTTTAGCACAGTGGTGCCCAAACTCACATAATCAAGCTTTTCTCTTGTGTGCATAGCAGAGAAACACGAAGTAAATGTCAAAACAACAAGCGACAAGCAAATGAACAAATGCCTCGTGAGGGAACAAAAACCCGAAAGCACGCGTCGAGAGAGAGCAAGCCGCCGAGCGGGCTATTTATAGAACACACGTATTCACTCTCTCTATGCGTGTGTCTGCTGCGACGCCGGCAAAATTATCAGGTGTGTTCCCGTTTTCAAATCATGCGGAATAGGATTTTTTAAATGTTTTCGCTTTTAAAAACCGACAATGATATTTGGCTCTTAGTTTGAAACTTTTAATGATTTTCACTTGACACTTTAGATGACAAGTCGTTTCAACCAAATTCTTCAAACGTTTCTTGGAAATCGCATCTCTTTGTAATTCCGATGAATCGAATTCGGAAACGGGAACAGGCCTGTAAGACTTCCTGTCCCATAGGGTAAGCTTTTGACATTTTGGGCACCACTACTTTAGCAGTATTCGTACTTCGAGTTGAAGAAGCTCTTTATATTTTGCGGCCATCCACGATTCAACACTAATTGAATTGTAAAGGGTGATTTTTTAAGAGCTATAGGAAAGTTTTTCAAAAAAAAACACATAAAATTCATGAAAATGCATGAATCTTTATTTGAATCGATAGTACGGTCCATATAAGTTAATGTTTGAAGATTATTTCATGCAAATGTTGACCGTGACTGCGCCTCAAATGGTCCATCCGCTTAGTCCAATTTTGGCATACTCTTTCCAACATTTCGGCCGGTATCTCACGAATAAATGCTTCAATGTTGTCTTCCAATGCGTCAATTGAAGCGGGCTTGTCTGTATAGACATGAGCTTTAACATAGCCCCACAAAAAATAGTTTAAAGGCGTTAAATCGCACGATCTAGGCGGCCAATTGCCGGTCCTGAACGTGAAATAAAATGTTCACCGAACTCACCTCTCAATAAGTCCATTGTTGCGCGTGCTGTGTGGCATGTGGCAACGTCTTGTTGAAACCACAGGTCATGCAAGTCAAGCTCTTGCATTTTGGGCAAAAAAAAGTTGGATATCATCTCACGGTAGCGCTCACCATTCACAGTTACGTTACGATTCGCATCATCTTTGAAGAAGTACGGTCCAATGATGCCACCAGCCCATAAACCGCACCAAACTGTGACTTTTTCTGGATGCATTGGTAGCTTTTGCAATGCTTCTGGCTGATATTCACTCCAAAATCGACAATTCTGCTTATTTACGTACCCTGAGCAAAAATGAGCTTCGTCGCTGAACACAATTTTTCGGTAAAAAAAATGGATCTTCGGCCAACTTTCCAAGAGCCCATTCACCAAAAATTCTACGTTGCTGTAGGTCGTTCGGTTTCAATTCTTGCACCAGCGGTATTTTGAAAGGCTTCACACCTAAATCCTTCCGCAAAATTTTCCACGTTGTTGAGTAACAGCGGCCCAATTGCTGAGAACGGCGACGAATCGATAATTGATGGTCATCATTAACACTGGCCGATACAGCTGCGATATTTTCTTCAGTTCGCACTCTACGTAAGCGTGTTGGTGGTTTAATGTCCAACAATGTAAATTTGGTGCGAAATTAAGTCACAATAGCCCGAAAGCGCTTCGTGGGTCGTTAAACTGCCATAAAATGAAGAAGCCGCGATGAACTTTCTTAACGGAGCACGCATTTTGATATTCAATAATTTGCAAGCGTTGTCCGTTTGTAAGACGATTCATGGTTAAATTATAGACCAAACTGAAGATGTTTGACAGTGAAACAAAACACGAAACGTGCGTGAGCTGCTTAAACCAGTGTTGCCAAAAAGATAATAGCTAAAAAATCACCCTTTAGTTATATATCGAAGAATCCTTATTTGAAAAAAGATAACTATTCCACATTCAAATTAGGTGTCAAAACTGTTAAAGCAAGTGGTTGTACAACCATCTTATAGTCGCACCTACGAATTAATCATATGGAAGCTGGAATACGCGGCAAAATTTCAATGGCAGCTTTTCTCGGACATTAATAGACCAAGTAAATCAGCGGTGGGCACCAAAATGAAACAGAAGGCGAAATTTGTTTGCGTTCAAATTTGAACTCCCATCCTCCTCTTTGTAGCTCAGACCCGGGGCTTGTATTTTGTAGTTGGCATACCAAGACCGTCTGATATTTCATTGCGTGTTGCTTTTCATGCACAATAATGGCCCGGGCCACGCGGGACTATCGGGCAATTGGTTGGCCGTCTCTGATATAAATAAAAAGCGCTCCAATTCAAAATTAATAAATATTTCTTTTTGTATTTTCAATTAAAGCCAATTCGGACATTTATTACCAGTTAATAGGGTGTTTAAAAAGATCTTGAGCATATGCAATTTTCATAAGGCAAGTTTCAATAGATTCGAGCAGCCAAAAACTCATTTAAACTGAAATTGTATCTTTATCTTTCTTTTCTTTTTTCTTAAAAAAAAAATCCAACCAAATTGTTTGTCGATACTGTTGACATAGAGAACACTTATCGCAGCTTTGTGTTATTTTCTTGGTGACAATTAACAGGCAGGCGGCACGCCATATAGAAATAATGTAAGTGTATACTCAAGTGGTGCACCAATTGATGATTATGTGGCCACTGAACGCTAGTCTTCAATCAAGATGAAACATTTGGCTATGCTTACACACGATTTAACTGAATTGCATATCGACGATTTACATCTGTTTCAATGAACCAGAACGCCAAGATGTGGGTGTGGCTGCATGCTGGACAGAGATTATACCGAGAAGCATAACAAATGCTGCCAGGGGTTGCTCTGAAAGCTGCTGACAATAATCTATGGCAATTTATTATATGAAAACTAACCCAGGGGTCGGGGTTTGTCTTAAATGCCAAAAAGCAACGGATTACCACATGACAAACCACCAAGTGGCTCCCCAGTTACGCCCACTCGCGCGCACACACACACACACACACACACACACTTATCACACCCCAAAGCACAACAAATAACCAGCAGAAAAAGTGCTGATCTATTTGGCAACTGTTGCTGATTATTTATTTGCGCTTTTAGTTCCTTCCTTCCTCCTTTTTGGCCTGATAAAGTGTTTGAAGCTGCGATTTTTTGACACAAATTGTGTGAAGAAAAAAAAGTCCTGCGTTCTGGGTCCTGGTCTTGCTTTGCCTTTTGACAAGGGTGGACAATGGCGATTAGCGCACGGCACTAATGGCAGAGCAGCCCCATGGTCATGTGTTTGCTCAAAGGCTTTGCCTTGTCCTCCTCCTTCGCCGCCGCCTGCTGCTGCTGACTTGCCACTTGTCTTTATTAGTTTTCGCACTTTTACTCTCCCCTTCTTATTCTTGGCCACCGTGTCAACAGCAGCTTCAGAGGATTGGGTGAGTTAAAGTGCATTGGACGACTTTGGTTGGTGCCTTGTTTGCTTGCCTGCTTATGTTATTAGCCCTATGCCATGTTTGTCCAGCTCTGAGAGTGTGAAAATTGAATTTTTCGCACTTTTAGCTGCTGATGAGCAACTGAGTGAGATAGCAGTTGGAAAGAGAGAGAGAGCAGGAGATTGGGAGAGAAAGTGCGGTGACTTAGGGCAACTTGTTGATGCGTGCGCTGTGCCATCTTTGCTGGATTAGCACTACCCAACGTCATCTGTCATAGTTAGGAACTGTGTGCTGGCAACTGGTTCGTTGAACTTATTGGAATTTATGCTCCCAATGCTCTGTATTGGTTTTTGGAAGGTTGCAAATTGGAGATTGATAGATAAGTTTTACAAATGTTTGCCAAATGTACACAGATTGTGCACAAAGTGAAACTTGAAATTGAAAAATAATAAAATTAATAAACAATTCAAATAGTTTCAAGAACCAAATCTTACACTTAAATTGAAGCACTCTTCTCACGGTTCTCTTACCAATCAATGACTGTTTATTCAAATGCAATCGAAACTCAAGTTACTACAAACTCATTTAAAAAGAGCAAAAAAAGTCTGGATAGAAAAGGCAGGAGTTGGAGTGAGGCTAAGAGTGAAATTTCGCAAGGCAGGTGGTAAAAACGAACACAACACAACGAACGCCCGGTCACCCCTCACTGCTGTTGGCGCCAGCTTTGTAGTAATTAGCCATGCTAAAGCTTCTCAAACTGGCTTTCAAATTCTGCTTTAAACTGTAGGTCCCTTTCTCTTTGGGCGAAAATTAGAAGCGCACAAGCCAAGAGATTGGGTAGAGCTCGGCTTTGGCCCTCTGTGGCTGTGTCAAGCCATTTTACATTTTATAAGAATTTCCCCATTCAAAATTTTAATTTTCTCCAAATGTAGCCTCCCTGAAGAAGGCCTGTATGCGTGGATCGCCGCATCTTTTCCTATTGTGTTTAATCAAACTTTTCTTAACTTTCAAAGGTTTTTTGATAGATTTTTCGTACTTCGAAAGTTATCTAAACATATTCAAATTGTTGGTGGACTGTTTTTACGACCTTTATACAAACTAATCCTGCAGTTTGTAGCCGGCCCGAGGTCACGTAATGCTTACGCATAACATAAAACAGAGACACACAATACCACACAGGAGACTGGTCGATCATACAGCTGTTTCATGATCATACACATACCCAAGGGCATCTGTCAGTTCAGGCCGTCTCCCGTGTTTTTGCACGCTTGCTGCTTTGAAATTCCCAATTATTTTAAGCGTCGCAGGCATGGAGAGGCATCGTTTTTGAACTCACAGTCAGACATTGATCACTGATGATTGAGGTTGGTCCCTCATGAAACAGTTGTAGTCATCTGTCATGTCTGTTAACCGGTTCAAAAGCGGTTAAGAACGTTTCAGAATTGGTTCAAAACAATTTATAAGAAGTTGCATAAGCTACGAACTGGAAATTTGATTTGTTGGTTGGGAATATGGAGTTGGATATTTTACTGGTTCAGAAACGGTTTAAAAGTGGAACTATACTTTAGAAGTTACAAGCTACGAATTTAATATTTTGGGTGTAGGTTGGTTAAAAGGAGTTATATATTTTACTTGTTCAGAAACGGTTCGAACCGGTTCATCAGTGGCTCACAGCCATATCTTAAAAGTTATTTAAGTTATGAGCTCGAAACTTTGTGTTTAGTTTGCTTGTATGAAGTATGTTTCATTTTGTGTTCTGAACCAGCAGACTAAACCGATTCTTAAATGGTTCAGAGTCATATCTCATAAATAGTTTAAGCTTGAACTTGAAAGTTGGTCAGTAGGTTGGTAAAATAGAGTTCAATATTTTACTGTTTCCGAACCGGTTCCGAATTTAAAAGAGGAACTGGTTAGGTTGGTAATTAGTGTTGGGTAAATGTTGTTGTTTATATCACTGAACATGTTTACTTGTTCTTTTTTTCAAAGTGAGTCAACTCACCCAAGTTGTTCACTTGTTCAGTTGTTCTTGTTCAGTTGTTCTGTTGTTCACTTGTTCAATTGTTCACTTGTTCACTTTTTCAGTTGTTCTTGTTTAGTTGTTCTTGTTCAGTTGTTCACTTGTTCAGTTGTTCTTGTTCAGTTCTTCACTTGTTCAATTCTTCTTGTTCAGTTGTTCAGCTGTTCAGTGTTGGTTTGAATTGTAGGCCGTTTCGACGGATCTGTGCTGTTCCAATTGTTCACCAGTTCTTTAACTGGGCATTGTGACAATTAGCGATCATTCAAGCTAATTTTAATCCTTCCTTGCTGGTCACACTGCGGAATGATTTCTATTTGTTAGCCATTTCTAAATGGTAGCCACGACAGCATGATGCTTACATTGAACAATCAGACACGCGGACAAAAAAACAGCTGAAAGGTCACCAAGTTAAGTGAACAAGTCTCTAAACAACTCTGACTGAACAACTCACAGAACTAGAGCAGCTGAACAAGAGCAGGTGAAAAACTCTGACAACTCACAGAACAAAAGTGAGTGAACAAGAACAAATGAACAAGTGAACAACTTAACATGAACAACTGAACAACTCTAACTGAACAAAAATGAACAATTAATGAAGAACATGTTCACTTGCTCAGTTTAGTGAACAACTCAATTTAGTTCACTCACTCATGAACAACCCAACACTATTGGTAATATAAAGTTGAATATTTTACTGGTTCAGAACCCGTTCCCAACCGTTTTATCAGTGGTTCAAGTCAGTATCTCATAAGTTATTTCAGCTATGCACTTGAAACTTTGTTAGTAGGTTAGTAATTATTATATATTTTACTGGTTCGGGAACGGTTGAAACCCGATTCAAAAGAGGCTTAGAGCCATATCTAAGAAATAGTCTTTTTAGAGAAACCTTAGCAAGTTCTAAGATACTCAAATAATTCTATAAAGATCTTGAAGTTTTGAAAAATTTGGTGAAAACTCTAGAATATAGTGGAAAGATCTAGAACTTAACAGAAATTTTTGAAAGTTATAGAATGACATAGGACTATATAGAAGATCTAGAAAAATCTTAAATGGCTTAGAAAGTTCTAAAAGATCATATAAATTTCTTGAAAGTTGTAGAAGTTATAGAAACTTCAAAAATATGGGGATAGTCAAAAAAGTATCTAGAAGATTTTAGAATATTATTGAAATTTACAGAAAGTTCTTCCATGTTTGAGAAATTTCTGGAATGGTTTTAAGAGTTAAAGAAATATTTAGCTGGAAGTTTTAGAAAGATCGAGAGTGTTATAGAAAGATCTACACTATTCTTGAAAATTCTATAAATTTGGAGATGGGTATAGAACTTTCTATAGAGTTCTAGAATGCTTTGAAATTTTCAAGAATTGAATATTAAGAGTTAAAAAACATAATAAAAACTTTTAGAACCCGGGCGACTCCGGGTATAATATATTTGTGTATATGGGTTTTTAGCAAACCTGTTTTGATTTTAGTGTCTGATTCTATATTATATATCAGCGATGCCCAGCCGTATGCTTTTTGGCTACGTTTTGTCTTTGTAATTGCACTGAAGATAGGAAGTCAATGATCGTATACCAGGGCTCGAGGTATGGAAATCGACACAAGTGCAAACGATTTTGTGTGCGTGCGTCGCTTAGAAAAAAAACCGGTCTTAATATTTTCTTGGACCCAATTTTAATGTGCTTTTCTTTGTGAATATTAGTGAGTGCTCTCCCTGTTGGATTTGTCGGAACGTGGTTCCCAAAAGAATGCCTTCTGGCACACTTCGATTTACTAGGAAGAATGCACTACCAACTTTTGCTGTATGTTAAAAAATGAAAACAGATGCACGTTCCTTTTGGCAGTTGGTTATAAGCGAAGAAGTCTGCACAACATGCAAACGTCCCTTCTAATGGCACGCATACAGCACCCATGCTATTGGAAACCAATATGCGAAATGAGGCCCGATCGATTGACGACCGTTCGTTTTTTCCAAAATTGTTCTTTTTGCCGTTTGTTGGAAGGCATAAAATCTGCATATCATGCAAACGTCCCTTTAAATGTCACGAATGCAGCATGGATCAGAGAGAGCCGAGCGTTTTTACGAAGTTGAACCAACAACAACAACCCATGCAAACGTCGCTTCTAATAGAACAGTTCCTGCTGCATTTCGCCCCTATACAAAAGCGAAAGGCAGATTACAGGTTTTTGCAACTAGTTCTTAGTGGCAATAGTTGTATACGGGATGTGCATCTGGCATGCAGTCGAATCCGACTGGGTTATAAATGATCAAAGGAGCCTACTGATGAGGAAACTGAGAAGTTTCTGAAACAGTACTGTATATATAACCAGCTCTTTTTGGTGTAGCAATGCATTAGTTGCTTACAGTTGTGAACAAACGCAACTCACTAGCTAAACTAATTACTAAATAAACGTTAGAAAAAAATTACAAGCCTATAATGGCATTATTGCACTTTTTATAAAACTTTTGTGCAATTGTAATCTTTTAGCTTGAATCATTTATCCCATCACAATTACTTGTTTTCTCAGGGTTTTTTAAGCTGCCCTATGACTAAGTTGCTCAAAACTTGCCAGTTGTCTATGAACAGATGGCAGTTGACAATCTTCTCTTTTCCTTTCAAAAACTTAAATCATATCCAACGACACTTTCTTTTCAATTTAACTTTTTCCCTTGAAATAAAGTACGTGTTGCCGTCCAGCTTGTACATGTTGCTGGCAACATTGTAGCAGCTTAAACCAGGGATAATCTTTCCAGAGCTGCTCATTTCCTCTTCAGCTTTTTAGTTGCCTTCTTTTTCTCTCATTTTACTGCATAATTGAAACGGGCAAACCAAAACAGTTAAAACGTACCAAGTGGACATGTTGCCATGACCATTTACCATTTTGCTTGCCTTTTGTTTCTGCAACTTGTACGTGATGCAGTCCCCTGCCGCCCCCTTCGCCTGTCACTTGGTATAACGTACCGTTGACAACGTCATTACTGTTCTCAATTTCACATATCGCATGGCCAACTAGCACACAAGCAAAACATGAAGCCGGCACCCAGTGAAGCGCTCCTTGTTTTTGGTTAAAAATCCAAGAAGAAACAAAACGTGCCTGGTCCGGGGTATGGCTCCACTTCTACCTGGTGCTGCCATCTCCTCCGCCTCTCCTCCTCATTTTGCGTTTGCCTCTGTTATGCTCCGTTAATGTGTCGAAAATGTTACGAACAGAAGAAACATGTGGCTTGTAAGCTGCAAAACTCTAGGACAAGGAACAGCAGCTAAAGCAACCACAACTTTGCAGTCTACCGCTGCCAGCAACATGGCCAGGCAACTTTTGATGTTCTCAAGACATAATTCTAAGAAATTTTGACACTTTTGACATTTAGTAGTTTTGTCTACGCGTCATCGAAGACCAAGTTGAGGTCGACGCTTCCAGCTACATTTTGCCAGTTTTTTTTTTGGTTTTTCTTTTTCCCCCCAGCTGCTGCTGCCACTGCTGCTGGTGCTGTTCAATGTTGGCCCCATTGTCAGACACTGCAAATCCGTGAGAGCAATTAAAAGTTGCTGGCTGGTACGAAAACTACGAGACTTTGGATATTGGCTGGTCAGGGCAGGGTTTTGGGGGCAAATGTTTTTTGGCTTGCCTGCGCAATGTTAAGTGGCCTGCAGCAAAAATATGAAAGAAGCGGGTGAAAATAAGTTATCTATCAGCCAGTTAATAGTGTGGAAAGTAAGTTAGTTGATAGCCAAGTGTTGGGCAATGGAGTAAAAACAAAAATAATAAATAAAAAAGGCTTGAAAAACTTGTGGAGTCGGTATATATAAACTCATAAAAAATAAGCCATTAATCTTATAAACTCGGTTTAGTTTAAATTAGTTAAAATTTCACTGTAATTTCGAAAATGGTTCTGGAAAACAACGAGTTATAAAAATGATTATAAGTGTTTTACTTAGGGTTCCTATCCAGAACTCCAGAATTTTGTATTTCTTCACAATACTTATTATAAATAGAAACACTTTTAAGTAGCTCATGAGCAGCAAAGCAAAGCAAATTGTTCCTATTTATATAAAGTATTGTGACGAAATCAAAATTCCGGAGTGCTGGATACGAACCTTTACTCTGTGGGAGACTCAAACTCGGGGCCTTTGGACTTGAGCACGATTGGGATGCCGTCTCAACCAGTTGAATTACCTTAAAGTTTTCAACATTTTGTTTCTGGCACTTTGCATTTATATGACTGCTTGTAATTCTCAAGTTGGAATTCCCAGCCTTCTAAATATGTTTTTAGTCAATTCAAAGTGATATATGCGTTTTTCCCTGAGTGTAAATTGCACCCATAAATTGAGAGTTTTTATAAAACTATGGCGAAATTTATCTCTGCCTTTTGAAAGAAAAAGTCCTTGAAATGGCCATTAAAAAGTGCTACCGATTGTGAATATTTTCGGAGAATAGATAGATAATGAGACTTAAGACTTCAAAGTTATTGTTCACTGATAGTTGATTACCTGAAATCTTTAATGGGCAATTTAACTGTTTAATTGTTTGAAAAAACCGCGAATTTTACTAAATTTTTAAATTTTTCGTAAGAGCTTCAAAAATTCTAAAATTTGTTTTTTGTAATTTTTAAAAATATGGTAGGAAAACAAAAGTCTATTAATACGGTTGGGTGTACTGAGAAATCAAGAAACTTCTTCGCAAGCGGAGCTTTGAAGAACGCAACAGGTATCCTCTAAGCGGATAGGAGAGATGCCAAAACGTCGGAACAGGAGAGCAATCGACGGCAGCAATGTGCTGAACACTTGGCATACCAGCATGCTCTTGAGATTCCCGAACAATCGCAAGCGCGGCACAATGAATAAGTGTAGCGGAAGGTAAGGTTATGATCTGCAGAAACACCAGAGCAGGCGAACAATCGACAGCAGCAATTTGTATCGCATCCCAGAGAGAAAATATGTAGATGTACAGGGTGGTCCATCCAGTCTATTCATAATTTGACTTTAAAAACGTCAAATGTCATTCGGAAAGCGACTAATATTTAGTAAAATTTTTGACATTTACGAAATGGGTCGCTATTCGCTTGAAGAAAGTTGAAAAATATTTAAGACATATTTCCAAAGTGGTAAGCCGTCGACTCGAACTGTGCGAAATTTAAAAAAAATCATTTTTACAAGAAAATGTTTCAAAAACTCAATTTTTGGGTCAATTCGTGAAGACAGTTCGTGAAACTGGAATGTTGGTGGATAGACCAAAACGTGTACGTACTCGTCCGGTGCGCTCGACCGAAAACATTGCGCGGTTGCTGAAAATGTGAGTGAACAACCATCGACGACAACTCGCGCTACCGTGCAATGTAAAGTGATTGGTTCTTCGAGGAAATTGAAGCGGAAGACTTGGAAGATATTTGGTTTCAACAAGACGGCGCTACGTGCTACACAGCGCACGTCACAATCGATCTTCTGCGCCCTATCTTCGAAAATCAAATAATCAGCATATATGGAGATGTGAATTGGCCGCCAAGAAGCTGTGATCTGACACCGTTAGACTATTGTCTTTGGAGATCGGCCAAGAACAAATGTTATGCAAACAATCCTGAAACAATTGATGAGTTGAAGAACGAAATTCGAGTTGCTATAGCTGACATACGTGCCGAAACAATTGAAAATGTTCTCAAAACTTGGGTGGATCGAATGGAAGTAGCCCAAGTCAGCCGTGGTGGTCATTTGACCGAAATTGTTTTTCATAAATAAATGACATGAGCCAACCTTTTCAATAAATGTTCAACCATTGAAAAATATCGAGATTTTTTTTATAGCAAAATTAGTTCTAATTTGTAAATGGATCACCCAGTATTAGATTGGTATTCGCAGTGACAATCTATGCAATGTTCGTTTGCTGCTTAGATTTTGACACACCATGTTTCTTACATGGAAAATAATACGTGGCATGTTTTAGTGTGGGCAAAACATTGAGATTATTTATGTTGACTAAGGACGGACTGACAAAAATATCGTACACTCACTTGCTCTTCGAAATTGATAATGATTTTCCTTAATTCAATTTTCTACACGGTACGGTAAATACCAGGGTATAAAATTTCGATGCTTGTAGCATTGAAGGAGCTTCTCCGACACATAAGTATATATTCGATGGGGCAGAGTATATGGCAGTCTGTCCGTCAGTTTCTATGCTATCTCCTCCGTCAGTTTTAAAGCTATCTTGATCAAACTTTTCACGAAGTTTCTATGTACAAATGCGCTGTACATTTGTCGGACCCGGCCGGATCGGATGAGTATCGCATATAGCTGTCATAGGAACGATCGGTCGAAAAACTAGTTTTTGTCCGAAAAACTCTTATGCTTTCAATGGAAACGCCTCCACTCTTCGTATTTCTTAGTTTGCTATGCTTTCCCATGATTCCACTAAGATTGGTCGAAGTCGGTCATCTATATAGTATAGTTCCCATAGAAAAGTAAGGTCCGAAAAGAAGTCTTAGTAAGAAAAACAGTTTTGTTTTCAATAGAGGCTGCAAGGGTATATAAAACTTCGGCCTAACCGAAGTTAACTTCCCCTTTTTTTATGAATTTTAGAAAAATGGGAAAAATGTTAATTGCTCGACTTTGCATCTGAAAATCATGAAATAGGTTATGAATAAATGTAGAATTGGCTTATAATAGTTTAACTAAATTGTTTCCCTATGAAAATATGATCAAAAATAGTGTTTTGAAGTAGTTGTAATTTTTTGGTCTCGGTTGACTTTTTGGTGGAAATGCCCATATGAGAAAAATTTTATATCGATTTCGGATAAATGCTGATGGTATAATTTTCAATGTGATTTCTTATCGGTAACAATAGCATAATATTGTTTAAAATCAGTTCATTTTAAAAACAGTTGGAATTCCAATTCGTTTTATTAGAAATTTTGCAAAAAGAATGTTTTCAAATAGTTAGAATACCAGATTTCGGAGAACTGGATAGTTCAACAGCTTTTCGAATGCATAGAAACTGCAGGCCTGGCGAAGTTCTGCCTGCCTTGTCTCGAATCCAAAAATATAGAATACCATCCCTTGATTTTGAATCTCCGACTGAACCATAGGCGGACTCGACACAACAAATTAATTCTTAGCTTTGCTTATTTAATTTCCTTCAATTTAAATTTCAACAAAATTTAACAACATTAATTTGTATTCTAAAGAAATCCCAGCCGGGGCCAAAACAAAAATAAAAAATCGTTTACGTCAGCTACACGTAAGTCAGCAACATGCAAGCTAGCAACATGTGGCCAAGGCAGTGAGTGGGTGGTTTTCTAGCTAGCTGCTGCTGCTGCTGCTGCTGATGATGATGATGAAGCTGATGATGATGATGGTTCCCATAGCATTTTGTAAATGTGGCAATGAACGCCACAGGCAACTTCAAAATGAGACACCTACAAGGCAAAGCAATTACAAGAAAACTCTACCAAGATGAGGAGAAAAGATGAAGTAAAGAAAAATAGAACTTAAGCCGGACAATATGTGGGCAAAGCCAAAACAAGAAGAGGAAGATGATGGAGAAGAGGCAGCCGGGGTGGGGGGGAAACAGTAACCGAAGCAGGCCAAAAGCATTGAAAGCGAAGACGCTAGCAGAACTGGGTGCGACTTGCAACAGTAGACGACTTAGGTACATACATACAGAATACAGAATACAGATATGGGATATGGGGGGAAACCTGTTCCAGAACTGAGGCACACAGCATGAAATGTTTTTTAGTGACGACACAAACCGGCTTTCCAACTGCAAAGCAAAACTTCTTATTGTTATGTTTTATAATATTTTTTAGAAACAAAAGCCAGAAACACAGTCTGTGGCGACACTTTAGTTATTTTCCACTTCTGCCCCAGCACTTCACTTATCAAAGGCAGCATTAAAATGCAGAAGGAGTTGGCCCCGGGGCCAGAATGGTGGGTGGGTGCGCCAGCAACACATGGAATACGAGATACATTTTACATATCTCCTGGTGGGCGGTGGCCTCCGTCTCAGAGGCTGATGATGAAGTTGAGGTTGGCTCTGGCGTTGTGCTAATGTCTCCGTGTTTGAGGGGCAGCTTTGCTCAAAAGGTTAAGTAGTTAAGTCAGACAGACGACTTCGCCTGGGCTGCCCTTAGCCTTGAATCAACAGCGTTGACTCTTGCTGCGGGGCAGAAAATTTCCTGGTTGTTGACTTTGCTAGTTGGCTTGAGTTTTATGTGTAATTACATTCTCCATTTATTTAGAAAGAAAATGATATTTTTCCTCTAACTTTTGTCTCAAAAGCCGGGCAATTGAATACGAATTTGTGTATCTAATCTAACGTCACTTTGCACGTAGCTGTTGAAAAGAAGAGTAAACTGAAATAAAACGGTAAATAAATAACAAGATCCGGCCAAAGAGCCTGACCATTGGGGGTTTTGGCTTTTCGTTTTTTTCCACTCAAGTGAAAGAAAAACGTGAGGCAAAGGTGGCAACACAAAAGCCACCCAAAACAAACAGCCAAACCAACAAAGGAAACAGATACAAAGATACAACTATACACTCACACACTCTCACAGATGCTGCTGCTGCTGTGGCGAGGCAAAAGCGCGCGTAAAGCGCAACAGCAACAACAAACAACACGTCGAACAACAGGTACAAAAGGTACAGTCACAAAATGGAGCTGCGACGCTGACGTTGGCAGCAAAATGTTGCCAAGATAACAGTCTGTTAAGCGGCGACGGTTAAGGGAGAGATAGAGAGAACTTTGGCTAAAACTTTAGCTTAGTTGCTAGCGATCATATTGCCAGAGAGAGAGAGAGTAGAGCGAGTGCAGCAATGTTGCTAGCAGCACGAATGTTGCCAGCGATCGTGTTGCCCAAATGAAGCAGCTAAGGGCGAATTTCACATCTTCTAGACAGCTGCTATGTGACAGATAAACTTTGATCTTAATCTGTTATTTGTAAGTTTATGTGACAGATAGCTCTATGTAAAATATGAGAAATCGGCAATTAGTGTAGATTTTGGCACTAAAGAACGTAAGTATAGTTAATTAGTTTATTACATTCGATTCAAATATTACCACCTTAAATAAGATTTTATTAAGACTAACAATAAGTCAGTGATTGAAAAATTGCTCTGACTTAGGTAAGGAATAAACTTAATGACCTAAAACATAGCTAGTTAAGGTAGAAGAAATTCTAGTACCTAGGTAAAGGTAAAGGTACAAATGAGGTACATTATAATTAACTTTATAAGGCATTAATTTAATTAATTTATTCAAGTCTACTTACATAAAAATGTTCAGGGCATGAACTATCAAGTCAAAACTTTAAGAGTTTTCTCAAAGCTCCAGCATATTCGGTAGCTAAAACCAAAAAATAACCAATAAGATTGGTCAGGTTTTGCTGTCAATAAGTTAATAGAGAGTTAATGTGTTTGCTTGCTCTGCAAGAGGTCGTGGGTTCGATACCGCCCTGGGCCATCTAATGAAAAAGTTTTTTCTTTAAAAACTTTCACACCCGATCACCTTCACTAGCTTTTGGCGCCAGTTTTGAAGCAAACTAGCCATGAAAAAACTTCTCAATCTTTGCCTTTCGAATTTGGCTTTCGCTAAACTGTTTGTCTCTTTTTCTTGGGCGGAAATTAGTTTCAAAATATCCAAGAGATTGAGAGAAGCTCGGCTTGTCCCTTTGGGGGTGTAAATTAAACTATTTACCAATGCTGGTTACGCCCACAGTTTTGCGTACCAAGGCATGTATCTAGGTTCAATTACCTCCCTACTCCCTAACACTGCAGTAAGTGAATATTAAACAGAAAACTTAACATTTCAACATAAATATTTCGCTTAATATTAATTAGAGGTAATGTAATTATTAATAATTAAGACTTAACACGAACAACTAGATAAGAACAATTAAAATAGTTCTTTAATGTCGTGTGTACGTGACTTGGTACATTGGCCTTAAATAGAGATGAGCTTGGAGAGGTACACAGAGTATATTAAGATTGTGCACAAGTGTCCGTCTGTCCGTCTGTATGTCTGTCTGTCCGTCAGTCCGTATGAACAAACAGATCTCAGAGATGGTAAGAGATAGTGGTTTGACATGTATGGAACATATGTTTCTTATACTTGCAGGCAGATCAAGTCTATTTTCAAATTTGGCCACGCCCCCTCCCGCCCCCGCAATATCGAAAAAACGTTATATCTCCAACAGTTTTATAGATAGACGGCTTGAAACTTCTGGACATATTTAGTATTCGGGATTCTTTATCGATCCGCTGAAAGAATTTTAAAGATCGAATGAACGATATTCGACTTATAAGGAAAACAAACAATTATGGGCAGCACCGGTCGCAACGGTGATGGGCAGCACTTCACAGGTACAGAGTATGTTATAGTCGGGCTTGACCGACTTTCTTTTTTGTTATTCCCTTGCAGAGGGTATTATAAAATTGTCCGGATGTTTGTAACGCATAGAAGGAAGCATCTCCGACCACATAAAGTATATATATTCTTGATCAGCATGACGAGCTGAGTAGATTTAGCCCTGCCGTCTGTCCGTCCGTCAATCTGTCGGTCTGTTCGTCTGTCTGTTTCTATGCTATCTCCTCCGTCAGTTTTAAAGCTATCCTCACCAAACTTTGCACGAAGTCTTTTGGTACAAATACGCTGCACATTTGTCAGAAACGGCCGGATCGGATGACTATAGCATATAGCTGCCATAGGAACGATCGGTCGAAAAACTAGTTCTAGTGAGAAAAACTTTTTTGTTTTTTAATGGAAACGCCTCTAAATCGTATTTCTTAGTTTCTATCCTTTCCCATGATTTCATAAGTTTGGTCGAAATCGGATGACTATAGCTATAGCTGCCATATGAACGATCGGTCGAAAAACTAGTTCTAGTGAGAAAAACTTTTTTGTTTTTAATGAAAACGTCCTTTTCATTGGCATACACTCATTTTATATACTTCTACACAATTCTACAAAGTTTGGTCGAAATCGGATGACTATAACATATAGCTCCCATAGGAACGATCGGTCGAAAAACTAGTTCTGGGGGTCTAGTTCTAGTGGGAAAAACTTTTTGTTTTTAATGAAAACGTCCTTTTTATTGGCATATTCTTATTTTATATACATTAACATCTTTCTACAAAGTTTCATCAAAATCGGATTATTATAGCATATAGCTGCAGTATGAATGATCGGTCGAAAAAGAAGTTCTAGTGAGAAAAACTTTTTTGTTTTAAATGGGATCGCCTCCAATTTTGGTAATTGACAGTGTATTATGCTTTTCAAAGATTTCACCAAGTTAGGTCGAAATCAGACATCTATATAGTTTAGATCCCATAGAAAAGTAAGGTCCAAAAAGTAGTCTTAGTTAGAAAAACTTTTTTGTTTTCAATGGAAGCTGCAAGGGTTTTTTTTTCTGTGTTGTGTGCGAGAATCAATCTTCGGCTTTAATAGTAAGGTCTTTAGGTCTTTTGTTGTACAATTAGAGAAAAAATCAAGCCGATCAGGCTTGATCAAGAAACTGTGGTTTCAAAAGTTCGGTAATATGGAATATTCCTGGAACCAAGAAGAAAATACTGAAAACAAGCATTGATTGGTGAGTTGGAAATTCTTGGTCTTAAATTAAGTCTACTTCAGAGCAAGCATATCCCATTCTACATCCATTATCCATTCGAAAGTAAACTTTCTTTAATCCTAAAATAAATCTCTGATGGCTTTTGCTGTCAGAAGATCTCAGAAGATCTCATTGGAGGTAAGCCTAAGCTCTCAAAAGGTTTCAAACTTAATATAAACCAAGAATAAATCTTGTTGAAACTTGAATCTTTTTACCAATATTATAAGTGTGAAAGTTTGTATCAGACAGATGATATTTTCAATATATTATAATAATACTATTATAAAATTACATGCGTTTTTTTTAGCTTTTTCAATAGCTTTTTTCCGTCTTCGTCCCGTCAAAAGCAGAATTTTTTTTCTCGACAAAAGCTGGCCACACTGGTAGCAACTGTAATCGATAACAAATTTTTTACGTCCCTGCAGAAGCATATGCTTTTTCATTTCCGTCGTCGTCGGCAAAGAAAAATTCTGTGAGTTCAACAAAAACTCTGTGAATTCAACAAAAAAGTGGTCAAAAGTTTATATATATTTTTAATTTCATACAAGGAGGAAGTGTTGTCTGCTGCGCGCTTGATGTATAATGGCAATGTTACCTCTGAGCAACCAGATGCCCATTTATATTTAATGCAATTCAAAAAATTTGAAGTAATTATCATGTAAGTGCAATTATCCAAATTATACTGTACTTCTAGTGCTAGTGCAATTGGGACAGTTTTTGGTACACGCTAGTTTTTTATGAAGCCTAACACTCTGACGGAGTCTCGTTAAGATCCGTCAATTTGTAGATGTAGCTCCCATACAAATGTAAGAACAACGGCGAAGTTACCTTATAGGCCTTATCGAGGCCTACGCAGCAGGATGAGGGCGAGGAACTGTATCAGACAGATGATATTTTCAATATATTATAATAATACTATTATAAAATTACATGCGTTTTTTTCAGCTTTTTCAATAGCTTTTTTTCCGTCTTCGTCCCGTCAAAAACAGCTTTTTTTCTCGACAAAAGTTGGCCACACTGGTCGCAACTGTAATCGATAACAAATTTTTTTACATCCCTGCACATGCTTTTCCATTTCCGTCGTCGTCGGCAAAGAAAAATTCTGTAAGTTCAACAAAAATTCTGTGAATTCAACAAAAAGTGTCAAAAGTTTATATATATTTTTAATTTCATACAAGGAGGAGGTGTTGTCTGCTGCCCGCTTGATGTATAATGGCAATGTTACCTCTGAGCAACCAGATGCCCCTTTATATTTAATGCAATTCAAAAACTCGACACTGGCCTGGACCATTTTAAGACAACTACTGGATGAACGAACTGAAACAATGCCTCGGGTTGCTCATGGAAACCCCACCTGGCCCTTCTGGTGTAGGCGAAAACAGTCATGGTACGATGATGAGTGCCGCCGCGCTACTGCAGAGGAAAACGTTGCGTACAGGAGAATTCTGCAGGAAAGGCGCATGAGGGAGGAAGTCAAAGTGCTGCTCGAAAGGTGAGTCTCGAAAATTCTACTAAAAGATTAGGCAACTAACCGAAGATTATAAGCGCAGAGTCACACTATGCAAGGACGATATATGGCTCTAGTGGACAGCAGCAATCTTTGAAAGATTCGCTTATGACAAATCTCTAACAGGCGGCGGAGTATGTGGAGGAGCATAAAAGCTACGAGGCACGCAGTTTTATGGTGCAGATGAATTTGATGCTGGCAGATCTGGGCTTGTATATGGAGAGCTGGAACAATTTGCTGGCAGATCTAATGGAGCAATCATCAGGTAATTCCGCACAACTTGGGGCCTTGATGGAGATTTTTAAGGTGTTGCCAGAGGAAGCGCGCAACCAGAATATAAGATTCAGTGCCAGGCGACGTCAGGCGGTAGAAACAGAATTCTGTAGCTTTGCAGCTAGATTAATGGAGTTCTTACAAGATACTATGGAACGTACAGATCTGCCTAAAGATCTGGTTTTGTCTCAGAGTCTACGTATCTGCGGCTCTTGGGCCAGTGCCAATCTCTTGCCCTTAAACCAGCTAATGGAACATAGCATCATACAGAAAGCATTTGAGATATTAAGATTGAATGGCAACCGTGGTTTGATACTGCATAACCCAGCCACCGAATGCTTAATAGGCATGTTGCAGAGCATCACTAAACGGACCGATATGAACCTGGAATGTGGCCCCGAAAGAAATCTCTTCGAGTATATTAGCTCGCTGGAGGGGGTTTTCCACCGCTCTCCGTGTTCCACTAAATTGAACTATGCCAGTTTGATAACACAGATGTGCCAGGCCTATTTCGACATGGCCCACACTCAATATGTAAACTTGATTGTCCTGGTGGATCAGCAGCAGCTTTGCTTCGGACGACCCGCGTGCCTTGTGGTTTCATGTGGAGGTGGCCTTGTTATTTATGACGCATTTGGTGGAGGAGCAACCTGACCCAGCATACTCAAACCCTTGATGTCGCAAACACATCTGGCCGTGCGCTATCAGACCATTCAATTCCTGGCCAAGTTTCACCAATGGTTAAACCAGAACCCCCAATTTATGCTTTCCTTCTTGGATTATCTGCTGAATCTATTGCGTCAGCGTGGTGTACTCTCAAACGTTGCGGCTAGAGCAATACTTTTTGGACCTCACTTTTCTTAGGGAGCTATACTATATAGATGTACGATTTTTACCAAGCTTAGTTTAAACATTGGAAAAGCATGACAAACTAACAATTACAAAATTTGGAGGCGATTCAATAAAAAACAAAAAAGTTTTTCTCACAGACTAGATTTCCGACCGATCGTTCCTTTGGCAGCTATATGCGATATTCGTCCTATCCGGCGGATCGGATGACTATTGCATGTAGCAGTCAAAGGAACGATTTGTCAAAAAATAATTTTTAGTGAGAAAAACTTTTTTGTTTTAAATTGAGTTGCCTCCAAATTTTGTAATTGTTAGTTTGTTATGCTCTTCGATGATTCCACTAAGATTGGTAGAAATCGGACATCTTTATAGTATAGCTCCCTTAGAAAAATGAGGTCCGAAAAGTATTGCTCTAGCCGCAACGTTTGAGAGTACACCACGCTGACGCAATAGATTCAGCAGATAATCCAAGAAGGAAAGCATAAATTGGGGGTTCTGGTTTAACCATTGGTGAAACTTGGCCAGGAATTGAATGGTCTGATAGCGCACGGCCAGATGTGTTTGCGACATCAAGGGTTTGAGTATGCTGGGTCAGGTTGCTCCTCCACCAAATGCGTCATAAATAACAAGGCCACCTCCACATGAAACCACAAGGCACGCGGGTCGTCCGAAGCAAAGCTGCTGCTGATCCACCAGGACAATCAAGTTTACATATTGAGTGTGGGCCATGTCGAAATAGGCCTGGCACATCTGTGTTATCAAACTGGCATAGTTCAATTTGGTTGAACACGTAGAGCGGTGGAAAACCTCCTCCAGCGAGCTAATATACTCAAACAGATTTCTTTCGGGGCCACATTCCAGGTTGATATCGGTCCGTTTAGTGATGCTCTGCAACATGCCTATTACGCATTCGGTGGCCGGGTGATGCAGTTTCAAATCATGGTTGCCATTCAATCTTAATATCTCAAATGCCTGCTGTATGATGGCATGTTGCATTAGCTGGTCTAATGGGATGAGGTTGGCACTGGCCCAAGAGCCGCAGATACGTAGACTCTGAGACAAAACCAGATCTTTGGGCAGATCTATACGTTCCAAAGTTTCTTGTAAAAATTCCATTAATTTAGCAGCAAAGATGCAGAATTCTGTATCTACTGCTTGACGTCGCCTGGCACTCAATCTTATATTTTGGTTGCGCGCTTCCTCTGGCAACACCTTCAAAATCTCCATCAAGGCCCCAAGTTGTGCGGAATTACCTGATAATTGCTCCATTAGATCTGCCAGCAAATTGTTCCAGCTCTCCATATACAAGCCCAGATCTGCCAGTACCAAACTCATATGCACCATAAAATTGCGTGCCTCGTGGCTTTTATGCTCCTCCACATACTCCGCCGCCTGTTTGAGATTTTTCATAAGCGAATCTTTCACAAGGCGACCTGGAAGTCCCCTGATCGTCAATCAACACGAAACCAGATTGATCACGTTGCGATAGACGGACGGCACTCATCGAGTGTTCTAGACGTACGTGCGCTCCGAGGAGCCAATATTGACTCGGATCACTACCTTTGTTGCAGCCAAAGTACGCACACGGCCCAGTCCTGCTATACGGCGCAGAAGCATGGACAATGTCTTCAAAGGATGAGGCGGCAATTGGCGTGTTCGAGAGAAATGTCCTTCGGAGGATTTATGGACCTCTAAACGTTGGCGGCGAGTTTCGCATCCAAATGAATCACGAACTGTATGAGCTCTATGGGGACACTGACCTAGTCAAGCGCATAAAACAACAGCGGCTGCGCTGGCTTGGACATGTTACTCGTATGGATGAAGAAGCTCCAGTAAAAAAAGTGTACAGGCGGAAGGCGAAAAAATTAAGGAAAGCAGGAGCTGTAGGACGACCGAAACTTAGTTGGGAAAAACAGGTGCTGGAAGACATAAAGGCGCTTGAACTGAACAACTGGTGCCAGCTCGCACAAGACAGAGGCGAGTGACGGGCATTAATAGCAGCGGCCGAGACCGTCAAATGGTAGTGATAGAAATATTGGGCCAAATAAGAAGAAGAACAGTGAATTATGCTTTTCCATGATTTCACCGAGTTTGGTCGAAACCAGACATCTATATTGTATATATCCCATAGAAAAGTAAGGTCCAAAAAATAGTCTTAATTAGAAAAACTGTTGTGTTTTCAATGAAAGCTGCAAGGGTATACAAAACTTCGGCCGAGCCGAAGTTAACTTTCCCCTATTATTTTGTTTTGTTTCTGTTGAACAGTTTAGGCATTTCTCTCCGCTCGTTCAGCCCGTCAATTTGGCTGAAAGACTCAGTGTAACCTAAAAATTTGTGCATTTTCTCTACTGCGTTAGCCGAATTGCTCATTCTTCATCAACAACAAACGTTGCTTAGCTGAACGAAGTGGCCATGGCAACATCAGATGTTGCAAAGACAAAGACAGTACCCAAATTTAGTAACCAAATTAAAGCTAAGGCTCTTTCTTCACACAAACGATTATAAAAACAAAAAAATAGCTGGTCAGCACCGGGACTCGAACATAAACTAAGCATTTGGCCCACAACGCTATCCAAAACTGTGAAGTTCGTTTGCAAAAATGTGAAACGCAATCGGCCATGCTTTGTTGTTGTAATTAAATCGAAGCTGAGCAGTTTTTGGCAGCTGTGAAAGAAGTGCTCTATTTTTAGATTTTTCTATTTTAAGATTTTTTCGATTGTTCCCCGCCCGACCGTGGCATGAAGCTTCAAAACGAAAAATAAAGAAGTTTGTTTGATTTGCGGTATCTGCTATATGAAGTGTTTGGATCCTCTTTAAATTTAGCTGCCGTAGCATTCAGAATATTACGATTGCCACATGAGACCGTTGCTCTCATTTCATCTTGAACATTACTAGGCATTTGGACCAAGAACAGAATCGTGAGAGACGCCCCGCTTGGTCAAAAGAAATCAATAAAAATCAGATGACGTAATAACAACCTGACGACGATTAATTAGTTAGGAGGATAGAAGTTTAACAGATGTTTCAGGAAAGTTGTTTAGTTTACAAAATTTAGTGCAAAGTTTGGCATGATTCACGGTGTCAAAAGCTTTGCTGAAGTCAAGAATAGTGAGTAATGTACATAACTTCCCCATTGTTCAATTTGCGTTTGATTGCTTAGAAATTTTATTTGAGGAAAGATATTTTTTTGTTTGTGCAGTCAAAAGCTCATCTTTAGTTTTCGGAATGGGACTAGTTCTATAAATTTCCACATATCTGCGAAATTTGAGTGGGTAAATGAAGAGTGAAAACTAAAGGTTATATAATAGATATCTAGTTTTTCCTCTTCCTCTTCCTGAACATAATGTATGGATGAAGAAGTGTCGGTGCGTTTCGAAATTCACTCAAATGACGATTGCCCATGGAAAAGAGTCGGAACATAAATTGTTCTTAAAACTAGTTGCTTAAGCCTTACATAATTCAATTGGTCTTAGAATTAAAATATTAAAAATTCGATCAACTTAGTGCCGTAAAATATGGTTGGTGATGTAAGCCTTATATCTTTGTGGTGCATGTACAAAAAATATCGCAATTATTTCGTAACGCTTACGCAAAAACAATAAGAAACTCTCGCTTTGTCCCTTTGTACTCTCTCAACCTTTAGCTGAAAACTTTGGCAACATATGCCCACCCCCCCTCTTCCACTATTCGCGCCAAGTGCCGCCCCTCCCGTAACCCTTTCAGCTAATGTTGCTGGCAGGCAGGCAAGGCGACAACTTTGCAAACTTTTTTGTTACCGCAGCTGGAAACTGTTAACCCATTGCCAGTTGCCATTTCCCATTTCCCAGACGGTCACCAGGCCACACACAATTGGCTGAGGTTGTGCAACTTTCGCACACACATAAATCTCAATTTGTAGCAACAACTGAGAGTGCGAATAGTTTGAGACGGAAGTGGTAGGGGGGGACAACTCATAAGCTCTTGGTGCGAGGACGCATTTTAATTTATGCTCACTCGAATCCCAATTGGGAGCAACCAACCGCAACATGTTGCACGCGCAAGCTGCATCAGCAAATGTCAGCTTTACTTCTTTTCTATACATTCAGTTTTTTTTTTGTAATTTTATGACACCCACGCCAAGCTCTCTGTTGATCCCCGAAAACCCGATCCCTTGCTGACGTTGCTAGAGAGAAAAAAAAAGTACTTTAATGCAAATTGCCAGCGGCTGACTGCTTCTGCCAGGCATCCACCCACATTCTCATCTACGCCCTGCTTCAACTACGTCATCATCAGCACAGAAATTCTCATTACAAGCGCAGTTTAATCTCCAGCCAAACGCTGTCGACGCAGGCCCACAAGCCAAAGGAGTGGGAGTGGGTGGGGGCGGAGGAGCTGAAGTTCAGAGCGAGTCAAATGTGTTAAGCTGCCCCGACAGCAACTCCCTCCACCTGCCCCTTCCCCTTGTTGAAAAAAACAACAACAAATGTAAATTCATTGTTTCGCACAATATGAACACCTCCCCTACTCTCCTCTCCGAGCGCATCCAGTAACTGAAACTGAACTGTAACTCAATTGTAATGCAAGGTCTTACTCGCTCATCCGCACCCTGCCAGTCGCCAACTACCCCGCACCCCCTGCCCTGCATTCCCCTCCACCTGATTCTCTAAATTTGCATGTTTTGGTAACTTTATATACGTTTTTGGCCAACTTCTAGGCGATTTTCATTTCATTATATTGCTGGTTATTGTTTTTGTTTTATTTTTTCAGTGGGGGCTTTTCCGAAAACGCTCTGGAAAATGACTTGCAATGAAATTATAATGAGTTTGACTTGAGGCTTTGCTTGCGTGTATTTACATACGGACGCGTATGTGTGTGTGTGTGTGTGTGTGCATATGTGTACCTGAACAAAGGCGTATACGCGGGCGTGGCTGGTTGAAGTTCACAGATTGGTTTAGCATAAAATGCATATGAGCCAGCAGTTAGAACGGTGCGTGGGTATATAAACACCAGTTTGAAGTAGAGTCGGTACCGCCTGAGCGTCTATTGATTAAAGGATATTTAGCATATTTTTTTTTATAATATCAAAAAATTATTGATTTTACTTGCCAATTTCTTTCAAATTCAGCAAATCGTCTAAGACTTAAATCTGTTTTCTGCGGTTTTTGTTGAAGAGGACGCGTTCAATTTACCATTTGAATGGTCTATCAATAACTGTTGACTAAAATGAATTAGAAAATTTTTCTTTAGTCGCTTTTTCCTTAGCCTAATGTATATTCAAGGGGAAGGGGTTTGAACCCTAACTGGTGCAGTGTCTGAAGCAAGATGATCATATTATGCTGCAACTTGAGGCCGCCTGGATACTGACCAATATGGCATCCGGCACAACGGATCAGACCAAACAGGTTGTAGTCGCTGGTGCGGTGTCACTCCTCCGTAAACTACTCAACTCACCCGAACCGTGTATCTGCAAAGAAGCCGTGTGGGCTCTGGGTTACATCGTTGTCGATAGTCCCTTTTTGCGTGACTATGCCAACAACCTGGGAGTGGTCCCGCCAATTTTATGCCTCATCCAGAAGGACATCCCAATAACGTTCTTGCGCAATGTAACCTGGGTGATTACAAACTTATGCCACAACACGTATCCACCAATGCCAGTCTCTGCAATCCAGGATATCGTGTCCGCACTCATGTGCTCATCCATTCCACGGACACCAATATTTTGGCGGATACAGCTGGGACTCTTATTTATTTAACCGATGGCAAAAATTGACAGATTCAGATGCTGAATACTTTGCTTGTCGCCGGAACCGATACACAGACACAGGTGGTACTCAACTGTGATGGGCTGTCATATATCAAAACTCTCCTGGAGCAACCCATACAGAAGATACACAATGACGCCGCTTGGTGCTTATCAAACATTTTAGCTGGCAACGATTCTCAGATATAGGCTGTCATCGATGCGGGGCTTTTGCCCAAAATAGTTGAGATTTTCAGCAAGGATGAGTTCCAGATAAAAAAACAGGCCGTTTGGGCTTACCAGGGTTACCTGGCCTTTAGTGGCAATCACGAACAGGTCTTTATGATGATCAGGGAGGGAGCCATACCACCATAGTGTGATCTACTCAGCTGATCAAAGTCATTTTGGAAGGCATCAAAAAAATTCTCAACAGGGCTGACTCCCAAGTAGAGACGGTGGCAAACTTAATTGAAATTAAAATAATACGAGCCCAAAACACATTTTGCGTGTCGACTAGTGTAATAGAGCGATGAACCCGCAAAGCTGCTGGCTAACGTGAGCGTCGAACACTAGTTAAAAATAGGTTTGGTGCATGAAGCTTGATGAAAAGAATTAAAGAAATAGTTGAAGAGCTGTGAATTTGAACACGATTCTAACAGCAAGTTGCCACTCACAGTTCCCTTTTTTCTTAGATCATTTGTCCATCTATTGAGAAACATTGGGCGCGTTCGCAGGAAATCCAGAGATTTCCGGTTACTGGTTTAGGTTTGCGATTCGCTAGTAAATTCGGTGCTGAAAACACTGATTCGATCAGTTTGAAAATACAGTACAACTGAGTCGAAAAGTTTAGGTAAGATTTTAGTGGAATTAACGTGTAAGTTTGTCAGTTCATTTTCAGTTCGGGGTAATGTATTGGCCGTGATCGTTGTATAAGGATGGTTTGAATGATTCCAACAAAACAGATTGTAATTTACAACCGAAAGAATTCTGTATCACGAGGTAATTGGTTTTGGGTTGAAATCGTAAGCGGAGATTTCTCTGGGACGCCGATTATGTCGACTAGGTTAACGATGTATCGGAAAGCCTTTTATGGTTTTCTCAATATGAATAAAAAAAATCTAACAGTTTCCCCAAATTTTCTGCATCGACCTTGTGACCCCAGCTTCAATGTGTTAGTTAAACTCGTTTGCTGTGTTTTTGTTTTTGTTTTTTGAATAATTTTTTGAAGCATGTGTTTCGTTCCGTTCCGACATCAGCCAGACGCTGGATTGCTCTCTGCTGCTTAATTTTTACACACACACACACATAAGGAAAATTGAGTTGCAACCGAGGAGGCAAGAAGACGCCATGGCAGGCCATGCCGACGCCTGTTTGTTTTGCCGTCTGGTTGATGCTTTTCCGGAGCTTTACACGCTTTGCCCTGTGAGACTCCTCTTGTCCGCCATGCTGGTCCTGCTTGGCCCGGCCCATCCTATTACACATTACGTGTAATCATCATTTTGTGCCGGCAATAAACACATGCTGCCAGCTTGTTGCCACACCTCCTCGAAGGGCGCTTCCTTCTGGACTGGGAACTGGTTGGGCGGCAAGAGTCACCCACACATACATTTACATAGTGCCATAGTGGCATAGGGCTTGCTGGCCATAACATGAATTTACAATTTCCAGTGCACTGAGCACACAGTACACAAACGGATTCTTTATTGCATGCGATATTTTTATTGCAAGTAAAAAAAGGAAATCTGGGATCCAAAGAAACGATGAGGAAAAGTGACTAAGAAATGCCCTTAAGACCGAGGAAGAGAATGGCAAATGACTGACCAGGTGAGAAAATGTTTAAGATTGAATTTGTTTTTGTTGGATACGGTTTGAACTAGTTTGAACTGATTTGGGACTAGTTTTATGGCCGAAGAACAATTGTCTTCATACCAAGCTCCAATTGTTTAGCTAACAATGGCTTGGATTTATTTTAGTTTCAACTGTCCTCAAATGTCAACAAATTGAAAGAATTTAAATTTTTGAAATGTCCATTAAATGTATATACCCCAATTTAGAAATAACAGCGAACTGGCACTCTTTTTTCTTTTGTACGTAAAAAATGGCCAAAGCGTATTGAATGTGTGCGTGTTGCAAAAAAAAAAAGTGAAATAGTAGCTTTGATTAAATTTAAAAGGTTGGTAATGCTATTTGGCAGGCTAGAGGGATGCAGGTTGTGTAATAGACCAGAATCAAATATATTTGTATTTTGGTAGCGAAATGCAGCCAAAGTAGAATCTGGTTGGGAAAACCGTGTCATTCGATTTATGTTTCTAAATCTAATAAATTTTTTCGGAGTTTCGTAGTTTTAGATGATACTTGGATAGAGTAAGTAGCAATCGTAACAGTGAATTGCTCCAGGGGAATCAGGACCTATAAAGATCAAAATATGTGAGTCAGTAAATACACTATCTTTAATAATAAGACTTCTGTAAATATAAATGTTAATTTAAAAAAAAAACCGAATTATTTAGCCATAATTGTTTAAGGGAGCCCATGAAGGGACAATATACAAAATATTATTGAAAACCATCGTTTATTAGGGCTTAAATCATGTTATGAATTTAATTTAATAAGCAATTGAAAAATAAAAAGGTGCGAGTCCGCCAACCAAGTTTTTGGCGTAGGTTTTTGGGAAGCCAGAGTATAAATTTAGTCCAATTACCGAAAAATACCATAAAGAACTTTTATATCGATTCGAAAACGAACTGATAATTGGTTCGAGCCTTGGTTCGGCTTTCGTTTTACATTCTCATCCATTAAAACTTAATGATAATCTAAGCTCATTACAAAACTTAGTAATTAATACAATATGTAGAAAGACTTAGCCGTCTCGAGGAACACACAACTGACAGTTTTTCCCCCCAGTTTCTCTAACTCACACTCCTCGCCTATAAAAACCGAACTAAGAACGAATTTACCTCAATTTCTTCAAAAGTTTTTTCTAAAAAGCGTTCATAAGTAAATTACAATACGGCACAAATTTTAAAAAATATACTGACCCACAGAATTCTTAAGTCAATTCTCATGTTAAATTCCACGCTGAATCCGAATCAGGTGTCTGATTGTAAGAAAGTAAAAACACTCTTTCAGTCTTAAAAAAAGTTAACACACAAAACTCTTTATATCTTTGTTTTTTTTAAATAAAAACAAAACGAAAGACAATTCAGCAACCTTTCTATATTGGGGTCACTCATTGAAATTTAATAAATTTTGGGTAAGTTATAGAAGGTGAAAGATACAATTTTGTGTAAAATTTTTACCGATTTTTTTCCGGTTTTGACTTACCGTTTCAGCGTTAAACTAAACAAATTATAAGAATATTTTATTTTGACACGATAAACTGTTTAAGCCCAGTACGGAGAACGCAAAAGAGAGCTCGCAAACAAAAATCTTCATATATAATTGACACTGTAAAACCGCTCGCAAAAATTTTGGTAAAATCCACACTGGCGTCCTCGCGTTACCAACTACTCTGCGCATGTGGATTTTATTGAACAACTGTTCGAGTTTTGTTTGTGAGCCCAAACTAATTAAATTTATTTATTTTGACGGAGCAAAAATATGTCAAAAAAATAAAAATTCGATTGAAGCGCTTTCATGAGGAAGAAAAAAAGCTAATTACTTGGGGCCTCATCAATATTTTGAGTATTTAGATTCAGTTGCCATAGACAGCCTCGAAGTCCAGAAAGAGCAGCAATAAATTTGTTGCTTGCACCGACCAATGTCGATTAAGAGAAACCACATTAATATATATGTACTAACGAATAATGAAAATGTGTAACATTTATTATTGATCTCGCACGTTTCTACAAAGTCTTATCAATATCGGATGACTATAGTATATAGCTGCAGTCTGAATGATCGGACGAAAAAGAAGTTCTAGTGAGAAAAACTTTTTTGTTTTAAATGGGATCGCCTCCAAATTTTATTATGAACAGTGTATTACGCTATCCATGATTTCGCCAAGTTTGGTCTAAATAAGACATCTTTATATTACAGATCCCATAGAAAAGTAAGGTCCAAAAAGTAGTCTTAGTTAGAAAAACTTGTTTGTTTTCAATGGAAGCTGCAAGGGTATACAAAACTTCGGCTTGAAATCCTCATTAAATGTTATTGTTTGTAAGCCGGGGAAAAGTGTGACCGTACCTTTAAAAATTATTAACAACGCCCTATTCTTGATATTTTTTGGCTGTCTCAGCACACTAATGTGTTTTTACGATCCACTTTCGCAATTGATGACTTGTTTGTGCGCACAAACTGTTTGGCGTTCTTCATACTAGGCTTTAATTACAAAAATTTTTTTGCTCTGAAACGACAAAATTCGACAAAAAATGAAGTCACTTCATAATAATAACAAAATCTTCGGTTCCACTGTCTGGTTAATACTAAATTTGACTTAATACTGTTGTCTGACTGCGCTTTTTATGCGAATTTGCTGTTTCACGTATCAGGAACCAACAATAGTCACCGATCATCACCTCGTTCCAATGCCCTTGGTATCGATGTTCCATATGTTTGATTTGCTGGTGAAATCGTTTACCATGCTCATCACTTTCATCGCCAAGGTTTACCGGAGAGAAATTTAGATGCGAGTGCAATAGGTGGATTTTCACCTAAAGCCGAAAAATGGGTTTTTAAGCAATATCTCGAAAACCGCTTTACTTTCGGTATAAGTTGATACCATGTTCGGAATCAGCGGCCAATTTTACATCAACTATCAATTGGGGTGGGTCAAAATTTTGTGTCAAATAACACTTGTTCTGTTTTTTCCTGGGTGTATACCTTTTTCGATTCTTCCAAATGTACTTAAAGTATCCCACTACAGTCTTAAATCAAGAATTTTCAGATTTAAAAATCGTAGGGGAACATGTGGTGTTCTGAGCCATGGGGTGTTGTGAGTCACCCGAATATTGACGCCAAAAAAAAAACCATTACAGCTTTTTGTTAATGTCAAGTTTCTCTCTTCTTATTACCTAACTTTTGACCAGCAACCGATCAGTCACTACGTGCTTTAAGTTGGTGAACCAGAACTCGATATTTTTTTCATATTTAAAAGTATTTTTTTTTTGACTTGTGAATTTTGCAAAAATTTTTTTCGGAATCCAAAAAGTAAGAATGACAAAAATATCTTTGATCTGCCCGAAATGTGAGTTTTTGAAAAAAAAATTTAGTTTGGGTTTGTGGCGTCCATGAAAAAATGTGATGTATGGGGTGTTGTGAGCCACTTTGCCAAAAATTCGAATTTGACATCCGAATAGAATGTTGTAATGTTACGCTAAAAGGCAGAAGCAAACGCTCCAAGCAGGACAAAAAAAAAAACATTAAAAAAGAAAGGCAAACAAAAAACAGCCACCAGCATAACGTGCTCGTAAATATAAGAAACAAGGCGGCTGCTAACTTTTTATTGAAATTTTTTAATTCAGAATATGAGAAAAATTAATATTTTTTTGATTTATTAAAGAATAACTTTTAAAAACACGAGTTTTTGACATTAAAACGGGTGGCTCACAACACCCCACAAATTTTCGAAATGTTAAAAAAAATCATATTTTTCAAAATGATATGAAAAAACCTCAAAAACTAATGATGAGCAAAGTTACATGCATCTTTTACCTAAAATACAAAATTTACAGAATAAAAAATATTGATTTTTGGCGAAGTTATGTTCGAAAAACCTTACTATGATCACAACACCCCATCTTCCCCTACTTAATATAAGAATTGACTCCATTCGTACTAAATTCAAGTGCATAATTCTAGTTTTGTTCTCTAAGTGCACGAAATACAAATATTTAAAAAAATCTGGTCACACTCCAAGATGCATAAATTTTTATAGTCTTTGCCTAAGGCTAGGCAAACCTATCTCCTATTAATTTCCTTCCAAGAAATAACTTAAAGCCTGTTCAACTAAATAAATATTTATTATTAATTTCCCCTTCCCCCCCGCTCAACCGCCAAATGATTTAAGTTCAATTGCGTTGCAACACTCAATTCAACTCTGCCATCATCCTCTAATCATTTGTAGGTCAGGTCAAAGAATCCCGCTGGCAGCCGAAGCAAAACGTATTGACAGAATCAGAGATGGCGAACAGCGGGAGGGAAGTTCGCATTCAATATTTGCTAGACACAAAAACCCGCAAACCCGGAACGAGTTACCACTGTGCCAAAGCCAAAGCAGGCAAACAAAAGCGGAGAGATTATCAAACGACAAATAGACAGAAATCCGGCAGCAGCAAATGGCGTCGACAGCCAAAAAGCAAACTCGGCTAAGGCAACAACAACAGCAAATACACAAGAGACAAACAAATTCAAATCAAACTGACAAAAGATGCCCCGTCCCGGGGCAGCCACAGCAAGCCTAAACAGCATGTTGCTTAGGCACACCGAATGTTGCTAGCTTAGTGCGCATGTTGACAAGCCGAGCCAACTGGCAATAGGCAAATGTTGCTAATGCAGCTCTGTTGACGCCGACTGCATATGTAAAACGCATACACATGCAGTGTTCGCATACGCCGGCACTGTAACTTCGCGCGTGTGTGTGAGCGCGCAGCGCTGCCTCGGCCTCTGCCGCCGCCGCTGCTCAGTTGCTTCCATGGCCGTTTGGCAACTTCATAAATACACAGCGCTCAGTCGTTTGGTAACTGTTGCATTCAACGCTTCGTTCGCTCTGCCATTTTGGATTTCAGTTCGTTCGCTCGCTCACTCGTCGTGTGTGTGTGCGTGTACCAGTGGAAGTTCGTGTATTTCGTGCGCCCCCGCCTTCGTGTGTGCGGCCAGATACGAGTCATATATTTTGGCCGGCCCAAGCAGCGTCAGCGTCATCAATTTCATAACGTCATTTCGGTTAACCGTGCACGGTCTTACTCCGACTTAGTCAACCGGACTTGCGTCTTTTCTGCGTAAGTTTCTGTGCCGGATAACTGCGCACGCTTGGCCAACACAAGTCTGAAGTAAACCCTCGGTACCCAGTGGGCGTTTATTTACCAAACAAAAGCGCCAAAGTGAAATCTCCGCCCGAGTTCAATAAACCCCTTCCACGCGAGTGTAAAGTGTGTTGACAACAAGTAAAATTCACAAATACACATCAAAATCCATATACCAAAAAGGCCTCAGCGGCCATAAAGTGCTCTCGCCGACACATTTCATGCATGAAAGGCTAAGGCTAAGCATACGCAAAGTCCCTGCCAAATCATAAAAGAACTAAAAAGAGATACGTAAAAACCTTGGGATTACGCTCTAAGCCAGGAAGAAGGAAGAAGTGTACAATATGTCGCGGATCGTTTTGGTTGTATTTTTGGCCGCCATCTTAACAGGTAAGAGAAATGTGCTGCTAAAACGATGAAATCACGCGCTAGTTTAAGCTCAAAAGAAACGGGTTCTGGCGTTAAAAATAACTAATAACTTATTGATGACGAACGAATGCCCGGCACGGCTAGCAGCTCTGGGCAAGTGTGTGAAATGGATAGTTTTTTCCTTTTCTCAAACTTTTTTGGCGGTTTTTTGGGTCATATGAGTTTTTCGGTTTTACTGCGCATGCCCAGAGGCTTCGGCTGACACAATGGGGCAGCAACCGAAGTGGTAAAAAAAAAAAAAGTAAATGGTGTTGGTACCGCTGTCAGTGTGACCTTTGTCTGGCCATTTGGCATTTGTCATGCGCCAAAAATTCAACCGCAAAAATAAGTTGTCAAGTGTGCGAGACCTTTCTATATTATGTAGTTTATCCAAACTACAGCGGATGGAAAACAAATACAATAACAAATCATTTCACGCTCACACAAAAGCTTGTTTCTAAGCCCATTATCGTATATTTAGCGATTCGTAAATAGATGCTCGTTTTACTGCTCCCAAAACTTCCCGATTTCAGTTTTAGTTAAGCCTAATCTTTCAGCTCACTTGCAAATATTCAAGTGTTACATAAAGTATTATTTCCAATATCGAGAATCGAAATCAAGTTTAAAGTCAATCGGCTGTAAAATAGAAAATATTCGTACACTTTCTAATCAGGGATGCAAAAGGTTTGATCTGAAAATGCTGAACCTAACCTAAGGTATGTTCTCAATTTCACTACTTTTTTAAATAGTAAATAGAACGCAATTCCTTTTCGGTTTCGTTTTTAATTTCGAACGAAATTGGTCTCTTTTTATACTATGCACTAGAGGTACACAGAGTATATTAAGTTTGTGCAAAAGTATGTAACAGGCAGAAGGAAGCATCTCCGACCCTATAAAGTATATATATTCTTGATCAGCATCAACAGCCGAGTCGATCTAGCCATGTCCGTCTGTCCGTCCGTCTGCTGTCTGCCTGTCTGTTGGTCCCGTATGAACAAAGAGATCCCAGAGATGTTTAAGAGATAGAGGTTTGACATGTAGGGACATATTTTTATACTGCGAGAAAGTTTATTTTTCATTTTTGCCACGCCCCCCCCCGCCCCCGTAAATTGGAAAAAACATCATATTTCCCACAGTTTTATAGATAGAATGTTCGTTCCTTCTGGACATATTTAGTAATAAGGATTATTTATCGATCCGCCAAGAAAATGGTAAAGATAAGATAAACGGTTGTCGAGTTATAAGGAAAACAAATAATTATGGGCATCACCGGTCGCAACAGTGATTGGCAGCACTTCACTGGTACAGAGTATGTTATAGTCGGCCTTGACCGACTTTCTTTCTTGTTACTTTTGACTAGCCACGCGTTAAACGAAATCTGTTTCTAAAACAGACCCTGCCAAATGGAGAGGACAGACAAATATGCATGTTTTGGTGAGCACTAAAGACAGCAGTCGAGTTTCTGGCTTTTTTGTGCTTTTCTCTCAAAAAGTTCGGCTATCGTTTGTGTGAGAAGCACGAGTGACTTCGGCTCCCCGGTGCCATGGACTGGTCAGGACTGCACTAGATACATACGTAAGAGAGTGACTACATGTCCAAGCGAAACGATCGAAAATGGAACAGTGGGAAATGAGAGGCTGACTTTTACGGTTTTCTTTTTCGTTGTCGCTCATCAACCAAAAAAAAAAAAAAAACGCTTTTTAAATTAATTACGGATTTAAATCCAAATCAAATTACTCTTACCATTTTCTATATTGATCGCAGTATTAAGGAATATTCATTTTATGTACATTCATTTTATGCATTTTATGAATTTACATAGAAAAAAATGGCGAGATAAAATTAAACTCAAAAAAGATTGATTTGATCTCGACCTTTGATTGAAATTTTAAGCTCGAGTCGTGCTAGATCGAGCTTGATACAAGTTCGAAAGGCCTGTGAAGAGTTTTTTATCAATCCGAATAGGCTAATGTCAATCTCGAATCCGTACTTGAAAGTCAAATAATCCAGACTCGAGATTGAAGTGAGTACGGATGTCCCATGTCAAAGCGAAGGAGCGAAAGAAACTGAGAGCAAGAAAGTCTCTCTCTCCAGTAATATGAGGCTAAATGGGTACACACACATACGCAAGGCTTCTATCAACTTATTTCAACGTATTTCATTTTATGTTTCGATTTCTATACCATGATGTCTTCCAATTGTCAAACAGTAATATCAATGCTGGCATGAAGAGAAAGCTAAAGTCTATTAAAAGATAGAACCGGGGGTAATGCAAACAACTAATGACCTTGAGCCGGCAAGAACTTGCTGCTTTGAAAATCAAAAAGGTCGTTCAATAATTCGCATGGGGCTCTTGTGAAAAACTCATTTTCGGGAAAGAAAAGAATTCCGGGATTGAAAAATCGTGATATCAAGTCAATACTGTTCGTACTTGGAATGAGCAAATCCGGGATTGACCGACTTCTGACATCGTTTGGGATGATTTAATACCGAATATTTCGGTATTTTTTTCTACTATATAAATGAACTGTCATCGTCATCGTAAAATCAATCAAACCTCTAATATCAAAGTAAGAACGCATAGTAGAGGGATCAGCCACTTTTCGAGATAATAATGAATATGAATAATTCGACAATAGATCGTTTAAAACTAAAGCAGGCTGAGATTTTGACCGATTTGCTGAAATTGTTAGGAAACAGAACCAAGAATGTGAACCAAAGTTCGAAAAATACTACATCAGATTCGATAACTTAAGGTACAGGTCCGCAAAGCGAACTTTTGACTTTAGAGCAGAGGTGGGCAGGAAATTTAAGCTTGGGAGCCGTCAAACAACAACTGCAGAAAAGACAACTCCTATCAGCTTATCATCGCGGCTTGAGTCGAGCTGCGATTCACCCCCTCATTGTGTTTTTTTTTTTTTTCGTTTTGTGGTTGGGGGACGAAGCGCGCCCCAATTGTATTTTTTTTTTGTTTTTTACATTTCGAAACAAAGCAATTGGTGATTAATCAACTATTTCGGATGAATATATGTGAAAAAATTGATTTAAGTATTTGGCTTAAACAGTTCAAAAGGGCAAAGTCGGCAAAGTTTTATAAGCTGACGCCTATAGCTGTAGCAGGTGACGGCTGTGGAAAAGCTAAAATCTTAGCTTTGACTTTGAGATATCACTGAAAATTGAAAAAATTGTGTCCTATTCAAAGAATCTTTAATGAAAGTCTTTTATCCTAACTTTGTGAATGTGAACTCTTCTTCTACTTTGGAGCCATAAACATACACACATATCTGAAGTACAATAAAGGTGCTTGAAATTAAAAAGAGAGGCTGCCACTTCATCTTTACTTTCATCTGCGAATGTGCAGCATTCGTTCCACTCATGACGAGCCGAAAAACGTAGCCTGAGCAGAATTTACAACATACCAAGGCAGGCAGCCTATTTAATTAAAATCCTTCAATGTTTTTTCGCATTTGCTGTTGTTGTTTTCTTGTCTCGCCTCTTATTACGCCACACAAATTTTGAGAGAGAACTACGACAAGTACGTACATCGCAGATTTCTCATTAGCTGAAAAGAAGCTGCTGGTGGTAGCTGTTGCCAGTTGCCTGCTAACAGCATTAACAAAACAAAGAGGAAGCAGATGCACAGCTGTCTCATTATAGACGAATCCCACTCGCCTCCCGGCCCCCCTCCGCACACCAAGCACCCACAGCTTGACGTGACTTTAAGACAAACACATTTCAGTGTGCGGCTGCTGCTCCCGCTGTTGCTCTAAGCTTGAGAGCCAAAGGCGAAATGCAAACCTTTTACAAAAATGTATGCAAAGTGTAAAATCCTTGCTACAAACCGAAAAAAATGCAGCAGCTCATTGCTCTCTCTCTGTCTCGGTGGCACTTCACACTGAATACTTTTACATTTTTATAAGGCCTGCGGACGGACGCAACGCATCAGGCCAGACTTTGGTGTTGTTGTCTTGCAATTATAAATGTTTAATGCCCACAGGACACACTATGTTGCATCTGCAGCAGCAGCAGCAACAGCATGTGCAAATGTAAATAAGGAATCAAAAGCATCAGCACCCCGATGCATCATGGAAAACCATTCATCTGGGCTAGCAACAACTGGCAAACTGTTTTTGTTTTGGTTTGCTGCTTTCTGCTGCTGCTTCTGTTTTTATTAAAGCCAAACAAAAACCGAATGTCAAATGCAATAACTCGTCGTGGTACCTGCTTACCATTTATGCATTTTAATGGCCACAAATTGAGGCATGTCTATGGCACTTCTCCCCGGGTACTCACAATAAATAAAATGTACAAAACAAAAAACTATTTTATTCAAATCAAAAATACTAAACCGACACAGGGGCGTCACCCACAAAAGGTGCACACTGGAAGTGGGAAAATTGTGCAACTGCTCGAAAAGATGAAAATTTGACACTTTACTTCACCCTGCCTAAAGGGGTTACGAAATCGAACAGAAAGTTCCAGTACGTTCTTGTTTTAACATATTTCTTGCGGCCATTGATCTCAGTCTCAGAATTTCCTTATCTGTGTATCTTTTCTGATTATCTTTCTGCTGACTACATTAAACTCTAAAGTGTTATCAGCTTCAAAGATTCTATTTCTGTTTCAATTATCATCATAAGAATGTAGTTGACCTTAATTTATACACCTAGTGCTGTGGACTGCTATTTTGACTAGGGTTTGTCCATAACAAGCCTAGGGGTCCTAGGGGTTAACCTATCGCCACCTCTTCTCTTTACACGTAGGTAGTGGAGTAAGTACCGAAAACTGTAAGCTGTAACTGTAAAACTGTAAGCTCTGTTCACATTGTTACGGATGCTGTAGGTACTTAAAGCGATAATGTAGCGATTGTCTCCAGAAAGTAGTGTAGGTAGCTATCGCCACCTCCCTTACTGCAGAGAAGCCAAGCCCGATCTACTCTTAAAATAAATACTATATGTTCTTTGTTGAAGTCTGATATATTCTGAAAATGTTTATGTAGGATTTGAAAAAGCTACCACTCAGAAAAAGAAAATCAAATCGGCCTTCATCTGCAAAAATATCATTTCCAATATCAAATTCACCCTATAATATAACTATTTTCATATCAAAAAGGTATTATTTACTCCTCAATACATGGACTCGATCATATCATCTTGGTATTTTTGCAGATGAAGGCCGATTTGATAATTAATATACCCGTATGATACTAAATATCGTGCTCTTTTTTTTCTGTGCAGAAGCGAAAAGATCTATAATCGATAAGTCTTGCCGTGCAGCACTGTTCTATCGACTCAGAAAAGGAAAGAATCAGTTTGCACTTGATTTAGTTTAGTTCAGTTCAATTGAGGAGAGATTGCGTCAGTCAAGCGAAAAGAAAAGAAATGCTGCTAGAGTCGTCCGTTGCTTAAAATTCGTCCTAATTAAGTCAAACTACGTTCAAAGCATATTCATTTTAAAATCAATAAACATTAAACCACAAGTGACCAAGACTTATTATTGGAAAACTTTGGTTAACCAAAGTCTAAGAGGTTATGTGAGAAAAAATTAACCATCACTCCATAAGAGAAGTGCTAGAACCAGTTTGTAATTTTAGGAACAAACTCTTTTCAAAACAGGAAAGAAAGTCGGTCAAACCCGACTGTAATATACTCTGGACCATTATTATGTATCAGAACTGTGCTGCCGCAATAGCAGATAAATGCAGCACTGCTGCTGGACTGCAGCAGCGAACACTCTTTTGTTCATAGCTCGACAACAGTTCATCCGATCTTCACCAACTTTTGGCGGATCGATAAATAATCCTGATTACTAAATAAGCCCAGAAGGAACGAACCTTCTATCTATAAAATTGTGGGAGATATGAAGTTCTTTTCAAATACTTTTTTAAGCGGGGGCGTGGAAAAATTGAAAGTAAACTTGATCAGACTGCAGGTAAAAGAAGTTTTGGTCCCATACCTGTTGAACCCCTATCACTTACCATCTCTGAGATCTGTTTGTTCATACGGAAAAACAGACAGAATGACATGACTATATAGACTCGGCTGTTGATGCTGATCAAGAATATGTATAGGGTCGGAGGTCCTTCCTTCTGGCTGTTACATACTTCTGCACAAACTTAATATACTCTGTGCACCTCTGGTGCACATTTCATCTCAATTTTATCATTCAAGGGATAAAAAATAGAGGGAAGTTATCTTCGGCACGGACGAAGTTTTGTATACCCTCGCAGCTTCTATTGAAAACAAAAAAGTTTTTCTAATTAAGACTTATTTTCGGACCTTACTTTTCTATGGGAGCTAACAAAAAAGTTTTTTTTGACAAGAACTTGTTTTTCGACCGATCGTTCCTATGGCAGCTATATGCTATAGTCATCCGATTTTGACCAAACTTTGTACAATTATGTGAAAGTATATAAAGCAGATACTTGCCGATTTTGAGGACATTTCCATTGAAAACAAACAAGTTTTTGTAACTTATACTTTTTTTCAGACTCTACTTTGCTATGACAGCTCTACTATATAAATGTCCGATTTCGACCAAATTTGGTGGAATGATGGAAAAGCATAGTTAATTAAGAAATACAAAGTTTGGAGGCGTTTCCATTGAAAACAAAAAGTTTTTTTCACTAAAACTAGTTTTTCGACCGATCGTTCCTATGACAGCTATATGCTATAGTCATCCGATCCGGCCGGTTCCGACAAATGTGCTGCGTATTTGTACCAAAAGACTTCGTGCAAAGTTTGGTGAGGATAGCTTTAAAACTGACTGAGGAGATAGCATAGTAACAGACGGACAGACGGACAGGGCTAAATCAACTCAGCTCGTCATGCTGATCAAGAATATATATACTTTATGTGGTCGGAGATGCTTCCTTCTATGCGTTACACATCCGGACAATTTTAGAATACCCTCTTCAAAGGTATAAAAAGCGATATGTGGTATTGCATTTGTTTCATCCAATTGGAAAATTTGCGATACTTCACTAAGCAGCCCCAAATTTCAGCTGTCACTTTTTTATTAAGAGTCAGCGGAATAAAAAACTTGAGAGTTACATGTCGTGTAATCTATGCGATATTGCAGAAATAAATTGGTTAATACTTTTAGACAATTTAATATTTGTAGTATTTTAGCCGTGTGGCACCCTGCGAGTGCGATAATGCAACTGGTTGAGACGGCATTCAAATCGTGTTCAGTCCGAGGGTCTCGAGTGCGAGTCCCAGTGTATTTGTAGTTTTTCCGAACTTTTTCTGAACGTTAGGAAGAAGCGTTCTCTTATTTCCAGGGAGAAACGCTTTTTATTACTCAGAAGTTTCTTTTTTTTATTATTATTTTTTTCTTATCGCTTTTTTATCACTAAAAAAAACCTTTTCCTACATCCCAAAAGTAGCGCCCCGAAAGTTATTGCTAGAGTAGAGCGATACTTAGAGTTTGCGGGGGCTTTCGTGTTAGCGTAAAAATACGTTCGTTGATTGACTTTCTTAGACTATTTTTCGATTTTCTCGGAATTCGGAATTTCTCGGAAGTTATAGTTCGAAATGGAGGAGTTTATATAAAATTCTCTAGAGATTCTGTGACCCCCCAAATATGGGGGAAATAAATTTAATACAACTCTTTCCTAAACAGCATGCTCCCCTCCCACGCAAAACAGTATTTACGTACGCTTCTGCCCCAGATTTGAAGTTTGCCATAACTGTTTACTATTGCGTTTTCTAAACTGAGTATGTTCATTTTTTGTCTAATTTTTTTTTTTGAACACAACTGTACCCATACATAATGTTCAACTCTATTTGTACCTATGCAAAAATATGTATGGTAATTGCAAAAAGGGGGAAGGCAGAAATGATTCTCATTCATATTCATAACATCGTTTCGTTAGTGTTTTTGCATACCTCTGGGTGTACGTTTTATGTAGGTGAGTGGCCTTTTACCTTTTTCGGTTGGTCAAAATGCTGTAACTGAAATTAGAGTACAATCCAACAGCTTGCCTCGGGTTAGTCCAAGTGCTTCTTTGCTTTGTTCTTTGGAATTTACAAGCAATTGGCTCTTTTATCGTTTGCCATTTCATTTTCAATTTCATTCGCAAATTTACGCTGCCAGATAAATAATTGTAGCAAATATTTGAGTTTCGACAAATAGAATACACAACTTCATGACTAATTTGCTGAAAAATGACTGAACAATGTCAGCAACAACAACAACAGCAGCAACAACATCAACTTTTTGCATGCATAAAATGCAAGTTTCGTGTTGCCTTTGTGACTTTGTGCTGCTACTGTTGCTGCGCGTGCACAGGAAGTTGGCAACGCTTTGGGGGCATGTTGGAATTTTTGGTCGCACTGACATAGTGCGATATTGACAAAGCGTATGCCAGACAAATTAAATATAATAGAACCAAGCAAACTTGCTCCCTCACAACAACAATAGAGCGAGACAATACCAAAAAAAAAAAAGAATAATAAAAAGTTGCCAGCTTATGGAAAAGTTGTTTTCCTCCTTTTTCCGTATTTTTCTGTCAGTCTGTCTGCACAAAGTACCAGCGTAGTTGGCATGTAAGTAGGGCTTTTCAAAAGAAACCTACTTTTGATCGATTGGAAATAGTTTGTTGACTGCATGGGCACGTACTGTCGTGTAGTTTGAGAAAACGTGGCTTAAATACAATGCCAAGTGAGTGAGTAAGCAAACATTGAATGCTTGAAAGCTTACGCTGAAGTGATCTTGAAATCCAAATGATGCAAATGAAAGCACAGTCGAGAATTGATTGGAAAGTGGCAATTCAAATTTGTCTTACTCCATTTCTTGTTTTATGCGAAAGTTAAGTATTGAGATTTATTATTAAGTCTGGAACTACATTTTTGGTACATCCAACACCAGACTGATGGCCCATCTCAGAGGACCAAAACAAAAGAGCAGGAGATTAATTTCGAGCGTGATCTTCTCCACGATCCTCTACGAGGCGCCGATTTGGGCTCCAGCCATGCACATACCCACCTACAGCCGACAGTGCAAGTCTGTAGGAATCGCAAGTTGCTTCTGCACTGTGTCGGAAGAAGCTGCATTGGTTGTGGCAGGCACAATCCCAATAGACCTTCTGGCAGCTGAACGGAGAAGCGGAACTACCGGAAGCAGGTCACAGCGGAACTCCACAATAGCCAAGTGGCAATCCAAATGTACTGCGTACTGACTCTTTACTATCAAGTACTTAGAATCGAGTAGCCAAGGAACAAACGGAAGATGGACTCACCGACTAATACCAACACTGCCCTGGCTTAGTCGACAGCATGGTCAGGTGGACTACTATCTTTCGCAAATGCTGACGGGCCATGGCTGCTTTAAGGCTTATCTCCTCCGTTTTAAACATGAAGAAGACCTCTATTCCGACTACTGTAGAGACGGCGCTACTGAGGATATGAAGCTTGCATTCTTTTCCATGCCCTCTTTATAGGCCAGAACGCGATAAAGCCTCACGCGCCACTAGCATCCAGCTCAGCGCGAGCAACCTAGTGAGTTGTATGCTCAGGAACGAGTCTGGATGGCAAGCTGTAGCCAATATGGCGGCGGCAATCCTAAAGGATCTGCGGCTTAGGGAATGGAGTCGGCTTACTCCCCTACAGATTGAGCGGCTAACATGACCGCCATCAGCCCCGCGAAGTAGTGCTTTGCGGCGGTCCCGCGGGAGCGGAGTTCTTCGATTTTTCCCCTAATATTCTTATCCTATCTATTCTTATGATGTAAGCTTCTTCTACCTTGTTATTGTTACCCTGTTTCCTATCATCTTCAATAAAAAAACCAGAAAGATAGTCGGTCAAGCCCAACTATAACATACACTGTACCTGTGAAGTGCTGCCCATCACCGTTGCGACCGGTGCTGCCCATGATTGTTTGTTTTCCTTATAACTCGAATATCGTTCATTCGATCAGCGGATCCATAAAGAATCCCGAATACTAAATATGTCCAGAAGGTTCGAACCTTCTATCTATGAAACTGTGGGAGATATTTATGAGGTTTTTTCAATATTGCGGGGGCGGGAGGGGACGTGGCCCCGTGAAAATAAACTTGATCTGCCTGCAAGTATAAGAAACATATGTTCCATACATGTCAAACCTCTATCTCTTACCATCTCTGAGTTCTGTTTGTTCATACGGACAGACGGGCAGACAGACAGACGGACGGACGGACAGCCGGACACTTTTGCACAAACTTAATTTACTCTGTGTACCTCTGGTACAGAGTATAAAAAAACACACACACACACCCGCACCGAGTACTGAGTATTGAGAAATTAGACTCTAATACTGCGTATTGACTCCTTAGTATCGAGTTCTTAGAATCGAGTACTGAGTATTGTGTACTTAGTATCGAATAACTAGTATTGGTTACTTAGAATCGAGTACTGAGTAGCAAATACTTCGCTTAGACAACTTGGTATCGAGTACTTTGTATCGAGTACTTAGTACCTAATACTGAATATCGAGTACTTAGAATCGAGTACTGAGTATCGAGTACTGACTTGGTATCTGGTTCCTAGTATCGAGTACTTAAAATCGAGTACTGAGTATCGCGTACTGACTTGGTATCTAGTACTTATCGAGTATTTAGTATCGTGTACTGAGTAGAAAATACTAAGTATCGAGTACTTCATATCGAATACTAAATATCAACTACAAAGTATCAAGTACTTCGTGTCGAGTAGTTACCCAGCAAACTTTTTAAGAAATTTTTGATCACATTCGAATTTTTTCGAGTCGTCGATCTGATTAAAATAGGCATAAATGTGCCCGTTTTCTGATCATAATTGATACTTTTGTCGGGGAAAAATGGTACCCTAGACGCGACTCTTCTTGAAAATTCGTTTTTAACCAGTTCTTCTGATCGGTTTCCACTCATTTTCGAGTTTTTCGCAAGTCTTTTTTGACTCAGATTACGTATAATAAATCACATTTTGAGCATATTTATGAGTCATTATCGAGTCTTCTTTTAATCGGTATAAAGTTATCTACCGGCTCGAAAAAGACTCATTAAGGTGTTATTGTTAAAACGATCTTCCAAATGTTTGGCAGTTAGTTCAAGGTATTTTTCCAAGTATTAAGTACAGAGTATACAGGTCTGCGTACTGAGTATCGAGTTTTGAGTATTGAGTATGCAGTAAATACGCACAAGTATGTAAAAAGTGGAATAAAAGCCACACTCGCACCTTTTTTTATATTTTGGAATATTTCTTCAATACAACTTGTTGGCTTTTATGCGGTCAAATATCCATAAAACAAGAGAATACAATTTTTTTGAAACTGAGAACTAGCCAAAACAGTGGCCAATCGTTTGGAGTGGAATAGTTTGATTTTGCGTATTCTTTAATTGATTATTTAAGATTTTAGCCTTGAGGCTGTGTTTATTCTCCGGTAGAAGAATCAAGTCCATACTCCGAAGCCGTGAAAGAACAAAGCCACAGACCTGATTATAATTTGGACCCAGGGGTGACCCTTCAAAGATATAGAGAAGCAGCCTGCTGCCTTAACTTTTTTCTCAGAAATTAGTCAGCTGCTCGCCAAAATTTTCGTTCTCTGAAATAAGTTCATCTCGCCGTAAATAGCAAAGTTGACAGTAAGTGAAACTTGTATGTCAAGATCAGCAGAATAAAGTGTTTATAAATTGGAGCCAAGAACACTTGTACTTGGGCAGCTTGCATATGACGTGGAGTGCCTCTGTCCATTAAAAAGCATACACTTCATATAAACTTTTTCTGGCTTTTCTCTCAGTGTAGCCTTGGAAATGCCTTACAAACTTTGCTGATCAGTTTCAGCATTAGCCGATATCGGAATATGACTAACATAATATGAAGACAATTTTAGTTTCTAATCATTTCAGCCTAAACTAATTAACTTGCAGTTACTCATAAAACGGCTCATAAAACGGCTATGCGAATAGCATAACAAGACCTCGAGCCAGCTAGAAACTGCCAGTTAACAGTAAAAAGGTCATTGAAAACACATAGAAAAATACTAAACTATATAATTAATGACATTTTTTTATATTTTTTTACTTACAGGTAAGCTTTCCAACTAAAATTCAGCTTTGTTAAAGGGGAAGAGTTCTCAAGCTACAATTTATTAGGGAGTTGGTAAGTGAATTTAACTATTATGTTCAGTGATTGATACTTCAGTCGTCCACATGTACATAAAACTGGTCAATTTGTTCTTTTGATGCGATTTCAAGGAAAGAAAAGAGAAGTTGCGATTGACTGCTAATCTGCCAAACAAAATATCTTTTGTAGTTTCTACTTTTCTAGAGGCAATATACCAGATGCAAGTGATTCACCAACTTCGCTGATTATCAATGCACGATGCGTCCACTTAGTCACGTAGCGTATAAAATCAGAAAAGTAATAAATATTGTTTCTTGGCCAACCACAACAATAAATGAGAAAAAGTCACTGGTGATTGACAATGTTTTCAATTAGACACAAATTAAGAAGGAAAATGTGCTTGAATATTTATATAAATATAGAACTAATCTGGTTTGACTCACAAAACTTGGTCATTGTGTGTGACACATTTGGGTTTTGCATTTACAGTTCATGTTTGTATTTGCGGTCTTGCATTGACTTTGATTTGGGGCACCCAGTTGGCTGATAAGGCCCGGGAGTTGCACCTGTAGTTTTGGAGCCAAACAAATAAACAAAACTGACATACAAAATTCAGTGCTCTGGGGGTTTGTTGTGTTCACAGATTGCATACCAAAGTGTGTGTGTGTGTGTTTTGTGAGCGATTAGATAAGCCCTAGCTGGGCGCTGGTCTTATCAGCATTTCAGTTACAGGTTGGTCTTATTAGGTCAGACAGCACATGTGGCGAATGCCATAACATTCCTTGAAAATATTAAGTTACAGAATTTAGTTAATGACTAATGCAACACTATTTTCCATACAGTTTGCAACATGATTCGTCTTCTGCTTCCTTCCTGCCTTCCTTCCTTTAATTGCACACAAATGACAAACCATTTTGTCTATAAATTCAATTAAATTTTAATAGAGAACCCAAGTTTCAGTTATCATTTTGATTAAATTTTAATCAATATTTGCACACAAAACGACTTTTTCTATCCATCACACATTATGAAATAGGATGAATAAAGTCGAAAATATGCCAGAATTGTGTAATTGCATCATTAAATAATAATAATCAGGGGTGGGCATGGTTTGATGCTTTAGCATATTGACGCATTTTTGGGCCATTTCCCGAATTACATTAATTAAATGTGCAGTTTTAATTAAATTTACATGCCTGGCTGCGTATTAGAGAGAGAGAGAGAGAGAGAGAGAGAGGGGTGAGAAGCGAAATAATTGAAAATAATGTTTCGTGGTATTATAATTATTAATTATATCAAATCATAATGCATTTGAACAGCACAAAAAAAGCAACTAAATCAACAACAAACACATTCAAATTGAATGACAGATAAATAATTAAGAACAAAAAGCAGGTGAGAAAAAAAACACGTCTTTGATTAACTAGTGAGCATTTCACTAAACTAAACTATCAAAACAAAAAAGCTGAATTACATTTGTAAAATAAACAATCAAACAAAAAATACCAAATCCACTTAAATAGACAATTCGTTAATTAATACATAAATACTTAAAAAAATATTTTACAAATACAAAACCACAGAATGAAAAATATTTAAAATTAATTTTCGCCCTAAAACAAATGGACAAAAGTTTGTATAAAAAAAGGGAAATGGTTTAGTACCCGCAGAGAATAAGTAACTAGAAAGCGTTCGTTGAACCACACAGCGTCCTTTAATAATTGTAAACCAAACATACATCAGACAATGATACTTGAAAATTTAGGAATTCCAAATTAAAATTAACAAAGAATACATATGAACAGCAACAGTGGTTGCTAAGACAGACTGTTTCGGCTCCCACCACGGCTGGTCTCATCAGTACGATTTCAATTGCTGTCACACCATTAAGCCATTTGGAAATTCCTATTAAGTGAACGAGCCGGAAAATAAAAACTTGAGAATTGCAAGAGCGCCAAATTCCTTCAAGTTACTCCCCATTTGTTGAGTATATGTAACGGCGTTGAAGGTTGCTCAATGTATTTTTGATTTTCGAATTAATTTATGTTTGATTTACGATAGGAATTGATCCAATTGATCTATCCTTTAAAAATGACTTGTCAACCATTTTAAAACTCGTGACATCGACCTCTTAATAAACTAGTTAGTAAACTTCATTCCATTCTTGGAAGTTATTAATGGATTTGTGAGGGTATATAATTTTCTTTACGGGACGATATTCTCAATATCTTCACCTGAATCCAACCTAAGTCTGAAAATAATTATCTTGTTTCTTTAGAGTTGGCAAGGAACACGTAAGTTCGTATCCTTTTCGTTCCAAGGATCTATCCTACAACTATTTTAACAGAGCAATCTTATCAAATAATTCCCTAATGGCAGCCAATTGAACAATGCACTGTTAACGACGTGAAATTCTTAAGGATAAAACCTGCATAAGCGACTTGATATATTTGGCACATTTATATAATGATTATAAAACTATTCAATTGTTTTTAAGTATCAATTTCGAAAGTGTGCGAAATGTCACATATTAACTTCAGAAATCACAGTATTCATGACATATATATTGAATTATGAGGGAACCCTTTAAAACAAGCCCAAACCGCGGTTCAGTTAGCTCCCAAATCTGGCGGTTTAAAAACTTTATGAACCACTGAATCTTACCAGTTTTTATTTCTGAACGATAAGAATAAAAATTCTTAATCCAAGAGCGAATTTTGCGATCTAATTTTCAGTTTTTGATCTTGAATTTCTGGTTCCAAGAGTTTTCAACGAAATACTCTCTTAATTTGCTTGTTCTCCCACTTCAGTTACTTCTCTTTTTTCTCGTCGCCTATAAAAGCCTAATTCAGAACTATTTAAGCTCGATGTAAATCACAAAATTTATGGTAAATCAAATTATACGTTAAACTTTTTTCTGAAATATTGCAAGCTGGAAAGCCATAGCTGCGACGACGACAACAGTAACACAGGTGTTGCGTAAAGTTTGTTCATTTCACTGAACATGCTCACTTGATATTTTTGTGATTCACTCAAATTGCTCAATTGCTCAAATGTTCAGTTGTTCACTTGCTTGACAACTATCTTTAGGGCATGGTGATGATTGGCGAGCAAGCAAATTAAGTTTAATACTCCTTTTGAACAAATCGCTAAACAAGTCACTTAAAAACTCTCTGAACAGGTTACTGAAGAAGTCAAAGAACAAGGCAGTGAACTTGTCACTGATTAAGTGACTGAATAGGAATGACTGAACAAGAGTCACTGAACTAGAGTCACTGAACCAAAGTCACTGAAGTTGAGTTGATGAACTATAGTCACTGAAAAAGAGTCACAGAACGACAGTCACTGAAAAAGAGTCACTGAACAATAGTCACTGAACAAGAGTCACTTAACTAGAGTGACTGAACAAGTCACTGAACTAGAGTCATTGAATAAAAGTGACTGAACAAAAGTCACTGAACAATAGATACTATACTATAGTCGCTGAACCAAAGTCGCTGAACAATAGTGACTGACCAAAAGTCACTTAATTAACTATAGTCACTGAACCAGAGTAACTGAACAATAGTCAAAGAACAAAAGACACTGAACAAGAGTCACTGAACTAAAGTCACTGAATTTAAATGACTGAACAAAAGTCTCTGAACAAAAGTCCGTGAACAATAGATACTGAATTATAGTCGCTGAACAAAAGTCCCCGAACAAGAGTGACTGAACAAAAGTCACTGAATGAGAGCTATGAACTATAGTCACTGAACAAGAGTCACCGAACAAGAGTGACTGAACAAAACTCACTGAGGTAGACTTAATGAACAAGAGTGACTGAAGAAGAGTCACTGAACAAGAGTCACAGAACAACAGTCACAGAAAAATAGTCACTGTACAAGAGTCACTTAACTATTGTCAATGAATTAAAGTCACTGAACAAGAGTGACTAAACGAGAGTCACTGAACAAAAGTCACTGAGCTTGCGTCACTGAACAATAGTGACTGAACAATAGTTCGAAGCAAGTGTCATTGAATAAGAGTCACTGATGAAAAGTCCCTGAACTAGAGTCACTCTTCAGGAGTCACTGATCAAGAGTCACTAAACTAGATGCACTGAGCAAGAATGGCTAATCAAGAGTCAATAAACTAAAGTCACTAAAAAATAGTAACTGAACAGGTCTCAAAGAGCAAAAAAGAACAATTGAAATAGAACATGATCATTTGTTCAGTTTGGGGAACAACTCAATTGGTGGCTTTCCCATGTTCACTCTTGGGAGTCTATCGATGGCAATTTTCATCTTTTTTACTGTTTCATCGGTTGACTGTTAACGCTTGAATTAGTTCTTTAGGGTTTCCTCGAGATGTTGTCTGCGTTTGTAAGGAGCTGCATCACGATAATAGTGGGACTTGTGAACAGACAGCAATAGAAGTAGTCGGTTGAAGAACGCAAAATAGTATTATATCAAAATTTAGCAGATATAAAAGATAACATATTCTGGATGGTCGCTTTCTAATAGCTTATCTAACTTAATTTAACATCTGGGATGGAAATTTAAGTCGAGTTCTGTTCAGGTGTACAAAATAGGTCTTCGGCAATTGGTTCGGTGCTGTTCATTGCATCAGACTCAGTTTTATTTTTTATTCAGATATTTTTCTTAAGTTTTTCCATTATCATGTGAAAAAAATTAAATCTGTTACATAATTTCCTTTAACGGGAAAAAAACAAGATTAAATTCTGTGGAATATAACACATTTTAAAGTCGAATCAGAAGAAAAATTACGATTTGCTCAAGCAAACATTGACCCTCATTTACTTGCATATTTAAAAGACGCTTCACTGCCCCCACCCAAATTCCACATTTTATCCTCCTCTTCCCAACAGAAAGAGTAGGCAGGCACTGGATTAAGGTGACTTATGTTTCCATTCCATTTTCCTTCCCTTTCCTTTTTGCCTGCTGCAGCTCACACAGTGTTGCCAATTTAATGCACTCCAACAAGTTATCCAAACAGTCGACTCTATTACCCAAAATGGTTGATAAACTTTGCCGCTTAACTAACTTACAATTCGTTAGAAAAGAGTCACAAAGCAGGCGAGGGCACAAAGTATCTAGATTCGATTTTGGCTGCACTTAAACGAGCTACTTACTTACTGGTACTACTGAGAATGCTTAAAGTTGAGGTAGTGCAGCCAGCACAGGCAAAAGCAACTTTTGTCGACCCACTTTTAACAGTCTCGGTCGTTCGGCCCACTTGACTGGGTCAAGTAAAACCTTTTTGTCAGCGATAAAAGCGAAAAAAATAAAGAACGACGTCCAATTTAACGGGTGCCCATAAAGCAACTTACTTACTTGACGGAACAACTGCAGCAGCCAAGTGGTTCTTGTTTGGCTCTACTCCATTCCTCATAAATAAGTGAGCTCGTTTGCTCAAATTTAGGTTGCCTATTGTGTGGGGTCTGAAATTAGCGGTTGGCCAGAAAATAATTGCAACAGTCGTCGTCATGTAAATTGCGCAAGTCCAAAACAAAAATGCGCGAGAAAAAAAGAAGGAAAATGACATAAGACTGAAACACCAGGTTCAGGTTCCTAAGCGAAATATAATTGCCTCCCTCTCTCTCTTCGTCACTCTTCAGTGGAAATTTAAGCTGTATTGTGCTGACATTGAAATGTTTCATTTTTATGAATGAATTGTGAGCCAAAGCTGACTCACATTCACTTCCACTACTCGACTCAATTGCACTAATTGAACATGATTCACCGAATACCACTGCCAGTGACAGTGCCAGTATAAGTCCCCCTTCCCCCACTCTTTCTCTTTAATTAAACTGGAATATTCAAATATGGAAGTGATGCTGCGGAGACCAGTCCGCAAAAAGCTGCGCATGAGTGAATGCAGTTTGTGGCCAGTCTAAGCCAAGGATTTTGCCAACAATTGTGGCCGGACTATTGCGTGAACGATTTGGGCTAGAGTGACAGCGGACACAAACCAGAAAAGAGAGGCGAGTGTATGAGTGTATGTGCGGTCATTATATTGGAGGGAATGAACTGCTACCATTTAATCTTTCCACCTCATTCGCTCTATCTAACTTTCCGAAATCCCTCACTATCTGCTACTAAACAAAGCAAAAATACAGAGGTAGAGTGCTACTGTTGGTTGCCTCGACTACTAAATACCCTGAGTTTTGTGTACTTTTATTTAATTACAGTTTTCTTAGTTGCGTTGAAAGTTAAGGGAACACTACCAGAACTGCAAAAAGAAGGTTATAGATTCACACTTGGTTTTCTCACAGACTGAAAAAAACTTTACCAAGTTCGCTTTAGCCTGTGAGTCCCTACCAAGTCGCACCTGCTTAAGGAGCTTGCAAAATCGTTTCGTACTTAATTTCAGTGTTTTCCGTCGGATCTTGATAAAATTTTAGACTTAACTGATACCACAGATTCACCAAACTTGAAAGATACTTACGTTAATAGAAAAGCCCTGGCTGGGCTTGGTCTGATTGGCTAAAGATTTGTAAATAACAAGATGGTGCCACATGCCACACAGCACGCGCAACAATGGACTTATTGAGAGGCGAGTTCGGTGAACATTTTATTTCACGTTCGGGACCGGTCAATTGGCCGCCTAGATCTTGCGATTTAACGCCTTTAGACTATTTTTTGTGGGGCTATGTTAAAGCTCACGTCTATACAGACAAGCCCGCTTCAATTGACGCATTGGAAGACAACATTGAAGCATTTATTCGTGAGATTCCGGCCGAAATGTTGGAAAGAGTATGCCAAAATTGGACTAAGCGGATGGACCATTTGAGGCGCAGTAATGACATAATCTTTAAACATTAACTTATATGAACCGTACTATCGATTTAAATAAAGATTTCATGCATTTTTCAGATTTTTTTTTTGAAAAACTTTCCTATAGCTCTTAAAAAATCACCCTTTATAATAGATAGGCTCAGTTTGAAAAAAAAAAAATTTAAAAATCGCAAAATTATTCGTAAAAATTAATAAAATTTAGTCATCTTTTAGAATTCTCGTATATAAAAAATGAAATGCGGCATTTTTATATGATTCAGAGCAGATTAAAATAAAAAGCAGTCGCGAACTATGACATTTTTTATGTTCAAAATTGCGTTTTCGAATTAAGAAGTTTGGTTTCTTGTGCAAATTTTATTTAAATTGTACCAAAATTTTGTTTTCGACAGACGCTTCGTTTGATTTTCTTGATCTGCCTGTCGCCTACCTTTCCTCTACTCTATGCTACCCTCCTTACCCATTATACAAATACTCGTACTCGTACCTCAACTGCTTCAAGAAATATTCATAGTGCTGCGCGATAAGTTAACAGGCATGACTAAGCCCCAGTCGTTCGTCTAGTCTGAGGTGGTCAGGGGAGGTTGGCCTGTCAGCAGGCTAGACAACTTTTTGCCGGTTTTAATACTGCAAAAAAAGTTTCTAAAATAAATGCCATAAACTGAAAAACTTTCTTGCTTGACTCACGCACTCGCTCACTTAGAAAGTAATTACATAAAAATGCATATAAACTATATGTATAAAAGTCTGAGTGCGTGAGTTGGTAAATTTATTTAAATGTAATTTTAATTCTATGTACATTTTACTCTGGCGTTGTAATGTTATTTTTATGGTCGAAGCTTTTCACTCTTACCTTTTACCTAGCCTTTTTCCATGGCCTAATGAGCCGGGTTGGGTTTTCAGAGCTAGTCACGCACAAAGAAAAAAGTCAAATGGCATTAAATTTCCTAAATGGGTTTTTTTTTGTATCAAGTGCTTTTTTTTAAACCTTTTTATTGAATAAGTTTTTTTGTTGAATTGATGACAAGCTATAAAAATTAAGTGGGAATTAAAGAGTTTGCCAAAAAAAAATAAAGTAGAAGTTTTAAGGGCATTAATGAAAGGTAAGCTGACGCATCACCTAGACCTTACTCTCTGCCGAGTGTTTTTGGTTTGAGACCTTCGGAATGACAATTTTATTTTTTGTATTGTTCATTTTAAAAAAATTTTTTAATATCATTTTATGGATGTGTTATCTAAGAATTATCAGCTCACCTCCAAAAAAGAAAAAAAAAAAGAATCTAATATTATAAATGTGAAAGTTTGTATGTTTGTTTCCCAATCACGCAGAAATAAGTGAACGGATTTTGATAAAATTTTGCACACAAATTGTTTGATTTCCTGAAATAGTTCGTAGGCTATTTAGCTTTTAATTAATAGTAAATTCTAGTTTTCCATATGAGCATAGAAGGCGTAGATCGAACGGAATCGCTCTAACAGTAAAAGGGTTCGAAATAATATTGTGATTTTCTGAAAAATGACCAGAAAACCAAAGTCAAATTTGTTAAGAACCTTAAAAAAGAGCAAGACGGAGGAAGGTATTAAGAAATCCAGAAACTTTCCTAAGCGGAGCTCAGAGAGGCGAGCTGCCAAAACGTAAGACCAGGCGGGCAATCGACGGCAGCAGCTTGCCAGTGAGCTCCTCAGACCCGAAAATAAGCCCAGGCCAGGTTGAGATATGCAGAAATGCCTGAGACGGCGAGCAATCGACGCCAGCAATTTGCACTTCGCATCCCAGAAAGCTGCTAAGAATGCGAAACAATCTTGATAGCGGCTCGATAAACGGAAGCTTCAATTTTGGCATACATTTTCCAGCATTTCGGCCGGTATCTCAACAACCACAGCCGTAATTTTGTCTGCCAGGGCTGCAATTGAGGCTAGCATGGACCTGTAAGCGATAGACTTCACGTAGTCTCACCAAAAACATTCTTTTGTGATCAAAACTAGATATTCCAGCATGCTTACAATTCCAATTCCACTGCAACATTTCGGAAACGAAATTGATTCAGTTTCTCGCAACACAAAAACGGAAGCACTTTTCTATTTGAAAAGTTATGCTTGCTGGCCGGTGAAATGAAAAGTAATTGGCAAATTCCGTACTCGAACAGTAGCCAAATGTACATTTAGCTAATTTTCCATAATTCTGTGATCAATTTAGAACTTATTTATGTAATGTGAATTGCATTTTGTAATGTGAATTGCATAAATATTTCGAGAAATGGCAGTGCTAGCCTAAACGAAAAGAAATAGTAAGCCTCTCTCATTTCCGATCGTCTCGCTTGATTCTCTCGTGCCGATTTTGTTTGGCCCGTGGTTTGCCAAAAGTAAGACGTTAGCAATTTCATTCGGAATTAAGAACTGCACAACCAAACCTACACGGAATTCCGTTCGGCTGACTTTTTAAAACGATGCGGAATTAAGAACATGCCTGATTAATTGTCCCATGGTTTAGCGTGCCGTGTGGCATGTGGCACCGTCTTGTTCAAACCACATTTCAAGCAAGCCCAATTCTCCCATTTTGGGCAAAATATAAAGTCGGTAATTGTCATCCATTTGCTGTAACGTTGCGATTTTCCTTATTTAAAAAAAGTGCGGTCCAATGATGCTGTCGCCAAATAGTGCATTTTTCAGGATGCATTGGCAGATCGTAATCTGCCTCTGGCTGCTCGATAAACTTTATGGAAGGTCAACCGGCTTCAATTTCTGCACCAGCTGTGCTTTGTTTTTGTTTCATACCGAGGCCCTTACGTAAAATCTTCCATTGTTGAGAACGGCTTCTTCATTGACACTGACCGATATACCAGTAATATTCTCCTCGGTACGCACTCTCCCCACACGGGATGGTAAATTAATGTTCATTAAAGTGACACTGGTGCGATATTTAATCACAATTGTTAGAAGAGCCTGTACGGTGGGTCGATTATGATGACCATAAAATGGACGTAAATTGCGAAGCACAGTTCTCACATATGGATAGTAAAATTGAATGATTTGCAAGCTCTGTTCGTTTGTTGGTTTATTCATGGTGGAATGGCTAACCTTACTGAGCAGTATTAACGTGAGATGTCAAAAAATGTACACTAAAAAACCAAATATTAAGAAAGCTAAAACCGATTGTAATCGGTGCACTCGGGGCTATCTGATGCACACGAATTCAAGCCCATAAATATTTGTTGTTGCGTTCAATTTTATAAAAGGCATAGGAGAGAAAGAGAAGTGAACAAAGTCTCTATGCGCTCAGCAATGTCTATGCGTATGAAGCAGCTGATTAAGCAGTGGGCACCCCTGCTTTAATGCTCTAGTGAAAGTCGATGTTGGTCTTAGTACATGTAAGCTGATGCTACATGAAGTTTACTCTGTCTAAATAGCCCACTAATGTTTGAGTAATCTAAGAACTTCTCCATAGTTTTCAATTTAACAAAACATCGATGAGCGCATATTGGCCCGTTGCGTCCCCTATACCCGTCCCGTTTTTCCGCTTACATTAAAATTGAATGACTTGTCATCGCTGAAATATGGTCAATTAAAAATACCTTGGGAATTTATTTTATTACTTAACCAAATTAATAACTTTTTAAGTTAAAAGTGTTGACTGCAACAGCAAACAGGCAGTTGACTGAACCTAGGGCTAAAATAAATTCAACAATTGCTTAATTAGTTAAATAAACACCCAAAAAGTAGAACCAACAATAAAAAGTAAATACTTAAAATATTTAAAAAAAAAATACAAAGATAAAAACAACCGCTGGGAACAAAAAATATGCAAGCAAATAACAAAAATTTGTATGTTAAAAAATACTACGAAAAGTCATGCTTCTCACACAAGCGATTCATCATCTCTGCTAGAATTTATACACCTCCCAAAAAGGCCTAGCAACAAGTGGATTTTCCATAAAGTTTTCTCCCTCCAGCTTAAAGTTCAAAGACTCATTAAGCCATTTTCTTCGTATTCTCAGACAACAAAACGCAGTGCTTGGCTATCTGTTCGTATCTAAAATGCTAAAGTTTTGTGTTGTATCTCATGGATACACACACACACACACAAACACACACAGTTAGAGCTACAACCGGTTTCGATTCTTCTTTTGTATACCAACTAGTTTCCATTTTTGTTCATTATTACTAAGTTGTGGTTGCTGTTGTTGTTTCTCAACATTTCTACGCTTTTTTTTTTAATTTGTTATTTTTGGACCTCTCTCTCGCTCGCTCTGGCGTATAAACCAAAGCACGCACACATGCGCAATGATTGCTACAGCTGTGTGTTAATAATTTTAACTGTTATGATTGTTGTTGCTGGCTGTTCTATATTATTGCCTCTATTATTTGGCTCTTTTTCTGTTCGTAATTTTGTATGATTGTTACTCATTTTTCTTGAGTTTTTTTTTTTTTTGTTTGTTCAATGGGTGTTGGTCGGCAGCGTGTGAGAGAGAGGGAGAGCTGAGAAGAGTGAATTGTTAAAGTTAATTATTTGTATGGCCAGCACGTTGTATTTGTACAACTTTTTCGCTGCTTTTATTTGACTTTTGAAAATTAAACCAAACGGTGTGAGTGTGAGAACAGTTTCACGTATTCATATACAAATTTTTGGGGTCTTGCCGGATGACCCATTTTTATGGGGTGTGGCTGAGACTATCTGCTTCTCTTCAATATTTACACGCACTAAGCTTAGCTTGCACCTTGAATAATTAAAGCCCTTGTGGTTGGATTTCTGAGGTGCTAATGAAAACAGTTTGAGCAAAGTCAATTGTTTGGCAGGCCAATTTTGTGCTGACATGACACCGGCTCATTATATACTACCTACTCCTTCTGCACAAGACCACAAAAAACATGTTTCAGTCTGACATGTGCAATCTCTGTTCTAGCTATAATTTGATAAATGTTCAACGTTCGTGCCAGCAAAACAGTTGTCAACTGGCCAGTGGCCACTGCTTACTTTACTGCTGCCCTTCACTGGCCTGGTCGATACAGCTGCAGGCCCTTACTCATTTACTGACCAGACAATGGTCTGCCGTGGCAGTTGTTCATTAGTCTGGCCGAGATTAGCACTGATGTGAGCATATTAGCAGGCAAATTTGAATAATTGATAATTGTGAACAAAATTGAGGGAAATCTAAGTAAAGCGTCAGTAAATAATTGTCAAGTGCATTTATTATTTATTTATGAGATGCCAATTGTAAACACTTCCAGCAGTACCCATTCAAAAATTTTCCTATTTATTATTCAGTTTGAAAATCTCAATTAGATCGGACAAGCAACCACTGAAGTTAAAATAAAAACCCTATTCGCATGTTCTATTTAGCAAAGTGAGCGACAGCGACCCATGAAAAAGAGACTAGACATAGGTCATATCTCTTAATATTGGTTCTAGCTGAGCGATGGGCACTAAAATCTAACAAAAGGGTGTGGCAACAACATCTTTTTTGTTTTTCTTTTATACTCTGTACCAGAGGTACACAGAATATATTAAGTTTGTGCAAAAGTGTCCGTCTGTCTGTCTGTTCGTCTGTCCGTATGAACAAACAGATCTCAGAGATGTTTCTTATACTTGCAGGCAGATCAATTTTATTTTCAATTTTGGCCACGCCCCTTCCCGCCCCCGCAATATCGAAAAAAATGCATATCTCCCACAGTTTTATAGATAGAAGGTTCGAACCTTCTGGACATATTTAGTATTCGGGATTCTATATCGATCCGCTGAAGGAATTTTAAAGATCGGATGAATGATATTCGAGTTATATATTTGCATTAAATCCTTTTGGTTTGTTGTAAGTTCGCTAAAATCTTCTTTCTGAAAACCCACTAAACCAGCGGCACCATCAACCACTCGCGCAACATCTTTAATTTCGGAGAATAATTTGATTTCAGCGCCACGCGTTACTCATCACGCTGACATGGCATATGTTGTGATGCTGTTGTAAAGCTCTTCACAGTGGTCGATAACTTAGTATCGATTATTTCTTATCGAGCATCGAGTACTCAGTATCGACTTTGAATACTGAGTCTCGAGTAATAAGTATTAAGTACTGAGTATTGATTAGGTTAGATTAGGTTACGATGGCTGATAGCGATGGCTGATTGCCATCTGATTTCCCTGTTTCCCTTTTTGTACTACTGAGAGGGGTCCTCGTTACTAAACCATTAATTTTTAGATGAGCTTAGATGAGTAGTAGAATAATAGAGGTTGGCCTACAATCCTAAGTCTCCTTCTACTCATGGCTGTGCAATGGCAGAAGAGATGCAGTACTGTTTGATTCTTTTCTTCGTACCTGCAGCTTTAGCAGAAATCATGGTGAGTGACGCCCAGGCGTACAGTGGGTCTGCCAATATGACAGTGACCCCTCAAGGTTCTCACCAGAAGCGATATATGTTCTTGTCTGTGCGTAAAAGCGCTCTGGTACGTTCTAGACTTAGTGTTGACCACATTTGAAGACGAAAAGTATTAATTACCCATTATCGATAAGTGTGTACTGAGTATCGAGGTCGGAGAATCGAGTTATGACTATCGAGTACTTCGTAACGCTAACTTCGTATCGAGTACTAATAACACAAGGCAACAAGGTCTAGTATATTGAAGGATTGATGGTGATTCTAGATAATTTTTGTGTGCTGAGCACGAATCTGTTTTCGGAAACGGTCCATCACGTTTAAGTTTTTCGTAATTTGAACTGAAAGTTGAATAAAGTGCCTATTTCGACTTTCATGGAAAACCCATACTATTGTCTTAAATTTCTTTTTGATATATTTGTAAAGTTATATTTCTTAGCTTTAAAACAAAGTATCCCAAATATTTCTTAGATTTTTTTAAGCGAAGATATACCATTTTGAAAACATGCACTACTTAATATTCATTTTGTGAACCGCGTCTTCAGTACTGGGCAATAGCCTAACTGTCTAAGACGGCCGCAGTATTTGCGCGCGGCAAAGGTCTTGGGCTCTAGTCCCAGTAAGTCCGACAAATTTTTATTTCTTTAAAAACTAACAAGCTATTTTTTTGACCTAAACCTGGACGGTGAACCTGGACAGTGGATCATGGACGACTTGTGGACGGTGGACCTGGAGAGTGGGAACCTGGACAGTGGATCATGGACAACTTGTGGACGGTGGACCTGGAGAGTGGACCATGGACTTGGACGGTGGTCCTGGACAATGGACCATGAACAACTTGTGGACCTGGACCTCAAATTTTTTTTGAGTTTAAAATGTTCTGAAAAACCGAGCATATCAACTCACATCAAGATTTTGCGTTCTCAAAAAAAGTTCTTGAAGTGAGAATTTGTTCTCGATGTGAGAAAATCCGTTTATGATTAGTTATTGTGACCGAATGTGCTCATTTTGAGTCCAATGTACTCGGTTTGTTCCATCTGTGCACCGTTGTTGGTACAGAGTGTATTATAGTCGTGCTTGACCGACTTTCTTTCTTGCATTGGTTTGTTGCCCTGCTCTTAATCCTCGAAATCCTTCAGCAAGTCGATCTTTAAGGTAGCGCTTTGGTTTCTCAGCGATAAGACTCTAATCTTGACTTCAGCTAGCAGCTAGCTAGTGTCGGAAATTTCACTCTCTTCTTTCGCTCTCTTTCGGTATGTGTTGCTTAGCGTTGCTCCCATGGAATCATTGAAAAAACTAACGATTAAATTGTATTTAGCGGCAAAACCAATCTTTAAATGCTTTAGTTAGTTTCACACTCCCATTTTCCCAATTTAAATTTCTAATTGGACAAAACAAAAACAAAAAATGTTCCAATTAGCACACAAAACAACAACGGCAAAATGCATAAATCATATTAGCACAAATTTCGGATAATTTAGTTATAAACATTATGTGCAGGTAATAATAATAGAACAGATGCAATTGATGCGTAAAATAAATTTCATAATTTGATTATTAAATCATTTTCAATTATTTGGCAATTTCGGCACCTTTATTACATTTTTTTTTGGGGTATTTATTGTAATTATTATTTGCATGTGCATAATTACATCAATAAAAGTGACCCAAAATTGTAATTTTAATTTTGGAGAGCAACATAAGCAAATCGCTTCAGCTGCACTTATTTTTGATAAACATTTTAATTACTGGCGTTTAAGCAGCGCAAATTCATTGTAAATGTTTGCTTGTTTGTTTATTTATTGTATGCGGTTCTCTTTTGTTGTTACGTTTATGATTTATACAGTTTACCACCAACATTACCAAAAGTCACGAAAACTTTTCGCTGACACTCTGTAGCTCTCGATGTAGTAGCTGTAACTCGGACGGCCCAAGGTGAAAGTTTTCTACTTTTTTTTTGTATATAGTTTTATCATTTTGTTTTTTTTTCATTTGGATGGCTGTTTTGTCTGTTTACACTTTTATAAGGTTGTTAAATTTTTGTTTTTAATTGTTAAATTAAATGCGGAAATTAGACAGCTTGAAGTGGAGAATACGAGAGTTTTTATTAGTGTGAATTGTGAATGTGAGTGTTGCCGTAGAATGAAAGTTTGGGGTTTCCGAGGGGCGTTGAAAATGAAATTTGTCAGGGTGAAATGAGAAAGGGCCAATGGAAACAGATTTAGATTTGGTTAATGGAGAAATAGGTCAACTAGATTTAAGTGAGTAGATAGAACGATTAGGAAAAGTGAAGACACAAACTTTTCATAACCGATCACCTTTACCAGCTATTGACGTTGGCTGTAAACTGAAGTGAATAGACTTGAAAGCGTTCCTGAAACGTTCACAGTGTCAAGGAATATGTCTTAGCTCTTCTCCAGATTAACACCAAAAAAGTTATTGACCCTAAATTTGTCTAGCAATCTACCATTAATGACCATACTAATTCCATTTTTCTCCTCCTCTCCTTCTCTTCCAGGTAAGCAACCAGTTCACATCGTCTCACCTATTCCAACCTGGCAATGAACTTTACGTTGGACTCACGTAAGCTTCGTGCGCAGTCAGACAAATTTATGTCATTTTGAAGCCAAATCAAGCGAAAGTTCTCTATGGCCAACAATTTCTATGCCTGTCACGCCTCTTCGAAATGGATGGAGGGCAGCGCAGCCAATAAATGTCACTTGGGGAGGTTCTGCTTGCCTAGCGGAAAACTATTAAAAAAGAATTATCACCTTCTTGAGAATGTCAAGCGAAATGACGAAAAGAAAGAAACAGAAATGCCGATGCGAGCAATTAAGCAAAGACACGAACCACAAAGGAAATTGAAAAGAGAAAGTGTTGAGCCGCAGAAACGGAAGCGAAATGGTAAACAAAAGTAATTTGGTTTTTTTTTTAGATTTTTGAGGCGTTGACAGATTGAAATGTTTTTAAATTTTTTTTAGGGGGCGGGCGGTGGTGTCGTTGACAGCTGTTAGAGGGGGGGAAAAACGCTTGCTAATGAAATTTGTTTACATTTTGTGTGCAGGTTTTGAAGGTGGCATAGTGTAAACACACACACACACGACCATAATTAAAACAAAACAACGTGCAGCCTAAGGGCAATAGCAGCAGCATCAGCGGCAGCAACTAAAGGCAGGTCGTAATAAAATGAAAAATCAATGCTCGAAATTTTCATTAACAGGAAATCGTGGTAATTAACACCTCAGCATTTTCAAGAACTAGCGCAGCAAAGATAGAAAATCGAAACTCACTTCGCCGGAAAACTTCGCTCAGCACGTGTTCTAACAAGTGCAAGCCAATTGCAATCCGATTACAATCAACTGCAGCAATCAACCTCAAATGTCAATGGCCTCGCTTGAACTGCTCTTGCACCTTCCCCACCGGCGCATTTCGTGTGCAATTCCCCTGCCAACAAATTGTTTTCCGGCTTTTGTTTTCATTTTTGGTTGTGGTTTTCCACTACCCAAACCGCTTAAGTAGCAGTGTAGTAGTATGTGTGGGCCTGGCACAACTTTATTCTTCAAATTCAATTAAATTCGGCAAAAATAGAAAAAAAAAACTAGAAATTGAAATCCCTCAAAAGTCAACTAATTGAATTGCGGTCATAGTTTAGGGCGGCTCTTCCAAATCAATTGACTCGGTTTTGGCCAAAAATGAAATCAAACCCGAAATCCGCAAATGTTGTTGTTGCACCAAAGTGACACCACACACACACACACAGATTGTTGCCGCAATCTGTTGCACACATGATTTCATTTTTATTTCCTATTAAAAACACATAAAAATCAAACACAAATAACTATGGTAAAACTGGTCAGGAAAACCCAGTGCAAATACAGATATCAGAAATTGGAGAGCAATTGGCTCGGCCCTTTCCATATTTCTACTTCTATTTTGTTTTTTTTTTCTGTTTTTGTTTTGTGGTTAGTCGCGCGCTGTAAAAAGGATTGATTATTCACAATTTTACAATAGATATTTTAAATTGAAATTGTTTTTTTGTGTCATTTTTTGAAAGAAAAATTTTACAATTTTTGGTTTCATTTATTTAGAATTTATAACTTTATTTTTACAGTCAAAATTCTGTTAGTTTAAAACATACACTCACACTGCACTCGGCTCTAACCCAGGCGAAAAACACAAGCAACACATTTATCAACTTCAAATGATGCACTGATACAATTCTCAGTTTAGAGATTAAGGATGAAATTGCTGAGAACAATATTTATGTTCTTTAATTAATTTAAATTGTAATTTCGTATGAAATTAAAAAAAAGGGATTTATTTCAAATTTACATTCATTAGATCAACAATTTAAAAAAAACCTGAACCGTTCTAGGCTTTGGACCGGTTTGCTGCCTTACAATTCAAAAAATAAAACTGATTTTATGAGAAAAGAAATCAAAAATTTTACAAACTTGCAATTTTTTATCCGGCTAGAGGTCATGTTATGCTTTTGCAGAGACACACAATACCACAAAGAAGGATGGTAATTCGTACAGCTGTTTCATAAGGAACCACCCACTGAACCGCGCAACAGCAGTCTCTCCATGCCTGCGCTGCTAAAACTGTTTGGGAATTCCAAAGCAGCATGCGCGCAAAATTTCGAAAGACAGCTTGAAACGGACAGAAGCCTTTGAGTATGTGTGTCCCCAATGGCCATATTGAATTAGTGTGAGAGAACATGCTCCCCGCTACAAAATCGATGACCAAAAGTTTGCAAATGCTAAAACTGGAGTTTGTTGTTGTTCCAAATGAATCCCTTATAGTTTAGTTTTGAGGAACAGCGCTGTGCCTAAAGTTTTAGTTCTTATGTGATTGTTTTTACGACCTTTTTACCAAGAAATCCTGCACTTTTTATCCAGCTCAAGGTATAAAAGCAACTATAGAAGTGTTTTTGACACTTTGATTTGTAGCTAAGTCAATGAGTTGAATAGTCAAACGCCTTGAGCAGAGTAAAAGCTGCACAAAAACCACAGCTAAAAAACAAAAACTTGCAGTTTTTACTGGCTCGAGGTCTTGCTATGCTATTGGCATAACTTTAAACAGAGGCACACAACACAACAAAGGAGGCATCAGGTTGATCGGACGACGTTTCACGAGGGACCAAATCCTCACTAATCAGCGATCTTGAGCCTGAAATGTCTGTCAAAAGAGCGGTCTCTCATGCCAGCTCGGAAACTGTTTGGGAATTCCAAAGGCGCGGCGCAAAAACACCAAAGACAGCCTAAACGCCCCCTTGTAGTGTGTGGCCTCCGTTTGGACTGCACCAGGGACCAACGCCGCCCTCTGGGAGACAAAAATGTTTGTATATACAATAGAGTTTTTGTTTTTTAAGTGAACTATTTTGGTTCGAACAACACGCGGCCATTTGAGTACTAATACTGTTTATGACTTTATACTGTTAACTGCAGTTTTTACTGGCTCGGGTCTATGCTATTGGCACAACTTTAAACAGAGGCACACAACACAACAAAGGAGGCATCCGGTTGATCGGACGACGTTTCACGAGGGACCAAATCCTCACTCATCAGCGATTTTTAATGGCTGTCTTTGGAATTCCCAAACAGTTTTGCCGTCGCTGGCATGGTTTCATTTGAGCTTAGATTATTATAAAGATTTTAAAAATAAATGGAAAAATTATATTTGAGTTTGGAATATCATAAAGATGGTGTAAATAGCACGGTCCGGGAAATCGCAAAATTTGCAAAACAATCATTTTAGTTTCGACAATGGCGAATATTTAAAAAAGAACAACTGTAGACGAGTAAATAGGATGGGCAGATTGAATGGTTAAAAATATCACGAAATTGGCTCGACTCAAGCAGGTTTAACTCACAATTCTACAAATAAGAAAAATCGCCAACTATCAACTTAGCTGAATATTTTTTATCTGATGAATCTTGGCACTTGATGTGGTCAGAGCCGGCTCATTTTCGCATCATGATTGCTTTTGCAATACTTTTAAGTAATGAATTCAATATCCCAGACTTTTAAGATGGTTTTCTACTGTTTTATGTCATACATACAGCTTCACAGCAATCTCAAGTGCTCAATTATCTTTAACCTCGAAATCTTCAGTACGAAATTTGACAAGCCGAAGCTGACATTGACATAAACTTCGTATATTTTTTTTGCGATTGGAACGCATTCTACTTTTTAGGAAGTACCATAGCTAAATTAGCTAAAAATGCTTACCTTTAGTTTCCATGCTTTTTATCAGCTAAGCAACAGACACGAAGTTAAGAGCAGCACAAAAACTGATTCACTTTTCTCTGCAGCAATAGCAGCGACACAACTATACAAAAGCAGAACGCGCAACACGCCGAGCTTATACTGTCTGTGTGGCGGAAGCGCTGACTTTGAGAGTTTGCCTATGCGACGTTTAGATAGCTAACTGCCGGCCCCTGCTTTACATGCTGCGGCTTTTATATATGTTATTCAATGAGGATCAGCTGATTAGTGATAGATAACTTAGATTTTAAGCCTTCAAACTTTATCTAGATGTTTTTAACGTTATATGATTTTCGTTTATCATAATCAATTTTAATCGCCCTTTGTTCTAGTTAAAATTCCCTGCTCACTCGACATCGGTAAGCATTTGTTTGCCAAATATATTTCTAGGACTGGGTAACTTCATTTTACTGCCCGAGGGCATAAAGTTAGAACCTCACTGTTCTATGTTTACTTTTTCTTTTTCTGGAAATCAATCAAGTTCAACTGCATATTTTGTTTGCAATTCAGTTTTTGTTTTGAAATGTTTTACCATTTTCAAGCGATTCATTTCTAATTGCTGGTAATTGTCTGCTCGTTCCATGCGATTCGCATGGAACAGCTGTGAGACCTAGAGACCCACAAAACTGAGGCAACAACAACAGCAACAGCAGAAACAAAAACAAAAAGTAGCGTGTAATAGCAAATTATGTTGCAATTACAAAAGCAGCACAAAAGCAAAATGAACAACTTGAACAAAACAACAAAAAAAAAAAACAAAATACGAGAAAAAGTTGAACAGCAACAACAAAAGCAACACATTTAGCTGGCACATGAGAATTGTGCACATGTAGAAACCCCTCCTTTTCCCACTGCCTACTACTTACTTCTCTCTCAACGTGAGGTTCGTTCTCTATGTATTTTTCGCAACAGCCTAATTGTTTTTGCCGTATTTATAAAACTCGAATTTGAAGACAACCAAAAGCAAATTGCAGGAAATTGTCAATAGACATTGGTTCCACCTTGAATACGGTTTTAATGGGCGAGAGAGTCACCAGAACGCCTACAAGCGATGTCAAACAATTCAATTTGTTTCAATTAAAATGACAGTCAGTTGATCAATGCCACATTCTCAGTTAGGTCTTTGGACCTTTTGCTAGCTTTCACCAGCCACGCCTCGACTTTTAGAAAAACCCCTTCTCATAATTGTACCTCTTGTACACTTTTTTGTCCAAAGCTCACGTTTTTGTATATTTTTCCTTATAATTAATTCAGCTTTTTAGTTACCTTTATGTTTTTTTCTCTCATAATTATTATGCAGCAAATTTTTATGGTTTTTTATTTGTGCTTTTGTTATTGTTGTTTTCTGTTTTACTTCCCCAAAACAATTAACTTTTGTTTTTCTGGTCAAAGTTTTGCTTCCATCTCTTTGTCTCTGTCTTTCTGTGTGTTTTTTGCTTGCACCGAAAATTTGTTTAAGAAAAATTTACTCAAATTATTGACCCAGAAATAAATAAATATTTGGAGGTAAAGAAAGATTGAGTTGAGTGAAGAGGTTTTGGTTTATAGAAATGATAAGGCAAGATTTGATTTGGCTAAGTGGCCTTTGAATTTCTGTTTAGTCATCTTCATTTTCTGTTATCTTGTTATCTTAATGTTTTGATTAAGAAGAAGAATTTTAAGGTTGAAAAGTTTCCCAGTAAGATTTTCCAAAACAAAATTTAAAGTTTTTTAACTAAAATTGGAACTGGTCACACTGAAAATATGTAAGGCTGAAAATGAAAAGAGGCGGTTGTTTCAAAGACAAGTGTTTTTAATGGTGAAAACTTTCTGAGTAAGACTCTGCTAAAAAATAGGATGGACTTTATAAAAATTGGAACAGGTCACACTTTACAGTTTTTTCACACTACAGGCCATCTCAGCGGAACGATCAGAAAATGATGGAAAAATTATGCTCGTGTTCAAACATCCACCGTCTACCTTCAGTGTCTTATTCTTCTTCCTCATAATTGAAGCGCACGTGTACTGAATCAAAATAAATAAATAAAAAAAGAGTGGGCGTCTTGAAACACCCGGTACGAGCGAATCTCTTTACGAGGGATAACTTGAAATTACAATACTTGCAAAAGAATATAAAGTAATTAAGTTTTTGTTTTGTTTTGCCCCAACGAAAATGGGGCAAACCATTTGGTTAAATTTTCCATTTTAACCAAAGAAATTGTTGCTAAATTTCAAAAACTATTGCTTAGCTTAAAAATAAGGGTTCCCAAAATATTACGCAATTAAGTAATGTATTGGAGGTAAAGTAATCGCATTCTTCTGAAGCATTTGAAGCTTTTGGAAGTTGTTTGGGACTACATCCGTTCCTACAATCTTTTAGAGACGCCTGCCCATTTTCTCGCGCACAATAATGTAGCTGTTTTGGTCACTGTTTTGGTCACTTTTTTAATCACTGTTTTAGTCACTGTTTTGGTTAATGTTTTGGTCACTTATTGAGTCACTGTTTTGGTCAATGTTTTGGTCACTGTTTTGGTCACTATTTTAATCACTGTTTCGGTACTATTTTGGTTACTATTTTAGCCTCTGTTTCGGTCATTGTTTTGGTCACTGGTTTGGTCACTGTTTTAGTCACTGTTTCGGTCACTGTTTCGGTCATTATTTTGGTGACAGATTTAGCCACAGCTTTGGTCAACGTTAATCCACCACCAACACCCATTCACTCACAACCCACCTGCTCCTATGGCTGACTTGCAAAGACCAAAGCTGCTGTCCTTGCAAAGTCAAAAACGTAGCCAGAGAAATCTGTCGCAAAGAAAATCATTTTCTGGATTTGCCCTTCAGTCGATAGTCCGTAAAAGAGCTTCGCTCTAATAATGGATAACACTGTACGACACTAAATAATACCCGGAATGAGACCCTTAAACCTGAAAGAAGAGACTTCTTTTATTCGTATTTATTAACAGTGGTTGCAGTTACAAGATTTTCTATATAAATTTCGGAAATGTCACCTTGAACAAATGTTAGAATCATCATTCTTGCTGCAGGAAAGGTCAAGGTGCCGCAATATGCGGCACTAATATTCCTCTGTTTCTGATTTCATTTTCAACTACAGCTTCGGTGCTGCAAAATACATTTAATTTATAGCCTTTCTCTATGTTAATAAATTTGAAATAAACTTAAGCTCGTAGGGACAATAGAAGTCTACATACAAAATTTTATCGCTCTAGGTGTTCATACAGACAGACAGACAGACGGACATGGCTATATCGACACGGCTGTTGATGCTGATGAAGAATATATATACTTTATGGGGTCGCAGATGCTTCCTTCTGCCTGTTACATACATTTGTACGACTTTAGTATACCCTTTTTACTCTAAGAGTAACGTGTATAATGTGCAGTGCAAATTTACCAAATCCACCTAGATTTGCAAAAACAGAGACATCAGAAAACGGACCTTAACGGACCTTAGTCATGTTCCCTATCGCCTTGGAGATCACTTTTTTCTTCTACAAAAGTATGCCCTAGAACTCTTTAGTCTTCCTCACGATCTAACCCCATTTAATTACCATAAATCAAAGCATAATTGAATTGTTAATTTCGAGATCATTTCAAAAGTTAATCCCACTTCACAGGGCAATTGTCATTTGTCACGATCTGCAAGGCAACACTTTTCCTAAGATAATCTCTTCAGCATATCTTATTTTCCCTACCCACCAATCACTTGGCCCGACTAAATATAGAAATAGAAAACAATGTTTAGAATACAGCACTTTGACTCCCACTTCCAATGATCTCTCTGGGCCTTCTTGGGAAGAGCTTTATACTATAAACAGACTGCTGCTGCTGCCATCTTGAGGATACAATGTGGCCACTTTCAGTGTAACTTTTTGTTTACCCATAAGACAGCCAGCCCTTTGTGCTCATTATGGTTCTTTATTATTTCGTTCCTGTTCCCCCCCTGTTTAATTTCAAGAAAAATATTTATTGATTGCAGCTTCTGGCACATTCCACAGCACAATGTGCGGGCGGTGGGGGCACTTCAATGCCAGACAAGTGCCGAGCTTTGCTATCTGTCAGTTGCAGCGCATCTGTAGCCTAAAAATGTATTATACCCTAATTAGTCATGTTGGGAAGGCGCTTGACTTGGCTGCATTTCATTTTTATTTAGGGGGCGTGCTCGCTAGCTGGGACTAGGAGGGACAATTCAGGTCCCAGCCCAACTCTTATCGTACTCATCATCGTCATAGAGTTCCGCTTTGAAAAGCTGCCGGAATTGTTAGTCGGATGCTATTCGACAGTCTCCAATCTCTCTTTTGTCCGTCGGTCTGTCGGTCTGTCGGCCTCTCCGGCATGTTTCATTTGGCATTTGTTACATACCACTCGTTCTCGTACTCGTACGTACAAGTGCCTTTCTCTCAAGTGCTCTGACTGTTTGTTCTTTTTTTTGTTTTGTTTATGCATCTTTTTGTCGCTCTGTTGTGCTGTGGTTGCATGCTGTTGGTTGCACGGCTCTTTGTTTACCCATCAATGACGACTGACAAGAAACATGCGACGACTACGCCCACAACAACAACAACAGCAACAGCAACTGCAATGAGCTAGATCTGTGTGTTCAATTTAATTTCCTTTAATACTTTTTTATTATTATTGTTGCCTGGCCTATTGCCATTGTTTATGCGGTTCCTGAATGAATGGAAATGTTTATAAAATATTTCCGTTTTGATTTGACATGTCGTTGATTGAAATGGGTTAAAGTATTCATTTGGATTGGCATTTAAAAAGTTTTTACTATTGATTTTACGTTGCTTTTCAATCAACAAGAAATTTCAATTAATTTTGTGAGGAGTGTGAAAACTGATTAAAAGGTTAGAGTTGAGTGATTATGAGTCTTGCAATTAGTGGTGTGTTAAGTAAAGGAACCTTAACTTAGGTTTGATTGCTGACAGAAGTGAAAGCGGAAAGGCCTATTGAAGTTATTGACCCACCCAATATAAGTAAGATTTTCACTTCACTGTTCGCTGGTTCAATTCATGTAAACTACCAAAAATAATAATTGAATTTATTATGAAAATGTTCCAAATAGACAAATTATACTCTCTGTCACAAAAAAGGTCAATCCCCAGCGGCACATCTTGCATCCATGTTTCTCTCTAACATACACAAACACCGAAAGATAATCCGCAATTAGTTGCAAATTTTGTGGGGCAAACATGGGACCTGGTCATGCCCCACAAAAATACGAGTATCCACAAAGTTGTATGTGTAACAGTTACTGCAACTGTATCTGTATATCTTTTGCTCGCATGAGGCCCACAGACATGGATACAAATGTAAAAACTATACGCAAATTTATGGAGAACACAAAAAACCAGTTAAATGGCAAATGCTACAACAACAAATGAACATTTTTGCTAAACTATTTGCTGTGCATTTTTAACATTTTAGTCGACAAGTGTGTGTGTGTGCGTGTGTGTGTGTGCTTCTTGCACAGACTGTGGCAAGGGCTGTTGTTGTTGTTTTGTATGAAAGCGTAATTAACAACATTTTGCTGCACTTTTTTTTCTCAATTGAGAGAGCTAGCAGCGGGATGAGTGGGGTATGTGGCTGCCTGCCAACACAAAATGGCATAACTTATGGCCTCGTTTTTATACTGAAGTTGTTGCTGTTGCTGCCCCCGACAATTAACTCACTTAAAATGCCTTTGCCCTACAGTTGTTATTTTAATGATTAATTTTGCATATTTTTCTTTCGTTTTTTTTTTCAACTCAATTGGCTGAATGCTAATTCCTAGGCCGTAATTGCTGTCGCTCTGATTGCTTCAGAAAATTAATATATTTAATATGGCAATACACAAATGTCCATCAAAGTCAATTATGGGGCGGGGCACGCACTCGGCAACCGTCAGAAAAATATGAATTCGGAGTAGTCAATTGGTAAAGTTCAGGCCCATTAGGGAACTGGCCACTTGAACTTTGCGGGTGGGTTCAGAGCAATCAATTGATAAGCATACAAAAATTTAAATGAAATTGGAATTATGTGTGGATCAGCCAGAAGAGCAAAAATATACAAAAATACAGACGGTGAGTCAGTGACAATGTGGCTGATCAGAAGATCAGGCATTTTGGTATTGATTTATTACAAACCTTGCGGGCATTTGTAGGTGTGAATCGTTTTCAAAAGCTTCGAGTTGAGACACTTTTTAAACCAATCAAAATCTAAAATAAACTTCATTAAGTCAAAGAGCAACAAATAAAAATGTTATTAAACTAAAAGCATAATTTAAGTGAATAAATAGCTTAAGAATTTATGCAATGAGTTGCCTTAACACTCCAAATAGTGCTGGAGAATGGTTTGATGGTGTAACAGCAATTGAAAGCGTAATTACGAGGATTTGTCGTAGTAGCAGCCAAAACAATCTGTCTAAGCAACAACTGCTGTTTGTATATATAGTTCCGAATTTTTCGGGGCTAGAATCAGACCTGAGCAGTAGGAATAACTGAATTCACGCCTTCCCTTTCAACTTTCGTACTTCCCATGAAACTTATTCGGTACTAAAATCATGCCTAAGATCAGCTAAGGTCATTCCGCAGTAGGAAATGTCTGTGTTCAATTCATGGCTGAAACTCATATAAGCGATGCCATGAATTCAGTACCAGCCATTCCATTTCAGGGCTGATTCAGCTATGATTCAGTACTGAGCCGAACTGAAGGGTATGTAATCTTTGTTAATTTTTCTGATGATTATTGAATTATAATCAATCTTTGACTTTGAACCGGCACAGAAAAGTAATCAATAACTATTTGAGCGCAAAAATTTACATACTAAAAAAAAACTCATCAAATTCATAAAGAACCAAATCTCCATGTATGCCATTCCTTAACAAAATCGAAGCACTATTAAAATAGCTATTCAGAAAAGCTTTCTTCTCGTGTACCATCGGAGAGTTTCTAGAGTTTTAAGCTCAAACAGGCCTGTTCCCGTTTTCGTTTTCGATCAGATCATGCGAAGTCGGAATTGGTAGCTGTTCCTGTTTCCGAAAAACGATCAAGCTATTCGGTATCAAAAGTTTTGCCTAAGAGTCAGTGGAATGAAAAGTAAATGCCAATTTTCTTGCTAACGGTGATTCTTTGCATCCTGCAAGTATTTTTAATTTTAACATGTCAAATATTGTGGAGATTTTGAAATATCTATAAATATATCGAGCCTTCAATTCGATTACAAATCATTTTTATTACGAAAAAAAAACGATCGAAATGAAACCGAGCTGTTCGCAATTCCGAATCAGTGCATGCGCAGTGCTGATCGAAATTGTCAAGGCTGCCTTATGGTTGAACTGAAATTCGATAACGATTCGAACATTCATTCGAAAAGACAATCGATTTCTATATCACTCGGAAACGGGAACACCAAAATGAAAACGATTCGAAAATGCGATCGTTTTCCTTTTTCATTCCACTCGGAAACGGGAACAGGCCTGAAGGATTATTATAAAGTTCGATCTTTACAACCAGAAGTCATACGAATAGTAAGCAAATAACGGGATTTCCATTTAATAAATACCTATAATTTTCCTGTCTATAGTTGTCGTCCATTAAATCTTTGTCATAATCAAAACTAATATGAGAACTCTGCAAATTTTGCGATTTTTCGAACCGCTTGATTCGAATCCGTCTATTAACACGTCTTCATGAACTCAAATATCATTTTTGCAAATTTCGGAATTTTTAGTTTGGTTTACAATTTCTATTTTAGCGCGTGGAATTCTCATTTTACAAGTCCTCAAAATAATCTAAGCTCATTTGAAAAAATATCAAATTGCAGCTCGTTTAAAAATACCTCAAGTACTTCTAGTAAGTGTCTGGGCTTCTGCCCTCCACTGCTGTCTGAACAGCTCTCTGGGATGCGATGTATATTGCAAATTGGTGGCATCGATTACTCGCCTGCTTTTTCATTTCTGCAGACCGCAACCTGGCCTACAGCTTGCAGTCTCAGAAGCTCGCTTTGTGCGATGCGTCGATTTCTCGCATGCTCTAACGTTTCGACAGCTCTTCGATCCGCTTGGTGACTTAGTAGAAGTAGTTTCTTCGCTTCCCTGTTGCTTTATTTTAAGGTTCGCGAAAAATTACACTTTCGTTTCCTGGCGAATTTCAAAAAATCAAAACATTATGTTTCACATTGATTAAATTTTAATTCTTTTTAGCCATTTACAGTTAGAGAGATGCCGTTTGATCTTAGACGCCTTCGCTCATATATAAAATGAACATTTTTGAAAATCTTCCGGATTTTTGACCATTAGCAAAAAGTTGAATATCCTAAGTTCTATTCCAACTTATCAACTATGTGTGTGCGAAATTTCATCCAAGTCCGATCAGTCATTAAAAGCGCATCCCAAAGAAAACTGGACTTTGTAAAAAGCATGTTTTTGTGGTGGCTTCACATATTGATGAATATCTAAGTTAGTGCACTGAAAAAAGTGCTTAGAAGTGGACTCAAACCAGTAAGGAGCACCCAGTAAGGAGCACCCAAGACGTGAATTTGAACGTGTCACTGTGTGTCACGACGCACTAAGGTCCCAAATCCCAAAAAGCTGGTTTCCCTACCTGGCTCAGGAATGAACTCCGTTCGTGGGCGTCGAGCGTGCCTCATCGTTTACTCGTCACGCATCGAAAATAGCACATCGTTCAGAAGCGTATAGAATCTCGAAAAATTAACCGATTTGGATTTTACATAATGGATTCTATTCCAGAAAGTACGTAGCATTTGAATGTATAGCTCAAAACTGTTATAAACAATGCATGAAATAGTGAGTCATTAATAAGAGAAGAGGTTTTTTCTTAATTACATTCTGAAAAGTCGTGTTGGAAAAAGCAATAAGTCAAAAGTCCCATCAGATCCCACTCTCAAACATAATAGAAATTGTTTATACAACACTTCTTCAAAACATATCCAAAAATTAGCTGCTAATAGCTGCTAATTCAGTCGCGGTGATGATTTTTGTCCGGTAATGTCTGAATTTCAGCGACTCCAAAACCCCCGAGTACAGACTTTTAGCCAAATCAAATACGTTTTTGCAGAAATTGTCTGCCATAATTTTGCGAGAAATGAACTTACAAAGAAGTTTTTTCAAGCTCCTCTCAGTGGGGCATTGGGTTGTTGCAACAGCGCTGCATTCAACAAGGTCCAAGTCAAATCAGACTTGCGTTTTTTATTTTTTTAAGTACTCACAACAACATTTCATCAAGTTCAGCAACAAGTGAGCGCGTCTTTTAGTCGTGAATGAATCGTGAGTGACGCAAAACGCTCCAAAAACTATGTGCATGAATCGTGCGTAAAAAGATTTTTATTTCGTCAAGCGTTCGTGACGTGAAAGATAATTCGTTTACGCTTGCACCTCTATCTTGCTGTTTGCACTTTCGGGATTTTTTTCTTACTGAATCCTTAGCATACGTTTGGCAGCATTCTTTTAACTGCGATTTGCCACACTCTCACGCGTGTGGTTCGTGGTGTTGCGCACACGATTAAGCGCACACAGCACCCGGCAATTATCTGTTATTTCTGGTGTCTATTGTTGTAAGACAAATTATACTCTACAAATTTCTTGGTATGGTCATTGTGTGTGCATTTTTGTCTTAATTGTTTATGTTTGAAATGGAGTCACAGATTTTCGGAATTCGCCTAGATTTGTTTTTCTTTAATATTTTCAATGGTTTCTGTTTTCATTGGTTTCAAATCTTAAATATTAAGACTGCTTGATTTCATGATTCATTTCAAATTCAGATAATTAGGAGGGTTATTCGCCTCTTTCACACTGCACCCACTGGGAAGACCCTTGCTCTTGCAGAACATTAATCGCATTATTTGCCATTTAATGAAATTTTAATCAAATTCAATGTTGAAATGGTTAGAGTAAATGCTTTAATGTACGAGTATATGGACAGAAACAAAATCCACTATTGCTAAGGTAGCATTTACAGGGCGTTTTACTTGAGTAAAATCACACCAATATAATAGAATCGTTTGTATTTGCATGAGCGTTGCGTGGAATAAAAAGAGGTCGACATTAAATTCGTGTTGAAAAGATGCGTGTCGAATGTTGCACGAAAAAAAAACTCATACGAGTCGCCTTACAAAATGCGCTGAAAGTACAAAGAAAATCGATAAAAGTAAGAAGGTTTGAGTATAACTTTTGTAAAGTCAGTCGACCTATGGCATTCTTTTTAATTTCTCCTTATCGCCTAAGGCTAAATTCTCACACTAAATCCAATACATTTTTTTCTTCTCTTTGCAGGTAAGCAAACATTATCCATCCCTGACAATTTCTGGCAACTGAAGCCCATCCAACAGGAGTTCTTTAGCAGACATGGCAAATGATTGCCATGAAGGTATCTCCTTTTACCTTTGCATTTATGCATTTTCCATTTAGCATTCCTGATCATGTCGAGAGCTTAATGCACCTTTCATTTAAATAGCCCTAAATTTGTTGAATAACTAAATAGAATGTGTATGTATATGTAAGCACATACAATTAAACATACATACATATTTTTTTATGCTACAAATTGCCTACATCTCTGTGGCACGCTTTGGCTGCCGCTGCTGTTGCTGCCCCAACGACCGCATGGCATATGTGTAATTGTCTCAATTATTCACCAAAATGAGGCGCCCTGCAGCTGTGTTTGTGTGTGTGTGCGTATATGTTTGTAAGCTACTGATTTCATATGCGCCTTGTCTCTGAACCCCCTCCAACTTCCCCTCCGCTGCACTTACTTACTGTTTGCATTTGGAGCGCGCACTGCAAATTACATTTGTATGCGTTTTGTGCACGCATTGCAATCGCTGCATATAAATTGCGCCGCAAATGCAAACCCACAACAATTGTTGCCTCTACCTCCGTCCACCCACCGGCCCCAGTCATTAATGCGCTTGCCACGATGATGACTATCTTATGTTGACTGCAGCTTGGAGTTGCATTGGAGGGGGCTGGGGTGGGGCTGCTGACTAACCGACTTGAAATTCTGTTTGCTTGGCTGAACGTTTGACGACTTGATGCGTCGTCTTGATGGTCGATTTATTTGTCGCTGCGATTTACATTAAATTTCTCATATGTGGACATGTTTTTGTTGTTGTCAATTTCATGCCCGTGGCCAGCTGGGTTAGCCAGTTGTCCAGTGTAATTAGTAAACTTTCGCCCATCCTCCACCCCACCACTCCAAGCGGAGCCTTTTGCCCGTGGCTTGATTTGAATTTGAGCAGTGTTTGAGTTTGATTGTTGTGGCTACACACGCTCCTCTACCCACATAAGAGATAAGCTGGGAGCAACAGGGCCAATTTATGAATTTTAAGCAATTTCCGGTTCGAGTTTTGGGCTATAAGTGTATACAATTGAGTGTAATTGAGATTTTAGACAATGGCTAATGGCAGATATCGTGTTGGAAATTATGTGGATAACACTAATCGAAGTAGGTGGCGCATGTTGTGGCCTGTAATTTCCTGTTGTCTTTTGACATTTACAGGGTGTCATGGTTGGTTTGGTTTGTTTTTTGAAAATAAAACAGGGTACTTTTTTGTAGGATTCTGTTAAAATTCTGTCAAACGAATTATCCATTAAATCACAAAAAATATACGAAAGAGAAATATTGCAAAAAAGACTATTGGAGTTAAAAGATCACGTTTTAATCTCTCTGAAAACTTAAGATAGAGAAACACAACCAACTGCAAATTTTGAGTCGTAGATTCAATAAAAAAATTGGGGAAAGTTAACTTCAGCTTGGCCGAAGTTTTGTATACCCTTGCAGCTTCCATTGAAAACAAAAAATTTTTTCAAACTAAGACAACTTTTTGGACCTTACTTTTCTATGGGATCTATACTATATAGAAGTCTGATTTCGACCAAACTTGGTAAAATTATGGAAAAGCATTATACACTGTTAATTACGAAATTTGGAGGTAATCCCATTTAAAACAAAAAAGTTTTCCTCACTCGAACTAGTTTTTCGAGCGATCGTTCCTATGGGTGCTATATGCTATAGTCATCCGACTTCGACCAAACTTACTGAAATCATGGGAAAGAATAGTAAACTAAGAAATACGTACTTTGGAGGTGTTTTCATTAAAAACAAAAAAGTTTTTCTCACTAAGACTAGTTTTTCGACCGATCGTTCCTATGACAGCTATATGCTATAGTCATCCAATCCGGCCGGTTCCAACAAATGTGCAGCGTATTTGTACCAAAAGAATTCGAATGAATCACGCCAAAAAAACAAAAGGATAAAAAGTAATAAAAACCAACTTAACTGCCACTCACTTAGGCATAATGCTCACCTGAGAATTCTCTATGGTAATAAAAATGTTAAATATTTACGATATTGATTTTAAAGACCACGAAGGAGATTACATAGCTGCATAACTTTGATTTTGATAATAACGAACCACATGACATAAAACATTAGGAATATTTCACATCACTTTACCGTGACTGAGGAATCACTAAATCGCTGATAAAACAAGAAAGAAAGTCGGTGAAGCCCGACTATAATATACTCAGTACCTAATATTCTCAGTATTTGACTACCTATGAAGTGCTGCCCATCACCGATGCCACCGGTGCTGTCCATTATTATTTGATTTCCTTATAACTCGTGTGACGCATTAGAACCGCGTCACAACATTTCTAGTCAGTCACTAACGAGTCACAAGCCAATCACTACCATCTCTAACAGAAAATCACGAACACGATATGGTCCCACCAATCCCAAAAAGGGAGAGAAGTTGGCAGCCCGGGCGGCCAAAAAGCGAGGCGGAAACGAGTTGGCGCGAGGATCGGCGTGGGAGTTGGGTTTTGGCGTCCGAAGTTGACAGATGTGTGTAGCACCCCCAAGACGGAATCATTCACATACGGCCACGTGGGCCAAGCACGGAACATAGACACGAGGAACCAAGTCCAGAAACAACGCATCAAGGCAGCAGCGAGCCGCAGATACAACAACAACAAGGAGGCGTCACAGTGGTCCAGGTGGGGGGCGAGTTGGCCTAGGAGGCAAGTGGCCATGTGCCTAGGAGTTTTTCTTAAATCCTCTCGGTGCGGTGATAGGTACGTGTGTCTACAGAATGGAAAATTGTTAAACGAATTAAAATGACGAAACCAAGTAACTGCGTAAATATCTTCTAGAAACGTTCTCGTGGTGTTAGTGACGTGTGTGTGTGAGTCGGGAGAAGAACACACGCGAAGTGAATCCTGCTGCCAGTCACCCCAATCTCGCCTCGTTCGCTATGGTGTCACCTGGGGCGAGGCGAAGGCTTGGGAGGACTACGCCGGCAGCACTGGGATCTTGCAGACGATCTCCCAACTTCTGTTTCGTCCGCTATGGTTTCACCTGGGGCGAGACAAATGTTGAGAAGACGCGGAGCAAGTCCTGCTGCAAGTCATACCAGCCTCTCCTCGTTCGCTACGGTTTCACCTGGAGCGAGGCGAAGGCTTGGTGGGACTGCGCCGGTCGCAAAGGGATTCTGGGTGTTAGCACGTTTAGCAGGATTACGTCATGCCACTCTTACCCCCCTAAGTGTTCACTTGAGAGTTTGAGATGCATGGCGTGGATCTTGTAGACTACCTCCCAACTTCTGTCTCATCCGCTATGGTTTCACCTAGGCCGAGACAAACGTTGAGAAGACTGTACAGGAGGAAAAGGTTCCTCCGTGTTAGTGTTCTGTTGACTTGAATATGCGGTTAGCGGGATGAGCCATGTCCGCTTACCCCCCCTAAGCCTTCACTTGAGGGTTAGTGGTACATGGTGCGGGCCCGGCAGCCAGTACAAATAACCTCGATTCGCCTCCCATGGTGTCACCTGGGGTGAAACGAGCGTTTGTCCTACTGTATAAGAGCCAACTGTCTATTTCTTGTGAGTAGCCCATTAGGGAGTGTTGCGTAGGTGTTATGGTAACACGCCGAGCCTCCCTTGCGCACCCTAAGTCTCAATAGGGGACTGGGGGGGCGTGGTGTGGGCCCTACACACAGTCTTGCCAGTGTTTCATAGGTTTTAGGAAGTTTTCGTATACGAGTGTTAGTCGGAACGACTCTCTTTTGGTTCCCTACAAAAAGGAAATTTGTTAAGACCACCAGCCAAAATTTAAATAAAAGATCAGAGTAGGTTTTAACTGGATCTTTAAATTTTCTGTAAGTGGCCCTGGCCAGACTGAGCTTACTTCAGCCTTAGAAACATCCTTACACTCGACAACCGCTTATCCGATCTTTACCATTCCTTTGGCGGATCGATAAAAAATCTTGATTCCAAAATATGTCAAGAAGGTTCAAACCTTCTATCTATAAAACTAACGGAGATATGGCGTTTGTTCTAAGTTGCGGGGGTGGGAGGGGCGTAAACTTGATCTGCCTGCAAGTATAAGAAACATATGGTCCATACATTTCAAACCTCAATCTCTTAACATCTCTGAGATCTGTTTGTTCATACGGACAGACAGACGAACGGACAGACGGACACTTTTGCACAAACTTAAGATACTCTGTGTACCTCTGGTACAGAGTATAAAAAGCTTAATATATTTTTGAACAAGCTTACTTGGAACTTTTTTTGAATTGTCACTCGGTCTGTTGAAACGATGAAAACGGCAATAAAATCGAGACAAATCCTAAAAATGACTCTCATTGAAAAATTTTTTCTCAAAAAACATATAACTATAGGAACCAAGAACACACCTGACTTGACTTCTAAAATCTTTTCAACTTTCAAGTGCTTATTGCGAGATCATAGCATTTTACGCCTCAAGAGTCTGTAGAAGACTTCAAATAGTTCAAAAATGGATTGTTATGTACCTCTGTAAAGTCATTTCTCATTGCAAACCCGTTTCTAATTACCACCCTCCTCCACAAACCAGCAGGCCAGTTCAAGTCCATAAACATTTCTTGATAATTAATTGAATTTATAAAAACTTAAATGCCACAAATACTTGCCAGCAGCAGCTGCGTATTTTCATTTGAAACTGTCAAGACGTCAAGAAATTTAATAAATAATTAAAAGCAAATTAAAAAATGCTTTCACGAACGGCCAAAAAGGCCAAACAAATAACAACTACATGTGAAATTATTACTTCGCATAGCTCGCCAAATAAAAGTGCTTAGGAAAATTACTTTCGCCAGGTGGAATTAATCAATGCCTCGCCTCTGGTTGCCTGCATTTACATAAACTGTCCGCGTAGTCGCCGTCTTCGCTAGATGGCTCTAGCTCAAGCAATCAATCTAATTACTGTCAATTTGCAAGCAAAGAAGAAGCGAAAAAACGTGTTGCCAGCTCGCACTTCAATTAGCCGGGCCACGCCCCCAACTGACTGCCGTGTTAGTGGGTCGACGTCATCGTCGACGTCTCCGCGGAGTGCAACGAACGCCCAGGCTGTCAACTAAAATGGAAAGCTAACATCAATTATGCAGCGAGTCGCCATCGAGTGGTCTGTCCACTCCTGGCAATTAATTTATGAGCTCGCAGCAGCTTTCACATCTCCGGCTGGCTCATAGATAAGATTCAAATAACTTAAGACTCAAAGTCTGCCTCTAATCCATGTGTCTAATGCTCTCGCCCATAGTTGGACTCCACTTTTATCTGCATGTCACTTTTATGGCGTTTAGCTGTTGCTTTTTATGATATTGCAACTGCTGCATGCAGCAGTCAGTAAGTGGCACTAATCCTGGATACAGCAGCAGCAGCAGCGGCATCAGTTTGGCACCAGCTCAGAGTCAGGCATATCAAAGTGAAAGGGTTTTGTTGCCTGTCATGCGGCCAAGAACCGCATTTGGCCAATGGCCATGCCATTGCACACCCCACCACACACTCGCACACTCACTTGCCTGCTAGTTTCGGGGTCAGTTTGTATTTGTGTGTTTGCTTTTACTATTACACTCCCCGCTTTGCGCTCTCGCCCGCCCTCTCTTTCACTGTCAATGTTTTGCCATTGCAAGCTAATCCGTGGCCGTTTTTGGTTAAAATTGAAAGAAAAAAATCCAAATACCATAAGCAACTGCAGTGGGTTTGACTGAAAAAGGGTCTAGCTGATATTTGCATACTCTACTAATTATTTTTAGACCCAAATTTCCAGAATTATTATCCATATATGTACTTATTTAAAAATGGATCGTGGTTTGTTAGTGTGCTTAAAATTTGAAAACGACTGGACCAAAATTGATACCTCTTTCTGCGGGGTTGTTCGCAATTGCTACGCAAAGGTTTAAGAAAAAAAGGAAAGTCCACTCGATTTTCACTAATGAACTTTCAATTAGTTCTACTCGAATCGATTCAGGACGTTCCTCTTCTGTTCGGACGTTTCGGTTTCACATTAAATTCTGAAAACACCGACTATTGTAAGCACGACCTCTTCTTGGCATCATAACATATAACAAAAAATATCAAAGTGTAAATAAAAAATCGCTCATAAAGTTTCCACAAATCAATAATTCACCTGAAAATTGTTAAACAACTAGAAAATGATAACAAATCAGAAATAATTAATGCTGAGCTGTCAACTGGAATGACCGCCTACTGCACCAGGACTTGAACTGAAATTAAACTAAACACTGCTTTCGCTACCGGAACTGGTGTAACACTGTAGAAAGTGTGAAGTTCGGCACATTCAGCGCTGAAGCCTCCGGTAATACCTGCTAGTCAACGAAAATCCTTTTTGCAACATTTGAATACAATTCGCCATGGCTAAGTTGCTTAAGAATTGTAAATTGATCATATGGGATGAGTGCACGATGGCGCACAAACAATCATTAGAAGCTCTCTATCGAACATTATAAGATTTGCGCAACAATAATCGTTGCTGTTGGCGGTCTACTTCCGACAAACATTTCCCGTGATTCCGAAATCAACAGCAGCGGATGAATCAAGTCTTCGAATTTTTGGCATTGCATAAAAACCATTATATTAAGTAAAAATATGTGAGTGTTCCTGCAACAGAATAAAAGTCCCGTTGGGCGGAGTCGGGAGGACACCAGCCAGACCCAAAGAAACTTGGAAGAGGACTATCGGTACAGAAGCGGAATGCATCGGGAGTAGTTGGGTTAAACTCAAAGCGACGGCTAACAACAGAGTTCGCTGGACTATTGATGCCCAATTTCCCACTCGGGATTGGAACTAGCAGAAGATTCTTCAGAGAACAGCTGCGAATCGGAAAAAAAAGGTCAAATTATGGTACACTCAGAAAATGATGGCTGTAGGCGATCTAGATCAAACGTGATTGAACTTATACGTTTATGTTACTGACATTTCAAATACGACTCGTCCTTGTGTGTACTTAAATTGAGTACGAAACCGATAATCGAGTATTATAATAATTGAAATGAGATCAAACGTTCTTGAATCATGAACATTTTGTACATGCCGTGAGAGGAAAAATTCAAGAAAAGTTCAAGTACAAAATATGTTAGTTTGAGTACAAAATTGACTTATGATGCTAGCTCCGAAAAGTGAGCAACGGAAATGCGAATTATTTTGTACGAAGAAAAAATAAATCCAAAAAAAATATCCATTTGGACTGGATACTTCTCTAATATCCTTTTATCATCCAACGGAGCTGAAAAATCATCCAAGGGATGATAATTTTTCATATCCATGTCCGACTGTCCATTCGATTTCCTCCGTCAGTTTAAAAGCTATCTTCATAAAACTTTCCACGAAGTCTTGTAGTACAAATACACTGCACAAGTATGAAAACCGACCGAATCGGACTACTATAAGTGCCATAAAAACGATCGGTGTAAAAACTACTTATAGTGAGAAAAACTTTAATGTTTTGAATGAAATCGGCATCAGACTTCGTATTTATACGTTTTCTATGCTTTTTTATGATTTCACTAAGTTTGGTCGAAACCGAAAGACTGTATAGTAATGCTGCCATAGAAAAGTTAGGTTTGAAGAACAGTCTTAGTTGGAGTCCTGGAAATTTGTATGAGCTTCAAGGGAATATAAACTTCGGCCGAGCCGAAATTAGCTTCCTTCCATTTTTTGAATTTAAACAGGATATTCCATATTTGATCACTATTTTGACGCTAAAACAGTTAAGAAAAATATTAACTTTCATAAGAAAAATTACTATTTAGCCTTTTTTTGAACCTTAGCTTATTCCAAGTATTAAGTTTTCAAATTTCTCTTCTCTTTATATATCCCTCCATTTAGCTGAAAATTATAATATATAAACTCTCCATGGCAAACGGAACTTGCTGATACTCTTCCACTTCCACTTCACAATTGTGCGCAAAAACATAAAAGCCTGCAACCGAGCCAAAGCCTGTCCGCTCGGCAGGTGTTTTTGGGGTGGGCGTGGCAGTTGTTGTTTTTCCACCTTTGTATATTGCTTGAAATGCTGCCAAATGCTGTTGTTGTTGTTTCTTTTTTTTCGGAGAGCTCAACTCACAATGTTGGCAACACTTTTTGGTGTTGCTTTCAATTTTGGGCTGCCTTTTTGCCAGAGTGGTTTCCTTTTTTGCATGGCGACTGTTGTTGTTGTTGTTGTAAAGTTTGCCATTTCCGTGGCACTCATGCGTATAATTTTGCTTGAGGCTGTCGTTGAGTACGAAACAATAAGGCTACCCAAAAGCAAAAAAAAAAGAGTCAAAGCCAAAAACTGGGGCTAACGTGACGTATGAGCTACCCAAAAAAAAGACTGCAAGACTGCAACTGCAATTCAGAGTGAATGTAAATTTTCAATTTCTTTTTGTTTCCTTTTGGTTGGACGGGGAAATTGATTACATTTTTGTCACTGGCTTAAAGCTTAAAATTATGGTTTCACATTGACAATCGTCAAGTGCTAGTAACTGTCTGCCCCGTTTTTTGTTGCAGAGTGGGTAGGAAGGCCACGCTTGAATGCACCATTTCATTGGACTCAGTGAATGGGCAAAAACTCGCTGGACAATGGACTAAAGTGCAGTTGTAAAGAAAAAAAGTCTCGAAAATCCAGCAAACAACAACGTGTTAAAACTGTGCACAAAAATGTGCATTTAATCAAGCCAGCAGGCCATAACAATGGCAGGGACACATTTTGTACCCAGCTCCCACGCTGGCCCTTAAAAAATTTCCTTTCTTTCGTTCGTTCGGTTGAAGTTTATTTATCTAAGTTCACAATCAACACGCAGGCAGGCCGACAACCCACCAACCCCACTCTAAAGGCCACAACATGCAATCAACTTCGCCATGCAGCACCACCACCTGCTGGTAGTATTTCACATGCAACAACCACAACAAGTGGCAATGCCTTCAACGCCATCGTCATCATCTTCATAAATGGCCCCCGCTCAAAGCTCACGTTCGCCTCGTTACGCGCGCGTCTTCCAGTCGCATATGCCTCCAGGTGGTCGTTGCTTCTGGTTTTAGGTTATCCCGCGGTGCAGTTTTGCGGCCAAACCTACCCCTTAACCAAGTAACCAAGAATGCCACTGAGCGTCGGGGCATTAGGCAATTTCTTGCAGGCACATTACACGATTTACTTTTCCATTTCAAATTCGAATTTCAAACCATGCAAATTGCTATGCGGCACAGCCGATGAGAAACAGGAGACGAACGGGTGGTTGGGGGGTTGGGGGGTTACAGCCAACCACACAGGAAGGAAAGGCAGCCAACAAGAAAGAAAGAAAGTAAGAAACAAATAAGAAAATGTGGCTACCACAATGCGGCCCATGTTGAGGCACAGTGGCCTGCATGGGTACAAACCGAAAGCAGGGAAAAGTATTTTATAATACGCAAGAGATCTAGCTTTGGTTGGGTTACGGAAGAGGGCACCCTAGCTCCAGATTGAAGCCTTTCTAAGACCTTGGAGGTGCGGCTTAATCAAGTTGGTGGACTTTTTTCACTTCAATTAACCCCTAAGAGCTTAAAACCAAGTTTCATTCAAATCTGATCCAAAATACAATTGGCCTTGAACCCCTCACTGTCCCCATTCTCCGCCCTTAGGGTCCCTCGGTCAGATTTTTCGAAACCGTGGACAATTGTGTCCCTCTTCTGAGTTTATCGCCTTAAATTTCAATTTTCAAAACGATCGGATATCCAAAACTTTTCCTTAACAAACTGTCGAGTCACGCAGCCATTACAACCAAAATAGTTATTCCCTATTAGTCCCGTGGTGCAGCTTAATGTAACTTAAATTCATTGTTTTGATTTGATTATTGCCCACGTTGTCGCTGAGAGACAAGCACACAACAGCGACTGCGCTGCTCTCATTCTCTCGCCTTTGCACTTGCATAAGCCGCGGTTAACTGTAAACGCGCACTCTCTATCGCTATTCCTTTTCTCGCTTGCTTTTTGGGCAACGGCAGCGGCATTTGGACGTCTGCTTTGGACGTCTGCTCTGCCACACGCATAATTTTTTGAAAATGGGATCTCGAGGCGAACGCATTGATTTTGTCGCTAAGTCGATCTCAAACTCGACGGACACTTGGTCATAAGTAGTACTCAACGCAAACGTATTGCTTAGTTGCTACTTGGAAGTTTCTGAAGTCTCTTGGTTGTTCAGTAAAACTAGCAGACAGTTGGTCTCGACTCCACACGCAATTAGCATCTTTCGTTCTCTAGGTCTCGCAGACGATCATTTCGCATCAAATAAAACACACAAAACTGATTGAAAATGGCTAATCTTACGTGTCCACTTTAATTGGAACTAAATTGGTATAATTTGCAAATTTAAAGCTAGTAAATCAGCTTGCTAGTTCAACAAAAACTTTTCCGTAAGTTTTCCATATTTACACGAAAATTACCAAGGCCTGCTGCATCTACAATAAGCTTCTTCATGTTTTATATACAAAACTAAATTTCTTCAGTTTATCTTTTCGATTTGCTGCAATCCCTATTCTGTACCACTGTGCAACTTGGTTTCCCTGACTGCACTTAATGCACACGCTTGAGGGAGTTTATTGAAAACTTTGTCGTGCCAAAAGCAAGTACTGGCTGTTGCTCAGGGGGAGGAGAAGGAAGAGTAGCACAAAAGACAGGTAATATGTACGTCGAGCATATTTGGTTTGCCATCGCCTGAGCAGGTTGTTGGCGTCGACACAATGCCCCGGCCGCATCTTGTGAGTAGCTTAGCGTTTGGCTATAGATTTCGATTCTGAGATCTTATGAATGCCAAGCATGCTGATAACGCGCTACCCGCCTGATGCGCGAAACGTGTTCAGAGGACACGTTACGGCAATGGCCGCCAGAACAGAACAGGGGCCAATCCGCAAAGATGATGATGGCGATTATGAGCATGGCGATGGCAATGAAGATAGTGAAACGGAGATGCTGCCACTGCCACTGACGCTGCTGCAGATAAAGGGTTTTTATTGATTTACTCTAAAGTTAGTAGGAAGTGGGTCCTTTGTTCGCTCTCACGCGCCAAAGTGATTGCCTGCGCCTGGGAATTGAGCGCGAAAAATAGCTTCATTATTTAAAGTAGATTCCAATGGCAAAAAGGTAGCACAATTGTGCTGGGCATTTGGGACCTTGTGCAAAAAAAAAAAAAACACACACACACATGAAAATTGAGTGAAATGGAAATTGCCTAAATAATTTGTATGCTTTGGGGGAATGACAACGAATCGAGTGAGTTGAATGTCAGTTTGGATGGTGTGATAAAGTGAAAGGGTGAAGAAAAGTAGAAGATTGTTTTTAAGTTGCTGCAAATTGATATGAAATACTTTAGAAGCAGGCAAAAAAGGGAAGTTTATTTAAGTTGAAGGTAATTTAAGATACTGATTTGATTAAATTTTTAAAGTTCTTGGGGAAAATTAAACTAACTAGTTTTGATTAGTAACGAGTTTAGCTGGCTCGAGGTCAAGAAATTGCGTTTGTTCACAGCTGTAGACAACTTATGCCAAAAAAAGCGTTAATACCTTTACAGCTGTTCCGGAATGTCTTATCCAATCATCGTTGAGTCAATTCCCTGCAATTAGAACATTAAACAGTTGGGAACTGCAAAGCGCAATGAAAGCAAAATTGGATTCATACACAGAAAGCCAAACTTAATGGGTGTCAATGCAAAGCTTGGGCTTAAGTTTCTAAGTGAGAAAGCTTGAAGCTTTCTAGAGAGCTTAGAACTGCCCGTTTAATTTGAATGCCAAACATTCAAATAGCAGTTCTTAGTTTCGTTTACAAAACAAGAGAGCTTGCCTTCTCTCACAAAGGTTTTTGTAATCTATTTGGCGACCTTTCTAGTATTTAATTAGTAACGAGTTTAGCTGGCTCGAGGTCAAGAAGTTTCGCTTGATCGCAACTGTAAAGTTTTTTACTACTACTAAGATCTTGATACTTAGAACTCGATACTCAATACTTAGAGTTAAGTAATCAATACTAAGTACCCGCTACTCCGTACTCGAAACTAGAACTCTATTCTCAAATGTCAATACATAGTACATACGATACTCAGTGCTCGGTAAATGATACTAAGTTTTCGATACTCAGTACTCAATACTTAGAAAAGGATACATACTTTGCCTTTGATTCTTGGTCCTCGATTCTTGTTTTTCAATACTTTGTACTCGATACCTACGAATACTAAGATCTCGATACTTAGAGCTAAGAAATCAGTACCCGCTACTCCGTACTCTATACCATGTACTTGAAATTCGAACTCGATTCTTAAATGTCAATACATAGTACATACAATACTTAGCGCTCGATAAATTCTACTAAGTAATCGATACTGAGTACTCAATACTTAGATCACGATACTTGGCTTTTGTTACTTGGTTCTCGATACTTATCACTACTAAATACTCGATACTGAGATCTCGATACTTGGTACTCGTTACTTACCACTTGTACTCGATACTTAGAGATAAGTTATCAATAATAAGTACCTGATACTCCGTGTTCGATACCAAGTACTCGAAACTAACTACTTGATACTCAATACTCAACCACCGTGAAGCACTTTTCGACAACACCAGAAAATCTTTCATTCGGAAAATAATGATATTTCGCATCAGCTGGTGTCAAGGCACCACTAGGCCTTACGACCTGATGCATCACTGAGCGATAGTCGCGTCGCTAACGACAGCTAAGGTATCACAGCGCTAGTCTACTACGTGAACTATAGTGTGCACCTATCGCAACACCAACGACTGGTAATGCGGGGTCGTGCCGATCGGTACGTTTTCCGGACGTTCCGGACGTTAGAGAATTCGTTAATTCCGCACCGGTGCAGCTGAACTACAGGGTAGTGATGTACCTTGGGTTCTGGTTCCAGTTAGCACTTTACCTGCCTTATATTTTTGATAGTCACTTTTTATTCGTCTGAATTAAAGGTAGAAGAGGATTCAGCAAAATTTGATTGAATTCCAAGACGTAAAATGCCTTTTAAACTGCTTTTTCATGTAGCGTACAAACATTGAAAGTATGTATGTTGAGATGATCGATAATGCTATTATGAATTCAACGCGTAAACCGTTACGCTTTTACAGTGAATATTTGAAGGCTTGCGATTGTGATACTGAATGTGGAAAGTGATTGGAGGATATCTCCTAGGATGTTCCTACTTATTTAAGATTTGTTATATGTCAATTACTGAATCATCACTTATCTATAGTGTGGCGTATGAACAAAATTTCGGATAGTTCAGTTTAAAGGAATATTTTTTCTACGTTTTGTCGTCGTGGGTCAAAGCTACTGCACGGTTTCGATTGGCATGTTGAGAATACCAATTGTTAAAAGAATTTGTATTGTAGTAAGGGAATAGCTATAAAGAAATAAAAACAACTTAAAGCTCCTTTATCAATTTACCTTGCCCTTGGATCTTCATTAGGTTAAGTTTTTTTTGATACGATTCTTATTTGCTAGCGGAGTTTATTGAAATTTTTTTAACCCAACCCAATGTTTTTGGATATAAAAGTGCAAAAATAGATTCTGTGCTGGAAATTTTATTTTTGGAGCCAATCCCTAAGCATTAAAAAGGGTTCGGATCAGGGTTTCAATTCAACCAGATATCACAAAATCTCGGAATCGAACCGGCCTTGAAAGGAAGAACCAATTTGGAAACCAATAGAGTAAGCACTGCTCCAAATTGAATATCATCAAACAAACTGCAACCCATTTGAATATATGATTTGGCTTAAGTAAAATCCAATCATTTAATATCCTATCTGTCTATCTCACGCCATTAAACGCAGCAAAAAGATTATGGTGCATAAAGTAAATGTTTATATAAAATGCACGGCAAAATCTGTTGACAGGCGGACTCACAAATCCAACTCCAGCACACAAAAAAAATAAAATAAAACCAAAACCCCCCAAAATCAGGCTAGGAAAATTTGTCATCGCTACAGGAAGCCGGAAACTAGCAACAGTTGTTGCTGTTGTTGTTCTTGTTGTCACGCCTGGTGCCAGAACTTTTGTTTGTTTTTACAACTCCGCTCACTCCCCCACTTTTTTCCATCAAAAGCTTTGCTTTATGGTGCTGGGTTTTTTTTTTTGCCAGTTCTCTGCAAATCATTGCAGGTTCAATGTACCACGAGTACCTGATATACAGATGCGAGTAGAACATGCATTATGTATGTAAATTATGGCATAACAAACAGAGAACCAGCTAAAATCGCATGTGGTGCGGGTTTGCCAACGAATGGATGTGACGTTAAGTGTGAAAGTTGCCATATTAACCACCTGTGGCATTATTTTCTTTTTGCTAAACCGAAACAAAAGCGAACTGTGTTTATTGTGTGAGTGTGTGTGTGTGTGTCTGTCTGTCTAATGATACACATAATATTAAGTAAATAAGTGTTTTTTTCGTGCTTTTGGTACTGGGTGGAGGAATTTGCATAGAAAAATAAGTTGCTTTGACATGTGAAGTTGTTGGCATAAAGAGACACAGTTGGCAGGGTTTTTCATTCTTTATTTATTTATTTAGTTTTTCTGCTGTTTGCGTGTTTTTCTTCGGTGAGGTAGGTTCGTTCCATTCAGCCTGTGCATAGTCAAGAATGTTGTAAAGTGGGGGAGGGGATTTGCATAGATAGCATAATAGAAAATGAATAAGACATGAGGTGAAAGAATTGTTTAAGGTTTCTTGGTTTCGGTTTGTTTGGTTTGGGTGTGTGAGTGTGTTGGTTTGAAGCAATAGAGATAATGGTGAAGAGTTTAAAGCTTTTTTATAGGAATAAAAAGAAAATTTAATGATGTGTAGAATATAAAGCAATTATGATAATTTAAAATTATAATGATATTTGCTCAGAAAAGTATGCAAAGTATTTGAATATTTTGCTTAATATGAGTATGAGTATGAGTATGAGTGGCTGAGCGGTATGAGTGAGCGACTGCGTATGCAAGAGGTCGTGGGTACGATCCGCCTGGGAACATCTAATGAAAAGTTTTAGTATTTTGAGTAAATTTTACAGCGGTATCAGTCTGAGTATGAGTATGAGCTTTATGAGTAATTAGTATGAAAGGCTTCTCAAACTGACGTACGAGTATTCGGCGTTAAAGTATGAGATGCCTTTCTCTATGAGTAAAATTAGAAGGAGTATAAGCCAAGAGATATGAGTATGAGTACGGGTATGGCTCTTTGGGGCTGTGCATGAGTATGAGTATCAGTATGAGTATCAGTATGAGTATGAGTATCAGTGTGAGTATCAGTATGACAATTTGAATTTGTTCCGTTGCGAATCTTAGCTAGTCGATTCAATTTAATTCCTCAAACTATAAAAACTCTATCCAATTTTTGAATAAATTTATAAATTACCATTTTAACAAACACATTTTCCTCTCTTCTTCTCATTGCAGGTACATTACCCAAGACAAACTTCTCCCAAACTTGTTCAAACAAACTCACATTTGTCCCTGGAAAAACTCACTGATAAAATATTTGCCTCACTCAACAGTTAGAAAATGTTTGCTCTGCGGAAGCGGAAATACAAAATTTAAGGCAAAACTGAAGCAAAACAAAAGCCACTAGACAAAATGTTCACACTTGCAATTAAACCAAAACAAAAAAAGAAACTGAAAACAAACAAAACAATTCAAAAAGCAAGCAGATGGAAAGAAAGAAAGGTAACAGGGAGACGCGGAACTACTGCAACTGCGAGGCACTTTATGTGGATGACTCTGCTGCTGCTGCTCTTTGCTACTTCTGGACAATTAGGTCAACAGGGCCATAACAGCCACCTAGCGGCGTTAAACGAATTACTGAATGGCAAAACCAAAGTGGCATAAAAATAGAAATGCTTACAGGCGACTTGCATACAAAGTGCAGCAGGAGCAATTAGATTGGGGCCATAGAAATGGGTTGAACAGAAAGTAAGTTTCAGGTCTGGCAACAAAATGAAATTAGAAAACTGAGCTGGGAACGCTTGGTCAATGCTGACACAGAAACGTGCCAACTGCCTGACACGCATTCTAAGCTCCAGAGCTATGATGGCTTTCACATTCCGCATGGCCTCTAACGCCGCCGCACTTGACCAAGTTAACTGACTGAGTCCCGTCTGACCACTTGGCTAGCGAACCGGCTTTCTTTCATCTCCCTTGCTCTCTTGGCTGCAGTTTATTGGATTCTCCATGCTGTCGCCTATTCCATTTTGTATTTTCTAAACATTTTGTACAGCCCCCACCAACTCCACCTCCCTTACATGGCGTTTAATGAAAAACACTCAAAAAGCTAAATGCTTTTTGTTCTAACCAAGTTTAGTGGAAACGCAACGATGCTGCAATTGTCCAAGTGGGCGTTTTTGGGTAGCGGTCAAAAACTCTCTGTTTGTTTTTTGCTTTAGACCATCAGCATCAGCATCGAATCGGTACGAGAGAGCAAACACTCTTTTAGCGTAATTAAAGTTTGGTTTTTGGTTTGGCAAAAGGCTTCTTTTTTGTGTTATAAATGGATATGCAGTTGGTTGGGTTTTTTGTTAGGATTTTGGTGGGAGATTCTTAAACGATTTTTAGACAGCCGCAGGAAGCGGAAAGTTTAACTGATATTGTAACTGAAGGGTGGCCTCTTAGAATATGTAAATGTAATTCAATTCAAAAACGAGTTCCCCTCTTAAGTAGGACCGTGTAATTGAGCTTGCTTGCATACTCTGCACAAGAGTAAACGAATCAAACACAGTTTTCAAAGATATTAAACAGGTGCATTTGACCACAGGTACCTGCATCCGGTGCAGCAAAGTTATTCTATCTAACTGGGAGGGACTTTCAAAGATAAATCGTTGGTCACCAACTCAAAGGATGATAACTTTCCCAATTTTCTTATATAAAAACTGATTTAACTTCCTCGTCTTAGAGATTTCATCTCCATAGTTCCCTGAACGACTTCGTTATGCTTGAATTACCATTGGATAATCGAAAGTAAATGCATTCATCTCAAATTTTATATTAAACCATCAAACATTAATTAACTAAAGGCAACGCCCAGTAATTAATTAAAGTTGATTACTTTTCCTAACTTTTCTCCCAAAAAAAAATAAAATAAATCAATGAACAATAAAAAATGAGTGCTGGAAAACTAGAAGCTCCTCCAAAACAAAACTGCACACAAAATAGACTTTCACTTTAATAATGTCTTTAGCCATAAACTCATAAATTAATCAACATAAAATGAAAGAAAAAGGCACGGAATCGGAGAAGAAAAACTGACCAAGAGGCTGCTGCTAACCAAGCGCATTTAACGCCATTTGTTATGTTTTTTTTTTGTGGACCTTTCGAAAACAAAAAACTTTCAAATTTAAATATGTGCAATAAAGAGAAATACCGAGAAAAACAAAGATGAATGCAGGCAGCGCACGTGCAGCGAATGACTTTCAATGGAGAGTTGCAATCGGGTCTCCATTGTCTGCCCCAAGAGGCAACTTAACTGGCAAATGTTTTTCAGTCTGCCAGTTGTCTGCTCCTCCTCCTCCGCCTCCGCGCAGTTTCGTGTCGCTCAGTCATAACCATAACGATAACCCCCAAGGCGGCTGGCAGACATAAAAGTCTTGTCCATCAATCCAACATAAATTTGGGTCAGCCACGGGACGCGCCTTTCGGCCCGGGCTCATACAATATTGACACTTGGACAATGAACAAAAATCCTGGAGTTTTGATTTGCGCTATTCAACAGAAACGGATTTCATTCGCTTCCAATTGAGTTATTAATGCCTCTTCCCTTTTTTGCTTGCCCTGACTTTTGGGTTAGAATTATGAGCCAATATTTTGTAGAGATTTACGAGTCTAATTAGTTAAATATTTTTGTGGCTCTGCGACATGCAATCCCGGCCAAAGTCTGGACATTTGATTTATGAGCCATAGCAGAGCAGCTGCCCAAAATAATGGCCAACAAATTGCACGCCATTTGGTGTGAATGGCAGAAGAAAAAAAACACACAGAAATGATAACACCACTTACAATAACCGTAAAAATGAAAAGGTTGACCATAATTGCAATTACCATTGAAGTATCCAAAAAAATAGTCAACCAAAAGCGCTGCTAGATGCCACCACGACCACAAAATACCCTTTAAGTTTCCTACACATAATGTAAAGAAAATTATTTTCGTTTCCGTACATTATATAAATGGAAACACTTTAGAACCGCTCATGAACATCAAAGCAAAGCCAAAGTGTTTCTACTTATGTTAAGTACCCTGTAGAATACTTGGCTGGTGGTTGGCCTGGTGGCGAGTGCTCACTACGAAGAGTTAGAGAATTCGTTAATGCCTCACCGGTGCAGCTGAACTACAGGGCAGTAACTATGACGAAACAAATTTGTATGTTGTTCTGAGAAAGGGGATTTAACCTTTAATTATTACGGTATAGGTTATGGTATCTTCTTTTTTCGTTCTCCTATGGGTAATCGAAGGAAAATAAAAAAGCACCAACATATATAAAGCCTATCAGGTTTCAACTTCAATCGATTTGCTGAGATTTATCAAAAATATTAGCAAAATTGTTTCAAAGAATTAAGATGATAAGAATCAAGGGTTAACCCAAAACCTCTGATTTGATGAAGCTCCATTTACACGACCTGATCACTCAGCTGAGTTTTCGTCAGACCTGAGTGTTACAAAAACTCAGCTGTGCAACTCAGTTCAGCATTTACACATCAGCATTTTCGAAGGGACGCCGGTTCGGTTTGCGGTTCGGTTCCCCAGCTAAAAAGGCGGTTCGGTTCGGTTCAGAACCGGTTTGCATCTGGTTTTCTTTTGAAATTTTTGCTTAGTTGAGCCTGTTATAGAAACATTGGTTCATGGAAATCATCGAGTTCAAATGAACATTGTGACTTTTTTTTGTTTAAGCCGCGTATCCAGCATTGCGGAAACTGAAAACTCTTGGCAAACTTCATATAAAAAACTGGGCCAGGAACCAACTCTATTTGGTCTAGCTAGTTATTTAAATATTGAAAAATTTTTCAGACAAACTTTTGCTTCAATATTCGAAACATAAATTTTTCTAAAGTGATGAGTGACTTTTCGAACATTTCGATACTGAATTCCTAAAGAATTAAATAGTTGGATGTGCTTGGTTTGTCCATAATGATATCACTTTAATAGCTTTACTCCTGGCTAAAGTTGGATTAAGGTGAAGAAGCTCGACAAATAAATCGATTAGCAACTTCCAAAGAACGAATGTTAACTTATGACAGGCATATTCAGAGGTCGGTAGACAATTGCACGTTTCGAAATGGTTGGGTGCTACATAAATCCGGCATCAATAATTACTTATCATAGCAATTCGATAAAAACTCCCACAATTGTTCAGACTCGTTAGTGAACTGAACCGAACCGAACAGTTTTCATTTGTGGTTTATTGTTCAGTTCCGCATTTTCGAAGGGACGCCGGTTCGGTTTGCGGTTCGGTTCCCCAGCTGAAAAAGGCGGTTCGGTTCGGTTCGGTTCGGTTCAGAACCGGTTTGCATCTGGTTTTCTTCTGAAATTTTTGCTATCATTGAGGTGGTATCATTGAGGTGCTATCATTGAGGTGGAGCATTAAAATTTTCCAGCCCCAACCACAAGCAAAATCGATTTGAGCATAACTTCTATGTTTTTTTGACTAAGTCTTATTGAGATTTTCAGAAGAGAGATATTAGTAAATTGTGAATTTATAATCAAGGTTTATGCAAGCTCAGTTTAAATTCTTTTATCTTAAGTCTTAAATTTAAGACACAAGTTGTATTTATTAAAAAGAACATTCATTCCTTTATGTGAATACCAGAGAACGGCATCGGGTGATTGCAAATCGTGTATTACACACATGTACGTCGTTGAATTTTAATCATACATAGGCAATCGAATCTTTTTTGCGCTCAGAGTATATTCATGTTCGCTTTCATACCAATACATTCGGGTGTCTGTTCGTTCTGCCTTACAACGACAGGATTTTTTGGCATATGCCGAAACAGCGCTGCGGACACAAATTGGAGAGAGAGACAGAGAGAGGGAGCTGTTGAGGTGTTTTTAACTGCGCCAGCGAAAAGGTGAGAACAGAAAAATGTGTTTGTATTGGTGAAGAAGAAATTTTATTTACGTGCGAGCATATTCAATCAGCCGACAATCTCTCAACTGCATGTCTCTTTTGCTAGTGTGATTTTGAGTGTTTTGAACAGAGAATTTTGTTCTATGACTGAATGTGAACAATACATGATGCAACATCGGCTCGTAATCAACCGATTGAAGCTTTGGTTTGACGTGAGTGGGAATTTTTGTGTATGATGAAATCAAGGAACAGGTGATTTTTGCAGTGCTCTGGTGAATACCCCAAAAATGAATTCGTCTTGATCGGTACAACTCGTTTACTGAGTAGGCACTTCCATTTGCAAATAGTATCGACTTTCGCATATTCCATATTCCCAGATAGAGACGAAGTGAAAGCTAACAAAGTCTAAAAAATCGTTTCTTGTCCTGACAGCATAAATGTTTGTGTCGTTACCTAGGACCGTTTTAATCAAGTTTTTCAAAACTAAGTAAACATTTTCAAGTATTCCAAAATTTTCAAGTCTAGCACTCTTAAGGATTCCTCTGGCATAAACTCATTTTACTTTTCAAACAGAGCGAGCGTAGAGACATGCCATGAAACGGCTGTTTGCTGTTGCTGCTGCTGCAGTTGATGTTGCTGTTGTCATTGCCGCTGTTGCTGTTGCAGGAAACACCAGCAGCCAGAAAGACAAGCAACAACGATTGCCGGGAGCTTTTTGTGCACACATATATATATAAAATAAACATAGATAGATGCAGTTTTATTAAATTTCCTTTGCCTTCATGACTTTTGCCCGGTTGAACGTATCTTTGGGCTATTTGTTGGTCGGTTTGGACTGTGGTTGGTTCCATTATCATTTGTTGCCTGGCTGCTCCTTAAATAATCGTCGTCTCCTCAAATTGTTTTCTTTTTTTTTGTTGTCTGTTACCTTGTGGCATGTAATTTTTATCAAATTTTATTCTGTTCAGTTGCATATTGTGTAACATTTGTTTGTGCAAAGGGGACGACGACGATAAAGATGACGTTGATGAGCTTTTTATGGCCGGGCCATTAGGGGGCGTGGCTGGTGCTGGCATTGTCTTGCAGTTGCAACATTAGCGTCATCGCTGTTGTCATCTGGATGTATCTTCCTTTCCACTTCTGCACGCTGTATGCATGGAACTGGTTCGCTCTTAACCGGTTTGGGCGTGTTTGCGTGTGCCAGCAATTTGCCTGAACGTTTAACGAGCTGTTTATGGGAGCTGCAGTCGTGGTGCCCCCTGCTTTAAGCCTTTAAGTTTCTGAACAGACGTAGACACAATCAGCTACTCGAAATCTCTCGGGCTCTTTAACTGGGGAGACATAGTTTTGGCATTTTCAAGTGCCCTGGCAAACCATGAATAAAAAACAAACAACAGCGTATTCATAAATTCAAATGAAGCACTTGAAAAAATAAACGAATGAAAAGGTTTCTAACAATGCAACTGAAAGGCAGAGACAGGCTGTGCCGTGCCGGGTTAGATGGTAGGCCCTAGTCCACAATAGTAGTAGTTTTTCCTGGCTACCTTTTGCTCTTGTCATTGTCAGCAAGCAGTATTGTTGAAGTTGTTTTTGTAGGCTTGCATAAACATTTTGTGCTTATCTTTTATCAGTGGATCTCTCTATCGCTTCGACCTGGCCTTCCACGAATTTCTCAATTCCACAAGCTGTGGCAGAAGATTTCTTGGTTGTACCACAATATTTATGCATATGGCTAACAGTGCACTACAAAAGTTTATGCTTGAGCTTATTTTTAGATATTTGTTATTTTCAGCAAAAACTTTCAGCCAGAGAAAATCTTTGGGTAGTCCTGAAAATCCCGGTGGTCGTCTTAAATAAATTAGCCCACAGCTAATGCTCTGGCAGCCCATTTGAAAGAAAAGATGAGTACATACTTGGGTTGTCAATATGGCATGGATAAATGCATATATCTGTTTAGGAATCAAGTTACCTTTTCGAAAAACTTCATAGCTGTCTGTTAAAGCATTGTCGTTGGCAAAGAATTGTTAGAATTCATTCACATTACAAACTTCAATGAAGAAACATGTGCTCTTTGATTTGATTTGATTATTATTATTTTTACTTTTATTTGGCTTCTTTCAATATTTCCATTTCATCCCATTTCTTGTTGATTGATCTACGAAGTAGATCATCGTCCACGCGTCCATCTGTCGCATTTTAGTTGGGTGGATCTATAATTTTCCATGCCATTTTCTGGCCTATGTCCCGCAACTCCATGATGCAACGTTTGGTTTCATACTCGGTGGAGAGCCGTTGGCGATTCCGTATAAAAATGGATAATTTTGCGACGGTTGGCCCCTACAAAAGCGGTCAAATCGATGGCAATATTGCTGTTGATGTTAGACGATATGCGATTTTCTTTTATGGTAATGATTTGATAATCGAATTATCTGAATATTTTGTTACCAAGGTTATTTATATTGGCCATTCATTTGCATCGCCTATAAAAATTCTTCTGTGATGTGTGAAAACCACCAAAGAGGCACAAGGAATAGTTCTTTTGTTATATTTTTATTGATTTTTAATGTCTTACGAAAATAACTAATTATTAATATATCGATGTTTTGTTAATTTAATATATCGAAAATTGATTAATAGAGTTTATATTTTTGATATTATCTTGTGATTGTTGTTGTTTGACAAAAGATTTTTCATTATGACTTCCACATTTTGAGGGTAACTTTGCTGTGTAACTTTACCCGAGGTAAAAAAGAACTTGCTCACTCGTCATTTAAGGGGTGTACGCAGTTTTGAAGTAATTATGTTTTTGTGACGAATTGCATCCAGGGCCAGCACACAAGTAGAGAGCTTCTTTGAAATGAAGATAAAACGCTCACACAGGCGATCCAAAGGTTTGGTGTGGATGGCGCGAGGTTATCCGTCTCATCTGTGAATAAAACTGCCTTTTATTTTTATATTTTCCCAATATATTTTGAGCCCACAGCTGGGTCCGCCTTCGGGACAAGTGCAACTGCTTGCCACGGAGTTTGATGCGAGACTAACTTATTCTAAAGTGTGTGTTGTTCAAGTAAATGTTTGTATATGTGTGCGCAGCTCTCTTTGTCCGTTTTGAAGTTAAGCCTAATGTTTGTTGGTAAGTTTATTATGTGAAGCAACTCTAGAGTGAAGCGCTTATTTTAGTGACGCTCTTGTGTCATCAAAATCGGGAGAGTGACCGCTCTCAACACAGTGGGCAGCAAGCACTTTCTCTTGTGTGTTGGATTCATTACTTCTTATAGTTGCAGGCAGATTAAATTTATTTTCAATTTTTTCTTTATGAAAAATTGACAGTTTATTTATGACTAAATATACTAAAGAACTGCATCAATGGATTCGGTCGAAAAGACCGTTATCAGCCACTCGACGTAGCTTCCGGAAAATGTTTCCGCAGGCGGGCTGTACGATCTTGGGGTCGTATTTCCGGATACATAAGCGAATCCTGTTGGTCAGTTCTTTGATATTTTTGGCCTTTCCGTTGTTTTTGTAAACTGCAGCACTGAGACTTCCAAAAAAATCTTCAATTGGACGACACTGCGGCAAGTTTGTTGCGTTTCGTTCCTTTGATACAAAAGGGATGTCTTTGTTGCTCAGGAAATGAGAAGAAGCTTTGTAAGGCCAGAAAACATAATTTATTGTCGGAATGATTTTCCCTTAAAAAAGGCCTCAAAACCTTCTTTATGTAGACTTCCTTGTTGACTGCAATGCCACTTGGCTTGAACCTCGGCTTCGATATGCCACTCTCAGAGATTGCAAATTAAAGCATTACATCACTTGTTGACGCTACACGGAGGTGTAAAAACTATTTCCCGTCTCTGCAACTCTAGCTTTCATCTTCTAAACAAAGGTTTGCCTGACACACAATACAGTTTGAATTTGTTCAGGTGTGTAACTTGGTGCTCTTTGCTTATGTCTTGCAACAATATTAAATTCGGCCGTCTAAGCCAGAAGACCCCTTAAAACAATCCTGAAAATCGTGTTTCAATCCGAAAAGGCTGTATCCTTTTTAATCTCAGATCTGTACTTAAAAATCAAATAATCTTGAGTCGTAATTGAAGTCAAAGCGAAGGAGTGAAAGAAACCAAGAAAATCTCTGTCACAAATACTTTGAGGCACACTACTTTGGGTGCAAACTAGGGGGGGTCAAATTTTAAATCGACCAAGCGAATAGCACAAGCATAAACTACGGTAAATTCTAAGAAAAATTCACCAAAAAACCATAGGCCTAAAATCAATTCCTAGGTCCCGCCTTGCAAGTTCAAAATTATATACGTTACTCAGTTCAACAAATATTGTCTCTGGCACCAAATATCCGAATAAAATTGGTACTGTTTGACAGAGGCTTTCAAGCTAAATACTAGTCAAGTTTCACAAATCCTCCAGGGCGCCAAGTTTTTGAGTGTCAGCCATGACTCAATATTTGTTGAACTGTATAATGTATTTAATTTTGACCTCGCTAGGCGGGACCTAGGAATTTATTTTAGACCTATGGTCTCATGGGGAAATTTTCTTAGAATTTACCGTAGATTACGATTCTGCCATACGCTTTGTTAATTTTTTCTCATCCATACAAATTGGCCCGCCCTAGTGCACACACATACGCAAAGGCGTCTGTCAACTTAGCGTTTAATTTTTAATACCAAACTGTCAAAGCAATGCTGGCATGAGAAGGAAGCTGAAGTCTATGAAAGATAGAACCTGGTGCTTGCAAACAACTAATGACCTCGAGCCGGCAAGAACTTGCTGGATTGAAAATCTTGTGGAAAGCTCAAGTTTGAATATAGAGGCTAAGTCAATCTTGGTCATATTTGAAGGAATCCTTTTTCGGAATGAGTGAAGCTCGAATATCGAGCTCAATTTTATCTCCAGCAAATCTTGTTCTAAGCCGATTTCAAGATCAAATCAATTACAAATGTTACGTTTAAGTCAATATCGGGCCTTCTTGATTTCCCTACTAAGGGATTAAGTTGATTTCGAATAACAAGCTAAAGTCAATCCCGCTCGTGATTGAATTAAGCCTATTTCGAGCTAATAACAAACTTTCCTGAGCTAAAGCGGGTCAGCAAGAATTTCAGGTTGGAAAATCGAGCTCAGGTCATCCTCTTGTCTACCGGGATTGACGGGCTTCTGTCATCGTTTGGGATTGATTTAGTCACGGATATCTCGGATTTATTTTTGTATACTTAGGTATTCGGGAAAATTTGATAAAGTCGTTTCAGCGGCTTAGACCACGGCCAGGCTAATGAAATGGACAGAAATTTCTGTTTGTTCTGCCAACAATAGCCATTTAGCCATCTTCATAAAGTACTATATCAGTTGAGTTGAGTAATATAAAATCTGTTTTCTTGTCATGTCATGAACTTTCATAAAGTTTTACTTTACTTTTCGTTACTTCCCTACTGCGTTCACACTTTTAAGCAACATTCAAAATGTTCCCAGACATAAAAAAAAGGATTATTATCCAATTTGTGTAAAAACGCTAAAGAACTATTAAAATTTGAATTTAATTTTTTTCTATTTCGAGAGGTTAGCATGGATATTTTCCCATAACTTTCGAAAAGTTTTACTGCTCTTTAAAAGCTAAGTTTTGAAAGAATGGTAATAAATTCGCCTACTCCTAAGTCCTTCTCACTTTCTAGGTAAAGCCAACAGTTTAAATTTATATATTTTGATTACTAACCGTGCCATCTAAAAGTTAACATCGACTAATATCACTTGTTTTCTCTGTTTCAGGTATGTAACTCCTTAAGTTCGAATGCCAAAAGCAAGGCTGGTAAGTAAGTTTCCCTTGAGAATCTTCAGTCAACATTTGATACCTTGTTGTTTAGTGTCATCAGCTTAAGCTTGAGCTTCACAATCCACAACTCCTGGCATGCTCGATTAAAGCTGAAAAGCCTTGGGGTACCCCTTCGCCTCTGTAAGTCGAAATTTTATGCACTTGGCATGTTTTTTTTTTTCTCCCTTTTTTTTGCATTTATTGCTGCTTTGTTTGTGCTGCCTCACCCCACCCACATACATTCAAATGCTCTTTCAATGCCAAGCTGCCTTGGCATTCCTACAACTGCAAATGCCTGCAGTCAGTCTTGTCGGCTTAGGACACTCCTCCTCTGCATCTCCTGTAGCGTTATCGTGGCATACAATGGCCATACAACATCATGCACTTCATTTCAAATGCTTTTCCCTTTTCTGTACTTTTTTTTTTCTTCTACTTATGCTCAGCCTGTTTCATGTCTTCCAAGTTATGGTCTAGCTTTGGGCTTTGACTCTGTGTGGCACTTCCTTCCTGTTGGTCTCCCCCCCGCCCGTTCATCACTTGTAGGCCGGTCTCGGAAACGTTTAACTCTGCTGATTGATTGCAGTCAGCAATTGTTTGTTCTTTATGCACAACATTTATTTCCAGTTAGGTGGTTTAGTCATCACAGGCTTTTCACATTTCCACCCCTTTGTTTGTTTGTTTCGGGTTATGCTAATGCATTTCTTTTGCTTTAATAGAGAAGTTTGCCTCTTGTTATCTTTAATTGGCTTTCGAATGGCAATTGTTTGTTGTGGGCAAACGTCGGTACATACATATGTGTGGCCAGGCCATAGATCAAGTTACACACTCGAAACGACAAGCGCCTACAAACACACAACACAAATGCCGCCCACCATTATAATTGGTTGAGTGTTTTCCAATATGTTCAATGATTCATGGTTCAGTTTTTGATTTTATTTCTACAGTTGTGTGCAGACTGAAGTAGAGAGAGGGAAAAAGTGTCGAGGAAATTGCTTTAGGAAAATTGTAAGCTTACAATTACATGAAATACGAAGCAAGTACAACAATGTAGGCTTACAGTTTTGTTCAGCAATTTGGATTTTGAATTCTTGAATGGCAATTGAGAACTTCGAAAGAAACGCAATAAAGCTTTAAAGTTTATTTGGTTATTTTTGCTCTTAGTTCCTAAGCCTTTGTTTTGAAAAACCAAAATGGAAAGAAAGTAGAAACCGAAGATACAAGGAGATAAGTGAAGAAATAAGACTAAAAGTTCAAAAAATAGAAATAGCCAACAAAAATCAATGTATGGAAGGATTAAGGTTAAAGAAAGAGTGAAGTCCTATTCTGTCTTATGGGTTTCATCAAATTATTTTACATATTTTGTTATACCCTAAAATCTTTTCACAATTCCCCAATTAACTTATCAACTCACTGCACAGTCAACCCCCGAAATGTCTCAATTAACCCACCAGCGAGAACAGCTGCCAAAACCAAACTCCTGCTCAACTCTGGTTAATACCAAAAGAAAACATTTCAATGCTGTAGATGCATATCAAATGTTCTACGGTGTTTACATTCGCGACGCTTTTGTCACTCAAGCGTTGATAATGATGCGAAATAATCTATGGGCATATGCAACTAATTAAGCCCCGGGCTAGCTACGTATCATGTCAAGGGAGCGAATCTGCACTGGGCAAATTAACATATGTCTAAGCTAAGGGCACGCGAGGAACTTGAACTGGAACTGAATGTACTTAGTGCAACAATTGAGCCGGAAATAAAGGAAAACACACAATTTTATGCCCGGCCGAACAGGCCAAGAAAATTCCAAAAAATCGCCAAGTGGGTAATAAATTTTGTAGTCCCACCAACTTCAAGTTCGAGGCCAATTAAAATTGTACTAGAAAATGTGTATTTGATTTGATCTGGGGGTAGAGTGTAAGGCAAAAGGATTGTGAGTCAATTAAAAACGGTTGACAGTTTTCTTGGGCTCTCTGGGGCTTTAAGAAACCAACAACCGACCAAAAAAAAAAGGGTTCACTCCTTACGTAAATTAAACTTGAAATTTTCGGCAAATAAATAAAATCGCTGTAAAAGTTTTACCCCGACTGACCAGGGTAAACTTTTTCCGTTAAGCCGGGCATAATTAAAATTTTGTACAGCATTGTAAGCCCCCGGCAGATTACAAACAGCCAAAAAATTGCTCTTCAAGTTTTTCCACTTGCTTTTGGCTTTGTTTGCCCCGTTGATTGATGGCAAATATGGCTGTGGAAAAACGGAAACAATTTCCTTAAATTCTTTAAAGCCAAAGCGTTTCGAGCTAATCGAATTTACGACCTCACCCACTGTACTTTTTCTATATTCACTCTGCCTTTTTAGCTCGTTTTTATGGCAAATTTCATTCCAATAAAAGTCACATTAAGTTCATTTATTTGTTGTAGTTTTTTTTTATTCTCTGCCGTTTTTTTACCTGTCACGCTTTAGCCAGTTGTCTGTCGCCTCGCCTCGTCCATTTCAATTAACTGTGAAGGATTATTTTATTATGTCAATCAATTTCCGTAACTAAAAAGTCCGCACAGAGGGTCCGACGAGTTCATGCTGTTCATTTTGAATTTTATGCTATTTGCTTTTTTTTCACTTCCACCTTTTTAATTATTTGCCGCTCTAGTGGAGGGACTTTAGTTGAAGTAGGTTACCATTAAAAGTCGCTTTTAATAGCAAAGCAGGAAAGTTGACTTTGATTGTTGAATCATTTGAATTTAAATCTATACGCATTAATTTTGTCTGGTTTTGTAAAGATGATTTGTTTTTATTCAAGACTAGCTGAATAGCCGGCGTCGCCTGGGTCCTTTGCATTGTTAGAATATGATTCTTATGAAAGCGTTTATAAGCAAGTTTCAGCTGGCTGCAAATCGATATTAACCGTTTTACATTGGGGAAAACTACGAATTTCCAGCCCATACACCAAATTTCCAGTTCATACGTTAATAAAATTCTGATAATTTTGTCAAATTTTGCAACTATTTTAACCTTTTGGCTTATACCTCCCAATATTTTGAACCGTCCACTCTGCATCTTCCATAGAATAAAAAATTAAGCGCTTTCATTTATGTGATCATTTAATAATTTTGCAAATTTCGTGGTTTTTGGAACCGGCAAACGTCCAACCATTCTTCAAAGTTTCTTTGCAATCGGATGAATGGTATAATTTAGCAAATTTCACGCTTGTGGACCATTTCCCACCCATTTCTTCATCTTACAAACCTTCGCGGGCAAGCGTCCAACCATTCCCCAAAGTTTCATCGCAATTGAGTGAACGGTATAAATTTTTGAATTTCGTGGTTTTTGGACCATTTTCCGCTCATTTCTTCAAGTCCGAACCTTCCTACAGACAGACAAACATTCATTATACCCTGTTCCCTTTGAAAATGGGGAAAAGGGGGCTCATGAAGTTGTGCAAAAGTATGTAACAGGTAGAAGGATGCATTTGCGACCATATAAAGTATATATATTCTTGATCAGCATCAACAGCCGAGTCGATTTAGCCATGTCCGTCTGTCCGTCCGTCTGTCCGTATGAACGTATTCGAAGCTCACCAAGTATCCTATACTCCTTACTCAGTATTGGATACTCACTACTCGATACTCCGTTAGCAGTAGTCGATACTCAGTATTCGATACACAGTACACGATTTTTCAGTACTTGATATTTAGTACTCGATATTTAGTACTCAGTATCCAATACTCAGTTCTCGATACTCTTTACTCAGCTCTCGAAATTTAGTATTCGATACTCACTGAGGATTCTATACTCGTTACTCAGTATTCGATATTCTTTACTCGATACTTTGTACGCAGTAAACGATACTCAGTATTCGAAACACAGTACTCTATACTCAGTACTTGATATTTAGTACTCGGTACTTTATACTCAGTTCTCTATACTCAGTACTCAGATACTCAGTACTTGATACACAGAACTCTAAGCTCAGTACTTGATGCTTAGTATTCGATACGCATTACTCTATGCTTAGTACTTGATACTCAGTTCTCGATACACAGCGCTCAATACTACATGCGTAGTAGTCGATACTCAGTACTCTATGCTGAGTACTCGACACTCAATACTCGATTCTGAATACTTGGTTTTCAGTACTCGATACTAATTACACTGTTCTCAGTACTCAATTCTCAGTTGTTGATACTCAGTGCTCAGATATTGATGCTTAGAACTCGATACCCAGTACTCAATACACAGTACTCCATAGTAAGTGCTCCATGCTTAGTACTCGATACTTAGAACTTGATGCTTAGATATTGATACTCTGTGCTCCATATACAGCACTCGATGCTCGGTGTTCTTTTCGGTATAGATAATCAGTATCCGGCACTCAGTACTCACTACTTAGCACACAATACTCAGTTCTCAATACTTAGTACTCACTGCTTAGTACCCAATGCTTAGTACTCGATACTCAGTACTCGGTAGAGAACAGTTCTGTGGTCTGAATATGTTGAGATAAAGGGCTTTTAAAGCAGATAATTTCGATTTCGAACTGATCACTCGATAGAGTTTGTTTAACCCAGCGTCTGAGGACTCAAAATGGCTTAGAAAAGACTGAAATTGATTAGTTTCAAGTCGATCTAATATAAAGTGAGAAGAGTCGAACTCACCGTTAATAAACTTATGCCAAAATATATCCACAAACATAATTTTAACAACAAAAAGACTCAACTTCATAGATTACGATGGCAAATGGACACTAGGATACCAGTTCTAACCTTTGTAAGGTAACCAGTAAGATGCAAGTCTATTCTTTTGAGTTGAATCTAAGCGCGCATTCGTTGTGGTTTTCCGCATAGCATAGACGCGAGTAATGATGCTCACGCACAAGCCTAAGTAAATTGTAGCAATAGCATCGTACGATTTCGCTTTCTCTCCAATGTCTCTCGCAAAAACAAATGTGATCGTTGTATGAATGTTGAATGTGTGTGTTGTTTGTGTCCCAACCAGCCATATGCGGAGCGCTCCGAAGCAGGAGTGAAAAGGGACTCCCAAAGCAGCACCTCGAATGTGTGTTTTCGAAGCGCTCTGAAGCAGAAGTGAAAATGGAAATGAAATGAGTTATCTTTTCAAAAAACAAAAGGCGAACAGAGGAGTCTGCACGGAGTTTTTGCGGGTTATCTAAGTGAGCATTCTGGGACGCCGAAATCATTCATATAAGGAGTCCTTTGGGCACACTTTTACCCTCCTTTCGAAGCATATAAAAACCTTATAAAAGACACATAGAAGTTACTTTTGTAGGTACTTGAAGCAAGACTTGCAACCAAAACAAAACTTTTGATTATCTGCCTAGTTCAACTCCGTTCTTTTTATGAGCCTGTGCTTAGAGAGCACTGAATATGCTCCGAAAACACTCAAACTTTTGTGTTTACCCCAAAAACGCTCTTAAGCTCGGCTCTTTTCAGACACAAAATTTTGGAGCCCTCCGAACTTTGCTTGCTGGGAGGCCCTTTCTCCGGCGGATATGCTGCCTTGGGACACTTTTTGGAGCCTCCCTAGAAGGCTCAGCGCACCGTACAGGGAGTCCAAATGGAGCACCTTGCGGGCTCCGCTGGTTGGCTGGGGTGCAGCAGACAGCCACGAGCACGCACACACAGCAGCAGGCAGCAGGTTGTTGCTTCAGAAATATTTTCTTCATTTGCTTCAAAAGATTTTATAAATGTACCACTTTTCCATGATTCAATAAATCGAGGTTAAAAAAGAATCGATATTCCCGATATATTAACACAAAACTCTAGTTAATCAAACGATGCAAGTTGAAGAAAACTGTCATTTAGTCATCAATGTGAGACTTCTGAGCAGTGTTTGCATTGAAAAAGAGAAGTTCGTAGTATCATTTACAGCGAAATCGAATATCTGTACCAGTAATAAATCCAATTGGAAATAACGGTTCATTTTGTTTTTCACAATTTAACGGTAAATTGAAAAATTACTTGCCACAAAACAAAAAGTCAATTTCAATTTTCACCATCGACTTTTCCTACCGCCCCCACCCACCCACACACACATTTTCATTTATTTCTGTGTGTTCAATGAAACTGCATTTAAAATATATTTTACTGCCCGTGTCCTTGTCCTTCTGCAGCTGCACTGCTGCCGCTCCTGTTGCAGCTCGTGCTGCTGCTGCTTTTCACAGAGGTTTTTCAACCAGTTTGCCTTTTGTTGCGCGAAAATTTATTTATATGTAAAAATGTTAAGCGTTGTTGAATGCAATTGAAATGAGGAGTCAACGGCAGAGCCCCCCGAAAAGCCGTGGCTTTCAATGAAATGGCCCGTGCACGTACATTGCATATGTGTAAGCCCGAAGTTAACATTATTCTTGCAGCTGTAATTCTTAAAAAACAAGGCCGCAAATTGTGTTTAAGTTGGAGGGACGCGTTTAAGCCGATTTTAAAGTGGCAGCTGAGTTTTCCTGTGCGTGCGGCGCGAGTCGATTCACAATTTGCATATTGGAGCATTGAACTTGGCTCTGGGAGGGGCCAGCACGTTTGTACATTTGTTTGCCGTTCCAACACTGATGGACAAGTGTCAGGGCTTGGCTTTGGCTGTGGCTCTTTAGGGCGCGTCCGCGAAACGCACTAAATTTGATTAATTCCACAAGCATACATCAAAGCGTAATAAAAGACATCCAGAGAAATTCACTAAACGCAAAAATCAAATACTGACAAATTTCAAGAGAGAACGGAAAATCATGTTGCCATCTCCTCTCCGTCCAGCGGCTAATGAAAACCTCAAGCTGTGCGACCGGCATTCGCTTGAGCAGGCAAAATCAGACATTGGCGCAACGGGAGATGAATTGATTTTAAATCAATATTGACAGATGACATTGCCAACAACGACAGCAACGACGACGACGACAACGACGAGAACGTTGACAACGTGAGCGGCCCAGAGGAATAGGAATAGGTGGTGTAGGAGGAGGAGGAGGAGGCGCAAAATGCAATAGAGCGCAAAATTTGCAACATGTCGTTGCCGCGACTTAGGAAACGCAAAACTAAACGCCACATAATGAAAAATGTGCATTTGCAGCTGCTACAGCTCAAATGGAGTTGAAAAATGTGGCTAGAATATCAGTGCCCGCAGACAACTTGACACTAAACTGTCGTTTGTACCAGTTAAAGGCGGGTAGATAGCGATACATATGCTGTGTATTCATGAATTTCGTTTGACTTGTGCAGAAGTTAAAGTATTGTGTGAGCGAAGAAGCAACTATAAAACGCTTGTATCAGAGTTGCAGATAATTGAAATAAGAACAACATTTTGAGCAAAAATTCTATAAATTTGAAACTCGTTAACTTTTTTGTGCCGCTTTTGCTCTGTTCGAGAAGCGATTGTGTGACTCGTAGCTTAGTTACATTAACTAAGGATGCAAAACGGACTTGGAACGGCATTGTTAGAACCGGTTCGACTCTGCGTTTTTGGGTTCTTTAAAGCAGACCCTGAACCTAACCCTCCCAAAAAGGTTCGACTCAAAAAATTAGCTTGAGTTCTATGTATTATCATTTCAAACTAATTGTTAAGTATTGATTAAGTGCATTATTGCGTAAAATTTCTCTAATACAGAAACAATAGATGTTTCATAAAAAAAGTTTTACAAATTTTCAAAATGCTTTTATGACGATTTTATTGTTCAACTTAAGCAAACACGTAAGCCACAAATTTCAATCTGATTAAGAATCTAATAAGTAATTAAAATGCCAACAATAACATTATCATAAAGACATTTTGTGGTGATAAACTCAATTTTCAGCATTTGTTGCTTAAACACAAGAAATAGACGGTATCCCCTCCCCCCCACGCTTCGTCAAAAAGTCACAGCGCCACCCCCTTCTTCAACCCTCAGGCACTCGCACAAACAGTTTACTTTTACTTCCGGGCACGTTCTAAGTGTGTGTGTTGTCTTTAATGGAAATTTATGCTTTGATTTAATTAAATTTAAATTTGAATATGAGCAAGTATGTATGTGTATATGTGTGCTTCCCATACATGGGCAATTTTAATGTTGCATGATAATCATTGCCTGCACAAATGACAAAAGTTTAGCAAAACAAATTTAATTTACTTGCCCAAATTTTGACTTATAATTGCATGCAATTGTGTATATTGTCTAAACTTTGTTGCAAATTTGTACATTTATTTTAGTCATGAAATGTCAAAAACAAATACATGCAATGAATTTTCACAAAATGTAATTATGTTAAGGATTTTCAAAAAGACAGGCGAAATATGTTTTTTTGTATGCCCTAGGAATCAAATCATAAGCAGAGAAAACAAAATATGTAAAAACTACATGAAATAGTAGATTTTCTACATATTTAACAGGGGTTTCCCACCCACTACTTTTATGTAGCTTTTCCACATGCCACGATTATTTTACTTATTTCTACTTGCTGCTTGTAGCTTTTCTACATGCCACGTGTAACTTAATGTTTTCTGCATTTTTCGTGTAGAATTTAGCAGCGCGAACTACGGATTGCTAAGGATTGCCGTTTTTATACGATACTTTTGTTTTCTCTGTGGGGTAGAAATAAGTTTGTTTATGTGTTGTACTTGGCGTACTATTTATATTTCCTTTGCACGAGGGCTGTTCAAAAAGTTGTCGGCCTTCAAAGTTGGACGTCGAAAAAAAAGGTGTGCTGCTGGCGGAACGGATAACTCAACTTCGGATCATCTGAAATGGAAAAAGTAAATTGCGCTAGACAAAAATTTTTTTAAAAATGGCGGCCATTAAAAAAATGAAAAATCGATTTTGAGAAATTTTTTTGTAGTTTAGTGTAAAAAAAAATAGTACAAAATTTTTTCAAATTATGATTAAAATAGGGGCCATAAAAGTGAAAATTCTGCGTCGATTGCACTTTGTTTCATCAAAATCGGTTCAGAAGTACGGGCGCAATCAGTGCCACCAGCTCGAAAAACGTGCTTTCGAGATAAACGCGTTTAAAGTTTGCAGTTGCTAGGCAAATCGGGTCACTTTGGGTCATTAAAAGGGCTATATCTTCTTAAGTATTTCGAATTTCAAAATATCCTTTAAGGACGATATTCTCAAATATCCAAGCTATAAAAATATGCAAAAAAAAATCGGAAAAAAATGTTTGCCAAGCAGCAATACCCCCTAAAGCGCGTTGCGTAATCCACTCGTGTAAGCTTCTTCTCTCGTTCTAGTGATGTGATTCTTTCTACATTAGGGGTGGTTAACATTCGATTTATATCGGTAACACAATGTTTGCTTACAATACTGAACGGTATGCGATAGTTAGTAATTCGAGATTAGATATTATTAATATTATGGCCGGGTGGCTCAGCGGCTAGTGTGCGCGACCGCTGTGCAAGAGATTCGATCCCGCCACGATGAAAAAGTTTTTTCTTTGAATAAACTTTACACCCGGTCACCCCTCTCTGCTGTTGGCGCCTGCTTTGTAGTAATTAGCTATGGAAAGCTTCTCAAAACTTAAACTGACAAAACTGTGCGAAAATTAGAAGCGCACAAGGCAAGAGATTGAGAGAGGCTCGGCTTTGGCCCTTTGGGGCAGTGTGAAGCCATTTTATTTTATTAATTATATGGTAAGCCGCCACAAAGTTTTGTGGGATTTGGATCGTCCTGGCACACCCAAACGGTCAATTCCTGTTTTGTCGACGGCTCATACGCATATATCTATGATTCGTCATCTGTGACGATCTTATAATCGTCTTTTAAAGCACAGCAATTGTGTCTCTCCAGCATTTCTTTGCACCAATTCACATGAGTAATTTTTTAAGCAATTGTTTATGCGGAATCCAACGCTAACCAATCTTTTTCACGGCAAGGTGTCCGCTAAATCTTAAATAGGCTAGTGGAACTTATGTTTAGGGCTGCCTAAATCCCACGGTATGTCACATAATGATCTTGCATTATCAGTTCACGCACAGCATCAATGTTTTCTGGCACAACAACCGATTTTGGACGACCTTTACGGCATTCGTCGCTTAGCGAACTACGACCACGATTGAATTCACTATATCAGCGATATAAAGTGTTTTTTTATGGTGCTTTAACACCATACAAAGAACTAAGTTCATCGACACACTCTTGTGGAGATAATCCACGTCGAAAGTAGATGATTTTCGTGTGCTAAGCAAGACTGCGTTTTCAGAAATTGTCCATCACGTCGAGATTTTTAATAATTTGAGGTAAAAGTTGCTAAAAGTGCCTATTTTGACCCTTTTTAGGATCGTTTTTCGGGGAATCCATTCTATTGTTTGGACTCTCTTTGACACCATCGGAAAGTACCACTCCTTAGCTTTGAAATGAACCATCCCAAACAATTCTGCGATTTTTCAATTTTCAACCTCTTTTAGCACTTGTGTAAGAATCCAAAAATATCCTTTTTATTGCTGGTGCCCGTAACTATGCAATGAGTGGAAGAAACTCTAATATGTTTTCGTTTCTAAAAACAGTAAAGAAGGCTGGTCATTCGAAATGAACCAGCAACAAAATACTAAAACGTATTGTATATAAAGTGTGTATTTATACTCTTAGTCAGCGAGTACAGCCGAGTCGATATAGCCATGTTTTATGGTCTGTCTAGCTCTCAGAAATGGTAAAAGCTAATGACAAGCTCATTTTCTAAGAAACTCTAACAACATTTTTTCAAGCTCCGTCTCGCAGACTTAAACCAGGAATCAAAACCGATAAAAATATCGGTTTCGTTTATGCTTATCAAATTTTTTCGGCTTCGATTAGTGTTTACTATTTGAATTTGGGTATTTGGTTTAAACCTGTTAAATTTGAAGCAGATACTCCCTAGAAAGATCTATTGAATTGACAATTATTCGTCTCTTGAGTGGAATAATTTATTAAGGTTTTATACAGGGTGACAATTTGACCGACTAACAATCGGGAAAAACTCTTGCTTGCTGTCTATAATTAAAAGTTCGCTTTCAGTCAAAAGAGTTCATTTGTATTACTCGGTCCGTAAAGTAAACAGTTAATCAATAACGTTTTCCTGATGCTGATATATATCAAAGCATCGTTGGTTATGAAATGTCTAATCTAACTTCTTGACAACAGCTCGATAATTGAAACACTTCTAACATTTCAAAACTCAACCCTCACTTTTAGGTCATGTTATCCTTCTGTGCCCATACACAGCCCGCATGCATTGTCTAACTAACTGGCTACCTAAACAGGACAATTTTATTCCAAGCACATAAACACACACATTCACACACACACTCCGAGACACTACCTAAATAAAGGAGAAAACTCGGAGTTAACAATTGCAAGTTAATAAATGTCAAAAAGTGACATTTGTCGACTGTTGTCGACTGTCTTAATTGAATGACTTTCTAACCTTATCACGATCTAACATTCTCTCCGTTTCTCTATCTCCATCTCACTCGCACTCTTTGGGTTTTAATGAGCCTTTCAACTGTCAACAGTAGATTAGACTGAACGTAGAGAGGTTTCCTTCCTGAGAGCCTGACATTGATGAGCCTGAGTGTCAGTGGTTTGGCCGATAGGGGCAGCAGCTGAAACTTTAAACTATATCTCGTTATTGTTAATTAGCTTCAACACAAAAAAAAAAACAAATACAAAAGTATGTCAAGGTTCTTGCATCATAAAGTATGACTAATCAGACGACACTTGCCGGTTGCATAATTTCCTTGGTAGTTTTTTACCACAATTTTCCCTTAATTTTCTCAAGATTGTGCCGTGGGAGAGTTTCTCAACAATTTGGAAAAATTGTATCTCTCAGATAAGCAAAAGACTTTTGCTTTTGCTTTTTCCACTTTTGCTTTAGCTTTCGTTTTTGCGGTATCTTTGGGGAAACGCCTTCTTCCTGACTCTGCTTGAGCTGCTCTGTAATGAAACCCCGACTGGTTGTCATCGCTGTTGCCTGACACTTCCTCCACTCTCCTGAGAGTGTTGTCAGTTGTCGCCATCATATAATCACAATAGACAAGTGCAAGTGCCGGCAAGAAATGGCTTCAAAATTACCCGAAGATTTTAAATTTGTGGTTTCTGGCAAAACAAAAAAAAAACACCATGAGTCCCTATTTAAAACATAACTTCAGTTCACTTTGTAGTAGTTTCCATTTTCCCCCCTCTCATTTTTGCATGTAATCAATACATGTACAGAGGACGGACCGGCCATGTTGAATGTGTTGTAAAGTTGTTTCAGTTCGCGTTGAATGCTTTCAATTTAATTAACTTTTTTCCCAGAGTCTCGTTTTTCATATTGTTTTAAGGCTATTTATTAAAGTGGCAAATTGTGGGCTTAACCTGATGTTGGGTAAAATGCAGTCAAAAGTTTCTACTAGGCCAAAATCATTAATCAAAATTATAACAAAAATGTAGTTTTTTGATAGTAAAACAGATTAAATGTAGAAGAAACTACAATTTTTATAAAGAAGAGTGGAATTTCATATTTGTTTTCTATTTAACTTTTATCATGCTAGCACTATAAATCAAAGGAAACTAATAAATTATCGCGTTAGTCACGAAAATGCACCAAAGTAAGCGGAACGAAAGGGCCAGCATCTTTTCTTACACGGTCTTAGATAGAACCAAGTAAAACAGAAAAGGAAATATAAAAAATTGACAACTAACATATAAGAAATTCGTTCAATCGGGCCCGAAATATTTCCAAAAAGATAATCGATTGAAATTTCTAGTACGACATGTTCCAGATTGAAACCAAAAACAAAGGAAAAAATTAAATTAAAAACAAAAAAGAAAATAGGTCAAGCCCGACTATAACCTACTTTGTACCTGTGAAGTGCTGCCCATCACCGTTGCGACCGATGCTGCCCATAATTGTTTGTTTTCCTTATAACTCGACAACAGTTAATCCGATCTTTACCATCCTTTTGTCGAATCGTTAAATAATCTTGGTTCGAACCTTCTATCTATAAAACTGACGGAGATATGACGTTTTTTCTTAATTACGGGGGCGGGAGGGGGCGTGGAAAAAATTGAAAATAAACTTGATCTGCCTGCAAGTATAAGAAATTTTTGTCCCTTACTCGTCGAACCTCCATCTCTTACCATCTCCGAGATCTTTTTGTTCATACGGACAGACGGACAGGTAGACAGATGGACTGACGGACGGACAGACGGACATGGCTAGATCGACTCGGCTGTTGATGCTGATCAAGAATATACAGATATACGTTATAAGGTCGAAAATGCTTCCTTCTGCCTGTTACATACTTTTGCCCAAACTTAATATACTCTCCGTACCTCTGGCACAGAGTAGAAAAAGTGAGCATTTTCACAGCATTTTTTCGATATATAGAGCGACAGCGTCTCAAAATACCGTCTTATTATAAATTCTACTCCAGTCCTCTTCTACTTATATCTAAATGATATAGAAAACTACTTCCTACAGATAACGTACACGAAATAAAAGTCCTTCTATATGCAGAAGACATTGTGGTCTTCGCGGAATCTCCAATAGCTATGCAGCACTCAATAGACGCATTACAGGTATACTGTTAACTATGGGGACTTCGAATAAACTACGATAAGTCAAAGATCTTGACGTTCAAAAAGCACTGGAGGAGCCTGGCTGCAAACGAAAAATGGCATTTGGAGAGTGAAGAGCTTCTAGTGGTCAAGATCTTTCAATATTTGGGAAAATGGTTTACCACGAGGCTAGATTTATAGTCTCTGCACACTGAGTACATTTTAGAGGAACGCATGGAAGTTGATGATGATGTGGAATGGAAATTTACACTGGTAACATCTAACATCTTACAACTGTCAGCTAACGCTCCTATCAATATATTGAATATAAAATAATACAAAAAATATAAATTGGCATGAAATTTATTTAATATTTTTAAGCAAAATCAGCTTTAACAAACAAATGGAGGTTATTGAGAGGCCGGCGTTCTTGGCCCTCCTCTCAAAGTAAGACTCTTTGGGTCTTTAGGGACAACTTTCGCGAACTCTACTGTTTCTGTCTCTAACTTGCTAAATTTTCCAGCACTTCTGGTTATCAGATCTTATGTCTGTTGGTATGTGGGCATTGGCATTACCGATGCAGCCGCACCTTGAAGTTTCTCAATCAAGGACAATAGGCTCTTTGCGAAGAAGGTGAGAAGATCTACATCATGTCGGGGCGATTTTCTCGCATTTCGTCAATCAGGTTCTCATACCAGCTTCCATGTGAGGCCATTTCATATGCTTTTCTCGCCTACTTAATATTAAAAACAAAACAAAATTTAAAGTGCCAATGACAAGTTTCTCTGATATTACTTTATTTTATGAGGAACGTGTGGGATAAAAACATTTTGCTTCTAGATGTTAGATGTTGCACAGTGGAAATAGGCTTTTAAGCATCATCTAAAAGAAAAAGCGGAAGGATGCGAAAAAACTATTAATTGCTCACGGAAGTGCCTTCTCAGCCAACGAGAAGTGAAGTTGAAGCTAAATAGGTTTATTAAAAGAACACAAAATTCTGACGATACGGTCGAATTTTTTCTCCAAAACTATCGAAAATATCGAATGGCACCACTATCGATAGGTTGCCAGCTCTTGTGAGAAGCCCTTCCTGTTACCCATTATGAATTGCTGAATCTCGAGGCATTGAGGCTCTGGCGAGAAACATTCAAATGAAAATGAATGCATCCTATAGGACACTTTTAGTCCAAGAATCGCATAGAAGCGCAGAAGAGAGATATATAAAGTGCTGAACTATGATCTTGGAGAAATTAACTATTTTAGTGAGTAATTCACCACAAGTCAGATCCGTTTGATGTTCATGGCACAAGGCGAGATGTTGGGAAAAAAATTCATGTTGAATTTAAGGCGAATCGATACAATTGCCATGAAAAAGAAGACGCTTTCCACTTCATCGAAAAATGCCCAATTTTAGGGGAGCATAGAACAATGCTGTTAGGCAAGAAGTACTTAACGCCTCATGAGGTATTGAGAATGCTTAATGGCTAAGATTTGTTTCAACTAGTCAATTTCTTAAGTCAAGCCCTTTTCTACAGAAATAAAATTGTAAATGGTTTATTAAGGGAGATTTATAGTCTGAAAATCCACTGCGCAACGCCGATGTTTCGTAACCGAACGATCTGGTATCTAGTGACGTTCCGGGAATCCAGTTGTATTAGGTTGCGACAGCAAAGGCTGTGCGCACTGAATTACTAACTTTATGTTTGAATTTAATTAAAGTAAAGGTAACTATTACTACTGCTACTTATACTTTCTAGATAGAGGTATCAAAGTGTAGTAACGTAATGTAGAAATGTATCATTACTTTTTAGCTGCAGACATGCAAAAGTTTAAGTAAAACGAAATCGTTACTTCAGCTTCTTCTTTCCTCAATTTTTGTATGAAACTTATATTTACTTCGCAAGTCCATAAGGGCCTTCATGCTCAACTCGGAAATGTTTTGTTGAATTACACAAATTCAATGGTTCGATCGTTCACCAATTGAAGCTTTAACTGAAGTGATTATTTGGTGCGTCTCAGCAGCAAATTTGAAGATATTTGTTATAAAAATAATACACATTATTATGCCCGAATTGAGAAAAATCACAACGGCTTAGTTAATCTATCTTTCATTTTAAAGCAGAGCATTTCTATTTTCACTCAAGATTTCATTTGGCACTTTAGGCTGCTTTTTGGGTCATTCAGGTGATTTCTGTTATTTTACTTTCGTTAAGTCAAAATTAGTCTCAAAGGCAAATCGCGGCCCCTGATTTGATCTGATTATTCTATTCTACTAAATTTTCGTTATCCTCTCAATCCCCCTTTTGCAGCTCCAACTTTATTTTTAATAGCCTAAACCTGCCATTTAAATCTAAAGCAAATAATAATTCTGGTTTTATTTTGTGCTGTTTGATTTACTACCTAAACTAGAGAGTATTTCACATGGGCCACCATATAAATTTTCATTTTTCATGTGCGTTGAATAAATCAAAAATGGCCGCCCAAGCAACACCACCTTTGACCTCAAATGCAAAATGTTACACAAATATGCCAAACATTTGAATCGAAATATGTGCGAGTATGTTTGTTTGGGTTTTTACAAGCCATAAAAAAAAACGAAGCAGGGAAAGAAACTAATGCCAACCCCAAATGAGGGTTTTGTGAGAAATTTCAACTGTGAAATTTTGAACATTTATTGGCGGAAAGGTGTACTAACATGGGGTGCGTTGTTCCAATGCCATTTTGTTTCCCTTACGCATCCGCTGGGGTTTATTAAATTTTGCCAGCTGTAATGAAATTTTCGCGTACCAAATTGGTTTAGTTGGGTCTAGCGGCTGCAGGGTGGCTCGGCTCATCATCATCATCATCGTCCAGCAATATTCTTTGGCTTTTTTTATGGATATTTTTATCTTTGGCCCGGCCAGCCATTGGCTGTTTGATGGCAAAGCCACCCCCTTTAAAAAAGGCTGCACAAAAATGTGTCTAGCAACATGTTGCCACAGCCTGTCAACATTTCATTTTAATTCACTTAAAAGTGCATTTTGCCAGCATAAATTCACACGTCTTCTAATATCCTATGCCAAAAAATGGCTGGAGCTATAAACAACAAAAACAAGAGCAGAAAATTTCTTCACTGGGGACTCATAAATTGCCTGGAAGCTCAACTTCAGTAATTATTCAAATGCTGCTGCAAGTTTTTGCTCAGGGCAGAGGTGACGAAAGGTTTTCTGCATGGAAAAGGGGGGATTTCTCATGTGTGTGTGTTGACTTTTACAAATTAAATTATACCCAAAAATGTTGCACATTCTTAATGCCATTAGTTTACCTTTGCCTGGAAATTTCTTGTAAATATTTTTACATGTACCTACTAAATGAATTAGGCCAGAAGCTAACTAAGTAAGTTAAATTGTCTGTGGAAGTCTCAGTGTGCGTCTTGGATTTTGGGATATTTGTTTTAAACTTAAACTCAACCTCTCATTAATTTGCCTGCAAATGTCACCCTCAGGTGTATGTTATTGTTGCTGATTAAACGAGCCAACTTAAATGTAATTTAAAATTATGCTTATCTTGATGTTGCCTTGGAGTGCAAGTTCGCTTTGGGTCTAGTTGCCAGTTTTGCCCTGTTTTGTGGTCTTGGCATGAATTATGCACATTTTGCTGACACTTTTGAAAGGTTTTAATGCATTTGCCTAAATGTTGTTCCCTCACTTGGAGTCACTTAAAAGTTTTAGAAGCTTGCGTTATGTCTGTGTGTGTCTGGGTGTTGGACATGTAGAAGACAGAGGCTGCAACATAACAAAAGGGTGCAGCAGCTACATCTACAATAAATGGTAAGCATTGATTTTTTATACTCTGTACCAGAGGTACACAGAGTAAAACAGCCAGAAGGATGCATTTCCGACCCTATAAAGCAGCGATGTTCCTCCATAGCCCCTAGGGGCCGAGCGCAATCGTTTATTTACACGCACACGAGCCGAGCGCATGCCGATGTCGGGCATATGAGCGTAAGCAGAGCTATCTTTGCCTTCAATCGCTGCCCAGCCGTCGTTGAGGGCAGTACAAAGCTGGGCTGTGTCGCTTTAATATCGCACACCAACACACTCTCAATTTTTGGCCTCGCTGTTCTTGAACATCGCTGCTATAAAGTATATATATTCTTGATCAGCATCAATAGCCGAGTCGATATAGCCATGTCCGTCTGTCCGTCCGAATGTCCGTATGAACGCACAGATCTCAAAGATCTATGGGACAAAAACTTCTTATACTTGCAGGCAAATCAAGTTTATTTTCCATTCTTGCCACGCCCCCTCCCGCCCCCGCAATTTAGAAAAAACGTCATATCTCCGTCAGTTTTATAGATAGAAGGTTCGAACCTTCTGGACATATTAAGTTTTCGGGATTCTTAATCGATCCGCTGAAGGAGTTTTAAAGATCAGATGAACGATATTCGCTTCCGATCCAAAAACGACCTAATTTCTATACAATTTTTAGAACACATGAGATTATATTGATTACCATATTTATTTTATGTTTTTAATATTGTGTAAAATATGGACTGAACCAAGTTTCGAACCAAGACCTTCGTCCAAAAACCTTGATCCGATCTAAAAATTTTCGCTATTTGGTACATTTCTTACATCTTCCCATCAACAACACAATTTCCAAGGAAACTTGCACAAATAAGCACAAGAACTCGAAGAATTCAATACATTTTGCGAGAAACACTGCGTTATTTAAAATTATTTACAGAACTGTTTACTCTCTTGATAGAGCGCACGCACCAGAATCGATACGACCAATATTTGATATTAACAATGTTGCTAGCCGGGTGGCTCAGCGGCTAGTCTGCGCGACCGCTATGCAAGTTTTTTTCAATTACTCGGTACCCCTCTCTGTAGCCCCAGCTTGAGTAATTACAAAAAAATGCCGTTCGGTGGCGTTAGTGTAGTTTTTTGTTTGGATTTAGTTTTAAGGCCTTAAGCTGTAGGAAAATTAGAAGCGCACAAGCCAAGAGATTGTCAGGAGCTCGGCTTTGGCCCTTTGGGGCTGTGTCAAGCCATTTTACATTACATTTACAGGAAGCTCTTTACAGCCGTATTTCGATTGTTCCCCGCCCACCCGTGCCATGAAGCTACCGCAACCAAGCAAACCGGCGGGTCACTCACAGCCAAGCTCTATGACGCCAGCCATCCGTGTGGACAACTGATGATATCCATCAATGAGGGCGAGATGCCCAATCATGTTCAAGTAGTCGCTGCCTGGTTTCCTTTACCCCGGAGCAGGCCGGATTGGCTGATAGACATCAAGTTCACTGGCGAATGGTAAAGTGGCATCCACCCAACATTGGAGCTGATCGAAAGATGCTGCATCTATGGGCACATCATTTGCAGAATACTTCGCAATTCTCCACTTGGCATAGTTAGATTCCTTCTTTCCTTTAAGTCAAACTAATTTTGTCATCGCAGCAAGAGCACTTAATCTCATCTTCGTCCAGCAACCACAACCCAATAACAGCAAACGCTGCTAGCTCAGAATCCTTAGTTCAAATGAGCTGCCTCATTGAAACAGCTGTTCAAGGAATTCTTGTCACAAACGTGCCGGCTACTGTCACAGAAAGTATGTGACACCCAGTAAGTCTAGTGTTCCCATTGAAAAGTACTCATTCCTGTGACGCCGATTTCTGTGACGACGTCACATTGAGCTATGACACTGAAATGTGACACTCTGTGACGCAGTATAAACCCAACATTACATCATTTTCGTTCTCTTTCATTTGTGATATTATTTTTTTAAAAAGGTATTGGATATTTGAATTTAAAAAAAAACATATTTTACCTTTAACAATTCAGTAAACCAAATTAATTAAAATTATTTCTTAGAAATTTGCTATATGTGCAAATTTTACAAAGTGTCATATATGTTTATTATTTTAAATAGGAACATCACTCCAAATGTAGTCTGGAGATAAATTTCATATGAAATTAGGTTGCCCTTTTAACTTTTCCAATAACTGAAACGTGTATAATCCCCTTCGGAAAAATTTGAATATAATGTCGACTAATGTAAGTAAAAATGTCCTATTTAAATAATAAATTAAAGCAAAATCCGAACCAAATAAAATTGTATGTTCTGAATTCAACAAAAAAAAACACAACAAACTATTTCCAAACATCAAATCCTTTGCACTCCAATGCATACGAGATTCTATCACTTCTTTGACAGATGGTTGGTTGTCACATCACAACAACACTTCTCATCCTCTACCACCCCACGCCCAACTATTTTCAGCATGTCAACATCCATTCAGCAGGTATTTAAAATTCCATTCGCTTTAGTTTGGAAAATGAAGCGGGGCTCCGAAAATATTTCAATTCATGTGGAATCAGTGGCGTGTGTGTGTCAGCGTTAGGTGATGGAGGAATTTAAATGCAATTGCCATCAAATATTTGAATACTCCATGAGGGCGAGGATGGTGACTTCATTAGTTGGCGTTTTGGGGTATGAAAAGTTGGCGACCGCAGGTAGCGCGAGTTCAGCATAGTTTATTGACAACAATAACTAAATGGAAAAAATATGTAGATATATATATAGGTATGTATATTCGGTAGAAATATGTGCTTGTTTGCGGTTGTAATCTTTTTTTGGGTTGGCTTAAAAAGTAAATAACGTAATTTGTAATGAAAGCCAGCTCAAATACAGACACTAGTCGACGGTGGCGCCACACACTTCCAATGCATTTATGCAATGTTTTTTGCACGCTTTTGTTCCTTTTTATGAAATATTTCATGCTGGCACTTTTAAAGCTTCTGTGGTGGAAGGTGCTTTGAGTGTGTGTGTGTGCTTTGTGACAGGGCAATAAAAATTCCGCAATGGCGTTTGCTTTACACACACTCACACACTCGCACACTCAGCATTCCCTTTCCCTTCACCCGGTGTGGATTTCCGTCGCATATTTGTGGCCAAAGAATGTCGCGTTCGCGCTTCTGGTTCGCCCGCGGAGTTTTGGTTAAAGTAAAATGCAATAAAATAAAATTAAAAGCATTGAATTTTTTTTTCACTATTTACCATATTTATTCTAGCCCAGAGATCTTTCGCTCTCCTACTCCTAGTTTTGCCAAATTGTATTACCGCACGCGATTCCCCAGAAAGCCATTAGCAGACGCAGTAACAGAAACAAACAAACAAATAAACCCTGCAGATATAGTAAACTCTTCTCACTAACTCAAACGGACAGACCATATACCATTCACCATATACATATATGTGTGTGTACGCCAGACAACAGTTGGCGGCATAATAAGCCAACCCAGGCCAGAAATGCCAAAAGAGCCAAGTGAGTGGAGCAGCAGCAGCCGCAAAAAGTTTTGTTTTCCAACCCAGACCCAGGACACAGACGAGCTGCTACTGCCCCACCGTAATTAGTGTAATAAGCCTCAATGTTCGTATACATATAAAGAGACACACAAATCTACATATGAAGTAGATGTGTCTATGTGCTGGCTTAGCGTTATCCTTTGCCTCACTCTCTAAGCTATCATTCTGTTTGTGTTTTTGAGTGTAAGCTTCATAAAAAATACCAAATTTAGAATAATTATTTTGTAGAAAATGGGTAAGCGACTCGTATACCATAGTCAAATCTGTTGTTCAAGTATAATTATTTAAATTTTAAGTATTGTCTTATCAACAAACACCAACATGATACGATAGCAGTTCGCCAGAAGTGAGCAGTTTGTTCAGGACTCTCGGTCCTGTCATTACTACCCATTACTACCGAAATTCTGAGTCAGTGGTTGCAACTCTAAGAGCGCTAACTCCAATTTTCGGCCGTAAGAATCGGCGCACCCGACAGGCTGTGCGTGCCATCGTGAATAAATTCGAGTCCACATTTTCACTATTTAAGGGTCCGGTGCATAAACTTTACACCCGGTCACCCCTCTCTGCTGTTGGCGCCAGCTTTTTAGTAATTAGCCATGCAAAAGCTTCTGAAACTGCCGTTCGGATTCGCCTTAAGTCCCTTTCTCTTGTGCGAAAATTAGAAATGTACAAGCCCAGAGATTGAGAGCAGCTCGGCTTTGGCCCTTTGGGGCTGTTTCAAGCCATTTTACATACATGTAAAGGATTACCATTTTAAAAGATGGGGAAGATTATGATTTGTTTAAACATTTCCGGAAAGGCTGCATACAATTTGGAAAGTCAGACGTAACTTTGCTTTGTAACAATTCTGCTCTTTTACGATCTTCCCCTGCGGCTTTGTTTAATTACTCCTGTGGCAGCTCTGGCCACACTTATCACGATCATCACGGCCTATCGCGGCCCTAAATGTCATCTTGAACATTTTATTAGTGTGTGTCGCCCAACATGTGACGTCTAGCTACAGACCCTCGCATCCGCACATAAACCTATACTGAAGCACAATCGTTTATGGTTCAGTCGGGTTTACTAAGCGCTCATCTATGTACCTGAACAGCAAAGCCCTCAACGAGAAGCAACAAAGCCCTCAACGCTAGGCAGTGACAAAGTATTCAACCGAGGCATCACAAGGTCCTCAAACGAGGCAATACAAGGTCCTCAATCGAGGCAGCGACAAAGTCTTTAGCCAAGACAACACAAAGTCCTCTGCCGAAGCAACTCGAAGCCCTCGGCGAGAGTAAACCTCACCCTCAAATTAGGTACCTCAACGAGAGGCAACATCATCCCGGCTTGATCAAACTTGCTTATCGTCCCCCACTCGAAGCAAAAATGAACCTCAACGAGGGGCAACATTATTCCGGCTCAAACGAACTTGCTTATCGACCCCTAATCGAAGCATCCACCAGCCTCATCGAGAGGTAACCATCCACACAACTACGCAAGTCCGTAATCGGTGCACATGTTGAACTATTTAAGTTGATAAATATTATTAGTGGGTTATACAAGCACAGACTTCTCAATCGCTAAACTCCTTCTGCACGACAGCCTGCACTTCGGCAGTGGATATGCTTCTGTCGAGCTCTTCTACATGAATAAGGGCTCTTCTACAAGTAAATAATATTGTTGGATTTTAATAGAGAATGTATTTATAACCAGGCAAGCTGCGTGTGCTTCGACTTATACAGATTTGGTATTCAAATTAGGGCACCGACTGTAACTCATTCTGAAAAATGAACTATTTAAAGAAATAAACACGTAGATGTCTCCTAAGCATCAGAATTTTCTCTGTGCCTCCGATCCTTCTTTCAATTTCCTTAAAACCCTTTACAACTTCTCTTTTCTCAGCCAAAGACACATTTAACACTGACTATAAACCCTTTTAAATAACGACTAATTAAATGTTTTGCTCTCTTTTATTTACAGGTAATTAAACGACTATGCATAAAAGGAACTACTTATGAGTAAGCTATTTTCAGAATGTAAGTTGACGCCTGTTCAGCGCACGTCAAAGGATGTGTCAAGTCAAGTCTAGTAAAATAATAATGAGAATTGGTTTAATTAATAGGCAATCAGAAAATGACCTCCACTCCCGCGACTAAGTATGTTGATGGGTTTCCTCCCCCCGTTCTGTGAAAAAAAATAAAAACACACACACGCTCACTCAAAAGGGGCTACTTGTGGTCTACACTTTCATAAAAGTTAAAATGCAAATACAATTTGCCACTTAAAATCAACATAAATTGAAGTGTAGACCATAGGAGGGAAGGGTAAATATGAATGAGGGAAGGCATTGAAGAGCCACTTCAAACAGTTTACAATGAAAATCAGAGCACTGCATGCAGAGGAGTAGCAAAACACAGAGAGAGGAGATTCAAGTGTATGTGCCAGACGAAGGCAGAATCAGTGAGCAAGATAAACGTTAGTTGATAAGAGTAACGTTTAGGTTTGAAAAGGGCTTTGTTAAGTTGTTAACTTAACACTGGCTAAGTTAGCTAGAAAATTTGCTTGCTAAAGGTAATGCAGAGAGTAAATTTAATTAAAACTTATGCCAATTTGCCTTTCAATTTCCTTTTCCGTTTTTTTCTGCCAGCTGTTGTAGTCCCTAATAAATTTATAATTGACAAGTCCTGCCAAATCTCAACCCCCTCCCATCCCAAAACATGCATACATATGTGTACAACTGAATACCCGTATGACAAATGTGGTGGCGCAAGGCGCTTGCTTATTTCACGCATAAACAGGACGCACTTCCACTTCCCTTTGCCACTTCCTATCAAATTGCTACGCTTCCTGCCTTGCCTGCGTTTCCTTAACCGTCAAAGCGTTTCATACGCCGGCTGCACAACCCTTTTGGGTAATTGCAAAAACTATTAAGCCAAATTATGGGTTTTAATATACGCATATAAAATGCCGACTTCCCCCTTGGCAGCCGCCACTTGAGAGTTAGAAGTGGCATGAAAATCAAGCGCACGCGAAATTATTATATAGATTTAACCCCTTTTTTCTGCCCACCACCAACTTCGCTGGCATAATATTTGCACGAGCCCAACAGCAACAACAACAACAACAGAACTGGGAAAGCAAAAACCATGAAAAATGCAAGGGTAATATTTGTTTGCCCGCCTCCATTCACACGGGCAAATAAGCCGAATCGAGTTTTCCCCTGGCGCTCTTTAAATGGCCCATAAAAAATTGGCGCCAATTGATGCAGTGCCACAAAAACTACTGAAATTTACCAATACTTACTCGCCGGTTTGCATGTACACTACCATTTATTGAATATATGTACGTAATTTTCACATATTTGGGGGGATAGCCAAACATTTTCCACTTTTAGTTAGTTGGGCTTTTTGTTGGTGCTTGGGGAGCATTCCGATTGATGCATAATTTAAGCGGCGCATTTAAGGGGAATTATTGACTGGTGAAAATGTTGTGAGCGAAGGGAAAAACGAGAATGCTGCAAAAATTTGATAAATGCTGAAAATGAAGCCGACAATTAATTGTGTATAAAATTGGAATGTAGTTTGATTTTTTGGTTTTCGTAAAATAAATGGATTTTTAAATAATTTCATTAAAGCTGGAATCAGATGAAACGGCATTTTGTAATGCGTACATTTATGTGAAACTGTGTTGGAACTTGAAAAAAATAGGTACTAGGTACTAGGTACTCGATACAAAGTACTCTATAATTAGTATTTAATACTCAGGGCTCTGTTCTTAGTGCTCGGTCGCCGAAGCAATGCATCAGTTTGTGTTAGAGAGAGACAGAGAGCCTCTAAGTACTCGACTCTCCGTATTCGATACTTAGTACCCGATTCTAAGTACACGATACTAAGTATTAGATACTCAGTACTCGATTCAAGTACTCGATTTTAAGTACTCTATACTAAGTACTCGATTTTCAGTACTCGATTCTAAGATCTCGATACTAAGATCTCAATACTCAGCATTCGATTCTCAGTTCTCGATTCTAATTATTCAATATCAAGGGCTCGATATTCAGTATTCGATACTCAGTACTCGATTCTAGGTACTCGACTCTAAGTACTCGATTTTCTATACCCAATTATAATGATTTTATACTCAGTATTTGATACTAAGTACTCAATTCTAAGTTCTCACTACGAAGTATTCGATACTCGATACTCAATACTCGATACTAAGTACTCGAAACAAAGAACTCGATAATTAGTATACAATACTCAGGGGTCTATCCAAAGTGCTCGATACTTTGTACTCGATTCTCAGTATTCGAAACATAGTACTCGATTCTAAGAACTCGATACGAATTATTCGATACTTAGTACTCGATACTCAGTATTCATTCTCAGTATTCGATTCTAAGATCTCGACTCTAAGATCTCGATACTAAGATCTTAACACTCAGCATTCGATACTTATTTCTCGATTCTAAGTACTCAATTCTAAGTATGGACTCGATAATCACTATTCGGTACTCAGTACTCGATTCAAGATACTCCACTCTAAGTACTCGATTTTTAGTACTCAATACTATGGACTCGATGCTCAGTACTCGACGCTCGGAACTCGGTACTCGATACTCGGTACTCGATACTCGGTTCTTGATACTCGGTACTCGATACTCGGTTCTCGATACTAAGAACTCGGTTCTCTATTTTAAGTATTCGATACTCAATATTCGATTCCAAGCACTCGATACTAAGTTATGAATTCTCAGAAATAGATACTGTGTGCTCGTTTCTAAGTACTCGATACATACTACTCGATGCTCAGTGTGTGCCGGGCCATCCGACTCCCACTGCGCACCCCCATTTCCCCTACAGGACCACATTCAAACGGTTAACAACAACACCACAAAATATGACATGTGATGCGTGACGCGTGACACTGAAATCAAATTTGACTCCTAACAAAATCCTTGTTCCGAAATTAAATATGTTTTATATCAAAAATATAGGTCATGTTATGTTCATAGCAACATCAAAAGGTCTTAGGCTATAATTCAAGTCAGTGGCGTACGCAGTGCGGGGGTTTTGGGAATTAACTAAATACTATAGCTAAATACTAGACCAGTGATGCCCAAAGTGCCAAAAAGCCTATCCCATGGGATAGGAACTCATAATTCTGCCGGCGTCGCAGCAGACACACGCATAGAGAGAGACAATACGTGTGTTCTCTAAATCAGTGTTTCCCAGCCATGCCCATGGGGCCGAATACACTCGGAAACACACACCGAATGTTTGCCGAAGTAATGCATCAGTGTGTGTTAGAGAGAGTCAGAGAGCCTCTCTTGTTGGGGAGCCCTGCTATAAATAGCCCGCTTGGCGGCTTGCTTTCTCACGACGCGTGCCTTTGGATTTTTGTTCTCTCACAAGGCATTTCTGTGCTACGCACACAAGCGCAAAGGTTGATTGTGTGAGTTTGGGCACCACTGTGAAACACCTCCTTGAAAAGATCCTGCATGCTCCACAGTCTCAAGTCAATGGAACGGTTCAAGAGATGTTCCGTTTCTTGACTAATTTTTTTCTTTTGGTTCTCAAAACCAACTTTTAGTGGATTACTCAAATGTTACTAAATTTCAGTAAGCCTCTTCAATGACCTCGCTCTTTTTTTCCTCGTGACCTCGCAAATCCCTACCTCCCCTCAACTTAAGCTGTCAATTAGCACCTCAAGCGCCTACTCCATTCAAGCATTAGAGGGAACAGTCAAGCAGAGTCCTTGCTCTAATCCCTTTGAACAAACACAATGCCGGAAGTACGCCCAAGTACGATCTCTGGGCAGCTAATCCGCATTCAAACAATTGAATTGGAAAAGGGAATGTGCCAATTTCGATTGACTACCTGAAAATCTGACCTTATAAGACCCACCAAATATGAGCAGAGCACCCAATTGTATAAAATTCTCTTTCCCTCCAACATATGTAACTGCCATATAAATTAAATGTGTGCATTTCTGAATGGCCATTATGTTGGATTGTATGCAGCAGCTTCATTCATTTGTCTATTTGAAATGCGGATTTAGAATGCCAAGCCGAAATGCTGTCCCATTTCTCTTTATGATGACGTTATTGCTGTTGTTGTAGTTGCTGATGCTGATGCTGCTGCGTTGCGTACTTGATTTATTATTAAATCCGTACATGGTTATTAGTTTTTTTTTTCTTTTCAGAGGTAATAATTTCCCTGTTTCCCCTGCCAGTTGTGTGTGTGTGTTATGTGTTATGCACCCCTGTGGATCTTTGCACTCCTTTTGCCATTTCAGCGCTAAATTTGATTTATATACATTTTATTATTATATTTGCTTTTGGGCTGCCTCCTGGACTACCCGTAACCTCCCCGTTGCTGTTGTAATTCCGTATGGCGCTAATGAATTCAAATGTGTGCATAATTGAGTTATTAAAATTTCAGTGAACAGACGTAAAAGGCAGCGAACTGATTTCATATGTTCAGAAAATGGTCCAAGAGACCCTTTTTTTGTTTGTGATTTTGAAATGAAGAATTTCACTGCCAAAATGCTTGAAAGGCGTTCATCTGAAAAGTTTTTGTAGAGTTGTAAAGAGAAAAAATTATACATAAATTTATTTAATTTATGTTCAAGTGCAGTGCAATTTATCTTCTGGCAGGGCTGGTATTTGGCTTTGGATACAGAATTTGATTCTTTTTTTTTTCAAATTCTCGATCACTTGATTGCAGCTAGACTTACCCCACATAATTTTTTTAATCTTAGGGTTAACGTTATCGTTACCGTTATCGCTATTCTTATCGCTAACGTTATCGCTATCGTTATCGCAATCGTTATCGCTATCTTTACCGTTATTGTCATCGTCATCGTTATTTCTTATACTCTCCTTAAAAACCGAGTTTCAAGTCAATCAGATAAAAAATATGTTTTTTTCATGCAGCTTTCGGAAATTTTCCGACCCTAAGGCCAAATTTTCCAACATCGGAAAATCACATCTCAAGTTATTTCACTTACCATCCTTGCAAACCGAATTTCAAGACATTCGGATGAAATGTAGTTCTTAGCATGCAGAGTTTTTCATGAATTTTCCCGATCCTACGGTCAAATTTTCCAACATCGGAAACGTACATCTCATTGTATATCACTTGCTATACTTACAAGCCGAATTTAAGTCAATCGGATGGAAAAATTTTCCCCCATACAAACTTCTCCGACGCTTTTCCGGCCATAAGCTTAAATTTAATTTCACTTACTATCCTTACAAACCGAATTTCAAGTGAATCGGTGGAAAAAAAATTTTTGCATATCGAATTTCCTGGGAATTGTGGGCGGATTTTCCGAAATCGAGAAATACTTTTTCGCATACTTATTTAAGTCAATCCGATGAAAAATAAAGTTCTTCCTATACAAACTTTTCCGAAGCTTTTCCGACTTTTCCGGGTAGAGTCTTCCACAGTACGCACTTTCACCACATTAAGAAACTTCTGTCCAAATTTCAGCCCTCTATTTCTTACCGTTTATGCTGTGCGATGATTGCCAATCAGTGAATCAGTGAGTCAGTCAGTCAGGGCAAACTATTTTATATTTATTGAGATAAAGGGTGATCCTATTCGAGGTGTTTTTTATTTGTATGATGTGACTCGTATCATACTTTTCTCTTATTTTTACTTGAAGAAGAACGGCAGTTTATGTGCCGAATTTTGTTCAGTGTAGAGGCACATTTCTTTCTCAATGAAAACGTTTATGCACAAAATTGCCGCATTTGGGTTGATAAGCAAACCGAAGCGATTCTCGGACTACCATTACATCTTGTAAAATGCACTGATTGGTGTAGTTTTTGGGTTGGTGGAATCATCAGTCAGTATTTCTGTTCGGTACTTAGACCATATAGATTCTGCCCCAGTTGGGGTAATTTTATTCGCGATTATTGTGTTCAGCACCCTTTTCTGGGATGAATTAATGTGCAATGTGTTAGTTCCATTTTTTTATGTTTATCCAGTGGTTTAATAATTTTATACTTATAAAAGTGTATCTCCAGTTTGACCAATTTTCATCAAGATGTCTCGATTTATTAGTGTTGATATGTCCAAATAATATTGGGAATTCATGTCGCCATTGTGTTGGTCGTCTTAATCTGTATCTCTGTGTTAGCATTGTCCTCTGATGTCTTGAGGGTCTACTACGGGTATATTGTCTTCTTCTGTTTGCTCTATTTAGGCGTTGTTAAAATTGTCGTTCCATAAGATTTAATTTTCTTTTTTTTGTTCTTCTTCGTTGTACTTGAGTATATGGCACTAGTGTAAATATTCCAACAGCCATAAGTAGGAGTCGTGGGAGTAATCGCTGTTGTTGGTTGGTGGATTGGTGTATATGGTGTTCCTGTTATTGTAGTGGCTGGTTTGGTTGCTTTTGTGTCAGACCTTGTATATTCGTTCTATCCGGATGTATTGAAGCTATTGCCGGAAATTGAAGGCTGCAATGTAAAAAATTGGTTTCAGCAAGCCGGTGCTTCAACACACACAACACGCGAGGCAATGGCTTTATTGAGAAATCATATTGGAGAGCATCAAATATCGTGACATGTCAACAGGCCGTCTAGATCAGCGTCAAAAGCCGAGTCGATATAGCCATGTCCGTCTTTGTTAGGCCACAAAATTTTGCATGTAGGTAAGGTTATACCATACCCAGATCAAGTGTGATTCAGATTTGGAAAATTTCCCATCCTCCAGCCTTTAACCGCAAAAAATTATCAAAGACACAAATTTTTAATTTAGAGCCTCGTGGTTTAATTTTTATCAAGAAAGGCCGTATATACTATCTATCAAACACTTAGAGATGTTCAATAAAAAAAATTTAAGGGGTGGGTTGGGGTATTTTTTAAAAAAAAAAAAAAAAAAAAAATTGTAAGATTAAAAAAATTTTTTAAAAACCCCAACATATAAAAAAAAAAAAAACAAAAAAAAAAAAAAAAAAAAAAAAAAAAAAACAAAATAACTTTTTTTTATTAAAAAACGGTTTTTGCATGGATATAGGTCAAATGTGGTTATTTTACCGGTTTTTCCGGTCAGGGTCTCAAGATTGATTATATTTTAATAATCAATAGAAATCAACAAAGATTTTGTAATTAAATATGGAACAGCATTACTTCAGTCATATTAAAAAAAAATTTTTTTAAAAATTTTTGGGGGGGGGGGAAAAAATTTTTTGTTTTTTAAAAAACTTGTTAAAAATTTAGGTTTAGTTAGCTAAGGTAACTCAGAATACTAAGTTCTTAGTAATTTTTGTTTAAATTATGTATTTTTTAAACTTCTTTCTTTTGTCTAAACAATCAATTATTCATTACTGAAATGGGAAAATTTATGCTTAATCTTTTCTTTCCTGCTGTTAAACAATCCTTCCTCCTCATTCATTTGACTCATAATTAATTACCCAACATTTACTGATTTTTGCCCTGCACATATTTAGCTTTGCCAAAAGTTGTCGTCATGTTTTCGTTTCACTTCCGTTTCCGTTATGCTGCCAAATACGAACTATTCCTGGCTTAATTTCTATTCTTTTTGCTTGCTGCAAGACATCACGTCGTTCGTAATGAAAAGTTGCTGGCAACCGAATTACATTTTTCAACGAATGTCATTAAACCAAGAAACAGTGGGGTGAGGAATAAGTGTACCTGCCCTAGACCCGCATCTGGGTCCCTGGCTTCCCTTTGCCCCCATCTGATTCTGATCCGGCGCCGCTGCTCATTTGCGTTGATTTCAAGCGGAAAACGTTTGTCGCAAAAATTTCATTTCGATTCGATTGACATTAATTAATGATTGTTTCGACTCGCATACACATACACACTTACACATTGCATTGATTTACGTCGTTCCCGATTCCCCTGGCCACATTATTATGCTGGCACAGCAACAAATTCTACAGAGAACTTCAACTCGAAGCCATTGCCAGGGACAACGAGAAACGTCAACTGCTTGCCGGGTGTTAATGATGATGAGCTGTCCCTGTCGATATTGTCCTGTCGTCTCCTACTCCCAGGTTGTGGTTTGAGCAAGTTTCACTAATTGTATGTCGGAATCGTTTGGCTAGCAGAAATATTTAATTATGGTTTTTGGTTTTGGGAATTGCCTGGCTTGGGGTTTTCTGTTCTTTGGGTGTTTGGACTTATCAATCAAGTGGCCAAATAATCTAGTTAAAAGCTTCAGCGGCATAAAAAATTCAACAAACATTGTTCAATGTGTTTATCGTTTCGATTAGGTGATAAAGTTCAACACTTTGGTTATATATAACTAACTATTACTATACTCGTATATATATTTCATGACCCTTGCAAATTGTTATTCCGGCAGCCACAAATGTAACGAAGTGTCCCCTTTGAGTGCCACAAAAACAGAAAACACAGGAAGACTATGCATAGTCAACGGCGAGGACGAGGATGATGCCGCTGGAGAAATCAGCGCAAAATACAGCGCTCTGCTTCCATCTTGGTTTAAGCTTTTAGCTAAGCATTGAGAATATCGCTAAGCAAATCCTTAAGGATTTCAGCGAGTTGTGCTGACTTGCATTTTTATGCAGAAGGACATTTCGCCTGGGGTTTTGTATTCGTAATAAATGTCAGTTGGGTGGGTTATTATTCTGTGCTATGGATAGGGTAAGGTCACTTTGTGGTGAGGAAAGATGCAGAGGAAGGAGAAGGTTCTCAAAATACAACTAATTGATGTTATGATAATTGTCCGTCTATTTTTGACCGTTTAGGCTGTGCGTAGAATGGCAATTACTCAGTCAATGAAACAAAACATCTTCTCAACTCATATAATAGAAACTTATAGAGTATTCAACATTATTCGTGAATTACTTCGCAGTTTCATTTCTGATTTTCCTGAACTTTTCCCCCTACGTTGGCTTAATGCACTGAGACTGCAGTACAAAAATTTGCATAATTTTATATTAAAATGGAAGTTTTCATTTGACAATTGCAACGCTTTACATTTGATTGAGTTTCCGCAGACTGCCAGCTGTGCACACAAGTGGCATCGTTGGCAGGGGTTCGAGGGGTGTGTGTCCTTTACCTAACTAACAGTAGGGGTAGTTCACCCTAATTATGTCATACTTAATAGTGGTGTTGGAAGTCAGGCGGCAGAAATTTGAGCGTTAGAAAAGAAAAGAAGAAAAAATCTGTCAGCCTTTTTTGTAATTAGTTTGGTCATTTGGAAATTGAGACGTCAAAAGCGGCCTCCGGCCCGCTGACAGAGGGCTTAGCTACTTGAGGGAGATTTTGCGGCAAGCAAAAGTTACCTGAGGCTAAGCATTTTCGTTGTCAGCTGCTGCTGGCATTTTCTGTTTTGCACTTTGGTATAAAAGGAAAATGCAAACAGGTGGTGTGTCTCGGGCTCTGCAAGTAATTGGAGTAAGTGAAATAGCATTTGGTAATCAGTTTCAATTACCGCTTAACAATGCAGCTAATGACTTCATCTGGTTTGTAACAGTAGCCAGTTAAATCCTGTTCAGCTAAGCATCTTTAGTAGCGGACAATTACCTAAATAAGTGAAATTCAAACGTAAATAATCTGGTGTTAAAATAAGCAAGATATGTAGCTTAAGCAGACATTAATAAAAGCTGTTTAAAGATTCACTTGCTTGCATAAATTAAACCCTCAGGAAATGCAAATGTTTCTGCATCAATTGAATTTCTTGAAATCCGATTTCTACTTAATTCGTTTTGTTCTTTAAGCTCTTAAATTTTTAAGGTTATTTAAGGGTAAAATAATTTTATCAATTTGGGAACGAACTTTAGTCTTCAGTCTAGACTCTAGAGGGAGTGAGAAGTCTGTGCTTGTAGCACTCAGTCCTAGGCCCACTGGCCTGGGCGCCAGTTACACACACACTAATGTATTGGTTGGAGCTGACAATTAGGGCCGCTTTAGGCTATCGGTATATCGCTCTTGATGATCGTGATAAGTGTGGCCAGAGCTGCCACCGTACTCCCTCTCCAGTGACCATGGGTTGTAGTTGGAGCGAATGGATAAGATGGGTAGAAAGTGAGCCTGTGCACCGAGTATGAATTTGCGTAGTTGCGTCGATGACTGGTGGTTGCTTCGAGCAGGGATGATGCTATCACTCGTCGAGGTGAATGGTTGCTTCGAGTGTGGGTCAATCAGCAAGTTCGTTTGAGCCGGGATGGTGTTGCCTCTCGTCGAGTACAATGCACAGTACGCTTAAGTGACCCATGCGACACCAAGCCGAAGCAGCCCACCTCCCGTCCAACCGACCGAGAGGCGCAGCCGCCAGCAAGCGTCACGAAAACAGGTTGAAAAAGTACAAAATTATTTTAACTACGGGCCAAATGAGTTAAAATAGAGGTCTTAAAAGCATGAAGAGAAAGTCAGAGATAACCCTTTAGAAAGTTACGGGACAATCTACAAGGAACATTCAGATTGTTAATGATGTCACCAACCTTAGGGACTCAGCAATCCTCTTGCGATGTCCATTATTCGAATGTACCACTCGGCACCAGTGCTTCTCTTCAGGATTTTGGCCTGTAGAACCCTTTTTTTATACAGGTTGGTTTTTTTCAGCTATATCATATACCTGGACGTCGTACCTCCAGATCGGCGCTAGGATAAGATTATAAATAAGGAGCTTGTTTTTGAACGATAGTTTGTTGTTGGCTTTCAGGAGTCAGATAATCCTTGCCGCCTGGTTACGCAACTTTCCAGCTACTTCGGCGGTATGTTGCTTGAAAGTCCGTCTCTTGTCCAAAGGTACTTATGCCCCGATTTGTGCGGAAGGATGTCTCCATGAAGGAACACGGCAGGACTAATATCCCTTCTGAGAAAGTGAGTAACGCAGGCACACTTTTCCGGACTTACAGAGATGTTCCATCTGCAGGCCCAGTTATCCAATTTCTTGAGGTACTCTTAGAGTGCGACTGTTGCCAAATAGACACTCTTGTCCCTTGCCATAACCGCAGTGTCGTCTGCAAAGGTGGCGATAATAAGGTTTTTCGGGTCCTCGATAGATATGTCACGCGCTGTGGGCTGTGGGCATGTCAGTGTTGGGCATAGCACGCTGCCTTGAGGTACTCCTGTTCGAATCCTCTTTTTCTGTGATACAAGGCCATCCCGGAGGACACTAAAAGTCCTGTCAGTGAGGAATGACTTCACCATTAAGAAGATTTGAGGAATGAGCGTTCCCTTAATTTTAGCCAGAATGCCTTCGTGCCAGCCTACTAGATTAAGAAATTGAACGGACCTCAGGAATCCAGTTCAAACCACGAAGAGCAAACAAAAAGAATTGCTTTTGCAAAGATTCTATTATATCTTGATGGGTCGAATATGGCGGAGACCACACACATCATCCATACTCAAGAGTAGGACGGACAAGAGAAGTTTAAAGAATCTTGCAAGTGGTTCTTCCGACCACCGCTTAATAAGCCCAAAAGCACTTCTGGCGTTAATAGAGCCTACATGAGATTTAAATTTAAGTTGAAGGTCTAAAATTACCCCAAGATCATTTACTTCATTTAGGCGCTGCAATGCCACATTATCAAGCCTGTAAGTGACTCATTGTGGTAAGCTTCTGTAAAATATCTTAACCTTACACTTCAAACTGTTAAGGATTAGAAGATTATCTTGACACCATGAGTGAAATGCATTCAAATCTGCTCGCAAATTTTAGCAGGAAACCAGATCATTATATGTTAATCAAATTTTCACATCATTAAAGTACATAAGCACCACAAAGTAAGCCAAGTCTGAAGGAAGATCATTGATTAAGATAGTAAAAGGTAATGGATCCAAGTGACTACATTGGGAAACTCCAAAAGTAACCTGTATGCACTTAGAATATGAATTTGGGTAATCAGAAATCCAACGGAGAAGGTTAGTTGGAAAGTCGATTAGACTCAGTTTGTGAAGCTACAAGGAGTCATTAACTGAATCAAAAGCCTTACTGAAATCAGAATAAATGACGTCAGTCTACATCTTACCTGTAAACCTATTGATCACTAAAGATGTGAATTCTAAAAGGTAAGTTGTAGTATATCTACGCTTCACAAATTCATGTTGGAAGGGTGAGATAATGGTGTTGCCTCGGTTGAGGTCTCTGTCGCTGCCTCGCGTTGAGGTGCCTCGGTTGAGGTCTTAGTAGTACCTTGGTTGAGTTTGCTTCTCGTCGAGGACCTCGTATTGCCTCGGTTGAGGACCTTGTTGCTGCTTTGTTGCCTCGCTTTGAGATCTTTGCTGTTCAGAATCACACACCAGGACCAGAATCGATTGTGCCTCGGTTTAAGTTAATGTGCGGTTGCGAGGTTGATGTGAGGATGCGAGGGTCTGTAGCTAGACGTCACTCGAGTGGCGTATTTCTTGCAGTTCAGGTTTATCAGGTAAAATTGCGAGTTCGTTGTCGAGGTCACCATTTATAGCGAATGAGTTTAATTTAAATTGTTTTTTTTTCAGGCCTGGACGCCAGTTACACACACACTAATGCAACTGTTCGAGATGACAATTAGGGTAGCGATAGTTTATCGATATATCGCTCCAGATGATCGTGATAAGTGTGGCCAAAACTGACTCAAGTCTTCCTTTATTAGTTTTAAAAATTTTGATTGATTTTCTGCCCTTCAAGTTTCCACAACCTAAAAAAAAATCATTAAAAAATCCTTCCTAATAAATTCTGACTGAAATCATTTTCCGGTCTCCCCCCAAAACTTTCAAATTATTTCATTTGGATAATTTATCATAAATGTCGTGGCTTGTTTGGGTGGGCCAAAGTTGGCTTATCCTCAGGTGCGCGGGGTGGTGCTTGTCAGTCCTTTTGGAGCTTTTGTGTTAAAACGGTAATTAAAAGCGCAAGGTGCGGCCACCTTTTCCAAGACTGTGGGTCAACTCTTGTTTGTGTCCATTGCCCAATTTGAGGTGATGGCGGCGACAAATGTGTAGCATGCCAACAGGCGCTTTAACCGCAGCAAGTTGAATGTGGGATGCCCCAGGTTAAGTTTGCCTGGCTGCGCCCGTTTAACCTTTGTGTACTACATATATATTGTTTGTGTGTATGTGGGAGTGTTGGCCAGGGGCAAACATAATTGAAGTCATAAATAACGAATTATGTTGTGAAAGTTGAGCCAGGGATGTCGACAAGCGGCGGGGACGAGGGAGGCGGTTTGTTTAGTCAACTTTTTCTCCTTGCTGAGTCCTGGGCGCGCGTTTCACACTTTTTGCATAATTATGATGTGCCTGGTTTCAGACACGAGTAGCCCTGGCTAAAGGTGGCCCACGGCTAATTATGCAAACCTTGCGAGCTGCCCCAAGATTTATTATGATGGAATAAGTTTTGCCCGTTTGGGGGGAGTGTGGGGGGGGGGGGGAGGGATTAGCTGGTGGCGGCTCTAATTAAAAGCTCGGCGCTTGCGGGGCAGTTTTAATAAATGTTATGATTTTGTTTGACAGCCGCCGGGCCATCAGCGGCCTCCATCCTGTTGCAGTTACAACAACAGTTTAGTTGCAAAAACCCACCAACTGCTGACAACTTTTTAACCAGGCAGCCGGGCAAAGTGTTTTTAATTAATGGCCGACGCTTCCTTTTCGCGGCCCATTGAATGGCAATAAAACAAAGGGGGAAACGTACAGAAGCTACAACAACAACAACAACAACTACATTAAATTGCAATTATGTTGTAGCTGCAATTTGCTGACAACTGAAAACACTTTGAAGCATGCTCCAACCGGCTGATAAATGGCAAAAGAATATTCTCCAGTCATTCAATCATCAGACACACATACAATCACTTGCATACATATTTATGTACATACTTACGTTAATGCGCTATGTAATACAGGGCGTATGTGTGTTTTCTCTTATAAATGTTTTTAATTAAAACAAAGTCAACTTCAGTCAGCTCAGAGACAACCACCACAAAGTGGAAAAGTGCATTAAAAATGCATTTTAATATTGGTTATACATATTGTGGTTCACACTCGCACACACACACACGCACACATTGGTGTGTGCAATTATAAAGTGGCAAAATTGAGCGTCCGCATTCAAAAAAGCTCAACTGTCGGTGGCCAAAGGCTACGTGCGAGAGTTTATCAATTAGTGAAAAGACAGCATAATAAATGTTGTGCTTCGCATTTATCGAAAGCACGAAAATATCGTTTTTTCAGTTCATAAGTCGACTTATATTTATACCCTTACAGAGGGTATATTGAAATCGTCCAGATGTTTGTAACGCACAGAAGAAAGCATTTCCGACCACATAAAGTATATATATTCTTGATCAGCATGGCGAGCTGAGTTAAGTTAGCCCTGTCCGTCTTTTCGCTGCTGCCTCTTCATCTATGATTTCATACTGTTGCTGAACAAAGTTGACACTTACGGGCAAGACCATCACTATTGAGGTCTAACCTTCGGATACCATCGAAAATTTCAAAGCCAAGATCCAGGACAAAAAAGGAAATCATCCAGATCAACAGCGTCTGATCATTGCCGGCAAGCAGTTGAAAGATGGTCGAAACCCTCTCAGACTACAATATTCAAAAAGAGTCCACTTTGCCAAAAAACGCAAGAAAAACAACTCGACACCCAAAAAGATCAAGCACAAGAGGAAGAAGTTCAAGCTAGCTGTGCTTAAATACTACATGGTTAACGAGAATGGCAAAATCCATCGTCTGCGTTGCGAGTGCCCCGGCTAGAACTATGGTGCTGGTGGGTTCATGGCTGCCCTTGAGGATCTTCATTTTTGGGGTAAATGCAACTTGACTTTTGTGTTTAGCAAACCAGAGAAAAATTATTTCAAAACCGACGCAGCTAGTTCTGGTGCACATTTTCCAACATGTAACACTAAATGAATTGTATAAATAAATTGCTGCCACTGTGTGCCCGACACCGACAGCGCTAAACAGAATGTCTTGTCTTCTCCTATATTCTTCGTAATTCATTTTTTATATTTATTTTCAAGATATTTAGTTGTTATCATGAACACCAGGTTTCTAACATCTGGGTACACTGTGTCAAAACAAAGGAATTGCCCCTTTTAGTATTTTTTTTTTTGCCAGCTCCTTTGTTCAGGTGTATACTAAGCTGAAGGATCAAGCCTAGATGTGCACACGTGACGGGAATTTGAACTTAGTACTCTCAATAGAAGGTGATTAAAAGCTTGAAAAGTGTGCAAAGTGTGCGACTTGAGTTATCGCACCCACTAAATATTCCACCGCCATCCCAGTAACCGGCGGTACCACCATTAGGTAGGGAATGCCCAACGCTTTTCTAGGCTGCTCGCCTTGTATGAAGTGAATTGCGCAGCTTTTCGGCGCTACGCAGCATTTGGAGTATTACAGTGCCCACGTTGCTTACCGCTGACCAATTTTGTTCCGACTCAAGCTAGATTTTCATCAAGTTACAAGCGGCTGGTGTTCTTCCACCCTAATGCGGTCAGGCAAGAAAGTAATGTTCTTGTATGGGGGTCCCAGTGCCCACACAATAAGCACAGAAAGTGTGTCTTCGTGTTTAAATCTATGTAGATAGGACCTAAAGCACCCATTTTCTTTCAATAGTTGCGTCAGATAGTAGTCTATATGACAACGTCTTCTGTCCAGCCATACCTTTAAGTCTGGTATCTGTTTAAAGGTCCAACGTCAATCGTTTTTGTTAATTTTGCACGGTTGCCCTGAGAATTTTGATTCATTGGATGGCTGCCAACGGGCTTGACGTCGATTGTCTCCAGTGGACGTGTCACGGTATCTCACAACATGAACGTGAGTGAACATCCGTGATCTGTGCGTATTTCGTGAGTAAATAAGGGTATATCATCCTGAATATAAGGATTTCAGTATTCACGAAATTTTGTAAAATTTATTTTGGATTAGATCTCTAGAAAATGTGCATAGTGCTTTTGGTATGGTGTCTGACAAAATAGTACGGGCACACTAAAATTTAAAAAACCATTTTCTAGAAACTTTTTCAAAGGAAATGAAAGTTGTATATCGGTGAATCCCAAAAGTAATGCTAGGGAAAAATGCTAAGCTTTGGAAATGGATTGCAAGGCCCAAAATTTTGCGAGCTGCAATTCATTTTAAGAAGTGTTATCATGTTCCACTCAGCGTGGCACAGTTGGGTCGTTGTGACACCGGTGCCTCTAACAGAAACCAAGGGAACTTGACTTGCACAAATGAATAAAAAAAGAAAAGTTCACAGCAGAAACATTTTCCGTAAAAGATCTGGAGAAAATTACCTAAAAGCAACTCCAATTTTTTGCCAAAAATATGCGGCCGTTTTGTGTAAGCCTTGAATTTTGTTTAGTCCATTTTAACGAAGATAAATTTTTATCCTGCGTGAGCATCCTGATGCGTCCTTACATCGTGCATGAATCGCCAGTGTCGCTAAACGCTTCAAAACTTACGTGAGTAAGGAAATTTTTGTTTGGTGAATCGTTCTTGTCTTGAAAAAAACTCGCTCACGCACAAAACACTAATCAAGGCTACAACTACTGCAAGAAAGAGATGGAGAAAACGGCTCGTTGGTCTTCAAAAACAATTGTGCTACAAGGGCCTCTGCTGCGACTATCTCAAAAGAAGAGTATAACTTCTCAAAGTGTAGTTTTCCCACAGTTGGATCCCCTAGTTAACGTATTTGATTAGATAGTGTCAACATACTTATTTAGTAGCTGCATTTAAAATAACTGTGAGACCATTAATTATACAGCCTCTTTCAATGCATTTTAAAATATTTAATAAACAGTTTCATTATCATAACTTTTTTATAACTTTTCACAGTTCATTTTGAAACAGTTTTTATTAACTCAAAAAAACCAACAGCAAAAACCAGTCATGTGAATATGATTTTGCCTTAATTCAAAGTAATTTACACTTCATATTTATAACAGTTTTTTTGTTTTGTTCATAAAATAAATGAGTTTCCATTGTAGGGCTAGGCAAAAGGTTGAAAATTGACATGACCCATCGGCTGGCACCCACTTCACCACTCACCAGCTAAGCTGCATTCAAATCTGGTCTTTCCAAAAGCAGCTCACCTTGAGATTTTTTATTTAAATTATGGTCCAACTGCAACTGCAGCTTGGACAATAATCTCAGCTCGCAACTGCATAACCTTCAAGCTAGGCACCAGCCAAGTTTCTCACTAATCAACTTTGTAAGCTTTGTGAGCAGAAAAAACTAGTTTCCCACTGGTCTTGCATAATTTGTGTATGTGAGAAAAGTATCTAAGAAGAAAAACCAAGTCAGGGACAAAATGGTTATAATTTGAACAGCTTGCATTTCGTTTTCTATTTATTTAATGAAATGTTGGCAAAAAGAAAACACGAAAAGAAAACACACACACACACACAGATGGCAATTAAATTAAAGCTTTAGGAAAACAAACTCTTTTTTTTTCTGTCTAAGCAATTTATTATTTTGGCAGGCAAACGTGATGAGCATAAAGAATTAAAAATCTAAACAATTGCTTAAAACAAACAACTCACACAAATTTGGGTCAACTTAGTCACGGCCCCTGACTCAGACTCTCTTTCTCTCTCTCTCTCTCTTCCTCATATCAGTTCAACAGATCAGTGCGAAAATTTTTGCACATAAACAATTCAAACTTTAAACTTGAAAACCTCCCAAATGCGAGTTCAAAGACATTTATGGCCCCTACCAACCGTTATGCTCAACTGAGCGCCGTTATAAAAACTGTAAAATTCAGCATAGTTTTTGCTTTATGTGTGATGACACATGCAAAAAATAAAAAGTACAGCACAATGTATGTATATTTAGCATACAAATTAGTCTTTGCATATTAATTAAACAATTTAAATTTTCGCAACACGCACATTTGGTAGAAAAAGTGAAGAATAACAACAGCAATTGCAGCCACGCAAAAAGTGTTAAGAAAAAATACGAAAACAAATTATTATTTTGATTTGAATAAATCAATATAAACAAATTGTTGTATAAATATTTAAAATAGCTTTTGCCAGTTGTTTTGTATGAGGTTTGCAGTCAAGTTTGTCATTGCGGTTCAGTCTTCCGTTATATTGCAGGTTGCTCTTTTAATTGCATACTTGATGGGTTGTCAGTCTGATTTTCTGTTGTCGAAGATTTTTTTAGTGCTAAGCAGTTAATTTTATTAATAACTCCACTTTATTTTATTGGTTGGTTATAAAAATCGTTAAGCTTAATAACTCACTCTCACATTTTTAAAATTTGCTGCTATTTCCTCCTACTCATTTACCCTTGATCTTGTGCTTTCATTCCTATGGGTCCTCATTCATTCACCGATGAATTGTTCATGGGTATCGATGAATCATTGGTGATTCACTGATGATGAGTACTGAAGGGCACGGACTCACACATACAAAAAAGATCTTTTCAGCAAACGGGCTCTGCCAATCGGTTGGCAAAAGAGTAAGAGCGAATAAACCAAAACAAATGTGTTTCTCCCCTCACCCAACCGAACACTATCAGAGAGCGTAGTAAAAGGTTGCTTTCGTCCCTTTTTATCAATGTGCCGCACGCAACCAGTTTTTTCCTGACCTCTGTGAATTACCAACAGCGCATGAGAGACCAAACAAGAGCGACTGAACAACTCTTTCTGAACAAAAATTAACACTTAAAGAAGAACATGTTCACTTGTTCAGTTTAGTGAAAAACACAATATCGAGAATCTGCGCGGAAAGTTATTTTACTGAATTTTTTAGGTGCGGCATTTTAAAAAAAGTGTGAGTGGCCTTGATGTGAGTGGCCTCACGAGGCCTTGATGTGAAACGTGTGGTATACGATATGCTCCGCCTTTCACATTCTTGAGGTTGTGCCTTACTTTATCCTCAAAACTTTCAAAACTCGGTACTCGATAATCGATAATAGTACTCCATTCTTGGTATTCGATACTAAGTTCTCGATATTACGCACTCGATACTCAGTATTTGAAACTCTGTATTAAGTACTCGATACCAAGTTCTCGATACTCAGTACTGAATTTATGCCATACTAGTCGATTTTGTACCGATACCGTACACCAGTACGCGTTCTAAATACTCGTACTTATACCAATACCAAGCATCGATACTCGACTGATTCAGTATCGTTCGTGATAAATAGAACCGAGAGTCGTAAACAATCGAGGAGGGCGGGCGTTTTGAGGTTTGTTTGTTTTGGTTGTTCGGGGGCTATAGTGGAGTTAAAAATGCGTTATTTTATGAATTTTCAAAGCGGAAGAGGACAAAAGGCTTCTTTTGTTAAGGATAGCCCTATTCATCCGAATATTGTCACTTTAAGTCCGTTCTTAAGTCTAACATTCAGTAGTTTCCTAAAATCTGTTAGGAAAACCTTTTTTTTGGACTTTTGAAGGTGCGGAAATTTGAAAAACCTTGAATCTAGGTGTTCGCGCACATTATATAGCATTAGTGCTGGAACTAGCTAGTCCTTACAATATTGAACATTTTGTCATAGAAAACTTTTTCATTTCAGTCGGCTTTTTATAATGTCAAAGCTCACCTAAAGTTTCTTTTTCTCAAACTTTTGCTTCAACATTTAAGATATAATGATTTCTAAACTGAATATGCGACTTATTAACAATTTCGAAATGGAATTCCAAGATGATTCTCTTTGAAAGCTGTGCTCCTCACTAAAGTGGGATAATGAGAGCATCGTCCCATACAGAAAATGGGCAATTTCAAATGAAGGAATATTTACTGTTCAGTCGTCAATGAACTGAATCGAACCGCACTGCTTTGATTTGTGGTTTTCGGTTCGGTTCAGCATTTTTGAAGAGACGCCAAATCGGCTTGCGATTTAGTTTATCAGCTGGAGTTAGTGGTTCGGCTACGGTTTGGGTCAGAATGCAGGTGCATCCCTGGATTCTTACAACAGTTTTCCACCCATTTTCAGACTTTGGGGGTAGACTTTAAAAAATTGTCATATTTTTTATGTACAGCTTTGAAAATGAGTTTGAAGCTTATCGCTCGGAACCTAAACTTACGACCTAGACAATCTAGCTAGACCACCAATTTTTCACCTAGGTTGGTGAATTTGTATAGTTTTCAAATCGAAATTTTAAAATGAGAAATAAACAAGTTTCTTGCTAAAGTTTTTTTGGAATTCTTAACATTTACCAATAGAAATTTCCAAAGATTCAGAATGAGATGAAAAACTACTATAAAAATTCAGCTTGCTATTTCGAATGGGTGCCTCAGTCAGTCAGAACTATTTTATATTTATTAATATATAGGCTCCGAACTTTAACCAAATAATGGTTTGTGGTGCAGGGAAAAGTGATTGAAAATGGTACCCTCCAGCATGTAACAAACATTTGCCCATCTTTATTCTACTCTGCACTCTCTTTTCACATAGATACAGTAATCAAAAAACTGAAAAACTTTCAAGGGAATAAACTATCAATATCGTTAAAGTTTTTAAGAAAATAAAAGCAACTTTCACCAAATTCGTAAAAAAAACTTTTGCAGTATAAACCTCATTTAAGTATGAAATCCTACCATTAAACAATAACAGCCACATTCATTCGCTTTAAATTCAACTTAATTAAATTTGCAATCATCAGTCAGTCCCTGGAGGGCATGTCAACACCAATTGAGATCAATAACCTTTAGCCATTTAATGTTTGCCTTTCCCACCTAACCTCCCTCCCTCTTCTTTCATTATTAAACCGTGCGCTACCAGTGCGTTGAGGCAAAAAGTCTGGACAAATAATTAATTGATATTGTCGCAACAAACATAAAATTAATGTCAATTTCGTTACATTTTCACGCACAAAAAAAAATGTCTCAACGCCATTTGTCAAATTTTCCACCAGTCCAAGTGGCACATAAATTATGAGACCAAAACCGCAGATCAATTTATTTTATGGCCAAGACGTACTCGACACTCCTGTCAACGGAGACCCGCCAAAACAATTAAAATTCACTCTCAGACATTTTACCAACGGAGGCGGCGGCGGCGTCGTCTGGCCTTTTAGTGCCAGTGACTTTATTTACCTTTGGTTTTTGCATATAATTTGGTTTTTTTGTTTTTCTTTTTGTTTTTAAAATGTTGATAAATGTGGTGCGAATCTCAGGCGACAGGCAGCCTAGAAGTAGGCACTGTTTTTTGTAAGAGACATTTTTCTCCTTGTAGCACATATATATTAATAACTGTCATTTTGTGTGAACTGCGTGTTGCTTTTTCACATTGTCTCATCCTTTTTGCTTAGATTTCTTTTGATACTCTTGTAGGTTGTGTGGCTGGTGGGAGTAAGGTGTGGCCCTAGTACTTTGGCGCGTGTATATGAAAATTATGTTAATGAATATTCCCTGCCTGGGATGTCTGACTGAGTTTTGGTCGGGATCCCCCATTGAGCGTCTAGTTGACAGATGGCAGATAGCTAGGGTATGTTAGTTATGTGGTAGGCTGATTTACTTAAGTTTATATTGAGAGCGAATATTATACCTTTTAATATTCAAAGCTTAAGCTCTAGCTTGAAAGATGGGCAAACGTAATTGAAATTTTTGTAAGTATATGAATAAAGATTTTAAATATAGAAACTGCAAAAATATTCAAACTTGCGAAGAGGCTCCACTTTTAAACTGACCTCCATTTACTGACGAATTTTTCAATTAAAAGGCATGGTTTTACCTATTTATTTATTATTAGTATAAATAAGTACTTTTTGGATATAAATAATTTACTAACTGACTATTATTTGTTTTCTATTCTTCCAGGTAAGCTTCCACCAACTGAAATGAAGATTTGGTTATCGAGAACTATTTGAAACTGAGTAAGACAACGGATGTAAGACTGTCCTATTATACGAGTATAAGTGGTTATTTTGTATTGCTAGTCTTAATAAATAATGTACCTAGTACTGACAACTTGATTCAAACCAGCTGAAAGAACCTTAATTGAACAATGATTAGTGTGCGAAGTTTTGAGGTTCAAGGTTTCTGTATGACGGTTTTGGCTCGAACCTTGGTTCGGCTCACGATCTACCCAAATTGAAGACCAACAAATCTGTTCATTATCGTAAATAATTCGTTTCAACTTTAATTTGGGTCAATGATCATTTAGAAGATTCATCTTGTAGCGTCTATTAGCAATGTAACGCTTAGCTCTCAGGTTTTTCGAATCATTCCATAAACTTAAGAATCGAGAATATAAAATCATAGCCTTCTATTTTTGCCTATTTTAATAACTCTATGTATAATTTTTTATAAGACGTCATTCGAAGAAATGGTTCCGATATTGTATTGTTTAATTTTTTTTTAACCAAACCGAAATCGTGTGTTCCAAACTGTTTCGGGTACAACAATTTGTTCTCATTTGGTTCGGCTTAAGGTTCGGTTCACTGTAAGCGATTTTCTGGAGTTCCGGGCACGAAACAGTTCATTTCAAAACCGGTTTGCAGCCCTGCTAAGAACAATAGTTAGTTGCTGCCAACTTGTTTATGATGCATGGATGTTGACATGGTCATGTCAATATTAAAATATACCTTTTCAATGGATCATTTTGAAATGGGTAACTTGAGTATCAATATAATCCAGGTTCATTATTATTCTTTAAATTTATTAACCGCTCACTAGTAGAGAGTCACTACAAATAATTTTACCTATTTAGTGTTCAGAATTATAGTAAACCGGTTTCCTGACTTCTAGAATGAATTCAACAATCACATAGGATCCATTAGTCACGCCTTATACACTCAGATAAAAAATCAAGCCAATCATGCTTGGTATAATGTATTTTTGATGTCAAATGTACTGTAAGATGGAATATGCTTGGATCCAAGCAGAAAATACTGAAACAAAGCACGGATTTTTGAGATGGAAATTCTTGTTTTTAAGTAAAGTTGGCTTCATTTCATGAATAAATCTACATTAAAAGGCTCGATTTCAAGAATAGAGCTTCTTGGTCGAAAGCATGAAATGTTTTGGTTTTAAGAATAAATCCTCTTGGTCCTCTTTCTTGCAGCATAAAATATCTTGGTTCAATTTCGATTTTTACCTATTTTTGAACCCGCAAAAAAATTTCTCAATTACACTATGCTACAATGTCCGGTATATTGAATGGTTGGTAGTGATTCTACCATATATGATATTAGTATGCTTAGCACGACTGCGTTATCAGAAATGTTCCATCACGTCTAGACTTTTAGTAATTTAAGCTTAAATATGCTAAAAGTGCCTACTTAGACCCTTCTTATGAACGTTTTGTAGAGTTTCTTTTCGTTTGATTTCTAAACTTCAAGTAAAACTATTCCAAGCAATTCTACGATTTTCTTAACCGAAGATATCCCTTTTGAATACCAACTACCGTATTTTAAACCGCCCATTGGTATGCAATGGATTTGGTTTTTAATTTTTATAAAAATTTAATAAAAATTCGTATATTGTTGCCTTGTGTTATTAGCAGCATTGTAGGAAAAATATTGTTTTAGTTCGAAATGATAACTTAACTTGCCTTATCTTAAAGATTAAACTGGGATAGCAGAAATGTCCCTCCATATATTGGAGCAAAAGCCTCAAATAAGGCGATTTTAAAGTATCTGGAAGAATAACATAGACAAAGGATCAACCAACTAAAATATAGAGTGAAAGTGGTCCTAAGAAAAAGCGGATGATGATTGATCTACAAAATTTCGATATCAAGAGTGATTATTTGAATACTCTGTTCCAAAATACACGATAAGACATATTAAGTTTAAGCAAATGCAAAGAATCAATTATAAGAATATATTATTGATCAGCATGAACACTCGAGTCAATGTAGCCATGTCCGTCTGTCTGCCCGTTTGTTCCTTCGTATGAACAAACAGTTTCACAGTTGGTAAGACATAGATGCTCAACATAAATAAGACATAAACATTTAGTTCTTTTGGGTGAGCGTAGGGATACATGTTGGTTGTTGAAAATGTGAATAGCTCTTTAAATTCAAAGACGAAACATGATGAAATGTAAGTGTCATGTGTCAAACAGTGTTAAAGCAGCCTTATACAGTCATCTCTCCCACAGTTTTATAAATAGTTCGTACCTTATACAAATATTCAGTAATCAAAATTATTTATTGATCCACCAAAAGGTTTGTAAGGTTGGATGGACGATAGTAAAGTTATGATCAAAAAAAAGTTCACTGCTGTCAACTGCTTCTGCGGCAGCAAAATACATACTGAGCGAACACTTCCTTCGATTTTTGAGATAGAAATTCGTGGTTTTAATTTAAGTAGCCTTTATATCAAGCATAATTCACTCTCCATCTTCTATCGCTTCAAGAAAAATCATGGTTGGATCTAAGAATATATCTTCTTAAATCTTTTTCTTGTTAACCAAGAATTCATCTTCTTAAATGAAGGCTTGAAATATACTCAAATTCAAGAACGATAGACAAATATAAATTCTTGAAAATATTAACTAAAGAATATTAGCTAAAGATTTCATGATTCAAAAAGAATCCGTTCCCTTTCAAAGTCGTGGTCAATTGCTTACTCGTCTTGAATCCGTTTATAGTTTCAACTATTTCACTATTGAGAGCTAAAAGCAGTAGCTAAAAAAGCATACATGAACCTCAGTCAGACAAAATCCCCTTGAAATCCTTAGGCATTTTTATTAAAAAGAAACCAAAGAATTATTACCCAGGGTATACACCTAGTCGCTTACCACTTTCTTCGCCCCCTTTGAACTCAACGCCAACTTGTTGTCTGCTTTTTTTTGGTCTGCTCTGTTCCAGGCATTTCGCTTGCGTGTGCGTTTTTATGCATTAAATTAGGAAACGCAGAGGCAGGGAATCATGGAATCATCGTTTATTGCCTTCTTTGGAGAATATGTTTTTCTTTCGAGTTTGTTCCTTTTTCTTCTAACATTTTGGGTATTTGTTTTTGGGAACTTCTTAAAGGGCCGACATGTAGAACATCAGTTAAAGCTGGACAATTATATTTAAACATTAGTACAATTAATTTTCTGTTTTACCGCAACACTCACACACACATGGTAAATAAATTGCATTTGCAATTCTCCATTTGGAGAATTTATGAGGAAAATGAACCGCAAAATTTATCACATGTCCGGCGCTGACTTTGACGCTCTCTCGGATTTGCCGTCTGGCAAATCGTTTGGGCATATTGCATAATGAGCAAAATTTGCATAAATTTCTCAATAAGTCTGAAGTGGCAGCAGCAGTTGCTGCTTCCTCCTTTTAATCTGGGGTCAAACTTTGCGGTTCGTTTGCAGTTCTTCTTGCCCATTGGCCAGTGCATTAATTATGTTAATAATTCTTGGGGCTTTAATAAGCATTCACTGTGTATCTCTGTTGTGTGTGTGTGTGAGTGCAGTTACTTACTGGAATATGCATTGTTCCTGGTGCTGGTTGTACTTGCTTGTGAACTTGTCACTTGATGGCATTGTCAGGTAATTACAATGAGATGCTTATAAGCTCATCGAATAGGGAAATGCCAAGTGCAGTTGGATGTTAAGAGAATGGGTTTCTCTAGTTTAACCCTTGAGGAAACCGGGAGGTTTCTGA